>JAHFWL010000454.1:0-600000 GCA_021292165.1 Shinisaurus crocodilurus
CCTGTACCCCACAATCCCAAAGATGCAGGGTCACAGAGAGCGTTTTCAGGCTTGGGAAAACGCTTTCTGAAAGAGCCCCAGCCTGTCAAGGGAGGCTTGAGATAGGGTAAAAATTTGCTCACCGGTTGCTGGAGGGTGGAATGTGCCGGGGTTGTGGGGGCTGCTGGGGTGGGGGGAGCTCGGGCGGGAGCGGGGGACGTGTCCATGGGCTCCTAGGACGACAAACAGAAAGGTGTGCAGTCAGTCAATGGGAGGGCACCCGACAACCTCTCTACCCCACAACCCCACACCCCTTACGGAATGAGGCCCGTGGCTCACGCTGGCTCAGCTTGTCTGAGCGTGGAAAGCTAAGCAGGGCCAGGCCTGGTGATGACTTGGATGGGAGAGCCCTCCTCTAGTTTCCTAGCAGGGGGTTGGACTCGATGGCCTCGTAGGCTCCTTCCAACTCTATCCAGATCTAAGAAATCTATGGAAGGGCGCGGCCTTTGCCACAGAGCAGCTCGGCAAAGGGCACGCTTGGCAATGGAGCCTTGTCCTCATTGTGCCCCACCGCCGACACCCGGGCGCCCTGGCCTCGCTCCTGTTCCCCTTTGGCCTTCCCACGTGATCGGCACACCGCCAGAAAGGGCAAGGAGAAAGAGCCGCTGCCTCTTCTGGGAAGATTGGGCTCAAAAGTAAGTGAACTGGCAGAAAGCAGCTAGCTAAGGTTGTCTTTGGAGGCTCCGGGTTTTGGGGGACTCCGTGATTCCTCTTTTCACTGCTCACTGCTATTCACCTGTCTTCTCCCTGTGGGCCCATCCACAAGCCCGCCCAGAGAGAAGGAGATTGTGGTCCATCGCATCACTGCCTCCGTCCTCAGGGAGCGCAAGTGAAAAGCCAGTGAGAGGAACAGTAAAGCCCGGAGGCATCAGGGTTTGGCAGCGGGCTCCCTTTGGGGTGCGGCCTCAGGAGATGCCCAACAATGCTGATCCTGACAGCAGCGAGCAATGGCAGCGAGAAACAGGCGGGCCGTGTCAGGATCAGGCTCAATGAAGGCCTCTTGCCCAAAGACGCTCTTGCCCAAAGACGCTCAGCCTTGCTGAGGGAGGAGCTATTGTCAGATGCCTGAAATTTAACGTTCGGCATGAAGGAGCCAGACTGATCAAACCCCGACTCCTTCATCACCAACCACGAGGACACGCCCTGCCTTCTTCCTGTGAGCTTTCCCCAGTTGCTCATCCTGCCACATGCTGGAACCCCTAAGCCGTCAGAACCCAGTCACCTCCTCTTCATTCCCCAATCTCCCACCTGACCTCCCTCTGGCCTTCTCCCTCCACCATCACTTAAAATTTGAGCTTTCTTACCGGCCATTGGCATCCTCCGTGATAAGTGTGCGCCATTTGTGAAGGTCGTCAACACTCTGCTTGGAACTTGGAAGGCCAACGGTCGCCTGAGGGCTGATGGACCTCTCCATCGTCGTGGATGCTGGAACCCGGCCATTGTGACACCGCAGTGTGTGGGGCCCAGAGAGAGCTACTGCTGAGTTCCAGGGTCACCATCTGTGAACTGGACTTTCAGAACTCGAGCAGGGAGGGTCCCCTTGGAGTGGAAGGAGACTGTCATATTCTGAAAGGGAGGGAATAATTCAAGTGATTTCCACATGGAAAAAAAACAGTATTTATTTATTTATTATATTTATACCCCGCCTTTTTTCCTGCAAGGAACCCAAGGCGGCTTACATAGTCCTCCTCCTCTCCGTTTTATCCTCACAACAACCCTGTGAGGTAGGTTAGGCTGAGAGTCAGTGACTGGGCCAAAGTCACCCAGTGAGTTTCACGGCCGAGCGGGGACTAGAACCCGGATCTCCCGGGACCCAGTCCAACACTCTATTACAGTTCCTAAATCACTCAAAAATGTCCTGTTCAAAACCCCAAACGCAAACATGAATGGGAGTGCGTGCTCTATGAAAATGTCAGCAAATTCCCGAACTTGTGTTGGAAAAATACCCATTTGCAAATACAGTATGCACTGTTTATAAAATTCACACTTTTCATAGATCATAGAGTTGGAAGGAGCCTATAAGGCTATCGAGTCCAACCCCCTGCTCAATGCAGGGAACTACAGGAGGGGTCTCCCATCCAAGTAACAACCAGGCTTGACCCTGCTTAGCTTTCCACGCTCAGACAAGCTGAGCCAGCGTCAGACTTTGATCACACTTTGATCAAAGGGGGGGATGTGCATTTTTGGAAAATGCACACAGAAATGCACTTTTCTCCTTAGAACGAACCGAGAGAAACAGGTCCCCAATGAGTCGAGGAGCAAGCTGAACCGAGCCTAGAGGGGACGTTTGCAGAATTCTGGCAAGCTCTCCCATCCCTAAAGGGCAGTGGTAATTCCACTTCTGTCATATTGTGGCTAGCAGTTTGAGCTTTAGTCCACTGTGGACCTGGCGGGCTAGGCAGTTTGTACGTTTCATTGTCTGGCTATTTTGGATGTTTAATCAGGTATTCCTTATGAATAATGAAATTCACAGAATAAACAAAGATATACACATTGCTGGCATTGCATAATTTCTAATTTATTTATTTCATTTATACCCCGCTTTTCAGCCAGAAAAGGCTCTCAGAGCGGCTTACACAAATTAATAATAAGACAGTCCCTGCCCTCAGGCTCACAATCTAAAAGGCATGAACACAAAACATCAAGGGACACTGAATATAATATTTAAAAAAAATAAAATCTACAGAATATAAGAACAGCAATACAAGTTAAAAAATATTTTAAAAAACACTAAATATTCAAAAAAATACAACAGAAATAATTACAGATAACAACAAACAAACAGACAAAGGCAGGAGCAGCAGCAGCTTTTGTGACTGGAGTCTGGAGTCAGTCATGCCTCACCCTCCCTGGCCAGGTGTGATGAGCCAGGGAAGCAGGGACCAGGTCCTGCAGGACTCACAGCTAGATGGTCTCTAGGGGACCCTTCAGCAGGAGCATTTGTAGCTGGAGTCAGTCAGGCACCACCACTCTCCCTGGCTGCAGAATGCAGGTCTTCTTGGGCAGAATGTGGTTGCCTCAGGTAATGTTCCATGTAACTGAAGGCCAGAGTACAGTAGTGCCTGCAACCCCCATACTGTATCACAGAATCAGAAAAGTAGAGTTGGAAGGGGCCTACAAGGCCATTGAGTCCAACCCCCTGATCAATGTAGGAATCCAGGTCAAAGCATTCCTGACAGATGGCTGTCCAGCTGCACCTTGAATGCCTCCAGAGTGGGAGAGCCCACGACCTCCCTAGGTAGTTGATTCCATTGTCTTATTGCTCTGACAGTCAGGAAATTTTTCCTGATGTTTAGGTGGAATCTGGGTTCCTGTAACTTGAGCCCATTATTCCGTGTCCTGCAAACTGGGATGATCAAGAAGAGATCCTGGCCTTCCTCTGTGTGACAACCCTTCAAGTACTGGAAGAGTGCGATCATATCTCCCCTCAGTCTCCTCTTCTGAAGGCTAAACATGCCCAGTTCTTTCAGTCTCTCCTCATAGGGCCTTGTTTCCAGTCCCTTTATCATCCTTGTTGCCCTCCCCTGAACCCTCCCCAGTTTGTCTATGTCCTTCTTAAAGTGTGGTGCCCAGAACTGGATGCAGTACTCAAGATGAGGCCTTACCAGTGCCAAGTAAAGGGGAATAATCACGCGATTTGGAAGCTATACTTCTATTAATGCAGCCCAAAATAGCATTTGCCTTCTTTGCAGCCACATCACATTGCTGGCTCATATTCAGTTTGTGATCTACCACAATTCCAAGATCCTTCTCACTTGTGGTATTGTTGAGCCAAGTGTCTCCCATTCTGTAACTCTGCATTTGGTTTCCTTTCCCGCACTTGGCATTTACCCCTATTAAATTTCATTCTGTTGTTTTCAGCGCAGCGCTCCAGCCTATCGAGATCACTTTGAATTTTGTTTCTGTCTTCCAGAGTATTAGCTGTTGCACCCAACTTTGTGTCATCTGCAAATTTGATAAGCATTCCCTGTACCTCCTGATCCAAGTCATTAATAAAAATGTTGAAGAGCACTGGGCCCAGGACCGAGCCCTGTGGTACCCCGCTCGTTACCTCTCCCCAGTTTGAGAAGGAACCATTGATAAGCACTCTTTGAGTCCGATTCTGTAGCCAATTGTGGATCCACCTGATAGTTGTTCCATCTAGCCCACTTTTAGCTAGCTTGCTAATCAGGATATCACAGGGATGTTGAAGAGTCCTTGGTTTCGAGTCACGAGTCGAGTCACGAGGCTTTGGACCCAAGTCTCGAGTCCGAGTCCAAAATGGTGACTCACGAATCACGAGTCACTCCCAAAGCTGACTCCACGAGTCCCTATTAAAATCAATGGTGGTTTTTCCCAGCAAAATAAGGCTATTTCAGATGTGTGACTTAAATAAATTCTAGGCACAAGTGTGCCTTTTTATTTCAAAACTCTGCAACTGATTTTGGCAAGAACAGACCAGGCAGACAAACCCAAAATAACCAGACAGGCAGAGGAGGCAGGGAACCCCAAAAACAGGCAGGCAGAGGCCTTTGTCTTGGACAATTCAAACTGTGGAACTGGCTGAGACCAGGCAGGCAGAGGAGGCTGGGGACCCCAAACAGGCAGACAGAGGTAGCCAAACCCAAAATGTCTGAAAGGTTGCATTTTAGGAAAATGATTTTAAAAAAAAACTTGCTGTACTTCCTAAAACCTATCCATGTTGCATTTGAGGAACACAATTTTGGAACACGAGTCCTTGGTCTCGAGTCCCGAGTCGAGTTGAGTCCCATTAAAAATATTGGGACTCGAGTCTGACTCGAGTCAGAGGGGGGACTCAGTCCGACTCACGAGTCGAGTCCTGGAGTCCGAGTCCCCATCCCTGGGATATCATGAGGCACTTTGTCGAAAGCTTTGCTGAAGTCCAGATATATGATGTCCACAGCATTCCCACAGTCCACAAGGGAGGTTACCCGATCAAAAAATGAGATCAGATTAGTCTGGCAGGATTTGTTCTTGACAAATCCATGCTGGCTTCTAGTAATCACTGCATTGTTTTCAAGGTGCTTGCAAACTGACTTTTTTATAATCTGCTCCAAAATTTTCTCAGGGATTGATGTCAGACTGACTGGCCTATAGTTCCCAGGTTCCCCCTTCTTGCCCTTTTTGAAGATGAGAACAACATTTGCCCTCCTCCAGTCGTCTGGCACTTCACCTGTCCTCCATGATTTCTCAAAGATAATAGACAGTGGTTCTGAGAGTTCTTCTGCCAGTTCCTTTATTACTCTAGGATGCAGCTCATCAGGCCCTGGGGATTTAAACTCGTTCAGAGTAATCAGGTGCACCTTGACCATTTGCCTATCAATCTCAAGCTGCAATCCTGCCCCTTCAGGTTTGCCAGGGGGGTCATAGACCCTCTTTTGGGAGAAGACCGAGCTGAAGTAGGAATTGAACACTTCTGCCTTTTGTCTTCTGTTATCAATTTGCCATCCTCATTGTGTAGTTGAATCACCATTTCTTTCCTCTGTTTTTTACTATGCATGTATCTGAAGAAAGCTTTTTTGTTGTTTTTAGCATCCCTCGCTAACCTTAGCTCATTCTCAGCTTTAGCCTTCCTGACACTATTTCTGCAGTTCTGTGCTACCTGGCCGTACTCTTCTCTTGTAGCCTGTCCTTCCACTTCCTATCCTTTTTTGTTTTCAGGTCATCTTTGAGTTTATTGTGAAGCCACATTAACTTCTTCTGTTGCCCTCTGCCTTTTTTCCTTGTGGGAATTGTTTGCAATTGTGCCTTTAAAATTTCCTTTTTTAAAAACTCCCACCCATCCTGGGCTCCTTTTCTCATTAGAGTCGCTTGCCATGGGACCTTACTTATCATTGTTCTGAGTTTGTTAAAAGTGGCTTTCCTAAAATCTAGGGTACGCGTTTGGCTACACTCAGCTTTTGCTTCCCTTAGAATCAAGAACTCAAGTATAACATGGTCCACTTTTCCCCAGAGTTCCCGAAACTGCCACTTTATCCACTAACTCGTCTCTGTTGGTTAAGGATGCCAGCTTTGTTCCCTTTTTGACTCAGTCTTGTCCTGTGTGCCTCTAACAGCAGTCCGGACATGCACGGAAACGCAGCAGTGTGAATCTTTTCCTAGCACAGAGATAAAATATTGAAGAAAAAGCTCACCCTGTTGAATTGCTGTGGATCAGGCTCTGTTGCTGAAAGGATGACCCAGAGTCAGTAAAATCCCAACTTCAAGTATAATCTGATGGGATCTGAGCTTGCGGTGATGACTGACCAAGAAAGAGATCTTGGGGTTGTCGTGGACTGTTGGGACATGTAACACAACAACAGCTGTGCCACAAGTGTTTTCATTTGGAAAGGTACAGGATGGAGCAAGCGGCAAGCTGGAGCAGAGGCTGTAACCCGAGACGCTTGGAATGTGCTGCGTATGGGAGACAGTGAATCTCTATGTGAGCTACATGGGCCAGTTACACACATGAGACAGAGGCTGTATCTTCCATCTCACGCTCTGCTGAATCCACGTAGGCAGACGGGCCTACAGGGTGGATTATGAGCCATCAAGGCTGGGGTTTTTATCAAGGCTTATCAGGGTTATGGGCCCAGAAATATCGGATTACAAAATGACCTGTTGGACTGGTGCCGGAGATCGAACGGAGGAAAGTTCGAGGCAGGGTCGAGGGTCTGAGCCAGCAGCGGCGGCGGGACTTGTTTATCCAGCTGCTGTGTGTCAACACTTCAACTACTCGGAGAAGCAGTGATTGATGGCAGAGAAGGCCATTAAAGCGGAAGAACCATCTCCTGGACCTTCTTCAGCTGGTAAGCAAAGGGAAGAAGAGGGAGGTGAATCTGTGGAGGGCTCTGAAAGTGAAGCCGGGAGTTCTGGAGGGGAAGGAGAAGCAGATTTCCCTGTTGCCAGAATGGCTGCACAAGCCCTGAATCCACAGATAGTTGAAAAACTGTCTGGAACGAATTACGTGATCTGGAGCTTCCAGATGCAGCATTTTTTAACTCATGCGGGGCTCTGGAATGTTGTAACACAGGACGCTGTGGCTGTGGGTGCCCAAAATTATGATGAATGGAAGGAGCGAGACGAGAAAGCGAAGGCAATTCTCTGCTTATCTGTTGAAAGTTCCCAGGTGCCATTCATTCAATTTTTGGAAACAGCAAAGGAGATCTGGGATACCCTACAAGGGACTTACCAGATGCGCACGGCAGGAAGTAGAATTATACTTGCGCGTAAGCTGTACAGGCTGAGCTTACAACCAGGTGGTTCTATGTTGTGCCTCCAGTAGGTCAGACAGAGACCAGCTGTGCCGGAGTGTGTTTGGGGCGGGGTCAGGCTAACTGCAGCCTGACCCAGCTGGGCAGCCTTACCAATCAGCACCTGCTCAAAAGGCAGGTCCCAAACACACTCAGATGCTGGAAGCAATTGTTTGTTACAGCTACCACCAGACGCTCTTGATATTCCTGACCTCGGACCCCTGTACCTTTGATCTTCGGAACGACCCTGACTACGCTTGTGCCTGACCCCTAACTGGTTTACGTTTGCTCGGTTTTGGACTAATATATCTTGGCTTGGACACTCGGACTGTTATAACGAGAACGGCTTATCTTGACACTGGGCGGATTTACGACAGCTTGCTTCCAGCCACTTACCAAAATAAAAACGGAGAGGAGCAGCAGCAGCCGTCCCAGATGGAAAAGCTTGTTCAGGACAACCTGCTGTTGCAGGGGCAGGTAACCCAACTCAAAGCAGCCGTTCAGGCTTTGCAGGCCCAGCCGGCCCCTGCTGCCGCTGCCCCCATCCCAGTGAGAAAGCAGAAATGCCCCGTAGCTGTGCCAGAGAAGTTTGATGGCACACCTGCTCAGCTCCCGGTGTTTTTGGCTCAGGGCCAGCTGTTCATGAGCTTGAAGGCCGAGGCTTTCCCCGATGATAAGACCAAGGTGGGGTTTCTTATCAGCCTGCTCACGGGCTCTGCGGCCAAATGGGTGACTCCCCTGCTGCTGGAACAGAGCCCGGTGTTGGGAGACTTGGCTGCTTTTACTCGGCAGCTCAAGGCCATGTATGAGGACCCTGTGAAGGCAGTCACTGCCAATCGACGCATCCGTGAGCTACGGCAAGGCCAGCGCCCCCTAGTGGACTATGTGACAGAATTCCGCCTGCTCCAGCAGGACTTGCAGTGGAATGAGGAGGCCTACATAGACCAATTCCAGGAGGGGCTGTCTGGGGAAATACTGGATGGGCTCACTTATGCGGACCGGCCTTCCACATTGCAGGACCTGATACACCTCTGCCTCAAGATAGAAGGGAGAGTGGAGAGCCGGCGGGCCCTTTCCCGCTCCAGACACAGCCTTGGGGGTCCCGCTCCCAGAAACCTGCTGGGAGAGGTACCCATTCCGAAACCCGCCTCACCCGAAGAACCCATGCAATTGGGGGGAGCTCGCCCCCGCTTGTCGCCCGAGGAGAAACAACGGCGTCGGCAACTCGGCCTCTGCCTCTATTGCAGGCAGAGGGGACATTTTGCCGCTCATTGCCCCGCCAAGGTCCGAGCCAGCACGCTTCCGGAAAAACTGCTGGGCCCCGGCCCTGAAGGGCCCCTAGGCCGGGGTGAGACCAACTCCACAGAAGCCCAACGCCCACCAACCTCTCCCGCCAGCCATGTGACGGTGCCCATACTCCTGACAGTTCCAGGGCAAGGGATCCTGCGAGTCCAGGCCATGCTGGACTCGGGCGCTAGCAGCAACTTCATGGATGCCTCTTTCGCAGATCTGCACCATGTCCCACGCCGACTCCTGGAGCACCCCGTCCTCGTGGAAACTATCGACGGGCGGCTGTTGTCCTCCGGACCGGTGGTTCAACAGACAGAACCCTTGACCATGGACTTGGAAGGGCACCGGGAAACCCTCCAGTTGTATCTGGCCACCGCTCCCCATTTTCCGGTGGTCCTTGGGTTGCCTTGGCTCCAGCGCCATGATCCTTTGATCCAGTGGTCAACAGGTCATATCACATTTCCCTCACACCATTGCCGAGACTGCTGCTTGACCCAGACAGTGCAGGCCTGCTCGTCCATTGAAGGGGAAGGACTTCTGGAGGGGCTACCCCTCAAGTATCAGGACTTCCGGGATGTCTTTGGGAAGAAGGAGGCCGACCAATTGCCACCCCATCGGCCCTACGACTGTCCCATTGACCTGGTTCCGGATGCCAAGATTCCGGTGGGTCGAATCTACTCCCTGTCGGAACCAGAGCTAGCAGCCCTGCGGGACTTCATCGAGAAGAACCTCCAGCGGGGGTTTATCCGACCCTCCACTTCACCAGCAGCTGCACCCGTCTTGTTCGTCAGGAAAAAATGTGGGGAGCTCCGCCTGTGCAATGACTACCGGGCCCTGAACCGCATCACTGTGCGGAATAGGTACCCTCTGCCCTTGATCCCCGAACTACTGGAACGGCTCCGTGCCGCTCAAATCTTCACCAAGCTGGACCTCCGGGGAGCATATAATCTGGTCCGCATTCGAGCAGGGGACGAATGGAAGACCGCGTTCCGTACAAGGTACGGCCATTTTGAATATACCGTAATGCCGTTTGGGCTATGTAATGCGCCCGCGGTCTTCCAGCATCTGATGAATGACCTCTTCCGGGATTGTCTAGACCACTTCGTGATTTTCTACTTGGACGACATTTTAATTTACTCCCAAAACCCGCAGGAACATGTCCAGCATGTACGCACTGTCCTGCAGCGGCTACGAGAATCCCAGGTGTTCGCCAAGCTCGAGAAGTGTGAATTTGACCTCACCACCGTGGATTTCTTAGGCCACCGCATTTCCCCCTCGGGACTTCAGATGGATCCCGCCAAAGTACAGACCGTCCTACAGTGGCAGGCCCCAAGGAGTGTCAAGGACGTTCAACGTCTCCTGGGCTTCGCAAACTACTATCGCCGGTTCATCTCCCACTTTTCACAGCTCACTGTACCCATCTCGGACCTGCTCCGCACCAAAGGGCCCTTCCAGTGGACGGAGGCCGCCCAACGGGCGTTCCAGCACCTGAAGCAGGCCTTCACGTCGGAGCCTATCTTGCAGCAGCCCGATCCGGCCCGACCCTTCATCGTGGAAGCGGATGCGTCTGACAAAGCCGTGGCCGCTGTACTGTTGCAACCAGTAGAGGGGGACCAGACCCTTCTCCCATGTGCATTTCACTCCCGGAAACTCAACGACTCCGAGCAGAATTACACCGTGTGGGAGAAGGAGTTGCTGGCCATTAAAGTGGCCTTTGAGGTTTGGCGCCATCTACTGGAAGGGGCCCGATACCCAGTACAGGTGCGCACGGACCACTGGAACCTCGAACATCTGCAGACGGCCCGGTGCCTCAACCAGCGACAGGTCCGGTGGTCCATCTTCTTCTCCCGGTTCCAGTTCACCGTGACATACTTACCCGGGCGGCACAACAAACAGGCGGATGCGCTGTCCCGGAAGCCCGAGTACCTGGCGGGGAAAGACGAGACCCCTTTGCGTTCCATCCTACCTTCTGAGAACTTTGCTGCCACCCTACCGTCCCAGTCCTTGGCGGACCGAGCGCGTGTGCAACAACAGCAGGACTCGTTTGCTCAGAAGCACATCCTTGCCCTACGTGCTGGGAACTCGGACTTGGACACTCCGTTCTCCTTGCTGGAGGGGCTCTTGTATCACCGGGACCGTCTCTACCTCCCTCCAGGTGCTCTCCGGGGTGAGGCGCTGCATCTATGCCACGACAGTCGGCCGGCGGGGCATTTTGGGACCTACAAGACCCTCCACCTGCTGTTACGGGACTTCTGGTGGCCACGACTTCAGGCGGATGCCAAGGCCTATGTGGCAGCCTGTGATACCTGCCGCCGGGCGAAGGCACACCCGGGGCGCCCACAGGGGCTCTTAGTCCCGCTCCCAACTCCCCAGGGACCTTGGCGGTCTGTGTCACTGGACTTTATCACTGACTTGCCCGTGTCCCGGGGCCAGACTTCCGTGCTGGTAGTGGTGGACCTGTTCAGCAAGATGGCACACTTCCTCCCGTGTGCAGGACTCCCCTCAGCTCGAGAGACAGCTAAGCTGTTCATTGCCCAGATCTTTCGTCTCCACGGCCTTCCTGACTGCCTGATCTCGGATCGGGGCCCCCAATTTACTTCCCGGTTCTGGCACGCCTTGTTCCGGTCTTTGGATGTCGAAGTACATCTATCATCGGCCCATCATCCCCAGTCTGATGGCCAGACGGAACGAACAAATGCGACACTGGAACAGTACTTGCGCTGCTACACCAGCTTCCAGCAGGATGATTGGGTGGATCTCCTACCCCTTGCGGAGTTCGCTTATAACAACTCGACGCATGTCTCCACGCGGCTGACTCCGTTCTTCGCCACATACGGTTATCACCCCAGGTTCTTCCCTTCAGTCCTGCCCCCGTCAGCAGTTCCTGCCGCGAATCTTGCTGCCCAGGAGTTGCATGCCGTACAGGCCGTTTTGAAAGATCAACTAGACCTGGCCAAGGAAGCGTATAAGAAGGCGGCTGACCGCCACCGCCAGGAGGGTCCTCCCTTGCGAGTTGGGGACCGGGTCTGGCTATCTACAAGGTTCCTCCGCTCCCAGAGGCCATCCCGGAAATTGGATGCACGCCATGTCGGTCCCTTCACCATCTCCTGCCAGGTCAACCCCGTGGCATTCCAGTTGCAGCTCCCAGCGTCGCTCCATGTGCACCCTGTCTTCCACCGGTCCCTGTTGGTCCCTGCTGCTCCGCCGCACCCCTTGCGCACCCGCTCCAGGCCCCCACCACCGATCAAGGTTGATGGGGAGGAGGAGTATGAAGTCGCCCAGGTTCTCGACTCCCGCAAGTTTCGGGGCCGGCTCCAGTACCTGATTGACTGGAGGGGGTATGCCCCAGAAGACCGCTCCTGGGAGGATGCATCCCAGGTGCATGCCCCATGTCTCGTCCGCCGTTTCCATGCACACTACCCGACTAAGCCAGGTCCCTTGCCACCGCCTGCGGGTCCCACAGACAGCTCCTCTATGGAGTCCTCAGACGAAGAGGACGATTCGGAGTGGCCTGACCCAGATACCTCCGGGGAACTTCCAGCAGGGCAGTCTGGACCATCTTCCACCACCGAGCAGCCAGCGGACCCTACCCTGGGGGATCCTGTTCCACCCAGGGCTGTGCCGGACTCCCCTCCGCGTCCTGGGACATCTAGGCAACAGGACCCGGGCACGGTGGTGGTGCCCTCCACCGACCCAGCTCTCGATTTGGACTCTGAACCTCCTTTGCCCCCGCAGGACCGCCGGCGGTGGAAGCGGAAGATCCAGCGAGAGGCCACCCGGAGGAGTGTGCGGCTGCAACAAAGGTCTGTCCGGGAGGAGCTTGGGGGCCTTCGGAAGCTACCCCTTGGATTTCTCTCTGCTCCCCCAGCCAACACCTGTCCCGGGGGAGAGGCCGGAGGGGGTCTGTCCTAGGGATGGGGGTAGTGTTGTGCCTCCAGTAGGTCAGACAGAGACCAGCTGTGCCGGAGTGTGTTTGGGGTGGGGTCAGGCTAACTGCAGCCTGACCCAGCTGGGCAGCCTTACCAATCAGCACCTGCTCAAAAGGCAGGTCCCAAACACACTCAGATGCTGGAAGCAATTGTTTGTTACAGCTACCACCAGACGCTCTTGATATTCCTGACCTCGGACCCCTGTACCTTTGATCTTCGGAACGACCCTGACTACGCTTGTGCCTGACCCCTAACTGGTTTACGTTTGCTCTGTTTTGGACTAATATATCTTGGCTTGGACACTCGGACTGTTATAACGAGAACGGCTTATCTTGACACTGGGCGGATTTACGACATTCTATGCCTGAGCATCTGAGTACTATTCGGGACATGTTTAACAGGCTGAGAGCACAAGGGATGCAAGTTGAGCACCTGCATCAAGTGTCTATTCTGTTATCCAGTCTGGATTCTTCATATGACACAATTGTGACATTGATGGAGGGGCAACCAGATCAGAATCTGACCATGGAATATGTGTCAGGAAAGCTTCTCGCCGAATGGGAGAAAAGACAAAGCAAGCATGCCGGATGTAGATCAGCACACAGCGCGGCTGACTCAAGCAGCGGAAATGCTGGTGGGAATGGAGCCAAGCTGGTGGGGGTCACACAGGCAACAGCTTTGAAAGTCAGAAAATGCTTTAATTGTGGTTCGACTTCACATCTTAAAAGACACTGTACTTTTAAGGGCAAGAAGGGCAAGAAAAAGGAAGTTACCAGTACACCTGAGGATACAATTAAAATGAGCAAAAGTTTGATTGCTCGGGTGGGTTTTTCCAACCAGGACATGTGGGTACTTGACAGTGGAGCTTCTCACCACATGGCAAATTCCAGAGACATGTTTCAATCTCTGGATGATGGATATACAAATCAATTTGTGGAACTGGCTGATGGAAAAAGAATCCAGGTGACAGCTACAGGAACAATTGACTTTGCTTCTTTGGGTCAACAGAGAGCACTGCTTGTTCAAGAACTGGATACAAACCTGATAAGTATATCACAATTGGCTAATGATGGATATGAAATAAGTTTTTCTAACAGCAACTGTGTAATTTCACATGAAGGGGTGATCTGTGCAAAAGGTGATTTGCAGAATTCTCTGTATGTTATAAATCCGTTTGTAACACATGATGAGAAGGCAAAGTATGCAAATTTGAAACCACATGACAATTGTTTACATATTTTCCACAAACGTTTTGGACATGCCAACTACAGAAGCATAGAAAAAATGCCAGGTCTGTGTGAGGGTGTGAAAATGAAACCTTGTTCAAAGTATGTGGAATGTGAAGTATGTAGTACTGCAAAGTCACACAGGTCTAACATTCAGAAATACAGTGATAGAGTGAGCACAAGAATCTTTGAGCTGGTACACTCTGATGTTGCTGGTCCATTTGACACTAGCTATGGGGGAAACAAATATTTTCTAACCCTAATTGATGATTATTCTCGTTTTGGATTCGTATATCTGCTGCAACATACATCTCAGGTTCAAGAGAGATTTGAATCATTTGTTAAATGGGCAGGGAACAGATATAAACAATATCCAATAGGAGAATTACTCACGGATGGTGGGGGAGAGTACATGAGTACAAAGTTCAAGAAATTTTTGGAAAGTGAGGGTATAGGGCACAAAGTCACAGCCCCATACTCCCCATTTCAAAATGGCGTTGCTGAAAGACGTAACAGGACACTCCAGGACATGATGAGGGCCCAATTGACTGAGTCAAAGGTGGGAAACCGTTTCTGGGGGGATGCATTGTCAAATGCTAATTATCTGCTGAACAGGTTACCAAATTCCACAATTGGAAAAACTCCATATGAAATGTTTCATGGGAGGAAACCAAAGGTAGCACACGTGCGCATTTTTGGGTGTAAATGTTTTGTTCATATACAGGCTCAAAATAGGACAAAGCTATCTGCAAGAAGCTTTGAATGTTTTCTGCTGGGGTATGATGCACAAACAAAAGGGTACAGGTTGTGGTCACCACATCACAACAGAGTAATTCTGAGCAGGGATGTGATATTTCACGAGCAAACAGATGATCAGAAACAGCTGGTGGAATTGCCAATGCATGCAATGTCTGAAACACAGCAGGATGCTTCTGGGACAGAACAGGCCACTGGGCAGATATCTGGGGAACAGGAGGGAGGTGAACAATCTCTAAGGCGTTCAACCCGAGAACGCAAAACACCTGTTAGATATCAGGATGAATTCCAAAGTGGGAAAACTGTTGTACATAAAGCTCTCAAAATAGCTTTAGAACCACAAAGTTTTGAGGAAATTCAAAGCTTGGAACCAAAAGTGAAGAATGATTGGTTTGAGGCCATGCAGGATGAAATCAATGCAATGCATGACAACAACACATGGAGTCTAGTATCTTTGCCTGTGGGGCGCAAGGCCATCACCTGTAAAAGGGTGTACAAGGTGAAAACAAATCACCAGGGGCAGGTAGAGAGGTACAGGGCAAGACTTGTTGCCAGGGGGTTTGGACAAAAACATGGGGTAGATTTTGATTCCGTGTTTGCACCAACAACAAGGTATGCAACTGTCAGACTATTGTTGAAACTGGCAGCACAAAGAAAAATGATGGCATTTCATTTTGATGTAAAAACTGCTTTTTTATATGGGGAATTACAAGAGGAACTCTACATGGTGCAACCACAAGGTTTTGTAGAAGATCCCAGTCTTGTATGTCGTCTGAACAAGTCCATATATGGGTTGAAACAGGCAGCTCGATGCTGGAACCAAAAGCTGGGCACAGTTTTGATTAGTTTGGGGTTCAAACAAAGCAAGGCTGATCACTGTCTGTATACAAATTACACAGAACAGGAAAACTGGGTGTATTTGTTGATGACATCTTACTGGTAACACAAACAGTGAGTCAAAAGGACAAAATTGCAAAAGAATTGCAAGCACACTTTGAACTGAAAGATCTGGGTTTGGTACAACACTATCTTGGAATGCAATTGTCTCAAGATGAGGATTGTTTCATGGTTGAACAAAGTGGGAAAATTCAGAAATTGCTGGAAATTCATGGATTGGAGAATTGTAACCCAGTTACTACTCCAATGACTCTTGAATATCAGAAACACACAGATAACACTGAATTTGATGATATTGGCAAATATCAGAGTGTTATTGGAAGTCTGCTATACTTGGCAAATGTGAGTAGGCCAGACATCAGCAATGGTGTAAACATACTTAGCAGGAAAACGCAAAATCCTTCTAACTATGATTGGCTAGCTGTCAAACGTGTGTTAAGGTATTTAAAAGGTACCATGAATTGCAAACTGAAATTATCATCACACACAAATGGAGGTTTTTGTGTGTACACTGATGCTGACTGGGGATCTGCAACAGATAGAAAATCCACAAGTGGAACAGTTTTAATGTATGAAAACAGTCTTATTGACTGGTACACACGAAAACAGACTTGTGTGGCGATTTCTAGCGCAGAATCTGAGTTCATCAGTTTATCTCAAGCATATAATGAGATAGAATGGTTCAAACAATTGTTTGCTGATATGCACATACCAGTAGACAAGGCTGTTACAATTTTTGAGGACAACCAAGCTTGCATTAGCATGGCTCAAAATGAAAAATGTAGGCCAAGAACCAAACACATTGATGTTCGTTACTCTCATGTAAAGGACTGTGTGCAAAAGGGGTGGGTAACACTCAAGTACTGTGCATCAGGGGATATGGTGGCAGATCTTTTCTCAAAACCATTGCCTGAAGTAAGACACAGGAAACGAATGAGGGCACTAGGCCTCACTGAGTAAATGTAAACAACATGTATCACAGGCTGTGGGGGGATGTTGGGACATGTAACACAACAACAGCTGTGCCACAAGTGTTTTCATTTGGAAAGGTACAGGATGGCTACAATAACCATCTTGTTGAGTCTGAAACTGCCATTCTCTTCTCATGGGAAAAGTGGGCTGGAAAGAAATATGAGCTGATCACATGGTTTGTACTTTCTGATGACGTAGTATGATTGTTAAGTTTCGGTTCCTGTAACTGTGTAATTGAGAGAAGGATTGCTTTCTGTATGCATCTTCTTGTCTTCTCTCTGATGCTCTGAATGCTAGGGTGGACTTTGTCCACTGGACTATGCTATGCAATGTAGACTGTACTTAGGAAATTGTATTTACTCTGATATAGAATAAACAGGTAGAAAAACCCTGTGGTGGATTCTATGGCAATTCCTAATTACAGCTGAGCTGGAGCAAGCGGCAAGCTGGAGCAGAGGCTGTAACCCGAGACGCTTGGAATGTGCTGCGTATGGGAGACAGTGAATCTCTATGTGAGCTACATGGGCCAGTTACACACATGAGACAGAGGCTGTATCTTCCATCTCACGCTCTGCTGAATCCACGTAGGCAGACGGGCCTACAGGGTGGATTATGAGCCATCAAGGCTGGGGTTTTTATCAAGCCTTATCATGGACAGCTCGATGAAAATGTCAACCCAGTGGGCGGCTGCTGTGAAAAAGGCGAACTCCATGTTAGGTTTAATTAGGAAAGGAATTGAAAATAAAACTGCCAAGATCATACTGGTCTTATACAAATCTATGGTGCAACCACACTTAGAATACTGTTTACAGTTCTGGTCACCGCACCTAAAAACAGTGCAGAAAAGGGCAACTGAAATGATCAAGGGCCTGGAGTGACTCCCATGCAAGGAGAGGTTACAGCAGCGGGGATGGTTTAGCTTAGAAAAAAGGCGAGTAAGAGGAGGCATGACGGAGGTGTACAGAATTAGGCACGGTGTGGAGAAGGTGGATAGGGAGACACTTTTCTCCCTCTCTCATAATACTAGGACCCATGAAGCTGATTGGTGGGAGATTCAGGACAGATAAGAAGAAGGACTTCTTCCCACAACGCAGTTAAACTGTGGAATTCACTTCCACAAGATGCACTGATGGACACCAATATTGACAGCTTTAAAAGGGGATTGGCCAAATTCATGGAGGAGAAGGCTATCAATGGCTACTAGTCCTGATGGCCCTATGCCACCTCCAGGACCAGAGGCAGTGTGCCTATGTGCACCAGTTGCTGGGGAACGTGGGCAGGAGGGTGCTGCTGCACTCATGTCTTGCTTGTGGCGGGATCCCGGGGGCAGCTGGCTGGCCAGTGGGTGAACAGAATGCTGGACGAGATGGACCCTTGGCCTGATCCAGCAGGGCTCTTCCTAGCTGTACCACTGGGAACCCCAAAAGAGATGACATTTTACAAGCCCAACATCAAAACTGTCCAAAACCCTCTCAAGTCATATTTTCAGAGGCCATTCCCTCTGGGCATCTAATTCTTGGCATAATGATTCAGTCTTTGAAAGACACTTCAGTGGCCACTCCTTGCGATGAGTTCCTGGGACTGACGGACAAGGCAGCACGGGAAAGATCGGGGCAGGAACTCCATTGGCCTGCGAGCTGCTCATGGCGCCCAGAGTAAGGGGCCAGGCCCTGCTGCCTGATGTAGACCACTGACTGAAGAGATGTCCTCCCTTCAGTGAGAGATACTTGGAAGAGGGTTTTTTTCTTCTTTGTGCCAGGGGCTTTAAAAAAAAAAACAACCACTTTACCTGTATTGTGTTTGTTATTGGGGGTGGTCAAAGAGAAAACTCACCTGGGCCAGTCTGAGAGCAGAGCCGGTCACAATGTCCAGCTCCAGCTACCATCACTCTGGTTTTGTGAGGCGAATGAAGGGGTACATAGGACACTAATGACATGCCCCCGGAGCCTGGGAAAACTTATTCAGGCCTGTGGCTCACGCTGGGAGCCACAGGCCTCCTCTAGTTTCCTGCCTTGAGCAGGGGCGTGGACTCGTTGGCCCTGTAGGCCCCTTCCAACTCTATGATCTAAGAAATCTATTCACCCAGCCCTCCAGCTTCTGGGATTTTTACAGGCTCAGCTCATGCTCTCTTTGAAATATATCTCGGCAGCCATAATGGCTAGAAACCTGTCTTTAAATGTACAAAATGAAAGTGGTGATTCTTCGGGAGCGAGATAATGCTGAACACAATGGGGACGCATAATCATGCCCACGCCTCCTCTTTCTGCCTTTGAACCGAGGAGACCAACGAAACCCGGGAGCTGTCCTCATTGTAAGGCCCCCCGCCCTGCTTCCCCCATCCCACCCATTCCAGCCCGCCCGCCCTGCCCCTCACCAGCCATTGCCTTCCCTCCCCACACGCCACCACCCACATGACCTCTCTCAGTGCCGCCACCTGCCTTTCCCCCTGGCTGCCAACCTCACCTCTGCCATGTCCATCAGGGAAGGGAACTTTGTGCCTCTCTCAAACTTCCCTTACAAGGCAGGGGCTCTTCCAGGAAGCATTTTCCCAAACCAGAAACTTGAAAAAAGGGCTTTCTGCTGGCCAGCATCTTTACCTGTGAACTCAAGGAAGTAGTGGGGAAGTCCTCAGCTGTTTTCCTGCCTGAAAGACGAGTCTTAGAAAGCTGGACAATCTGAAAGACTGGTTTTAGGGGAATGGTCCAGTTTCACTTGATACCTTTGATGAGTGCATAATCTAAGGAAAGGTTTTTCTGCTTCCACCAGAAAATAGAACAACAAGATGGATTTCTCTTTTTGGCAAATAGTATTTGTCCGAGGACCAGCTATATGCCTTGGTTTGGGAGACCAGGACTCTTGCTCCTGTTTGCCTTTACCCTCCTGGTGCTTTTCTGCTTCCACCAGCTTGAATTCTCTGTTTTCCCGATGATCTGCCGCTCCCAAACACCCTTAGAACCCTATGGGTCTCTTGTAAATACCGTTAGGTAGTGTGTGGTTTGGCTTTTAGGCTTGCGGTGGGTAATCCAGGAAGAAAAGAGACCACCAGGTTTAAAAGATACAATTTTAAAAGTTTACTGAAAAAGTAGTATTATTAGGAAAAAGGCTTTAACATCTGAATGGTTACAACACACACACATAAAATAAAACCGTAAGAGCAAAAGGGTAAGGAAGTCACCAGGGTTAATACATCCAGCTAATTCCTAACTAGACTGTATCCCTATTTTCTCAAAGTTCTTCCCAGCAATATCTTACTGCCAGAGTTCTCAGCAGCTTCCCACCAGCTCTCTAGGTTTCTTTCTCGTTCTGATTCTTCTTTCCTTCCAAACTATTTCTGTCAGCATTCCTCTATCCAAAACTGCTTTTTTTGCCTCAACGTTTCATGTGTTAAATGCAGCCTGTTGTCTTGCAACTGACCATTCAAGCAGGCTCACCTTTACCATAAATTCCTTGTTGAGCCACTGGCGGGGCTCCTGATCCATTGCAGCCTTTATTTGGAGCTTCATGGGAGCTATCCGTGGTGCTCCGTGGTGGGTGAACCTATTTTTGGGATGGAGTTCTGCACCGTGGAGAGCTCCCATGAAGCTCCAAATAACCGCTGCAAAACCTGCAATGGATTAGGGGCCCCACTGAAATAGGAGCCACCCGCCTCCCCTGACTTGAAGTATCGAATAAGGAAGAAAACAGACATTCTGGAGGATAAAAATTAAAAAAAAGATGTCACAGTTGCCCATAAGAAACAGCAGGAAGCAGCAGTGATGCTAAATTAAAAAGGAGGGATTGGGCGTCAGCCATAGAAGAGGCTACTGTTGGCGTGTACAGCTCATATTTTCTAACAGCTGTTCTTAATAAAAGCACCATCACTATTTTATCCTGATTTCCCTCCCTGCGAATCAGTAAGGATACTTTTTAAAAGACACCAAGATTTGTCTCTGTTACAGGAATAGGGGAGCTTGTGGCCCACCAGATCTTGTTCAGCCGCAGCTCTCCTCCACCCTTGGCAATCAGGGGGGGGGTGTGTGTGATCTGAGTCGCAGCCCAAAACAGGGTCGGCCCGAGACGTTTTGCTGCCATATAATGGGCGTGCAGCGGTTAACGAACAAAAACTTGTTCACTTACAAG
Organism: Shinisaurus crocodilurus; assembly: GCA_021292165.1. NCBI lineage: Eukaryota > Metazoa > Chordata > Lepidosauria > Squamata > Shinisauridae > Shinisaurus > Shinisaurus crocodilurus. Next base: position 20,461 of record JAHFWL010000454.1, read on the forward strand.
TGTGCGAACAAAATCTTGTTTGCTTACACTTTCAAACAAGTCTGTGTGGGGGAAGGTGAAGCTTGTGAGCCATCTGTGAACGCAAAAACACAAGGCGAAGCTCGTGAGCCATCTGTGAAGGCAAAAAAAACAACAACACAAAACGGTGACATCCCTAGTGTGTGTTGTCTAAAAGTACCTTTAGGCTGTCATGAACCCAGTGCCTGTCAATTTTTTCAATGACGAGGCCAAGTTCTAGTATTATGAGGGGCAAAACTTTGCCTCCCCAAAAAACAAAGAACCTTGTGGCATCTTAAAGACTAAAATGTACTACAGCATTAGCATTAGTTCTTTGGGGAGCAGAGTCCACTAACACAGCGACCACTCTGGAAATATGATCAGTGTTTTCCAACCTTGGGTCCCCAGATGTTTTTGGCCTACAACTCCCAGCATGCTCCAGCCAGCTACGCTACGCTGGGAGCTACGCTACGCTGGCTGGAGCATGCTGGGAGTTGTAGGCCAAAAACATCTGGGGACCCAAGGTTGGAAAACACTGATCTACATGCAATAGCAAAGATGGAAAGTGGGAGGTGGGGGGGGGGGAGAGATTGCACTCAAGCTCTGCATCAGGCAGAACCACCAGGCACATGACCTCCAGCGCACACAGGCGACCGTGTCTGTGTCTAACCAGTTAATAGTGGAGAAGGGAAACCAACTTTATTTGAGGCCTCAAGTAGGCTCTAGGAGTCTGGGACTCAAATCAAGAGCCCCGTTTCAAGTTCTTCTTGGATCTTTTATACAGCATGGGATCAGATACAGGTTTGCATCACATACAGTCACATTACATACAGTTGCATGGAAAAACATTCTCCTTATCATGATCTCTTTCACATACGTTCAACAACTTCCTCTGGCCTTCCTGGTACATACATTTCCTTCTGTTCCTTTCCATCAGTACAACTCTATCTTGTCTGTTTTTTGGAAAGTACACGCATCAGTCTGACACTAGCATCCCCCCTTCCCCCTCCTCCTCCTCGCCTGCCTCTTTACTTACTGTGCGTGCACACACACACACACACACACACACTCCTTGTCTTTCCCTTATCAGCGTCCTTCTTGCACACACATTCTTCGCCTCTTCTCGGGCCTTTTCCTCCCTTCCCATTTACTGCAGCTGTAAACAAAGCAGCTTGCAACCTTACTTTTTCTTTCTTGCATCTCAATCCACATACACTTTGCAACTTTAGCAAGCAGTTCCTTACAGAAAGGCAAGAAAGCAGAAAACAAAAATGCAAGATTCTCTAGTCAGGCCTAACTAAACATTAGAACAGGGGTACAAATTCACATGGTCTCCAACAACAGAGATCTGGAAAAACTGATTAACAGTGTAATTCCTATTGACAATTTGTACACACTTAGTGCTGTGCATCCATTGTTTGGTTTTTGTTGTTTGCTGTTGTTGAAACTGGTAAAGGAGGAATGAGAAATAGTGTTATACAGGATGTGCAATATGCTCTGTACATTTATACGAATCACAATATTTATTTATTTATTCTATTTATACCCCGACTTTTTTCCTGCAAGGAACCCAAGGCGGCTTACATAATTGTCCTCCTCCTCTCCATTTTATCCTCACAACAACCCTGTGAGGTAGGTTAGGCTGAGAGGCAGTGACTGGCCCAAAGTCACCCAGTGATTTTCATGGCCGAGCGGGGACTAGAACCCGGATCTCCCAAGTCCCAGTCCAACACTCTCACCACTACGCCACACTGGCTCTTTAACAATAAATTTAAAACAGTCTATATTTAATAGACTGCCTCAACTGTTACCAAAAACGCTGTAGAGCTGGGGCAGAGAACCCCAGGCGCATGGGGCGCTCCGGCCTGCAGAGCATCCGTGGGTCCTCCTGGGGTGGGGCTTGCCTGCAGGAGGAACCCCTGGTGTGATCTCAGATCTGAGTGGCGATGAGGTTTGGTGGGTTGCCACGTGAAGCCAGGGGCTCAGCCAGTGCTGGGAGAGAGATGTGGAACTCTGCTAGTCCTAGCATGAGGAGAGGCCCTGGTGGGCGTGGTCATAGAATAATGGAAAAGTAGAGTTGGAAGGGGCCTACAAGGCCATCGAGTCCAACCCCCTGCTCAATGCAGGAATCCAGATACCTGACAGATGTCTGTCCAGCTGCACCTTGAATGCCTCCAGAGTGGGAGAGCCCACCACCTCCCTAGGTAGTTGGTTCCATTGTCTTATTGCTCTGACAGTCAGGAAATTTTCCCGGATGTTTAGGTGGAATCTGGGTTCCTGTAACTTGAGCCCATTATTCCGTGTCCTGCAAACTGGGATGAACGAGAAGAGATCTTGGCCCTTCCTCTAGTGTGACATCCCTTCAAGTACTGGAAGAGTGCGATCATATCTCCCCTCAGTCTCCTCTTCTGCAGGCTAAACATGCCCAGTTCTTTCAGTCTCTCCTCATAGGGCCTTGTTTCCAGTCCCTTTATCATCCTTGTTTCCCTCCTCTGAACCCTCTCCAGTTTGTCTATGTCCTTCTATCAGGGCCGGATTAAGATAGGGGCTATTGGAGCGCCAGCTCCAGGCCCCTTCCACAAATGCCCACAGGCCCGGCAGCGCCCACTCGCCCGAGCCGCGCCACCGCCTGCTGCCGCTGCCGCACTTGCCCTTGCGTCGAGACGCCAGGCAGCGGCTCCCTTGTGGCGGTGCGCGCGGCGGCGGCGGCGGCGGCGGCTCTTCCCGCCGGGGACCTGCTGCTGCTGGAGAACTGGGCGCCTCCCATTCTCTGTGGGTAAAAGCATGGGTATTTCATTTGCTGTGTGTATTTCTGTCGCTGTGTTTCGGGTCTGTGGAAGGACTACAAATCCTTCTTCCTCGCTGCTGCCTCGCTCACTTTCCCGTCTTCTCACACACACACACACCCCACGCCGCCCGCTCGCCCGCAACTTCTCTCGGCTTCCCCCGGCTAGCCCAGGCTCGGCGTCACGTGGTGGCGATGCGAGGCGGGCAGCCCCCCAGCCCGGCGGGGTCGGCGAGGCGGCGGGCAGCAGGAGGCAGCCCGAAGAAGCTCCGTCTCCTCCGCCGGCGCCGGCAGTCGCTCCAGTGGTGGTGGTGGGGAAGGATCGGATGAGGGGGTGAAACTTGGAGAGGTAGGGGCGCCTGAGCTGGGCTGGGAACAACAGGGAGAGGCGCGCTCTGCGTGCGCCTGCGACTCCGTGCGTTTGTTTGTGTGTCTGTGCGTGAGCGAGAGATGTTTGACAGCCCTGCGGTTGCTGGTGCCACTGTGTTTATGCTCATAGCAGGGAGCTTCCTCGTTCATAAGAGAAGGCGGTGTGTCGCGTTCACACGGTAATCATAGAGGCGGAGCCCTGCAGGAAGGCTGATGTTTATGTCTGTGCTAAAAAAAAATAAAAGGAAAAGGGGAAAAAAATCCTTGGGAATGAGTGCACGTACAAGGCAGAGAAATTTAGGTGTGTGTGTGTGAGAAGACGGGGGGGGGGAAGTGAGCGAGGCTGCAATCCTAAACACGCTTGCTGGGGAGTAAGCACCATTGAGCTCAGTGCGACTTCCAAGTGAAATGCTTCAGGATTGCACTGCCAATAAACTTTCTATGGACCTGTGCGTCCGGTCCAGCCGAGGAGCCTGATTGCCGTACGTATTGGGCGCCTCCCATTCTCTGTGGGTAAAAGCATGGGTATTTCATTTGCTGTGTGTATTTCTGTCGCTGTGTTTCGGGTCTGTGGAAGGACTACAAATCCTTCTTCCTCGCTGTCCATCCAAACAGGTGGATGGATGCCTCATTTGCTGAAGAGGGTGTGGAAATCTATAATATTTAATTAATCCGTTTGTTGTCGCTGAATGCATGTGGGGCTTGCATGTTGTGCTTCTCTGCAGCGGAGCTCATGCTATGCCTTTTCTCTACTCGCTTCATCAGTTTCTACTTGATTTATCAATCTGAGCTTGTATCATTCCACCATCCATTTATTTTTTTCTGTTTCCACCCCATTCCGTTAGTCTGAATCCTTTCTAACCATCCATCAGTTTGTCCAGCCATTTTCCTGACTCCCCACATGGTCGGTCCCCCCCCCCCCCAATTCGTTTAAATGCAGGTTAGAGTTCAGTGAATAACCTGTTTGTGTGTTTAAAACTAGTGGTTGCTATTTATTTCAAGAGTTACTCTCTGCACCATAATCATAACACAGGCTGTATTGATTATGATGCTTTAATAATAATAATAATAATAATAATTATTATTATTATTATTTAAGGAACAAATTTTTATGAGCCAAACATCATACACTTATATTTAAATTGTTTATATTTATTTTAAAATGGTTGTTGTGAATGTTCTATTTATAACGGTTTTATTGAGTTAACAAGCTTATTGTTTACAAAAAAAGAAATATTTTCAATATGTTTCTGTTTTGGCACTTTAATGGTAATTAAAATATTTAATTTGTTTTAATATAAAATTGCATCTTCATTTTATTTATTTCCATAAAAAGCCTCACCAAAATCCTCAGCACCAGGCCCATAATGCTCTTAATCCGGCCCTGTCCTTCTTAAAGTGTGGTGCCCAGAACTGGACGCAGTACTCAAGATGAGGCCTAACCAGTGCTGAGTAAAGGGGAATGAACACTTCCCGCGATTTGGAAGCTATACTTCTATTACTGCAGCCCAAAATAGCATTTGCCTTCTTTGCAGCCACATCGCATTGCTGGCTCATATTCAGTTTGTGATCTACCACAATTCCAAGATCCTTCTCACTTGTAGTATTGTTGAGCCAAGTGTCCCCCATTCTGTAACTCTGCATTTGGTTTCCTCTCCCTAGGTGCAGCACTTGGCATTTATCCCTATTAAATTTCATTCTGTTGTTTTCGGCCCAGCGCTCCAGCCTATCGAGGTCACTTTGAATTTTGTTTCTGTCTTCCAGAGTATTAGCTGTTCCACCCAACTTTGTGTCATCTGCAAATTCGATAAGCATTCCCTGTACCTCCTGATCCAAGTCATTAATAAAAATGTTGAAGAGCACTGGGCCCAGGACCGAGCCCTGTGGTACCCCGCTCGTTACCTCTCCCCAGTTTGAGAAGGAACCATTGATAAGCACTCTTTGAGTCCGATTCTGTAGCCAATTGTGGATCCACCTGATAGTGGTTCCATCTAGCCCACTTTTAGCTAGCTTGCTAATCAGGATATCATGAGGCACTTTGTCGAAAGCTTTGCTGAAGTCCAGATATATGATGTCCAGAGCATTCCCACAATCCACAAGGGAGGTTACCCGATCAAAAAATGAGATCAGATTAGTCTGGCAGGATTTATTCTTGACAAATCCATGCTGGCTTCTAGTAATCACTGCATTGTTTTCAAGGTGCTTGCAGACTGACTTCTTTATAATCTGCTCCAAAAATTTCCCAGGGATTGATGTCAGACTGACTGGCCTATAGTTCCCAGGTTCCTCCTTCTTGCCCTTTTTGAAGATGGGAACAACATTTGCCCTCCTCCAGTCATCTGGCACTTCACCTGTCCTCCATGATTTCTCAAAGATAATAGACAGTGGTTCTGAGAGTTCTTCTGCCAGTTCCTTCATTATTCTAGGATGTAGCTCGTCAGGCCCTGGAGATTTAAACTCGTTCAGAGTAATCAGGTGCTCCTTGACCATTTGCCTATCCATCTCAAGCTGCAATCCTGCCCCTTCAGTCTGCCCTTCAGGTTTGCCAGGGGGGTCATAGACCCTCTTTTGGGAGAAGACCAAGCCGAAGTAGGAATTGAACACTTCTGCCTTTTCTTTGTCTTCTGTTATCAATTTGCCATCCTCATAGCATAGTTGAACCACCATTTCTTTCCTCTGTCTTTTACTGTGCATGTATCTGAAGAAAGCGTTCTTGTTGTTTTTAGCATCCCTCGCTAACCTTAGCTCATTCTCAGCTTTAGCCTTCCTGACACTATTCCTACAGTTCTGTGCTACCTGCCTGTACTCTTCCCTTGTAGCCTGTCCTTCCTTCCACTTCCTATATGTGTCCTTTTTTGTTTTCAGGTCATCTTTGAATTGAGTTTATTGAATGGCCAGCTCCAGAAGGTGGTGCTTGGGGGATATTGTCCAGCCCCATGGATTCTCCAGCATGGGGTTCCTGAGGGTTTGGTTTTGTTCCCCATGCTATTTAACATCTACATGAAACCGTTGAGTGGGGTCATCCAGAGTTCTGGAGTGTGCTGCCATCAGTATGCTGATGACACACAGCTCTACTTCTCCTTTTCATCCTCATCAGGTGAGGCTGTGGATGTGCTAAACCAGTGCCTGGCTGCGACAATGGACTGGATGAGGGCTAATAAACTGAAGCTCAATCCAGACAAGACTGAGATGTTGCTAGTGGGTGGTTCCTCTGACCGCATGGAGGGTGCTTGACTTGTCCTGGATGGTGTTGCACTCCCCTTGAAGGAGCAGGTTTGCAGCTTGAGGGTTCTCCTGGAGCCATCTGTCACTTGAGGCTCAGGTGGCCTCAGTGCCTTTTACCAGCTTCAGCTGGTGGCCCAGCTATGCCCCTATCTGGACAGGGATAACCTGGCTTCAGTAATCTATGCTCTGGTAACCTCCAAGTTAGATTACTGCAACACATTCTATGTGGGGTTGCCCTTGAAGACTGTTCAGAAGCTGCAACTTGTGCAAAATGCAGCTGCCAGATTATTAACTGGGACCAGCGGATCTGCGCATATAACACCAATTCTGACCCACTTGCACTGGCCACCTGCATGTTTCTGAGCCCAATTCAAGGTGCTGGTTTTAAACCTTACACAACAGGCCTGTGGCTTATGCTGGCTCAGCTTGTCTGAGTGTGGAAAGCTAAGCAGGGTCAGGCCTGGTTATTATTTGGATGGGAGACCCCTTCTCTAGTTTCCTGCATTGAGCAGGGGGTTGGACTCGATAGCCTTGTAGGCTCCTTCCAACTCTATGATCTATGAAATCTACGGCTTGGGACTGCAATACCTGATGGAATTCCTCTCCTGACATGAACCTACCCAGACAGACACTATGATCAGCATCCGGGGCCTTCCTCTGAGTGTCTCGGCACCAGGTTAAGACAGCACTCCACTCCCAGGCGTTTAATGGCATCTGATGGGGTATTGATCTCAGCTGTCTTGGTCTATTGAAATTGTTTATTGAATTTGTTTTTAGCTGTTTAAATTGTTTTAAATTTTGTACCTTAAAAATGTTGTACTATGTGTTATTATAATGTTGTATCATGTAATGTTGTATAATGTGATTTGCAATTTTTGTGAATTGTGAACTGCTCAGAGAGCTTTGGCTGTTGGGCGATATAGAAATGAAATGAAATGAATAAATAAAAACTGTTGCCCGCCAGCACTTGGCGGCACCAGAACAGGCAGGCACACAGGTCGCCTGGTCACCATCTTCCATACCACGGTGAGGTGTATTTCTATTTAAATTCTTAACAATTCTAAATCTGCATCTTTGCGCTCTGCAAAGCGCTGTCCCCTTTTGGGTGATCCCAGAAAGTGGCCACGCGAGGGCGACTCGGCCGACAGGGAATGAAAAGGCACCTCTCGGAGCAGGCGGGGCGGCGGCTCGCTCGCAGCCAAGGACTACGTTTCCCAGCATGCCGCGCGCCTGGGGGGGGGGCGCCGCCGCCGCCGCCGCCGCCGCCACGTGATTCGAAGCAGCTGAGCCTCCGCTGGAGCGGGCCGGTGTGCAAGGCGGGAGGTAAGCGGCCAGGCGGGTAGTTGGGCGACCGCCGGCCGGGCCAGGCCGGGCCAGGCCGGGCCATTCCCTTGTCCTGTGAGGCCTCGCCCAGCCAGCCCGTCGCGCTGCAGCCAGTTCAAGGGGCTCGGCTCCCGGCAACCAGAAAACGAGCCGACGCGGAGACAAAGGGCTCGCCCACCCGCCGCCGCCGCCGCGCGTGTCGCTCCCGCGGGGTTCGCTGCAAAAGAGCGGGGCGGGGGGCGCCCGCGGGGCAGCCGGGGTGGGCGGGCGGGCGGGCGGGCTGCTTTCACGGCTAGTTGAGCTGAAAGCGGCTGAGAGATCTTGGAAAACAGCAGCTCTCAAGGGCAGCCGTTCCCAACCGGCTGCCCTCTGGATGTGTTGGAGCGCGCAACTCCCTCCGTGGCTGGCCGGGGATGCTGGGGGTTGTAGTCCCACCCATCTGGAGGGCAGCCGGTTCGGGGAGGCTGCCCGAGGGTGACTCGAGGAGGGTAGACCTTCTTCTGCGAGCATCAGCAGGAGAGAGGAAAGTGCGATGCTCATCAGTTGAGGGATCGCTCGGCGCCTTCCGGAGCGTGGGTGGGTGGGGGGTGTTTTGTCCTGAACTTTGCCCTGAACGAGGCAAACCGCAGCCGAGGGTCGCATCCGCCTTCGGATGCCTTCGGCATCTGAGGCTGTCTGGCGCCGTGCCCGTGTGTGGCTGCCGCCCCGGGAGATGCTCGCCAGCCCCGGCCGCGCTGCGCGTGGCCCGGCACGAGTCTGCGGGGTGGCCTCCGGTGCGGGTTCAGCCTCCCTCGGGCTTCTGGCCTTTTCTCTTTTAAAAGAGAGCCAGTGTGGCGTAGTGGTGAGAGTGCTGGACTGGGACTCGGGAGATCCGGGTTCTAGTCCCCGCTCGGCCATGAAACGCACTGGGTGACTTTGGGCCAGTCACTGACTCTCAGCCTAACCTACCTCACAGGGTTGTTGTGAGGATAAAATGGAGAGGGAGAGGAGGATTATGTAAGCCGCCTTGGGTTCCTTGCAGGAGAAAAGGTGGGGTATAGATATAATAATAATAATAAAACGGAGGCGTCACTGTGGGAATTTGACATTGGCTGCCCCGCGAGTCAGTACCTGAACGGAGGCTGACGGTCCAGCATGTGCGCTCGTGTGTGTGCGCACGTGCACAGACATGCACACGCTTTCTCTTCTGGGCGCCTCTGACTCTTGGTATGTGGGGGGGACTTTGCTGAGTGGCCGAGGACTCGGTGCCTCATTTGCTCATGCTGATACTGCTGAGGAAATTAAAACGTTTTTTGGCTGTGCATAGAGCTGGTGTAGTGGTGGCCGGCAGACGTGTTTTTTTCGCTCTGCCATAATAATGCTCAACCTCTGTGGACTTCATTGGCAGTAGGTTTAGGGTTACCTGAGGACAGGCTTCCCGGCACAACCCATAACTTGCTTTGTGGTGGCTTGGATGCCTTTAAAGGGGAGATGGACTCACCGGAGGAAGAGCTGGTAGCCATGGTGGCTAAAGGTAGCTTTCCTCAACCTGGCACCCTCCAGATGTGGTGACCACAACTCCCATCATCCCTAGTCAGGCTGGCTGGGGGTGATGGGAGTTGTAGTCCATTGCATCTGGAGGACACCTGGTTGGGGAAGGCTGCTGAAATGGAACATCCTTGTATTGGGGCATAACAAAACGGGGAATGCCTGAGAGTATAGACAACATTTTAGACCCGTCCTGGAATTTTGGAAGCCGCCCAAATGCACAGCCCTGGGAAAGCGATCCGGGGCCGTATGGCTCTCTGAAGGCAGCCTTCCCCACCCCGGCGGCCATGCGGGCTGGGAATGACCTGGAGGACGGCAGGTTGGGGAAGGCCGGCTTCAAGTGATGCCCGAACAAACTCCTGGAGCTGAACGAGATGCTCTTTGGTGACGAGGGCGGCTGCACCTCTGCCTTTTGCTGGCAATGGCCAATACAGTAATACCTTGGATTACAAGTAACTTGGTTTGAGAGCGTTTTGCAAGACAAGCAAAATTTTTAATATTTATTTAATTTTTTTTTACTTGATATACAAGCGTCGTCTTGCAGTACAAGTACTGTAGTACGGCTTAAATTAAAAATCTCTGTACAATTTTTTTGGGGGGGATTTAGTTTTGATATAAGAGTGTTTTGGATTACAAGCACCTTTCCGGAACGAATTATGCTCTCAATCCAAGGCATGACTGTATGCGCACCACACAGTGGGCAGGGGAGCCGCGCGGGGCAGGGAGGTCCCGGCCACGCGTGCTTCATGTTCGCTGCTACGAGGAAGCTGAGCCCTTGGAGAGGAAAATGGCATGTGTGGGTCTGTCAGAGCCCCATGGCTCCCCCTGCCCCCCCCCGGTCACTTAACTTCTGAAAATCTAGAACTCTCTACTCAAAAGCAGGGGTGTTGCTGCGAGGCACTTAAACGATTTGGGGCCCCATCTTTCCATTGGCATTGGTGGAAGTTTTTTCCCCCTAAGCTTAATTGTAATGCTGGAGGGGGGCATCTGGGGTCAGCACAGTGCACAGGGAGGGGATGTTGGGCTTGTTTGTATCAAAGGACAGTGCACAGGGAGGGGAGGGTTAACCCTTCCCTCCCCAATTGTGATCCCCCTGGAAATCCCCCCCCCCACCCGCATGGCAGTTGAGCTTAGGAAAAACCTTCCCATTGGCACTAATGGAAATATTTTTTCTCAGCTTACTTGCCTTGTGTTGTGGGACGGGACGGGATGCTGTCCCCAGCCACACCCCCACTTGAAAGTTGCCCCTGTGTGGCAAATAAGCTGAGAAAAAACCCCTTCAGTTGGCACTATGGACGCTTAGGGCTCTGGGGAATAGATCTATGGGTCCAGGCCTAGCAATGCCCTACTCAAAAGGCTCTTTGTGGAACTGGTTACAGGGAGCATACTACTCCTCCGTTACAACAGCTTCACTGGCTCCCGGTCTGTTTCCGGGCACAATTCAAAGTGCTGGTTATGACCTTGAAAGCTCTATACGGCTCAGGTCCAGGTTATCTGAAAGACCGTATTCTCCCCTACGAGCCTGCCCACATTTTGAGATCCTCAAGGGAGGCCCTTCTCTCAGTTCTGCCACCATCACAGGCACGCCTGGTGGGAACACGGGAGAGGGCCTTCTCGGTGGCTGCCCCAGTGCTCTGAAATTCCCTCCCCAGTGAGGCTAGAGTGGCGCCCTCCCTGGTAAGCTTCTGGAGGCAGGCAAAGACCTTCCTGTTTTGGAAGGCATTTGGGACTAGCCTGTGATGTGATGGGATGCTGTTTTTACTCTTATGTATATTGTACTGTTTTTAATTATATATTTATATAATTTTAATATTGACAATTTTATTCTATTTTTAACTTTTGTATTTTTCTATTTTTGTTTTAATTGTATGAGTTTTAAAGGCTGTAAGCCACCTTGGGTCCCAGTGTTGGGAGAAAGGTGGGATACAAATAAATATAATAATAATAATAATAACAACAACAACAACTATTATTATTATTATTATTATTATTATTATTATTTACTGGGGGATATAGAAATGAAAGTGGCTGGGATCTCAAGTCAAGGGGAAAGGTGAACTGGGGGTCCCGGGAGGAACTGGGGCAACAGCTCTGCTAGAGTCGGGTCGTTTTGAAGATTTGATATGGTGCCAAGTGGAAATGGCATTTTCAAAAACAAGAACTACAACTCCGTTTTTTAATGCTCACCTCTCCAGATGCTGAGGCAATTCTGGAGGACAGGCTTTCCTCTCTGCTCGCTCAGAGCTGGCTCTCTGCTTTTGCTTTCTTCTAGGAGTACTGAATGCCAGCCCTGCAACCCGGTCGGCGTCCCGGTCTGTGCTGCCGGTCTGTGCGCTCAGGCATGTCTCTTGCATGCGCCGCACTTTCCTGTCCGTCAGCATAAGCCTGGGCCTTTCTCAGGGGATGCGAAGATAAGGATTCAGCCGAGCTGGATAAGGATTCAGCCGGGCGGCCCTTCCCGGCGGGGGCCATGACTCAGGACCGTGTGGGGATCAACTGTGGCTATGGCGACTGGGACTGGAGCACGGACGCTGGCGAGCGGGCCAGGCTGCTGCAGAGCCCCAGCGTGGAGACGGGGCCCAGGAGCGATGAGCGGCGAGGGCCAGCCGCTACCTCGACTCCGGGAGCCGTCTTCATTGTCGTGAACGCCGCCCTCGGGGCGGGCCTGCTCAACTTCCCAGCAGCCTTCGGCATGGCCGGAGGAGTGGCAGCCGGGATTGCCCTGCAGATGGTGAGACCCGGGGTGGGGGTGGGGGGCGGCTGTGGGGTTGGGAGCCCACCCCAAATGGATGGGGGCAGAATTCCCCTTGGGAACGTGTGGCTCGCTCAGCCCCGCACCCAGCCTGGTGCTGGCCGTGCCCTGTGCCGAAGGGGCAGATAAAATCTGCGCCACAAAGAGACCAACCAGTGCAGAATGTCCTCAGACCTGCCGTTGGCGTCGAGCATATTCTGCTCGCAGAACGGAACGCAAGAATGATGCCAGGGCTGCAGGCAGCGGGCTCAGAAACGGCCCCGGTGTTTCATTGGTGGCGGCTTACACAGAGTTTGGTGTGGCAGAGGGCAGCGATCCAGATCTCTTACAGCAGGGTGTAGACCCGGGGGGCCAAATCCGGCCCTCCTTGGGGACTCCCCAGATGCCCGCCCCCCGGGCTACTGATCTTTTGGTGGTTTCTTTTGGGGGCTTTTGCACACACCCCTCCCACATTCTTAAATGAGAAATGTTGAAATTTATTTATTTATTTATTTATTCATTATATTTATGCCCCGCCTTTTTTCCTGCAAGGAACCCAAGGCGGCTTACATAATCCTCCTCCTCCTCTCCATTTTATCCTCACAACAACCCTGTGAGGTAGGTTAGGCTGAGAGGCAGTGACTGGCCCAAAGTCACCCAGTGAGTTTCATGGCCGAGCGGGGACTAGAACCTGGATCTCCCGAGTCCCAGTCCGACACTCTAACCACAAGGCTCAATTGCCTCGGGCTCAATTGCCCGTCCTTCGGGCCCCGCCCCTTTTGCCCTGTGCTCCCAGCCGTGGGTCTGCCCTGTGCTCCCAGCCCTGCGAAGCAGCTGCGCTGAGACTGTGGGGCCGCGTGCCCAGCCGGGCGCCTCCAGAGGTGTTGGAAGGCAGCCAATGGCTGTGCTGGCTGGGAAAGATGTGGGGGGGGGAGCACCAGGCTGTGGGGAACTGGATTAGACCTTGGGTCTGATCCAGCAAAGCCGGCTCTGTGTTCCTGCTGGGTGGTGGATTGTTCCTCAGCACCGTTTCAGCCCTTGTGGTGGCAGCAAGCGGCTTGCATTGCTCAGGAGAGGGGTGTGTGTGTGTGTGTGTGTGTGTGTGTGACGTGCCAGCCAGTTGGCCTGACGAACGCGAGCCTCTTCAGAAACCACGACGCCCCGGGCGTGCGTCTGCTCCCTTGTTGCACACTGCTCCCTGCCTGTCACTGATACGGCTGCGGACTTGGACCAGCTTCCTGCGGGGGTGGGCTGGTGGGCTGGGGTTTGCCTTGCCCGGTGCGTGCCACTTGCCCAACTGTGCCCCTTTGCCGCAGAGCATGCTGGTCTTCATCATTGGCGGCCTGGTCATCCTGGCCTACTGCTCCCAGGCCAGCAACGAGCGGACCTACCAGGAGGTGGTTTGGGCCGTGTGCGGCAAGGTCACCGGGGTGCTGTGCGAGGTGGCCATCGCAGTCTACACCTTCGGCACCTGCATTGCCTTCCTCATCATCATCGGGGATCAGCAGGACAAGAGTGAGTGACGGCGCCATTGCCCTTTGGGGGGGGCGGTGTTTAAATGCCTGGCTGTTGCCGCTTCCCTTTTTTAAATCTGAAGGCTAGTGAAACAGACCGGGATGGCGAGGTTTAATTCAGGAATGCAGAATCTCTTTCGGGCCGAGGGCCAAATTCCGGTGGAGTCCAGCCTGGCAGTTGCAGCTCAACCCATCTGGAGGTCACCAGGTTGGAAAAGGCTGCCTTGCACTGCAGCTCCTGTCTTCTTGGGGTGTGTGTGTGTTATGCTGTAGCTTAGGGAGGAGTTGATGCCTGGGGGGCAGGAGAGGGGCGAGCTGGAATAACCAGCTTTCGTGACCTCGCAAGCATCTCTCTTGGCAGAAAGGCAGGGTACCAATCACAGGAACAGATAAAGCTCTCTCTGTCCCGGCCTGCGGGCTGGGCGGCTGACCCCAGGCCTTCCAGTGACCTCTGTGGCTGAGCAAGCATTTGAACCCGTGCCCCTTACGTCCTCCCGCTGCACTGGCGTATCGGCGCATTGAAAAGGCTGGTCCCCTGCAGCCGGTTCAAGCTTTTTTTCTGGGCAAATGTGCCGCCCCCACCTCTCTGTCGGCCGGCACGCAGCGCAGGCTTGGCGCTTCCCTCTGTGATGGGGGCGGGACCTCAGGCTCGCAGCCAAAGCCGCCGCCCCCAGCCCCGCCCCTGTCTCCTGGCCACCGGTCGTTAGGGGGTTCTCCCGGCTTCTGTGCAGTTTTCTCCCCATTCTGGAAAGTTGGACTCCGCCTCCCGAGGCTTCCTTGCTGGCAGGAAGAGCTTTCAGCCGCAATAGGGCTGGCGTTTTTGGCCCTGCCCACTTTTGCCTCCCCCCCCCCCGAATGCAGTCCCCGAGAGCTTCTCCGGAATGGAACCCAGCTCCCGGGCTGAAGGCGGCTCAGCGCCCCTGTGGACATCCGAGCAAGCGGCGGCCTGGCATTACTCCAGCCCGGCGGGGGTAGCATCAGACTGCCGCGTTCTCCAGCCGTGGGTCCCCAGGTGCTTTGGCCTACAACTCCCAGCATGCCCCGCCCCAGCCGGCTACGTTGGAGAACACTGTATTGGAGCTTCTCTTGGCGTCGCCTTGTTGCGTTCTTTGCTCAGGAACCGCTGTTCCGAGCTCTCCGTAGCGCACCGCTTCCCCTTTGTTCCCTCTGCTAATGTGTGTGTGTCTTTCCCGGACACAGAGGTACCAACCTGTGTGCATGCAGCTTTCTGTGCCGCTGCCTCGAGCCCTCTGCTGCTGGGTTTCCAGGGCTCCCTTGGTGGGTGGGGCCGGCCACTGACCGTCTCCCCTTGCCTCCTTGGCCAGTCATTGCAGCGCTGGTGCAGGACGCCACGGGGGCAGAAAGCAGCCGCTGGTACACGGATCGCAAATTCACCATCAGCATCACCGCCTCCCTGCTCATCCTTCCCCTGTCGATCCCCAAGGAGATTGGCTTCCAGAAGTATGCCAGGTACCCCCAGGCCGAGGCAGGGAAGGCCCCCAGCGGGCATCGGCAGACGCGGGCGTGGCTCTCCGGGCTGGCTGCACTCTGGGTCTGCAGAGGCCGTTGCATGAACGGAGGCCTTTCGCCAAACCGCACAGAAGGTCCCGCTGGGTACAGAAGGGTGGGCCGAGAGCCCAGGGTCTGGGATGGCCCCGAGAGGCAGCCCAGCTTTTGCTGACGGGCTGCTGTGACGGAGCAAGTGCAGAATCCCTGGTTCTTCGTAGCCGACGGGCCTCGGGCGCTGTTCTGCTGACGGGAGCCATTTAGAGCTGGCTTTCAGGAAATGGGCCCAACAAGCGCGAGTGAGATTACAGGCGTAGGAAACACCTGTGGCACAGGACGGACTGGGAACATGTACCGAGCAGCCGTTGAGCCCGGGTCAGGGAGAACGGGTGTCTTGGTAGGAGCCTGGCCCTTCCGGGTCACGAGGGGAGCCGTGCCAGGCAGAGAAATCCCAGGTATCCACCTCCCTGGGTGTAGTTGGGAGGTCAGTATTCCAAACCACGTCTGGACACCTTGAATGGGGAGAAGAGAAGAATTACTGTGTGTGTGTGTGTGTTTGGGGGGCGGGGGGGGAGGGGAAGGGAGCCCCCAGATCTCAGCAGGCGTCCCTTGGCAAAATCTCTGCAGTCACCATTACCTGCCAAAGTGGCTCCTGAGACCACAAACGAAGAGCAGGGAAGAGGATCACTGCAGGCTATGCCTGTACCTTGCCTGCCAGGATGCTGTTGCTTGTGTTGGCTGGGGATGCTGGGAGCTGTAGTCCAACACATCTGGAGGGCAACCAGGTTGGGGAACACTGGACTGGGCATTGTTGAATCACCCTGCCTATGATCACCCAGCGGGCACGTCCCAGCCAGTCAAGTGCGGTTTTACGTCGGCATCCAGTTGTGTGAAATTCTTCTGCTCTCTCATTGGTCCGAACTTCCATGGACCGACCACCACTCCCTCTCCTCCTCTTTCTCTCTCTCAGCTGCTTGAGCGTGGTTGGGACCTGGTACGTCACAGCCATCATCATCAGTCAAATACATTTGGCCTGATAAGGAGATCACCCCGGGGGAAATCCCAACCAGGTAACGTGGGAGTGGCGGCTCTTTAAAAAGAGGTAGAGCATTAAGGCAAATAATAACAATATTAATAATAATAATGGGAAAACGTGAGTAATCTTGACATTTCTGCTGTCCAGACTTTATTTTCTATAGTAAGGCTGAAGAGACATCTAGCCGTCTCTTCCTGAAGTCTCCAGACAGGAGAGACTCCAACTAGCTTTTAAAAGGCAGTCCCAAAAGCTTCTTATATCTGTGGTGGGCAACGTATCCTCATAGCCACACGTTAAAAGAGCTTCTCCTGTGTTGATCTCGGTGCCCGAGTCAAATTGGATCCCGACAATCCGTTTTGATTGACTTCTACTGCTGGGGAATTTCTAAATCCCAGATAACCACACGTTGTGCTCAGGGCTGCTGAACTTCTTTCAGCCCAAAATGAATTCCAGCAGTGGGCGGAGCCGAAGGCAAAGGGGGCGGGGCAGGGCCAAAATTCCAAAAGTAGCAGCATAGTTTAGCTTGGCTCTTCCTGCCAGAAGCTGCGCCTCAGGGAGGCAGCTCGACCTTTTAGAACGGGGGGCGGGGGGGGGGGGAATGACGGCAAAAGCTGGGAAACCACCAAATGACCAGTGGCGGGGGTGGGGGGTGGGCTGGATTTGGCCTGAGGTTCTGCCCCCCTACTGTAGGCATTTTCTGGAAAGTATTCTGAGCAGGTCTTTGTTTCTCCCCCTAGCCCTTCCTCATGGATGTCCGTGTTCAATGCCATGCCCACCATCTGCTTTGGCTTCCAGGTAAAACTTGCTGAGGGGCACGGCGGGGGGCAGGAAGATGATCTCTTCTCTTCTGGCCCTGTTGACTTCTCCTTGTGTTCCCCTCCGTCGTCTGGCTGGACGCTGCTGCGACGGCTGTGCTTGCCGTGGTGCCGGGCAGGGGAGTGCCGGGAGGGGCCCGGGAGCACACGGCTCGCAGCCCGCCAGTGCTAGTGGTGAACGGCCGGGCCTGGTGGAGTCCGCTCGCTAGTGCTGCTTCCATCCTGGCTGCCTTTAAAGGTCCTAAATGGAGGCAGCGTTGCGCCGTTTTGCTATTGGGATGTATCCCTGATGGGAAATCCCCCTTGGGCCCTCCCTTCCCAGGCTGCTTCTGTTTTGCCCCGCTGAGCAGCGACACCCTCTCGGCCTCCTTTCCGGTGCTCTCGTGACATTTTTGACGTCTGACCGCTCGGCTTACAATCCCTTAATGCAGCCTTTCACTCTTGTGTGTGAACGTAACAAGAGCCCCGCTGGATCAGACCAAAGGCCTCTCTAGGTCCAGCATTCTGTTCCCACAGCGGCCAACCAGATGCCCCAATGGGAACCCCACAAGTAGGACATGGGCGCAAGCGCACCCTCCTGCTCGTGTTGCCCGGCAAGTGTCCTACGGGGGCATGCTGCCTCTGATTCTGGAGGTAATGTGCAGCCATCACGACCAGTAGTCATTGACAGCCTTCTCCTCCATGAATTTGTCTAATCTGCTTTTAAAGCCAGCCAAATTGGTGGCCATCACTACGTCTTGTGGTAGCAATTTCCGTTAAGTCTAACCGTGCGCTGTGTGAAGAAGAACTTTTATCTGTCCTGAATCTCCCACCATTCAGCCTCATGGGATGAGCCCACTGGGTTCCAGCAGCATTATGAGAGAGGGAGGAAAACTGCTCCACATCATGCATAATTGTATACATGTATACAATTGTATAAATTGCATAATTTAGCTTTTCTAAGCTAAAAAGCCCCAAGTGTTGTAACTTTCCGTCACTGGGGAGTTGCCCCAGCCCCTTGATCATTTTGGTTACCCTTTTCTCCACTTTTTCCAGCTCTACAATATCCTTTCTGGGATGCAACAACCAGAACGGTACACGGTATTCTAAGTGTATACAATAGAGGCATTATGACATTGGCTGTTTTATTTTCACTGCCTTTTCTAATAATGCCCAACATGGAATTTGCTTTTTTTACAGCAGCCTCACACTGCCTTGACATTTTCACTGAGCTGTCCACCACAACCCCAAGATCCTTTTCCTGGTCAATCACTTCCAGCTCAGAACCCATCTATATATATAAAAGAAGGTGTCCTGACTGACTGACTGACTCATCAATGCCCAGCTCAAACCGTTTAATCTAGGAACGTGAAATTTTGAAGGGACATTGCTTTTATGATGTAGACCCCCACTAAGGAAGGATTTTGGGAAATTCCGTCCCCAAGGGGGTGAAAAAAGGGGGCAAAATCGCCCCACTCTCATATCTGCTAGTTCTGCAAATAGGCCTCACCTCATAATTGCTGCAGGAGCCAACTTGCTGCAGGAGCCAACTTGCTGCAGGAGCCAATAGCAGAAGTTATCGTATGAATTCCTGCAGGGGCCAATAGGGTGGGTGGGTATGCAAATCTCCCCTAGGCCATTTAGAATGTTCTCTGAGGGGGTGAAAAGGGAGGGAAACTTTTAACATGACTGACTGACTGTTGTGGGGGGGGGGGCATCGTCGCATAGGCTCCATCACGTTTAGACGGATCTACCCCAAACTTGGCATGCTCACTCTTCATCACCTGTAGACTCTCAGGATTAGCCTGATTTTTCTTTAAGAACAGCTGTTTCTGTCACAAAAGTTTTCTGCTGCCAGCACCCAGCCTAAACGTTACACTTTCAGTCAGAGACACTGCATCTTTTCCATACATGTTTCTTTTAAAAACAATTATACCAAATCCTAAAATCCACGCGAGCGCAGCCGCGGGCAACAGCTAGTCAGTTTATATGTGAAGTTAGGACTTTTTACCCCAACGTGCATCACTTTATACTTGCTTGCCTCGATGCCCAGTCCCCAGTTTGAAAGAGATCTTTCTGGATCTCTTCACTGTCCCCTTTTTTTAAAACCTCCCTAAATAATTTGGTGTCATTGGCAAATTTGGCCACCTCACTGCTCATCCCTAACTCCAGATCATTGATGAACAAGTTAAAAAGCACCAGTCAATACTCGTGGGACCCCACTGTGTGGGTTCTGTGTCCATGCATCTGTGGCTGTGTGAAACGAAACCAAGCGGAAGTGGGTGTTCCTGATTTATGTCCTTGTTGAAAGCACAAGCCTCCTTCGTTCACTGCTACTCTAGTAGACTCCCTACAGTTTCTTCTAAGTGTGATGGTTGATTCAGTTACTGTAAATGAGTTCTTCTTTTGCTCATTAGCAAATTGGACTGTGGAGAGCAGCGGGAAACGCTTGCTATTGTAACTGGAGGAAGTTTCATAGATTTCATAGATCATAGAGTTGGAAGGAGCCTACAAGGCTATCGAGTCCAACCCCCTGCTCAATGCAGGAAACTAGAGGAGGGGTCTCCCATCCAAGTAATAACCAGGCCTGACCCTGCTTAGCTTTCCACACTCAGACAAGCGAAAACAGCGCTAATTGACTAAACACATTTTTAGAGCTACCAGATCTGGGCAAATATATACAGATTATTTCAGTGCAGAAACAGTGGAAATTTGGAGTGGCAGAAATACAAAGAGGGAGGTGACTGGGGCACCGTGGTCACTCATTTTTCCCCATTGGAGGGCAGCTCAGTACAGCCGCCTGCAACCTGCCCTGCTGACTGGGATGATGGGAGTGGCCAGCCAACACATCTGGAGGGCACCAGGTGGGGGAAGGCTGGATTAACATCTGGGTGGGTAGATGCAGTACAACAGTCTTGGGGATCGTGTGGCCCACCGGATGTTGTTGGACTGCAACTCCCATCAGCCCCAGCCAGCATGGCAGCATTGCGCCCTCTAATGGGGGGAAATGAATGATCAAAATGCCCCTAGTGATCTCTTTCAGCTCCCTCTTTGTATTTCCCATCCCTGGAATGCAAGATGGGAGCTAGCATCTTAAATGAATATCAGAACCAGCTTTCACCGGCTCAGCTCCTGCTCATGTGATTTTTCCAGTTTACCGCAGAGGAGCTGTGATTTTTGCATGAGTTTGCAGCTCCCATTATTGCATCACTCACCGCTTCCTGAGTTAGTGATTTAGGGAAGGAACTGGCAGCCGACGATCAGAACAGAAGCTTAGAAACTAAAGTTGTTGTGTCCAATACGAAACTGGGATCTTGTAGACACGGCAGAAGATGAGCGGTCGACAGAGGCGCTTGGGAAGCTGCCGTAGACAGAGTCAGACCCTTGGTCCACCTGGCTGGCAGCAACACCCGACTGGCAGCGGCTCTCCAGGGTTCCAGGCAGGATTCTTCCCCAGCCCTACCTGGAGACGCCGGGCAGCGTTGAACCGGGGGCCTTCTTCATGCAGAGCAGGGGCTCTGCCGCTGACCGGCGGCTCTTCCCTAAATAAATGCTGTGTTTCAAGTCCCCTCCCCACCCCTACGACACTACTCCCGTCCCCCAAGCGACACAACTCTTATTTATTATTTTATTTATTATTTTATACCCAGCCTTTTTTCCTGCAAGGAACCCAAGGCGGCTTACATAATCCTCCTCCTCCTCCTCCTCCTCCTCTCCATTTTATCCTCACAACAACCCTGTGAGGTAGGCTAGGCTGAGAGGCAGTGACTGGCCCAAAGTCACCCAGTGAGTTTCATGGCCGAGCGGGGACTAGAACCCGGATCTCCCGAGTCCCCAGTCCAACACTCTCGCCACTACGCCACGCTGGCTCTCATTCAAGGAATATTTCCTTACATCCAAAAATATTAAGAACGTAGGAAGAGCCCTGCTGGAACAGACCAGGAGCCCACAGAGGCAAGCCTGGAAAGTGCTGGGCAGGGATCAGGGAGATCCAGGGTCACGTTGCCACTTGCCTGCGGCGCTCTGCACGCGGCCTGGCGCCAACCGCCGTCTCTCAGCCTGCCCTGCTCGGCCTGATAGGTGCATTGTGCGGATGAACCTCGGGCGCTGAAGGGGGAGAGCGGAGAGGTATCCGTATTGGGTGCGGGGCGGGGAGCTGATGTAGCAGGCGGTGGGAGATGCGGCGGTGGGAGATGCTCAGGCTGTCGCAGGGGGAAGATGTTCTCCCCGTCTGCCGGCCTCTCTGCCTTGCAGCTCGTCTGCCGGCCCACCGTGTTCTGGTGGCGTGTGTGATCCCCCCCTGCCCCCCCCCCCGATTTCAAAGTTGTGCTGCTCAAGGCCACATTGGTTAATGGCTGAACTCTCTGCCCTCCCAAGACTTG
The DNA here is from genome assembly GCA_021292165.1 of Shinisaurus crocodilurus. Taxonomy (NCBI): domain Eukaryota; kingdom Metazoa; phylum Chordata; class Lepidosauria; order Squamata; family Shinisauridae; genus Shinisaurus; species Shinisaurus crocodilurus. The sequence goes on from JAHFWL010000454.1 coordinate 41,650, forward strand.
TTCCTGCATGAGCAAGCTGACCTGGCCCGTGTCGTGGAGACCTGGTTGGACGAGGCAGGGGCACGATCCCACCTTGGTTGTGTGCTCCGGCATTCTTTGTGCAGCACCCTGCGGGCAGGAAAGTGGTCTGTTGCAGTGAGGGGCGGAAAGTGATCTCCAGATGTTCTGGACTTCCAACTCCCAGCATTCCTGACCATTGGCCATGCTGGCAGGGGCTTCTGGGAGTCAAAGTCCAAAATATCTGGAGATCTACCTTCTGCCCACCCCTGGTCTGTCGAGTCTCCATCTCTCTGGCCAGGTACCTTATCCAGACTTCGCCAGGTTCTGAGCGTGTGTTTCTGAAGCTGAGTGCTCAGGACAGGATCAGGGTTCTCTTCGTGTACCACTTCCCCCACTTCCCAGCAGTCTCTCTACCTGAGCTGTCTGGGGTTGTTTTGGGGTGATGCTGGAGTCCCCAGACTGACTTCAGTATCCGTGCCAAGGCTCCCCTTTTGGGCCTGTCCCAGGTAATTTTTAGCCCCACACATTCAGCGAGGCACACTTTGACCCAGGCCTCTTGTGCTGGATGGGAGGAAGGTGATCTGGGGGTGGGGAAACTTAATTTCCATTGTAACTTGGGGCGGATAGTCCCAGAAAGTGGCTGTGACAGATGTCTGTTGGATGCCTTGGCCATTGGCCTGTGGTGTCCTACAAGGTTCTATCTTGTCCCCCGTGCTGTTTAATATCTACGCAAAACCATTAGAAGTCATCTGGGGATTTGCAGTTGGATGCCACCAGTATGCGATGACACTCAACTCTATGGCCCAGTTCGCACGATCATGGTGGCCATACACGGTGTGTTTAAGCTGCAGGAATGTTTTGAATATTCAAGCCATGGCTGCAGCTTGTTGTGTCATCTGAACCTGGACGGTGGGGATTGTGCGAGGGTTAAACAACCCTTGCATAACCCCAGAGCAGGCCATGGGTTAAGTGAGGGTTGTTTAACCCTTGCACAACCCTCACCGCCCGGGTTTGGACAACATGACAAGCTGTGGCTTGAATATTCAAAATGGCTGCCCACCTGTGCCGGCACGTGCCACAGCCCATATTGGCTTAAATAAGCCACGGTTGAGCATGCGAACCAGCCCTCTCTCTCCTTTCCATCTCATTGCAGGGGGGTTGTAGAGGTCCTGAACTGATGCCCAGATGAGGGTAAATAAATTGAAGCCTAATCCAAACCAGACAGCGGTACTCCTGGTTAGTAGAGCTGATCCAGAAATAGGGGTTCAACCACTGTGGGGTGGGGGTCGCACTCCCCTTGAAAACAGGGTTTTTTTAAACTTGGGGATTCTTTTGGACTCATCTTTGACCTTGGATACCCGGGTATTGGCTGTCGCCCAGAGTGGCTTTGCCCAGCTTAGGCTCGTGTGCCAACTGCACCTCATCCTGGAGACTGGAGTCTTGGCCACGGTGACGCTTGCCTGGATGACTACAAGGCGCCCTGCGTGGCGCTGCCTTTGAAGAGTGCTTGGAAACGACCATTGGTCCAGATTGCTGCAGGCAGGCTGTTTAACAGGGGCTGCCTACCAGGACATTGTGATTTCCGTACTGAAACAACGGCACTGGCTTCCTGTGTGTTTTCGGGGTCGCTCCAACATATACCGATAATGATCTTTAAAGCCCTTTGGAACAAGGATACCTGGAGGACTGCCTTCTCCTGCATGATCCTGCCCACCTGCTAAGATCTTCATTAGTGGTCCTCTCCTGTCCTGGTGTCCCTGGAAATATGCCTCATATTTGGGACCAGGGAGGGGCCTTTTCGGTGGCTGCGCCCCAGCTGTGGAGCACAAGAAGCTCCCTTATGCTGAGTCAGACCCCCCCCCCCCCGGGTCCATCTAGGCCAAGGTTGCCAACGCTGATGGCAGTGGTGGCCCTGCCACTGAGCTGCAGCCGCCCCCCCGTGGGTGGGAGCTCCCACCCAAGGGAGCCTCATCTTGCCCTCTCCTTTCACAGCCTTCCATAGGATGGTCAAAGCTTCTTTTTAGGAAGGCTTTTGGGCCATAAATGGCTGCTCCCTTTTCAAAGTGGTTTGAATTGTTAGGTTAAATTATTTTTGAGGGCTGTCCATGTTTTATTGCCGCTTTGTTGTATTTGCCGTCGAACTGTTTTTAAAGTTAAATTGCTGTTTTAACTTCTGAATTGGGCTTATTGCGGAAAAATTGGAAGTTTTAAAACAAAACAAAAAACAAGCTGTCTTCTACCAAGTTGGGCCCTGCCTGGCCCATCTAGCTCTGCTTTGTCTGCGGGTACTGGCAGCGGCAGCTCTGCAGCATCTCAGGCAAGATCTTTCCCAGCCCGACCGGGAGATGCAGTGGAATAGGATAGCCCACAGGACAGCCTTCCCCAGCCTGGAGCCCTCCAGATGTGTTGGACAACCTATAGTGGGATTATGGGAGTTGTAGTCCCAACACATCTGGAGGGCTCCAGGCTGGGGAAGGCTGCACTAGTGCATGAACCTCGGCTGCTTGCAGGAAAGGTGGGATATGAATGTACTCGTAGGTAGATGAAAGCTTTTGACGTTAGTGATGAGGACCGGGCACATGCTCTTGGTGGATCAGAGATGAGAATGCCGTGAGAAACTGCTGGCAGGTGAGCAGTGTTTTGTTGATTGATCCAGCAACTGAAGAAGAAGGTAGATATGGAATCTGGTCTTAAAAAGAAAGCAGTGCCTGATCTTGACTGGAGTATAATCTGGGATGCACAGGGGGGTAATATTAGTTAAAAGGACACCCAGGTTCCTGAATGCGGTGAAGATGGTAATTATCCCTCAGCTGGGTTAAGGATAAAGCTACAGTCTCTTTATAGACTAATACTGCCAGGGAACTCAGTGAGTGGTTCTTTGGGTTCTGGCTGTAAAATCTTGAGTAAGGAAACCGAACTACTCCAAATGGAAAACCGAACGGGAGAAGGGTCTACAGCAGCCTTCCCCAACCCTCCAGATGTGTTGTCCTATCATTCCCTGTCCAGCACATCTGGGTTGGGGAAGGCTGATCTACAAGGTACATCACCACAAAGGAGCTTTGCTGATGAATTCTGTGTTGCCAGACAACTTGCATCCCCCCCCATGCCCATAAAAGCTCCTGCGTCTCCTCTCCTCTGGCAGTGCCACGTCAGCAGTGTGCCCGTCTTCAACAGCATGAGGCAGCCGCAGGTGAAGCCCTGGGGAGCTGTCGTGACGGCAGCCATGGTCATCGCTCTCTTTGTCTACACAGGCACAGGTAGGGAGCGGACCCGCCCTCCCGGGCAGCGCCTCATCCTTCCTGATTGGGAGCCAGTCTCTCAGGACAGGATCTGGGCAGAAGCAAAGCAGAGGGCGCCCGTGAGCAGGGGAAGGGTCCCTCTCCCTTGGGCCCCCCAACTCCTCTCCCTTGGTTCCACCCAAGGGCGGTGGCGGGCGGCAGGAGTCTGGGTCTCTCCCCAGGCCATGGGGAATCCTGTTCTGTTTTCTGCCAGGGGTCTGTGGCTTCCTGACCTTTGGGTCCAGCGTGGAACAGGACGTGCTCATGTCCTACCCCTCCAATGACGTCCTGGTTGCCGTCGCACGGGCCTTCATCATTGTCTGCAGTCCTCACGTCCTACCCGATCCTGCATTTCTGTGGCAGGTGAGGAGGGGGGGCTGTCGGGAGGGACCTGCGGGGTTTGCACTGTGGGGTTGTGCAGTCCTTGCAGGATGGGGCATTGCAAGAAGGCAGCCCTCTTGAACTTTGCTCCCGCCCAGGGCCGTCCTGGAAGGTCTCTGGCTGCGCTACAAAGGGGAGGCGGTGGAAGAGGATGTGGTGCGGGAGAGACGCCGCCGCCTCGTCCAGACGGTCAGCTGGTTCCTGCTCACTCTCCTCCTGGCCTTGTTCATCCCGGATATTGGCAAGGTCATCTCCGTCATCGGGGGGCTGGCCGCCTGCTTCATCTTCGTCTTCCCAGGTAGGGGGCTCTCCCTGGCTGGCTCTCCCTCGGCCTGAGGGAAGCCGTGTGGCTTTTATTCTGGCTGCCTGCTCTTGGGGGGGGGGGTTGTCCTGAGGGTTTCCCTTGGGGGTACCCGATCAGCTGAAATTCTGTTTCTGTAGATGTTCAGCTTGCATTGTGACCTCCCCCCCCCCACTCGGGGTGTGTGTGTGTGTGTGTGTGTGTGTGTGTGTGTGTGTGTAAATTAACCATGATTGTGTGTTCACACCGTACAGGGGCTCTTTGGCAGACGCCAGCAGTGGGTCCTGTTTCACCAACTACTTTAGTGCGCGCTTGCCCTGTGCGCCAACAGGAATTTGATGTTGTTTAAACCAGGCCTCCGCAACGTGGTCCCCTCCAGATGTGTTGGACTGTGGCTGGCTGGGGGATGCTAGGAGTTGTAGTCCAAGACGTCTGGAGGACACCGGGTTGGGGAAAGCCTGGTTCAAATTTGCCGAGCCTCTGCTGGTTTTGTAAGCTCTTCACAGTGCTGAGATCTGTATGGCTGCCTGTGTCGCTCTCTTTCCAGGGCTTTGCCTCATCCATGCCAAACTCTCCGAAATCCAGGAAGCCAGGCCAGCCAGGTAAGAAGGCCGGCTTTCCATTTGCCTACCCCCTTCCCCAGTTGGTACATGTGGGCTCACTGGCCACTGAACCACATGCCCTTCTTCTGGCCGGCGTTGCATGGATTCTCTCCTCCTGTCTCCACAGCTGGTGGGCCATGGTTAGCTACGGTGTGTTCATGGTTGTCCTTGGCGCATTATCTTCGGACAGACGACTGCCAATGCTGTCTTTATGGATCTCATGAAGTGATCCCTCCAGCTCTGCCCTTGGAGAATCTCTTTCCCCCCTTCTGTGGAATTAAAAGGAATCCAAATGGAACCCGTGGCCCAATCCTTGGGATACCACTTCCCCCCGGTTGTGCTGCTCCCAGTTTCTTTCATTTGACTTTGATCGCACAACCTTGTTTTCTGGTTTTATGGACCCATCCAGGCTGCACGGGGGCATGCGCTGTGTGTGTGGCAGCCTGCACAATGTGAACACAAGTTGAGTTCCTGTTTAACTTTTGGAACATGACCCTTGCCAAAGACTCTCCTTTTGGCCTCGCCTTGCGCATACTTGTGTAAGAGGATCCGGGCCATTCACGCCACAAATACAGAATTTATTTGGCCAAGGGGCCCATCTTTTACAGCCTTACCAACGAGGTAACAAACAAAGCTCATCGGCTTGATGACGATATTATCGCAGAGAGGACAACGGACTTCCCCGTGTGAAGAACTCGAAAGCCAAGCCCTTAATTGCTCCAAGGAGTTGGTGCTCTGAATCAGGTGGTGGGAATTACTCTGCTTTTATTTGGGAAAGGGATGTGCAATCTTCTGGAGACTGAGCTTCCTTTTAGTTTTAGATGTACAGATACATTGGAAGGGAAATCCTGGAATATATTTGAAGGCATTTCCTTGGCATCAAATTCCCGCCACAGGCTGATGTCTTCCTCTTCCCCACCGCTCCCTTCTGTAAGGTTGACCGCATCCGGGTAACACGTGGAAGATCCTCCCTTTGCTGGGCTGTGACTGCGACAGTCCACCTGTTTCTCAGTTGCTGGAGGCGCAGTGAGAGCCCTGGCCCTGGCCTGGACTGAGGGCCCAAGTGCTTTATGTTTTCATTTGAAGTTGGTGCTACTTTCTGGGCTCGTAGCCGGGCTCGGTTCAGATCCATTTGTTCCGATGTGCCATTTTTGTAGCATGGCCTTCCCCAACCAGCTGCCCTCCACATGTGTTGGGCTAGAACCAACGTCCAGCATCCCCCAGCCAGCATGAGCATTCTGGCTGGTGGATAATGGGAGTTGTAGCCCAACACATCTGAAGGGCACCAGATTGGGGAAGGCTGTCGTGGCGTATTCTGATGTTTACAAAGTAAGGTGTTGAGAGGGTTGCCTTCTGTCGTGGGTGATGCGGCTGCCGTGCGTGGTGGACCTGCTCCAGTGACGTCAACTATCATCAATTTTAAAGGGTTCTTTTTTTTCTGTTTCAAATCTTGTTTGCAAGGGGGGGGGAGGGGAGGTGTGGGTTTTAAAGGCACCATGTCACAATGAAAATAACAATTGAAATGACAAATCTCTACTTACAGATCACTTTTAATTCGATGCCTGTTGAAAGTATCCCCTTATGACCATTAATGTAAATTCAGTTCTAGGCCTCTAGGAACAGGTGTAGTTGACACACCTGTTCCCAGCTGTGAAAAGACACACCTGGCCACCGCTCAGATCGGAATATCCAGGCTCGGAAATGGATTTGGGCAAACAGCCAGACTACAGGCTTGAGTTCCCAGTGTAGATTGTCTGCCAAGATGACCACCAATGCTGTCTCTGTCCCATAACCAGGCCTGAAGTTGGACTGAAATGGATCTAGATCAGGGATAGGCAATGTGGTGCCCATGGACACCTTTTCCTGTGTGTGCCACAAGTGCCCTGCCGATACTTGAGATTTTTAAGTTTGATTTGTTGTTTACTTTTTTTGGGTGGTCAGGAGTGACTCAGAGTGCTGACCACCAACTGCCTGCCTTCTTTATTCCCCAGAATTCTCCACGTCGGGTGGGTCCCTACAACCGTCACCCCCACCGTGACAACCCTGGCACATAGTTAGGAGTTCACTCTGAGGATTAAACAGCACAGGCGTCACATAAATGGATGCACACACCTAGGCGGCATTTTATAACACTGACTGGCAAAAAGCACCAAACACATTTATACATGACAAACATAAAGAAAAAGTATTGTGGTATTTATTAACAAAATAGAACACTTACAAGCTTATAAAACACAGCTCCTACATTAGCAGTAGCCGCTTTCTGTGAGCAGAGGTGACTTCCCTGTGGGAATGACCCCCGCCCGGCTCCCCCCCCCCTTTACTGTTACAGTTTTGCACTTGGACATGAGGTGCCTTTTGACCACTGATGGGTGACTGTGCCCTTTCCTCCTCCCCTTCCCATCTGTCCACCCCTCTCCTTTGCGTCACTTGCTTCTCACCCCTCTGTCCACCGAATGAAGCCCAGGTGCCCGCACTAAAGGGACTGGCACTCTGGCTCTGTTCCTGTACCCCGTCTTAACTGCAAGACTGACACAGCTCTGTACTCTCTCAGGTACCTCTTTGTGTCACTTTCCATGCCAGCTGCTGCACATTCGCCCGCTTGGTTCCTGTTTTTATGACTTACCCAATGCTTACTTGACCTCTGCTCTTGTTAAGCTATTTCAGGCCTCTTCTCATAACCTCTGCCTTATATTCATATTCCCATACTATGCTAATTCTATGCTACCCCTATATGCTTAATACGTGTGTGTGTGTGTGTGTGTAATATATGATGTCCAGGCGTGTATCCATTTCACAGGTGCATACACTCCTACACCTCATGTCTGCCTTATATTCCAGTTTGGGGGCAAGGTACTTGTCTTTAAGCCCCACCCGTTTGCCTTTCTGCGAATGGGTGTGTTGTGACTGGCCCCCATGGCAGCCATTTTGTGATGGCATCCATGACACTTGCTTAAAAATGTGCTCACCAACCTAAAAGGTTGGCCACCCCTCATCCAGATAATCTGTGTCATCCAAGCACACCTGGGGCTGAGATGCCACCACACGCTCAGCCTTTGGTGAGATATAGGTCAGACAACTTGTGGGGAGGCAGGTCAACCGGTCACTACCCACGCGCGTAGCACCTCCGCCTCCACAATGCAAGTGGACGTGCGGGGGCACCCGTATCGCCAGCCAGTGCTGGCCTAACAGGCGTCTGAACAGGTGTATTGCCCAGGAGGTTTCTGAGCACCACAGGAAGTTTCTGATCAGTTTTCGAAGGCAGCCCCACGCAGAGTGCATTACAGTAGTCCAAATGGGATGTATAGAATCAGAATAGTAGAGTTGGAAGGGGCCTACCAAGCTCAATGCAGGAATCCAGGTCAAAGCATCCCTGACAGATGGCCATCCAGCTGCACCTTGAATGCCTCCAGAGTGGGAGAGCCCACTACCTCCCTAGGTAATTGGTTCCATTGTCTTATTGCTCCATCAGGAAGTTTTTCCTGATGTCCAGGCAGAATCTGGGTTCCTGTAACTTGAGCCATTATTCCGTGTCCTGCACTCTGGGATGGTCCAGAAGAGATCATGGCCCTCCTCTGTGTGACAATCTTTCAGGTACTTGAAGAGGGCTATCCTATCTCCCCTCAGTCTTCTCTTCTGAAGGCTAAACATGCCCAGTTCTTTCAGTCTCTCCTCATAGGGCTTTGTTTCCAGTTCCCTGATCATCTTTGTTGCCCTCCTCTGAATTCCAGTTTGTCTACATCCTTCTTAAAGTGTGGTGCCCAGAACTGGATGCAGCACTCAAGATGAGGCCTAACCAGTGCTGAGTAGAGGGGAACTAGTACTTTACACAATTTGGAAGCTATACTTCTATTAATGCAGCCCAAAATAGCATTTGCCTTCTTTGCAGCCACATCGCATTGCTGGCTCATATTCAGTTTGTGATCTACCACAATTCCAATATTCCTTCTCACAGTATTGTTGAGCCAAGTGTCCCCCATTCTGTCACTCTGCGTGCAACACTTGGCATTTATCCCTATTAAATTTCATTCTGTTGGTTTCAGCCCAGCGCTCCAGCCTATCGAGATCTCTTTGAATGTTGTTTCTGTCTTCCAGAGTATTAGCTGTTCCACCCAACTTTGTGTCATCTGCAAATTTGATAAGCATTCCCTGCACCTCCTCATCCAAGTCATTACTAAAAATGTTGAAGAGCACTGGGCCCAGGACCGAGCCCTGTGGTACCCCACTGGTTACCTCTCCCTACTCCTTAGTTACTTAGTCAGGGAACTAAGGCATGCGTGACCATGGCCAGATCAGACGCCTCTAGAAACCAACGCCCTGTTGTGTTCCCACCCAAATAATGACCCAGCTGCCTCCTGCCACCACATCTGCCTCTGCCTCGACTGTTCCAGTGGCCGCCCCCTGTATCCTCCATCTCTCTGTGCCTTTTAGAAACACATTTCTACTGCCAAGAAGTACCACCGTATGTACACCCAAGAAGGCAGGTGCACAGTCCCTTCCCTTCCCCCCTCTGTCCCACAGACAGGGCTGCTGTCCTCGTTCCCGCCCTTTGGCGCCGCTTCTTCGGGGGTGGACCTGCGCCCCCCCCCCCCCGCTGCCCATCTTTTTATGCAGCAGCCCAGGAGCTGAGGCCACCTCTTCCAGCTGGCAGAAGAAGGTCTCTTGGAGAGAGTGAAGAGGCGGCGTTTTCTGGTCATAGAAAGTCTCTCTGGGGCAGTCACAGGTAGAAGGCAGGAAGCACGGTGGGAAAGCTCACTTGCGGGCTACCCGGGCAGCGTCTCTCTGGTGTCCCCCCTCCGCGGGGGGTGCTGGTGGTATCGAGTCAGTGCCGTCAAGTCCCCCGGGCTGCCGCTATGCCGTGCGGGTCCTCTGCTTGTGAGCTGCGGACCCTTCCCCGCTGCTTTCCATCTGGCACCCTCCTCCTGGCTTGCCTTCAGGGCCCCGTCTGCAGGGCAGGCCTCGGCCAGCCCGATGTCCCTCCCTTCTTGTTCAGTGGCCGGAAGCAGCTGTAGTCCTGTTCTGAGGTGGGGAGAGGGATATGGGAGAGCCCAACAGCTTGGTAGCAAGAGATGCCCAAGGAGAAAGAGGCCACGTGTTTTTGCTTGGGGCCAAATTAAAATCCAGCAGGACAGGAGAGTGAATACTTAATCCAAAGTACAGAACGCTGTACCCCGATGCGTTTGAATGATGGGCCTTTTCAGCAGGAGACTGTATAAATAGATACATAAATTATTATAATACGCATGAATAAAATATTTTTGCTTCTAACAGAAACCTAAATTAAGTAAGCAATTTCATCAAGACAGGACATCTACTTTAAAAGGTCCTTAACTAATAACCAAAAATGTTTATAACATCTTGTCTGAGGAAGAGATCTAGGAATCTCAAAAGCCTATATAATTTTTTTAAAAAATTGGGTGGTGGTGGTGATCTTTTGGTTGGCCTAATAAAGGTATTACAGCAACATGGATTTTGGAATTTTTTTAGCTACCATAATTTTACCCAACTGGTCTTTGGTAATTTCTATCCCTTCGCAGGGTAGTTCTTGCTTACTTTTAGTATAGTTTTGCTTATTAGTGTGGCGTAGTGGTGAGAGTGTTGGACTGGGACTCGGGAGATCCGGGTTCTAGTCCCCGCTCGGCCATGAAACTCACTGGGTGACTTTGGGCCAGTCACTGACTCTCAGCCTAACCTACCTCACAGGGTTGTTGTGAGGATAAAATGGAGAGGAGGAGGAGGATTATGTAAGCCGCCTTGAGTTCCTTGTAGGAAAAAAGGCGTGGTATAAATGTAATAAATAAATAAATAAATAGTTTATTATGTATTCCGTCTATACATACTTACCCAGGAGTAAATGCCATTGAACCCTTTGGGCTTTACTTTTGAGTAGACATGCATGGGATTGTGCTGTTAGTTGAGGTCAGCCTCCCCCAACCTGGCGCCCTCCAGAGGTGTTGGAGTGGAACTCCCGGGCCATGCTGGCTGGAAATGATGGGAGTTGCAGTCCAGCACATCTGGAGAGCACCAGGCTGGGGAAGGCTGGATTAGGTTTTTGTTCAAATAAAAGTGTATTGGTGTGTGTTATTTGTTACCTACTTTTTTATGCTGCCTCTTGATGGAGAGCTCTTTCCTTCGAATTCATCGGCGCTAAGATTTCTTTCATCCTCATTTGTTTCTGTTGGGCAGTGCTGCCCTTTTGGCATGTGATGGTGCTCTAGCAAAGAGCTTTTGCAAAGGTAGGACGTGACCTGAGTCAACAGAAGCGCACACAGCATTCCCATGGTGTGCGGGTCAGTGCAGATTGTCCTTATCGTGTTTTGATTAGTTGTTCCAACTCACGATGAAGGAACTCTTCCAGAGGTGAACAGTGGGGCGAGAAGAGGGCTGTTGTTGCCACCTGGTTTCCCTTCCCTTTGGGGTAGGATATCCTAAATCTCCCCCCATGTAAACCCTTTGAAGTGGGAAAGGGGCAACAGTATCATCCACAAAAGGGGGCTGTCTCAGTTGATCACATTCAAGCTCAAGTCTAGGTTCACAATTTTGTGTCATCTGCAAATTTGATAAGCATTCCCTGCACCTCCTCATCCAAGTCATTAATAAAAATGTTGAAGAGCACCGGGCCCAGGACCGAGCCCTGTGGTACCCCGCTCGTTACCTCTCCCCAGTTTGAGAAGGAACCATTGATAAGCACTCTTTGAGTCCGATTCTGTAGCCAACTATGGATCCACCTGATAGCTGTTCCATCTAGCCCACTTTTAGCTAGCTTGCTAATCAGGATATCATGAGGCACTTTGTCGAAAGCTTTGCTGAAGTCCAGATATATGATGTCCACAGTATTCCCACAGTCCACAAGGGAGGTTACCCGATCAAAAAATGAGATCAGATTAGTCTGGCAGGATTTGTTCTTGACAAATCCATGCTGGCTTCTAGTAATCACTGCATTGTTTTCAAGGTGCTTGCAGACTGACTTCTTTATAATCTGCTCCAAAAATTTCCCAGGGATTGATGTCAGACTGACTGGTCTGTAGTTCCCAGGTTCCTCCTCCTTGCCCTTTTTGAACATAGGAACAACATTTGCCCTCCTCCAGTCATCTGGCACTTCACCTGTCCTCCATGATTTCTCAAAGATATTTATTGTGGAGAAAGCCTGACACGAGTCTACACGCACACACACACACACACACACAGTCTCTGCCCAAGGGAAGGGGGCGAGGAGGGGGGGGGATGAAGTCACAGGAGAAGCAGCCAGACAGACCGTCATCCCCAACAAGGAAGAGTCTCGGTGGAAATCCACAAAACCCAAGGAAGGACCATCAAGAACCATCAAACTATCAGGGCAGTCTCAAAGAGCTGTAAAGTACCAGTACGTCACCTTCTTCCCGGGCAGGGATAAGCCCACCTGATACGAAGGGGCAGGCATAAGCCCCACCTGACCTGGAGGGTGGGGAGAGCGGGAACTCAGGGGTAGAAAACCCCTCTCCCTTCCGGTAAAGGGTTGTTGGGAACCCGGGGTACTTCGGAACCAGATTCGTCCTCCAGGCGGCAGCTGGAGTAAGCCATTCCCATCCCCGGATTGGCCGATCCGGAGCCAGACTGAAATTGACTAGCGTAACGTCTTTGATCTGAGGTAACTGACTAATTCCAATGCGCTAGCCTAGGAGCCTGTTTCATTGACAAACGCAGGGGTCAACTGAGGTTGTGTTGACATTGTAGTATTCCTAGAAAGCTGTTAGTTCCGCTCCGTATCTTGTGTAAACAAATAAAAGCCTTATTTGGTCATTTAAAGGGTTCTGGTTTCCTTTTGTGTGCGCTGAGCCTCCCAGGCGGTCTCCAGCGCTTGTACGGGCTGTAACTCAGTGCCGGTTAACCCATTAAGCGCCGAACTCACGCAAAGGATCCAGTTGCTGATCCTTCACATTTATTATTTTATTTATTATTTATTATATTTATTCCCCGCCTTTTTTCCTTCCAGGAACCCAAGGCGGCTTACAGAATCCTCCTCCTCCTCTCCATTTAATCCTCACAACAACCCTGTGAGGTAGGTCAGGCGGAGAGTCCGTGACTGGCCCAAAGTCACCCAGTGAACTTCATGGCAGAGTGGGGACTAGAACCCGGATCTCCTGAGTCCCAGTCCAACACTCTTAACTGCTACGCCACACTGGCGTAATAGACAGTGGTTAAACTTGTTCAAAGTAATCAGGTGCTCCTTGACCATTTGCCTATCATTCTCAAGCTGCAATCCTGCCCCTTCAGTCTGCACTTCAGGTTTGCCAGGGGGGACATAAACTCTTTTGGGAGAAGACCGAGCCGAAGTAGGAATTGAACACTTCTGCCTTTTCTTTGTCTTCTGTTATCAATTTGCCATCCTCATTGCGTAGTTGAACCACCATTTCTTACCTCTGTCTTTTACTATGCAATCTTGTGAACCGTTTCAGTCTGTGGACCGTTCCTCTCATGTCTATGTTACCAGATCACTAACACGCATGAATGACCCACCCCAGGTCTTACTGGGGGGGGGGAACGGCGACACATTATCACCTGGTGTCACCACAACCACGATGCCAGTCAACAGAGTTGGTTCCTATGGTCAGCGGACAGTCACTGAGTGTGAGTAACCGAGTGGGGTGTATACAGCCAGAGCTCTTCCTTTAGAACAGGCGTGAGGAACCTGTGACCATCCAGATGGTGGTGGACTCCAGCTCCCATCAGCCCCAGTCAGCATGTAAGGGATGGGCACCTCCAAAGAAATGATAGGAAATAAGCCAAGGAACACCACATGCTATAAGGACTCAGCCCAAACAGGAGGACACGCACAAGCCAGGGTATAATTGCACAGTGATTTGTGTTGACAGTTTGAAACCAAAACACTCCAGGTTTAGACGATTTCTAAAACTAAAAGCAAGTTCCCCTCACTAGATGGTGACTCGAGACTCCTGTGTCCCTCTCAATGCAGTCTGCTCACCTGTTCTCTGTATTCACTGAGTCCTGCTCCGTGCCATGAGGACGTGATGACGCCGCCTCCCTGCCTGCTCCTGCCCCGTCGTTCTGTTGCTCACAGCTCAGGTTTGCTGTCGGTCACCCCACTGAGGCGACCTGGGACCAAGGAACCTTCTGGTCCTCTCTTCCTTATTCACTCACAGTCTCCTCCAGTAGGCCAAATGTGGCTGCCTGCCAGCTCCCAGCTTAAGATGGCAGCAGCCTTGAGTTGCCAGGATTGGATCCTGCCTCAGTAAGTCCCAGCAGCAATACGTCTCATCCCTCTCCCAGCGTCACACACCTTCAGTGGTACTCCTCCCGCCCTGCAGCATCCCAGTCCCGTCCAGGAGACGCTGCCTGCATCTGCCACCGCGAAGCAGCTCCCTTCGTGCCTCTGGGCTCGTCACAGCATTTCCACCAGACCTTTTTGACACTAAAGGCGTCGCAGCGCCCAGGCCTGAAAGGACACCGCCGGACATCCCCAGTGCTGACGCATAACACTTATGTGGTTGCTGGTTTGGGAGAGGTATTACCATAGAGAAGCCGGTACATTGGATGTCTGGGCAAAGAGGCAAGGCCAGGTGGGCATAAATGGTGTAAAATGCCTCCCTAAAAGGACACAGCATGTCAGGGGAGAAGCAGGCAGCTGGGGAAACTGAGGGAAATGCAAGTGGTGGAGAAGCCACTGAAGAGAGAAGCAGCAGGAGAAAAAGAGGAGCAAGCAGGCAAAGGAGAGCAGCGTAGCTGGCGGAAGAGTGAACATCGGCAGCTGATGGAAACTGCTCCTTGGCTCACACGGGTGGGAGGGCAGGGCCATGGAATCTGCTGCCATTTCATCATTTGTGTTCTGTGACCGTTTATTTGTTTTATCTGTTAGTTAATGGATTGCATGGTTAACTCCTTTACATTTAAAAGATACAGGAATATTTCCCCCATGTTCACTTGACTGCAGCGTGCCTGCCCACCTCCCTCTCCTTGTGCCTAATACAGAACAAAGTTCGTTCCAGAAGCCCTTCCAGGTTGCAAAGGGTTGCATGCGCGCACCGGAGACAGAGAGAATCGGGGCCCACCACCACCACCACCACCACCACCACGGGACTACCGAGACCATTGGGCCCCACACCACAGCAAGAGAAGGGGGGCTGGAGTGGGGGAGGCAGCAGCACCACCACAGCTCCCTAGCAGGGGCAGGTTTAACTGGTGGCAGCAGCGGCAGGTGTGATGGCGTCGCACCAAGCCCCCGTCATGGCCGCCACTGCCGCCACCGTGGCACGACTGCCACCGCGGCGGGCATCTTCTAGATGCCTGCTTCCCGCTTGGGAAGGGGGCGGCTGGCAGACCCCGGCGGAGGCGGCAGCGGCAGCAGGACGGCAGCTGGCAGTTACTGGGGCTCGGGGGGAGCAAGTGGAAGGGAAACAAGCCGGGGGGGGGGGGAACAAGCTTTCCCAGCAGCACCAAGAAAGGGCAAGGAGCCTCTTGACGGCTGGCGGAAAGTGCTGATTGGGCACTTTGGGGCAGCTGCCCTCCCCACGCGCCTCCCCTCGTGCCCCTGCGGTGTCCCCCTGGGATGCAACGGGAAGTCCGAGGGAGGGAGGGAGCGGGCTCCGATCCCGCTCGCGTTGTGGGCACTTAAACCAGAGCTCAGGCGCTCCACTTGGTCCCAGAGTTTTGTCTACACTCCCAGCATCCGCCTGCGGCGGGCAACTGGAGTTGTGGAACAAAAAATCTGGGGACCCAAGGTTGGAGAACACTGCTTCAGGGCTATATATAAGATCACACTGTTAGAAATGTTGCCTCTCGATCATGACCAGAACATGATGTATCCAAGCTATTTAAGGGTGCAACTGAGGCCGCCCAGTACTCCACCACCACCTCATCTGGATGCCTCCCTGATCTCATTTTTCATCTCAAGCCTGCCCTAACGCGCACTGCTCTAAATTTATGCACTAGTTTTAAAGACCAAGCTAAAAGCTGAATTTTCAAATTGAGTGAGGTCTGCATCTACATCTTATTTACTAAGATGTTTTTACAGCCTATCATAAGCCTACATCGAGGTTGAACTGAAAGCTAAGCCTAAGATTAGTTTTGACCCTCTTTAGTCTGGGTTCCTGGAGCAAGTTTAATGCAGCCACTCAAGGCGATGAAATTCAATCAGTGGACACAACATCTGTGAAGGACCACCGCTGGTCTTTTGCATGAGTTTGGAAGTTAACAGGTTAACCAGTACCTAAACAGTCCCCTGCTACCAGTAGACACTGAGCGAAAGATGAAATTGACTAGCTCAGGAATTTGTTTATAACAAGTTTAATGGAGGGTAGCAAAACATACAGATAAGAACTCCACTGTAAACAAGGGGAGTCTATAAAACTTAATGGAGTGTGCAACTCCAATCCACATTCAGCTAGAAAGAAGCTTTGCAGACAGGCATAGACAGCATTGACCTTAAAAGACCTACGTAAGTTCCTAGAAGGAGTGTCCTGACCGAAGTCACGGACGGTCTGTGCATTCCTGCACCTTACTTCCAACAACCCTACGTGGGGCTTGGTGCCCCTCTTTTACCCCCTCTCCTCGCTCCCCCCTCCCTTCCTGTTGGCAGGTGGAACCAGCTTTTCTTGCCAGGATCTTGGTGCCCCTCCGGTGCTTGAGGGTGTTTCGCAGCTCTTTGAGACTGCAGGGGGAAACCACTGGGAGGTATGTAGATGTGTCCCATTGAGGTGAATGCAAATGTAGGCTGATGTAAATGTCTGCTTGGAACTGAACTGCCTCTGCCCTAGGCAGAGGTCATGTAGTTGGCAGTGTGTGTATATGTGTGTGTGTGTGTGTGTGTCTGGGCTGGCTTTCTCTCCGCAACATCTCTGTCAAAATGGTAGGGCTATGAATAAAATGGTGGATCTGCACATGATAAAACCAGCTAATTTTTCTGTTTTCCAACCTCTTTCTCAGATCTTCTAGAGACTCCAACCAGTAGACATACTTCCAACTTCCACTCGGCAAGAGACAAGGAATGAAGCGCTGCCTGCATGAAGGGCTTCAGAACCACCTGCCGAGCCGATGCCCTGGGCCAGCCTTCCCCAACATGGGGCCCTCTGGATGTTTTGGACTACAATTCCCACTATTCCTTACCACTGGCCATGCTGGCTGGGACTGATGGGAAGTTGAAGTTGAAAACATCTGGAGGGCACCAGGTTGGGGAGAGTTGTCTTAGGCAAAGGGGACCAGAGGAATTGAAACATTCTGTAATTCCAGCTATCTCCATTGACCCAGGGAAAATCTGATTTTTTATATTAAGTGATTCCACTGTACTGGAGATGCTTCATAGTAAAGCTTCAAGTTGGGGGGATCCATGGCCAACCGTTCTGTTTGCTTCCATAATATATAGTCTTATTGCTACTTGTAGCCTTTAATTTAAAAAACTGTCCAAATGAAAGAATTTATTATCTTTTGCCATTTCTTCAAATACTTACCCGAGCGAGCTGGAATGATTTACAAGAGTAAGTTAATGCTAGGAAGTAATGGAGGCTCAGCAGCTCCCATCCTGCCAGACCAGGGGAAGTTTAGAGGTTCCCAATTTTGGATGACGACGACGATTTATTTGATTTCATAGAATCATAGAATCATAGAAAAGTAGAGTTGGAAGGGGCCTACAAGGCCATCGAGTCCAACCCCCTGCTCAATGCAGGAATCTAGGTCAAAGCATCTCTGACAGATGTCTGTCCAGCTGCACCTTGAATGCCTCCAGAGTGGGAGAGCCCACCACCTCCCTAGGTAGTTGATTCCATTGTCTTATTGCTCTGACAGTCAGGAAATTTTTCCTGATGTTTAGGTGGAATCTAGGTTCCTGTAACTTGAGCCCATTATTCCGTGTCCTGCAAACTGGGATGAACGAGAAGAGATCTTTGCCCTCCTCTGTGTGACATCCTTCAAATACTGAAGAGTGCGATCATATCTCCCCTCAGTCTCCTCTTCTGAAGGCTAAACATGCCCAGTTCTTTCAGTCTCTCCTCATAGGGCCTTGTTTCCAGTCCCTTTATCATCCTTGTTGCCCTCCCCTGAACCCTCTCCAGTTTGTCTATGTCCTTCTTAAAGTGAGGTGCCCAGAACTGGACGCAGTACTCAAGTTTCTACCCCACCTTTCTGTCAATGACTGGCACTCAAGGCAGCTTGAGTAAAATAATACTCAATTAATTTATTATAAATTAAAATAATAAAACAATACATTAAAATACAATAAAAACATAACAGTTAAAGGGGGGGGATGAAGAACTACAAATGGCATCCAACCCACCAGATCCACTTACAAGCCAAAGGCCTTCTTGAATAAAGTACCTTGCCTGCCAGCAGAAAGACAGGAGAGAGGGAGTGAACCCAGCCTCCCTTGGGAGGGAGTTCCATGGCATGGAAGTGGCCACCAAAAAGGCCCTCTCGCGTGGCCACCAGATGCACCTCTTGAAAGAAGGGCCTTTTCTTCTTCCAGGCCAGAGTGTAATAGGCCTCTGACCACTTGAAAAAGCTCCACTCGGTGACTCTGAGCAAACTCAATGGTGGCAGAGAAGTACAACTTCTTTCCCACCCGCATTGCTTCAAATGAGCTCTATTGGACTCATTCCAAGTTTTCTGCCATTCACGCTAGTTGATGTTCATTTGTTTCTTTGCCTACAGCATCCTGGGAAACTAGGGGTCTCATTTGGCTTCCTTCTATGGAAGAGGACACTCAGGAGCGATCATCTCAACTGCCTGGGCCATTTCTCCATTCTAGAGAGCAACCAGGGCTTCAACAGAATTGCCTGCCAAGGTGACAGGAAAATTCCCAAGAGCTGTCAGAAAACTATCTACATCCATCAGTCTCTTGGGGTGGACCACCCATCCCTGCAGAGGCTCCAAGTCCCAGCAAGTCTAAACCCCACCAGGTAATGATCTGTCCATGACAACAGAACTATAGAAAGTTCCTCCACCCCCAGATCAACTTCATCACAGCCTACACAGAAGACCAGATCCAGAGTGTGCCCTGCTGAATAAGTGGGGCCAGATACTAATTGGGACAGACCCATGGAGCCATGAAGTCTGAGCCACTCCCAGCAAGATGGCCTCAGCATGTACATTGAAGTCTCCCAGTACAAGTCACAGAGACTCCAGCACCAACCTAAGACCCCCTCAGCTAGCTCAGGAAGGGAGACTGTTGAGTAGCGGGGCGGCTGGTACAGCAACAGAATCCCCATTCTGTCCCGAGCACCCATCTTCAGATACACACACTCGAAACTGGAAGTCTGCGGGACGAGACACCAGGACACGGGACAGAACCACGGTAGACCGCTGTGACTCTGCCCCCCAGCCCTTGCCTGCTGCAGCACGGAGAACCCAGGTGGGCCCGTGACACGGGCCAGGTCGGCACCCTCATCCAGGGTCAAGTCCTGGGTGGCTCTTGTTTCCCCATTCACCAACCTGTCACATAAAATGGGACGTGACGAGTATTCATTAAATGATGTGATTTTCAGAGATGCCTAGATATTTCCATTTCTCAGATATCTATGCAAGCCTACAATTCCAGATTTATTATAATTTACCTTACAGCCAAACTGGTCAGTCTGACCCCAGGTTTTGTTAACTAAACAAGATGAAGGTGACCTTTCAGGGTGAAATTTCCTTGAAAACAAGCCACACTTGTGTTTTGCCGGTACGATACACAGTGACAGTACCAGGCTTCCCAACCTCTCCAATGAGCAAGAAACAAAAGATCATGCACTTGGTGTTTTTATCAGGAGAGCAAACGGTGAACACGATATAAGTTGCCCTGGGACTCAGCTCCCCCATGGCAGTCTGTGTCCTGGCTTCACGATGTACAGCCTGGCGGTCATTTTCTGCAGTGCCTTCCTTGGGCTCTGCTCAGGGCAGCACTCTCCAGACCTCATCACTTCTTTGCCGGGTTTGTCGGAAATGCCAGCCTTCCGGCAATGGTCTGGTTACCTCCAGGCAGGCTCCGGCCAATACTTGCACTACTGGTAAGTGGAGAAAGACGGTGTGTGTGTGCGTGAGTGCATGAGAGAGAGAGAGAGAGAGAGACTCACATTTGGCTATTACTTGCTATTCAAATGGCCTCCACTTGCTACCAGCTTACCCAAATAACTTTTGTCATTATGGTCAGGATATGGATATAAATGTAATAATAAATAAAAAATAAATAGAAAAGCATGAGCAAAGAGCCCTGTAAGCTATGAGTGGATGCTACACGGATGATGCTTTCCCTTCTCTACTTGCCCTGAAAGGGGCTCTGTGGGACAGCCTGAGAAGAAGCTGGCTGCTTGTAACGACTGATTGACTGATGGAGTATGATCATTTGCATCTTGCCTTTAAGGGAAAAATCCTTTCAAGGTGGCTTGCAAGCAAAATCGTAACATAATAATAACCTCACAATGAAACAATATTGGCAGAACAGGAACACACCAGGATCGTAGCTGGAAGGAGGGAAACAAGACACTGTCCTGGACTGGCGTCTCGGAGGCCCACTCTTCCGTCACCCACCACAGATGTGCTTAACCTTAGCACTGTTGCAAGACCGTGCATCCCCCAGAGGCTGCTCTCTGGGCCTCCTCTCTGGCTCTCTGGGCCTCCTCTAGCCACACCCACCTTCCCTTTCCCACTTTCCCACTCCTGCAGGTTTGTGGAATCTCAGGGCAGCCCAGCTACTGACCCGGTGGTGCTCTGGCTGAATGGGGGCCCCGGCTGCAGTTCCATGGAAGGCTTCCTGTCCGAGAGCGGACCTTTCCACGTGAGTGTTGCCTGTGCCCCGGCTGACGGGCCGGCTGGGGACTCCGCAGATGTGTGGAGTGGCCGGTGGCTACTGAGAGGAGCCGGGTGAGGGCAGCGCTCCGGCAGACCGCCTGCAGCTCCTGCCTTCGAAGCACTATCAAGCTCAACCTTCCCCAAGCCAGCACCCTCCCGATGTGTTGGATTACAACTCCTATCATCTCCAGCCAACACGATGATTGGGGATGATGGGAGTGGTAGTCCAACTCATCCAGAGGATGCCAGGTTGGGAAAGGCTGGTCTGTGCTCTCGTTCCAGATGTGTGGGAGCTGCCTGGTATCATTCAACCATGCTAGAAAGGCACTCTGTATATACTCAGAGGCAACCTCTCCATTATTGTTGTTTCATGCATTCTAGCATGGGGCTGTGCCTTTGAATGAGGCTCAGTCTGTGGCGTTCTGCCTGAATCCTTTCTCCCTACAGGCACGTTGGATCGGCTGCTGGGGAATGGCTAGCAGCGGTCCCGCCGCTGCAGCCTAGCGATGGGGATTAAGACACGGGGTGCGGCATGCCTCCGAATAGCAGTGGCTGGGGAACCGGAGTGGGAGTGGGCTCTTGCCCTCCTGTCCTGCTTGTGCGGGCTCCCTGGAGGCACCTGCCTGGCCACTGTGGCTCAGACCGGCCTTTGGTCGGCTTCAGCTTCGGGGCTCTGCTTCTTTTCTTCTGTGCGGGCTGCCCCAGCTCTGCTCAAGAGCCGGTGGCTCTAATCACCCGCAGCCTCCTTCCTTGTGTGACACATCATATGAACTACCAGTACGTCTCTCCTCCCCATGAGTTCAGCTGTGTGGAGAACCAGGCTCTCGGAGGGCCTCCCACCCACCCCCCTGCGGGCTTCTGCTCTGGCCCTGTCTTGCCATGTGGCTCCATTCTACCCTGGGCAAAAGCAGTCACCCCGGGCCCCTCCTCATGTCTTAGAAAGAAGAGTCCGGGATTGTTTCCCCCAGAGCTCAACCTTTGTACCGAGGTACTTGGCAGCTGACTCCCATTTCACTAACTGGCAAATGGCTGCAGAGGCCTCAGGACCAGAAAGAAACTTGCCCAAGGCCGCAGAGTGTCTTAGTGGTAGCTTATTTTGGGGGTGGGGTGGGGGTGGTGGCAATTCTCTTGGAGACCGCAAGCCTGCCCCTTGGATTCTGTGTCTGTCCCACAGTCCTGCACTCACCATGGGCTCTTGCACACTCTTGCTTTCTGCCAAAGGCAGATGCTGTTCTTCTTCTCTGCTCTTTTTCTTATGAACATCTACACTTAGACGACAACAGCAGCAGCAGCAGCAACAAACCAGTGCAGGCCTTGCTCCACGTAACTCTGGTTTTTAAATTCTGGAGATGCTATTCCACATAGTTCCATATTCATGAGGACCAGAATGTCTTTTTAAGAAGGGGCTTAATTTGCAGCTAACTAACCCTGAGGCCTCCTCCAACGTGATGCCCATGGCCACCAATGTGCCCGCTGATACCTTCCTTGGCACCTGCCAGGATCCTGCCCCTCCTGATTTTATTTCTTAAAATTTTTAAATTAAAACATTTCTTGTAACTGGGAGGCTGGCTTGCTGCAAAGTGAAGTGCTGCCCTGCAGAGCCATCTTTATTTGGGTTCAAAAGAGTAGTTTTGTATTTTGGAGCTCAGACCCCGCCTCTGCCTTGGACTTAGGTGTTTGGGCAGGTTACTTTCCCTTCAGTCTCACCAGTTGTCTTCTGGGAAATGAATGTTCTGTGCCCAGCCCATGCCCACCGTGGCAGCCATTTTGTGAATGGGCAAGGTGCCTGCGTTGGGAGCACCCACGACATACTCACAAAATCCCAAAAGTTCTGCTGTTTGAAACTGACTGAAGACTGTTCCCAGATCTGTGCACTGGGAAGCCGTGTGGTTTCCTTACAGGATTATTCTTTACTAACAAATGAACGTTAAGAACATAAGAAGAGCCCTGAAGCTGGATGAGACCAAAGGCCGGTCTAGTCCAGCATCCCACCGTGGCCAATGAGGGGGGTGGATACAGTTGGCTAATTGGGACCAGGGAGATCCGAGTGCGTGTTCGGTGGAGCAGTCTTCCCCAACCTGGTGCTCTCCAGATGTGTTTGACTGCCACTCCCATCATTCCCAGCCAGCAGGGCCATTGTCTAGGCCTGTGTTCTCCAACCTGGGGTCCCCAGATGTTTGTGACCTACAACTCCCAGCATGCCCCAGCCAAAAACACCCAAGGTTGGAGAACACTGCCTTATTGCTCCTTTTTTAGGTGACATGCTGCTGAACATAATGCGAGGATGGCTGTTGCCCTCTTGTTCCACAGCATCATGCCACTCCCATCATTCCCAGCCAGCAGGGCCATTGTCTAGGCCTGTGTTCTCCAACCTGGGGTCCCCAGATGTTTGTGACCTACAACTCCCAGCATGCCCCAGCATTTTCTCCAACCAGCAACGCTGGCTGGGGCATGCTGGGAGTTGTAGGCCAAAAACGTCTGGGGACCCCAGGTTGGAGAACACTGGCCTAGGTCTGGAATCACAGGCTTGCGGGGGGGGGGCGGCGCTCAGTTATGGGGGAAGGCTAGCACTTAAGCCAGGTTCATGGATACAGCTGCTGAAACAGCAAGGGGATGTCCACGTGGCAGTTAAGGCAAGAAGCACGGGAGTGGTCAGGATAGGTGGTGCAGCAGCACCCGCCAGGAAGCAACTGAGAGTTATTTCGGCAAACCATGCGGCCTGACCCTTCCTGGTACATCAGCGGAGGCCCTGCTCCTGGAAGTACTTAGGTCAGATCTCCTCCTCAGGAGCAGACCTCGCGGAAGGGAAGCTTCGTGTTGTCAGGCGTGCTGCACCTCCCAATGCTGGCTCCTGCCTGGGTTCACTACCATCTTTGTTCCTGGAGTCTCGGAGGTGGTGGCATGGGAGGAGCAGCAGGCGGGCCAGCGTCCGACTCCCTGGATTCAGCAGCATCTAAGAGCGGCGTGTCCTTTAGAGCAGTCCAGACGTTGGGTTGCAGCCCCCACCATCCCTTACCATTGGCGATGCTGGCCAGGGCTGGTGGGAGTCGCAGTCCGACATCTGGAGGGCCACACGTTCCCCTGCCCCTGCTTTAAAGTAGTGGTCCTGGAGTCTCAGCCAGGGGGAGCCAGCTACTCCTGACCCCTACGTGGACTCTTCCTCTTTTGGGGAGGGCTCATCTGACGCTGGCCCAAGGAACTGGCAGGCCCAGACGCTGGACCCACCACACTTTCAGCTAGGAATGCCACCAAAATCTGGAAAAATCAGATTCTGGTAGAGATTATGCAGGTCTGACAGAAAACAGCATGTTCTGGGGCCGTGGATGCATTTCCTGGATCTCTTTTAATGCCTGCTTGTGATGCGGCCAGGTGAAGGCACCTTTCTGCATTCAGGCAGGCACAGTTTTCACCGTCTGATCTAAGTGGTGTGGCCAGGCTCTCCTTGACCAAACTCAGGTTTCCTGCAATGGGCACATGCAACAGACAGGGCTTTGTAATTGCCTGACTGAGATTGAGATCCAGCTTGAGTCTGGATCACTGTTACTGTGAAAATATCCCCCACCGATCATATCTCTCAGAGCCAACTACGAAACAATGCTTGCTTGGCCATCATCATCAACAGGACTTCTTGCCTTTTCTCCTCCCTCTCTTCTCTCTGCTTATCTTTCTTTCACTGTTTATTTTTCATTTTCCGTGGCTCGGGCTCACTGACTTGTGGAAGGCATCCTGGCCCCACCTCCTTCTGGAACATTGCGATTATTTTCAGGTGGAACGATGAGTCTAGCAGAGTTTCCACCCAGGCCTGTCACGTATGCTTGACTTCTCAAGGCCAAGCACTGGGAACCCAGAACTGTACTGGGATGTTTTTGCCGTGGAGAGTCTAATGAATGGCACGTTGCAAATGCAGTCATGAAGCCCTTGGTGTCCTCCCATCCCACAGGTAACCTTCTTTGTCTATTTTGTGTAGCTGAATAATGATGGCACACTCTACCTGAACCCCAGCAGCTGGAACAAAGTAGCCAACATGATTTATCTGGAATCCCCTGCTGGAGTTGGCTATTCCTATGCCCTTTCTGAGGGCAACACCATCAGTGACAGCCAGGTGAGTCACCTTCTGTCTCCTCCTGAACACCGGAGGAGTTGAACCTCAGGCCTGCCGGCCAAATATGGCACATCTGGGGTTCCAATATGGCCCTCTGGTTCCCCACTCCTGTGGTGGATGATGAGCGGAGATAGTCCTGGAGGGTGGGTGGGTGATGACGATTGCCGCCTGTTGCCTTAATGCAGCTGAATATTATGTGCCCATCTAACACTTGGATGCAGGCTGAACTGTGGGCGGGCACAGTTGCTCCACCAGCGTTTGCAGCCTAGTCCCAAATGCTGGCATTCCATCAGCCTGTCAGGCTTGGCCTTTCTCAAGCCTGCTCACTGGGCTGTGGGATTTCTCTCCCCTTCAGGTGGCTGAGGACAACTACCTGGCTGTCCAGAGCTTTTTTGCCAAATTTCCAGACTTCGCCAACAATGATTTTTATGTTTTTGGGGAAAGCTACGGTGGAATCTTTGTCCCCACTCTTACTGCCAAGATTGCAGGAGGATCAGCAGCCATCAACCTGAAGGTAGGCAGCACAGGGAACGGAGTCACTGGAAAATCAGGAGAGCCAAGATCTACCACCCATATAGTGCAACACTTTTATTATGCCCACTCAAAGATCCCCCCCCCCCGTCCCCCAAAGTGTGCAAGCTTTTGAGATCTCCAGATTTCTTCATCAGACATGATGTTACAAAAAGCAGGTTGGTGGGGGCGGGGGTGGCTGACTAGAAGTCGTAGTTGTGATGCCTGCCCAGTCAGAGTTGTAAGATGATATGGAGGAGGAGGGTTTGCAGACATTCAGACTGTGCTCTGACCTGTGATGAGATCCTTTCAGGCTTCCCATCCGTCCCCACCCCAGCCAACTGGCTTTTTGGACATCTTGCTTGATTAAGAGGTCTGGAGAGTGATGTCATCATAATTTCCTGGCCCCCACAAGCAGCACACAACCATTGATGCAGATTTTGCACCGATGGCAAAACAGGAATTTCTATCCTATCAAATGGGAACTTAAAGAGGCAAGAAGTATGGGCAAGGATCTAGTCGGAATGAAGGCGGCCTCCTGGATGTTGAACTCCCTTCCTTCCCCTGAAGGTTTGACGAAGCCTAATCCTGCCTCAGTATCCTCTGGAATAGCTTTCCCCACCCTGGTGCTCTCCAGATGGGTTGGACTACCACTCCCAGCATCCCCCAGCCAGCTGGGAGTTGTACTCCCAACACATCTGGAAGGCACCAGGTTGGGGAAGGTTGCTCTGGCATCTCTCTTCAGACTTTAATCTTGGTTGGTCTTTGAGAGACAAAAGACAGACAGTTTTTCCTCTTCTACCGACATTTTATTCATCTGCTTACGGAGTTCAAGAAACCCAAAGCTTTAAAAGGATGCAACCAAAATGAGTCATTCAAGCCCCAAGCAGATTGCAAAGTGCTAAAGAGGGCCTCAGAGGACTTGGGGACAGGGCAACAAGGAATGCAATGTTGTGGGAGTGTCACACCGTGCCCTCTGGAAAGGAACATTTTGGCACGATGCCGAGGACCACCTCAGCTGCCCCACCTCCACTTGTACTGGGGATCCGGAGGCCCGCATCACGAGCTCCTCTTCACACCAGGCACCCAGCCTGGCTCTCGTGATAGCCTTTCAACTAGGCACTTCCATCACCCACCTCCTTCTTTCTCAGGATATTCTTTTGTTATCTGATTCCTCAGGGATTTGGGGTTGGCAATGGCATGTTGAGCTATTCCCTCAATGATCTGACCTTGATGGAATTTGGCTACTACCATGGAGTGTTTGGAGATGAGTGAGTATAAAGGGGAACATGTGAAATTGGCCTGGCATATGTCCACAGGTGGTGGGGGTGGTGCTGATCAGTGCCGGCTCCGGGTTTTGGAGGGCCCTTGGGCAAGACACCCTGCAGGGGGCCCTGCCTCAGTGAGTCTGCCTTTGCCCCACCACTGTCACCAGCTGCTCTCGTCTCCCTCCCTCCTCCTCCTCATGGCTCCCACTTGCTTGCTTGGCAGGCAGAGAACCGGGGAGCAAACAGGCCACGGCATCTGCTGCTGCTGCTCCTTCTCACCACCTCCGTTGTTAAGGCCAGAGCGAGAGGCCGGTGAACAAGCAGGATGCCATGGTGAAGAGGAGGAGCATTTTCAGGGGGGCCTTGTAGGTGGGCCCCTGCTGGGGTGTGAGCCCTTGGCAGGTGCCCAATCATACCTCCCCTGATGATGATGATGATGAAATACCGTATATGCTACTTTTCTACACTAAACTCAGCTCAAAGGGGCTTAAAGTTAAAACAAACATTAACATATAAAAAAACAACAGCAGCGTTTGAAAGAACAAATGATTTGTTACAAAACATACCAATAAAAAGTTCAAATATAAAACAATTTGATACATGTAGAGGAAATTCAGTATTACAATGAAACAAATACTTAACAGGTAAAAAAGAACAAACAATAAAGACAATCCACACGGCTCCCCTTATGCTGATTTCAGTGCACTCCAAGGGGCCACGGCAGCCTGGCTAAATACAATTTGGGTGGGTGGAGAGTTATCATCAACAGGCTTGATGTTTCACAGCCGGATCCCTCATCAATCCTCCAGAGGAGGCTGGCAGCAGTAAAAGGGAAGAGCTGGGAGCAGTAATGACGGCAAGTGCTCTTCCCCAGATGTTCCAGCTGCTCATGCTGGTCTCACTGCACCAAAGTCGGTTACTGGGGTCTCCCGGGCCACATCTGGCCCCTGAATTAGTTCTCCCTGCCTTCTCTAGTTGCTCACTCAAAGGCAAAACAGGAGTGTGGAGGTTGCAGCAACAGGCCTTGCCGTCATAATGGGCGGGTTCGCACGCCACAGTGGGTTGGTTGCTTCACGAGCAGCCCACGGTGCACCTGACAGATGATCGGGCTCACCGTGGGTTGTTCTCCCCCTCCTTCCCCCTCGATCCTCCAGCTGGTATCCCAGCCCAGGGGACTTGGCAGCTGAAGCCACCTTGTCTCCACTCCCCGTATGATTGCAAACCATTTCATATGAATACTTCCCTATCCAAGCTACCCTGTTTTGCCCTGCCTAAATCCGTTTTCAAAAAGAAGAAGAAAGCCCTACTTCTGACAGCTGTCAGAAGCAAGTGTACATGAAAGGGGGGTGGGGGTTCACTTTTCCACCTGCCTGAGCGCCTGGAGTCTCAGGAATGGGTGAAAAAGTTTGGAGCACTGGGACCTATGGGGGGACACTCAAAACCCAGAGAATCTCTCTGCAAAAGGGGGGAGGGGGAAAGGCACCTACCCCCTTTCACGAGCAAAGATCACACGTGGCTTTACTTTCCCATGGCAGCTCGCCCTTTGACAGCTATCCAAGACAAAGCAAAGTAAAAAAAAAAACAACCCTATCTGGAGCATCTCTGGGTCAATGTCCAGGTTGGCACCTGCTGCACTTTGACAACAGGTACTCCCCAGTGATTGCCCAGGTGAGGCTTCCCATTTCGGACCTGCGGAAGTGCGCACCTCCGCACTTGCACAAGTCTAACTAGGGGGGAAATTATGAAAAAAAATTGTGCACATTTGGTGCACACTTTATTTATTTTTTAAAAGGGGGATTGGCCAACCAGTGACAGCCCCTCCAATGTGCTGTTTGGGCCTGAGCGAGATCACCAAGTGTGGCAAGGGATGTTTTTTGCTGCTCTTGCTGAGTGTCTTGCTCCCCGCTTCCCTTTACCCACGGTGGGATCAGTTGCCCGGGTTCAGACAACATGACAATCCATTGTGGGTAAAATAACCCTAGAACAGCCCGTGTGCTCTCAGGGTGGCTTGTTTGAAAAAAGCAAGCCACCCTACAGGAAGCTGTCTTGGTTCGGACGACATGACAACCCACCGTGGCTAGTTACCCATGATAGGTTGTCATGTTGTGCAAACCACGTCAGTGTCTCCTTGCCATGGAGTTGGTAATCTTTCTTCTATTTAATTATAGGATTTTTATTCCACTCCTCAGCCAAAAGGGCTCCTAGAGCAATTTACATATGATCAGCAAAATAAAGAGTTTCCGCTCACAGGTTTACAATCTAAAAAGACATGACACAATAGGAAAAAGGAATGGTAGGGAAGAGGGGAAAGTTAGGTATTTCAGCAGGGCTGACAGAATGGCCCAACTTTGCCGTCATCTCCCTCAGTGCACCCTGCTGGAAACACCTTCCTAGTGCCTATACAAATTAAACCATGGCTTCCTGTCCTGGCTTCAGTGAATGGAATTAACAACCGTTCATTCTCTCTACTGAAGGTAGAACAGGAAACAACAGTTTAATCTGCGCAAACATTAAGAAGAATGGTAAGGCAAGTGGAATCTGGAATCTCCTTCCAGTAAATCTCTGGCCAGATATCTGCTGTGGATGTTTTGGAATATAGGTTATCCTGTTTTAAGAGAGGGAGCTGAATGGGAGGAACCCTTCAGTCCCTTCAGCTCTGTGGCTGGTTTCCCTGCTTGCCCAGTTATCTGCCTGCCTGATAATCCATCCCTGTTTTTCTGCTCTGCAGCCTGTGGGCCTCCTTGACAGAAAACTGCTGCAATGAAGGCACTTGCAACTACTCCAACTTTGGCAACAGTGGCTGTATCACGGCAGTGAGTGGCTAGACTGAAAGTACCTTGAACTAACTCTTGTGGCGAGAACTTTACATACCCCATTTGGTCACACAGTGAACTGTAATTCAGCCTTTCCCAGCTGGTGCCGTCCAGATGTGTTGGACTAAAACTCCCATAAGATTATGGGAGTTGTAGTTCAACACATGTGGAGGGCACCAGTTTGGGGAAAGCTGTTCAAATTCTGCCATTCTCATGCCGCATAATGTCCTGTGGCCAGGACTGGATAGTGTAGGCCACGGGCTGCAAGCCCATTCGCCTGCTGATCATTTGGCTGGGATGCAGAGTTGCCTCTGACCCTTTCAGTAGTTTCCTCTGCAGCCATTTTGTAGTGACTGCTGAGATGAGAAGCAAAGTCAGGAGGAAGGGAAGTTTAACATTATCTTGTGATGAATGAGCACTTCTCACTTGCAGAGGTTTGGCAAGGTGTGGGGTACAAATTGGTCTGCACTAAACACATATAAAGGAGGAGAAGTGTATTAAAAACAGATCAAAATGTGGCAAAGGCTAGAAGCTCGCCATGAAATGGCTATGGCTTCACTGCCAAACGCCCACCCAAAGAGAGACATTTTACAGTACTTTCCAAGGGCCCCCGGCTTTGCTTTTGGTGAGGCTCCAGAGCAGGGTTTTGAACCCTGCCTGAGGGCCAAATTCAATTTTGGAGAAGCTCGGGGGGGGGGCACATTCAGGTGGGGCCAAGGGCACGGGGTCAAAATACCAAAACTACCAGCATATTTTAGCTTAAGGCTCTTCCTGCCAGTCACTAAGCCTCTGGAGAGGCATCTCAACCTTTTAGAATGGGTGTGTGTGTGTGTGCAAAAAAGTCGGGAAATCTCTACATGATTGATGGTTGGAGAAAAGTGGGTAGGGCCAGGGAAAGGGGCAGGGCCATCCGGGAAGCCCCCGAGGGCTGGATTGAGACCCCAGGTGTGCTGAATTTGGCCCACAGGCCTGAGGTTCTGCACTCCTGCTCCAGAGGGTCAGACCCTCTCTTCTGCCTTGTAATTTATTTATTTATTATATTTATACCCCGCCTTTTTTCCTCCTGCAAGGAACCCAAGGCAGCTTACACAGTCCTCCTCCTCCTCCTCCTCCTCTCCATTTTATCCTCACAACAACCCTGTGAGGTAGGTGAGGCTGAGAGTCAGTGACTGGCCCAAGGTCACCCAGTGAGTTTCATGGCCGAGCGGGGGAATGTGAATGTGAAACTGTGGGGCAGAGCTGGGATAGTCAAGGTTTCTTGGCGGATTCTTTTGGAACATGGCCTTGAAAAAAACCTAGACAGTAGTTATAACTCCATCCGAATGAGTTCAAATCAGAGCAGGCAGTATTACAACACACCGATGCATGCAACCCAAAGGCTGTCAATATTGCCCGGCCTTGCGTGTCTCCTTCCTTCCCCCTCTTGCACATGGACAAGATAACAGCTAACTCTGCTCTCCTTTTCCTCCCCGCTCCCTTCCCCAAGATATCAGAAGCTTATGGGGTGCTTTATGGCATTGGCCTCAACATGTACGACCTCTATGCAACTTGCTGGGGAGGCGCGCACTACCAGGACCGCTACGAAGCTGATCTGTCCAACCTCTTCCACTACTACCAGTTTGATGTCCCACTTCCGGTGAGTTGCTGGGCTGTCTGCACCTGACAGATCTACAGTTGGATCCAGGATCTGCCTTCCACAAGAGGAAGGGCTCTGATGATAGAAGGTCCCTCTGCCCAAATTTTGGGGATTCCCCCCCAGCTCACCACCTTCAGCAAGGTCGGCTCTCCGTGTGGCCTTTTCCAGGGACTGGAAGGGCTGCTGAGGGAAGGAAGGAAGGAAAGAAAGGAGGGGAGGCTGGGGAAGGCTGATTTAAATGAATGGCAACTATTCATATGGGAAATGCCCACTGAGGTGGGAGGAGCTAGCTCTGCTCCTCCAGGCCATGCCCTTGGGGGGGGGGATCCAGCCTGCTTCTCTCCAGAGCCCCATCTTGGACTCTGCTTTTTGGTCACTCTGGAGTGTAGCAGAATGGTGGAAACTAGTTTTTAGATATATAGAACTGCTGCACCACATTTATTTTTATTTTTCTTCTTCTTTTCTTGTAACTGTGGAGGAAGGGGGGGCTGGCTGGCCCGCCACCCCCCCACCCTTACCTACCTCAAAGAAACCAAGACCCCCTGAGATCTCAAGATACCAGATTGCCAGCCTCAGCAGTCTGCAATCTTACTTGAATCTCTGTTTAGGGACTCGCCTTCAATTTCTGTAACCTGGATTTAGATACTGAACTCACAGAGTACTACAAAACCCACACTTATACCAGAGGGACTCTTTGTTAACCTTCAGGGAAGGCAGGACAAAGCACAGGCCATTCCAATACAATCAGAAAAGTAGAAACAAAAAGGGAATAGAGAGTATGGACGGAAAAGACTCTCCAGTGGTGGTGACCTGCAAGGTGTGTGCAATGTTTGCTTTCTTGCCTGAGATCAGCATGGCCTACACGTGCAACAAGTGCAAGCTAGTTGTGCTGCTAGAAGAAAAAGTGATAGGCCTGGAGTGATGAGTGTCAACCCACAAGGGAATAAGAGAACACAAAGAGTTCCTAGACAGAATGGTGGAACTACAACAGCAAAGTGAAGTCCAGGAGCCAGAAGAGCAACAGCAAGCTGAGGCAGAATCGGAGAATGCAGAGGCGAGGAAAAATGAAGTAGGGGAAACTCCCTGGAAAAAGGTGACAGGAGCAGAACTAGAAGACATTCTGCACCAGTGGAAGCTGTGGAACTATGGAACTGCCTTTCATGTACTTGAGGATGAGACTGGAGGACAGCCTGCAGAGGAAGAACTACAGGGCACCCCACGTGACAGTGAGCAAGAAGCTGAAGGTCAGTCAAGTGGAGGCAATGAAACCGAGGCCTACAACAAGAGGAAGAGAATAGCAGTAGTTGTGGGAGACTCCCTCTTCTGTGGGATTGAAACCGAAGTATGTCGCGAAGACCCATGGACTCACCAGGCATGCTGTCTCCCCGGGGGACTGGATTAAAGATGTGACAGAATGGTTGCCAAGGCTCATAAAGCCCACTGACACATATCCCTTTCTTCTCAGCCACGTGGGAACAAATGATACTGCCAAGCAGGGCTACGAAGAAATCACGTCAGACTTTGAAGATTTGGGAAGGGAACTCAAGAACTGTGGGGCCCAGATAGTTGGAAGAGGCATAGAAAGGGAAAGAAAAATACTCCAGGTGAATGACTAGCTACGAAGGTGGTGCCGACACGAGAGATCTGGATTCTGGGACCACGGGCTACACTTCCTGGAAGATGGACTGCTGGCAAGGGATGGGTTGCACCTCACAAGGGCTGGGAAGAATGTGTTTGGCCACAGCATGAAGAACATCAGGAGGGCTTTAAACTGAATCCAGCAGGAGAGGGAGACATAAGCTCAGGGGTAACAATGAACGAAGGCCTGTGCACCGCAACGGAGAGAACAGCTCCAACAGCGCTTAATAATAGTCTATCACAAAACGTAGGAAGAAAGCCAGACTATAAAGCACATGGTCTTCGATGTCTGTATACTAATGCCCAGATTCAAACAACAAACAGAACGAACTTGAACTCTTAATACAGGAGGACAGATACGACTTGATAGGTGTAACTGAAACTTGGTGGGATGACTCCCATGACTGGAATACAGCAATTGAAGGATATAACTTGTTCAAAAGGAACAGAAGCAACAGAAAGGGAGGTGGAGTCACACTCTATGTTAAAAAATACATCTCTCTACACAGAATACAGGAGGATGAGCATGGTAGTTTCATTGAGAGCATCTGGATTAAAATAAAGGGGGCAAAGAATAAAAAGAATATGGTTGTCAGAGTCTACTACCAACCACCCAGTCAAGGAGAAGGTGAGGATGAAACTTTCGACAAAGTGCCTCATGATATCCTGATTAGCAAGCTAGCTAAAAGTGGGCTAGATGGAACAACTATCGGGTGGATCCAGAATTGGCTACAGAATCAAACTCAAAGAGTGCTTATCAATGGTACCTTCTCAAACTGGGGAGAGGTAACACGCTGGGTACCGCAGGGCTTGGTCCTAGGCCTGTTGCTCTTCAACATTTTTATTAATGACTTGGATGAGGAGGTGCAGGGAATGCTTATCAAATTTGCAGACGACACAAAATTGGGTGGAATAGCTAATACTCTGGAAGACAGAAACAAAATTAAAAGTGATCTCGATAGGCTGGAGCGCTGGGCCGAAAACAACAGAATGAAATTTAATAGGGATAAATGCCAAGTGCGGCACCTAGGAAAAAGAAACCAAATACACAGTTACATGATGGGGGATACTTGGCTCAACAGTACTACAAGCAAGAAGGATCTTGGATTTGCTGTAGATCACAAGCTGAATATGAGCCAGCAATGTGATGTGGTTGCAAAAAAGGCATGTAATATTTTGGGCTGCATTAATAGAAGTATAGCTTCCAAATCGCGGGAAGTGACAATTCCCCTTTACTCAGCACTGGTTAGGCCTCCTTGAGTACTGCGCCCAGTTCTGGGCACCACACTTTAAAAAGGACATAGACAAACTGGAGAGGGCTCAGAGGGCAACAAAGACGATAAGGGGACTGGAAACAAGGTCCTATGAGGAGAGACTGAAAGAACTGGGCATGTTTAGCCTGAAGAAGAGAAGACTGAGGGGAGATATGATAGCACTCTTCCAGTACTTGAAAGGTACACAGAGGGCCAGGATCTCTTCTGGATTATCCCAGAGTGCAGGACAGGGAATAATGGGCTCAAGTTACAGGAAGCCAGATTCTGGCTGAACATCAGGAAACACTTCCTGACGGTTAGAGCAATACAGCAATGGAACCAATCTGTCAGGGTTGCTTTGACTTGGGTTCCTGCATTGAGCAGGGGGTTGGACTCGATGGCCTTATAGGCCCCTTCCAACTCTACTATTCCATGATTCCATGTCCATAGTATGATCCAATGCACAAAAATCTTATGAAATAACATGCTCTTTTCTTCATTTTACAGTTGAGGAACTGAGGCAGAATGGATGGTCCAAGGCCATTCAATGTGTTCAAAAATGACTTGAGATTTGAACCAGACACCAGGTCATTGCCAGATCCACTGGGCCAAAGGGGTTGGCATGAGATGGATCGCAATGGCAGGATCTTATAGGAGAGTCAAATCATGCATTCATTCATTTCATTTATTCCATTTCTATACCACCTAATAGCCAAAGCTCTTTGGGCAGTTTACAAAGATTAAAACCCTAAAATACATAATATAAAACCAACTTACAAAAAATAACATTTTTAAAACAAATGCCTGGAATATACGAAAGTCTTAACCTGGTGCCAAAATGATGAAGATGCTGGTGCCAATAGGGAGAGTCCTTCCACAATTGGGGGGCCACCACTAAGAAGACCCTCTCCCTTGTTGCCATCCACCGAACTGCCCTCAGAGGAATCACTCGGGGAGGGCCCCTGACTACGCACATAGTGTCTGGGTAGGTTCATACCAGAAGCCCTCCATCAGGTACTGTGCTCCCTAGCCGTATAAGGCTTTATAGGTCAAAAGCAGCATCTTGAATTGGGCTTGGAAACACACAGGCACAGTGTAAGCGGGCCAGAAATGGTGTTATATGTTCAGGCCTTCTGGTCCCCGATATCATTCTGGCTGCTGCATTTTGCACAAGCTGCAGATTCCAAACTGTCTTCAAAGGCAGCCCCACACAGAGTGCATTGCAGTAATCTAACTTGCATGAATTGTGCCCTGTATGTGACATGCACCTCCTGCTTCCCCTATTTTCTTATGCCCCAGTCTCCTAACAGAGAATCTCCTGCCTGTTCACTGCAATTCTAGGCTCAGCTTTTAGGCACCATACTCTCCATCCAGTCAGATTGGGGTTAGTAGTATTTGTTTCCTGAATTGTAAACTCACTTGTAAACTCACAAATCAAAATATTTGCAGCAGTGATATTATTTTTTAAAAAGCATTAGTGTTCAAAGTGGAAATTTTCCTCCCAAAGCTAACGCCAGGCAGCCGTAGTTCATCGAGCAATTAATACAGTGTTCTATAACCTTGGGTCCCCCAATGTTTTTGGCCTACAACCCCCAGCATGCCCCAGCCAGTTATGCTGGCTGGGGCATGCTGGGAGTTGTAGGCCAAAAACATCGGGGGACCCAAGGTTGCAGAACACTGAATTAATACCTGAAGCACATTCCAGTTGCTGAATTGGCTTGTCCCAATCGCCGGTCTTGGGTCTTGCAACGCAAGGTTTTCATGTCTTGGATCGCCTTTCCTCAGAAGGATCCAGCCTTATCCTGCCTCTCCTTTCCTTTCACTTTCAGAAAGTTGGATCCATCCCAGGAGTGCCAAAATGTTTAAATGCCACTGCAATGTACGTCTGGCTGAACCGGGACGATGTCCGGCAGGCGCTCCATATTCCCAGCACTCTTGCAAACTGGGAGCTCTGCAGGTGACTCCGTTGAGTATTTCTGCCTTTCAGCATGCAAAGGCTGTACGGTGATGGGATGAAGGGCTTTAACCTGACAAAGCTTTTTGGGAAAGTGACATTTATCTACTGCAGTATAATTGATGCACTGCAAGTTAACAGAGCTTCGTGACATTAAGGTATCATCTTCTAGGAATGGGATCAAACTAAAATGCAGATTCTAGCAAATCAGCTTCCCTTTGTCAAGCCACTAATCCAGCCTTCCCCAACCTGTTGCCCTCCTGATGTGTTGGACTACAACTACCATGCTGGCTGGAAATAATGGGAGCTGCAGTCCAACACATCAGGTTGGGGAAGGTGCACTATCCTGAAGCACCTTTGCTTCCGTTGAGTCACCAGGCACTTGACTTTTCTGGGCCAGTGAAGGGTTTATGTCACAGATAGCACATTGTTCTCCTCCACCCTGAGTCCCTAGGGTGGGGCAAGGTACAAATCAGAGTGATAGTTAGCTTTTCCCTGGCAAAGGAGGTAGATGGGACACCAAAAGATCAACTTGGGGGCCTTAAGCTTTTATTTCATGAGAGCAAAGGAAAAAATGTTGCATATGGTAAGAGCTTTAAAAATTAGTTTCACATGGCTCAGCTTGTCTGAGCATGGAAAGCTAAGCAGGGTCAGGCCTGGTTATTACTTGGATGGGAGACCCCTCCTCTAGTTTCCTGCATTGAGCAGGGGGTTGGACTCGATAGCCTTGTAGGCTCCTTCCAACTCTATCTATGAAATCTATGAAAATCTAGTGTGTTGGCAGGCTGGGTGGATTTTTGATAGAAAGAGGGAGGGACATGGGGGACCCAACTGTGACAAGGGAGAGGGAAGTATGGCAATGTGCAGCGGAAAGGTGAGTTTGGGAGAAGGTGGCTCGGGCAGTCAAGAGAAGC
Organism: Shinisaurus crocodilurus; assembly: GCA_021292165.1. Lineage (NCBI taxonomy): Eukaryota > Metazoa > Chordata > Lepidosauria > Squamata > Shinisauridae > Shinisaurus > Shinisaurus crocodilurus. Next base: position 78,053 of record JAHFWL010000454.1, read on the forward strand.
TCAACTATCTTTCAGTCCTCCTTCCACGCCAGCGATGTTGGGCTTGTTCTATCAGTATCAAAGGAAACAAGCCTTTGGCTGATTTTGTTAAATGTCAGATCAGAGAAGGGTAAATAAAACCGCACCTCTTCGCAGCTTGATTCTCGATGAAGCTGCCAGCGTGGTGTATGTCACTGACAGTGGTGCCAACAGTGGAAAATTTGGAAGTGCAGGCAGCCTCCATAGTCAGACCCACAGGGAGAATCCGAAAATGCAGACTGCTGTGTTGATCCATCTCTGCATGTGTGCGTGTACTATATATGCCTTTTGTACTGCTAAGGAATGTTGATTACGCATTCGAGACCAAGCCACCCCAAAATTCTTTGCAATACAACAGGGATAGCTCAAAACAATAAGATTATGTAAGCCGCCTTGGGTTCCTTGCAGGAAAAAAGGCGGGGTATAAATATAATAAATAAATAAATAGTTTCTGGGGAAATCCATTTCCAACCAGCTACAGTGTGAGAACTGCAGTTAAGCTCAGAGGGAATGGGGAAGTCCGAGAGGGGTGGCCGGGGACGCCAGCTCTCATTCCTGCTATTCAAGCAGTCCGGCGCTCCGACCCTGCAAGCGCTGGCTCCACCACACCCCTGGTCACCAAAGCTGGACCCAGATCAGATAGGAGGGGAAATGTTCGGACCAACTAATTGCAGCCGGATATCTTGTGACGCATCAGCCAAGGGCTGAAAGTTAGAGAAATGGTGTCATAATTACCTGCAAGGGTAAGTCTCCTTTCCCAGGTACTCGGTTCCAAACGCTGCCAACTGTGTGTGTTGTGCACACTGTGAAATAACGTGAAGGGAAGTGGAGATTTTGTTGGTGTACTGCATCACCAGAAGAGGATATACAAAAAGCAAATGTTGGTCAAAACAAAATTTCGAAAATCCATACGATGGGTTTACCTTTATTAGGCCAACTCAAAGGTCACAGAATAGCTTCCAACTTAGCATAATCGGGTGTCATTCCCCATTCAAAATGCTGCTGTTTATCATTTCCCATGAAAACGCTGACTGGTTTGCTAGGTGGTGAATACAAGAACTGCTACTACTGGACATTAAGGGATTTACAGTGCAATCCTATACATGTCTACTCAGAAGTAAGTCCCATTGAGTTCAATAGGGCTTACTCTCAGATAAGTAGGTATAGGATTGCAGCCCTAGCCTGGAACTAAGAAACTGAGTTTCATAAAGGAGGAAATTCTAAAGAAGATTGTGTAGACTCTAGCGATGGGTCCGTAAGTGACTGTGGAGGCCAATTCTAGATCCACACAGCTTCCCACAGTGAGGACACAGGTTACCAGATAGAAGATGGTCCTGTAAAGGATTCATTTGACGTGCTTTTCGCTTAGCACGTTTCTCCCTTTCACCTTGCACTCGGGCTTCCATGGAACCTTTGTGAAAGGCCAACCTCCATTTAGATCGTTCATGGGCCAGAGCTTCCCAGTTTTCGATGTTTATATTGCATTTTTTTAGATTAGCCTTATGAACATCTTTAAACCTCTTATATTGACCACCGATATTCCGCTTTCCATCCTTGAGTTGGGAGTAAAGTAACTGCTTTGGGAGACGGCAGTCAGGCATTCGAACAACATGACCGGTCCACTGAAGTTGGCGTTGAAGGATCATTTTTTCAATGCTAGTAGTCTTTGCTTCTTCCAGTACACTGACATTTGTTCGCCTATCTTCCCAAGTAATTTGCAGGATTTTCCGGAGGCAACGTTGATGAAACCTTTCAAGGAGGTGGAAGTGACGTTTATAGATAGTCCATGTTTCGCAGGCATACAATAAAGTTGGTAATACAATGGCTTCATAAACCAGTGTTTTGGTCTTCTTACAAATATCCCGATCCTCGAACACTCTATGTTTCATTCGAGAAAATGCGGCACTTGCGGAGCTCAGACGATGCTGGATTTCACTGTCGATGTTAGCTGTAACAGAAAGATAGCTGCCAAGATAGAGGAAATGATCGACATTTTCCAGTATTGTCCCGCCAAGCTGGATAGATGGCATCACCAAAGGATTGGCTTGCACTTGCTGATGAAGCACTTTGGTTTTTTTGATGTTAAGTGAGAGACCAAGTTTTTCGTATGCTTCTGCAAAAGCATTTAGGATAGTTTGGAGATCATCCTCTGAATGTGCGGAGACCACATTATCATCAGCATACTGAAGTTCCACAACGGAGGTTGTAATTACCTTACTTTTTGCTTTCAGCCTGCTGAGATTAAAAAGCTTTCCATCTGTTCGATATATAATTCCCACACCGGTGGGAAGTTTCCCCTTGACAAGATGTAAAACCATGGCGATGAAAATGGCAAATAATGTTGGGGCGATAACACATCCCTGTTTAACACCTGATCCCACTTTAAATGGAGCACCATGAGAGCCGTTGTTGTCCAAAACCGTTGCCGTCATGTTGTCATGGAGAAGTCGCAAGATATTCACAAATTTATTGGGGCATCCAATTTTCATAAGGATAGTCCAGAGAGCTGTACGGTCTACAGTATCAAAGGCCTTAGCCAAATCGATAAATGCCATATAAAGGGGTTGATTTTGCTCCCGGCATTTTTCTTGGAGCTGGCGTGCAGTAAAAATCATGTCTACTGTCCCTCTAGAGGGGCGGAAACCATATTGAGTCTCAGGGAGGATCTCTTCTGAAATAGATAGAAGACGGTTTGCGAGAATCCTAGCAAATATTTTACCTGCGGTTGCTAAGAGAGAAATGCCCCGATAGTTTCCACAGTCTGTTCTATCACCCTTCTTAAAGAGGCTGATAATTATGGCATCCCTGAAGTCTTCTGGGATCTCTTCTCTTATCCAGATTTTTTCGATGAGTTTATGAAGATGTTGTACAAGTTCGGGGCCCCCTTCTTTAAAGATTTCAGCAGGAATCCCATCTGGTCCACTAGCTTTGTTGTTCTTCATTTGATTAATGGCTTTTTTTACTTCATCCAAAGTGGGGAGTATTGCAAGTTCCTCTTTAATTTGTTTTTGCGGGATTTGCGGAAAAATCTCATTATCCACCTTAGATTTACGATTTAAAAGGTCATAATAATGCTCTTTCCAACGCAGTGCAATAGACTCTTTGTCTTTTAAGAGTTTGGTGCCATCTTTTGATTGTAAAGGGTTTGTACCATAGGTTTTTGGTCCATAAATGGCCCTTGTGGCCTTAAAAAAGCCCCGCGCATCATGGGATTCTGCAAGTTGTTGAATTTCTTCAGCTTTCTTTTTCCACCAAGCGTTCTTAAGTTCTCTTGTTCTTCTTTGGACCTCAGCCTTTGCGCTAGCGTAGGTTTTTTTCTTGGCAGCGCAGTTAATATCATTTTGCCATATTTGGAAGGCTTTCCTTTTTTGGTCAATTATATATTTAATCTCATTGTCATTTTCATCAAACCAATCCTGATGTTTCTTAGTTTCATATCCAATAGTTTGTTCACAAGCTGCAGTAATGGAGGTTTTCAGCTTAGACCAATGGTCCTCAATGTTGTCAGGAGGTTCCGTAGGTAGATGTTCCTTAAGAAGTGATTGAAGACGAGTTTGCTTAATAGGATCTTGAAGGGCGTGGATGTTCATTTTACGCCTTGGTTTCCTTCCTTGAAGCCTACGTTGGGGAGCAATGTTGATAACCATAGTGGACCGGATTAGTCGGTGGTCTGTCCAGCAGTCGTCAGCACTCACCATGGCCCTAGTAAGAAGTACATCGCGGCGATCTCTAACACGGACAATTACATAATCCAGAAGATGCCAGTGCTTTGACCGTGGGTGCTGCCATGATGTTTTAAACTTATTCTTTTGTCGAAAGAGCGTGTTTGTAATAGTGAGATTATGCTCTGCACATATAGACAAAAGTAAGAGTCCGTTCGGGTTGCTATTACCAACTCCGTCTTTTCCAATAGTTTCTGGCCATAAATCAAAGTCACGCCCGACTCTTGCATTAAAATCGCCCAGGAGGATAATTTTATCCTCCTTGGGTATCTCTGACAGGAGAGTGTCCAACTGGCTGTAAAAACTTTCCTTGATGTCATCATCAGCATCTAATGTTGGTGCATAAGCGCTCAAAATAGTTACCTGTTGGTTATTGGCGAGCTTTAATCGAAGAGTTATCAGGCGTTCGTTAATGCCAGTAGGAACTTCTGACAAAGAGTTCACTAGTTCATTTTTGATGGCAAAGCCTACACCATGTATTCGTCGGTCCTGCTCAGGTAGTCCTTTCCAGAAGAAGGTATAACCTCCTTTTTCTTCTTTCAGCTGTCCCTCTCCTGCCCTTCGAGTTTCTTGAAGTGCTGCTATGTCAATTTTTAAACCGTCTCAGCTCCCTTGCAATAATAGCAGTCCTACGCTCAGGGCGTTCACTATCTATGTTATCCAGCAATGTCCGTCTGACATTGCTGGATAGAGACTGAGTTTCATATACAGTAATACCTTGGATTGCAAGTAACTTGGTTTGAGAGCGTTTTGCAAGACAAGCAAATTTTTAAATATTTTAAATATTTATTTAATTTTTTGGACTTGATATACAAGCGATGTCTTGCAATACAAGTACTGTAGTACGGCTTAAATTAAAAATCTCTGTACAAATTTTTTTGGGGGGGATTTCGTTTTGATATAAGAGTGTTTTGGATTACAAGCACGTTTCCGGAACGAATTATGCTCTCAATCCAAGGCATGACTGTATGTAAGAATTCTGAAGCAGTCACTGGTACAGCTAGGTAATTTTAGACGCTGGTCGTATTGGTCTTATGGGGACTGCTTTAGATGACCATGTTATTACTTCAGTTGTAAAACACACAACTAACACTTCTGTTCTCAGCACCGCTCCCACTCCCACCCCCATTCCAGGCTTTACAACTGCTTCCACATTCCTGACATATTAGTACAAAACTGTTTGCCAAAACTGATTTTTTATTTTAAAACATCTGAGCATGTGCAGTTTCACATGATAAACTCACTTAAATCATAGCACCATCATGACTACAAGAATAAAATGGAGTTTGCTTCTGCTGCCCTCATCAGCTGCTGCTCTCTGAGTGGTTATGGAGACAGGAACTGTAATTTGGCCCCAAGGTCCAGGCCTAACTGCACTACTGGAGCAGTCACAGAGGCAAAAACTGCCTTCAGACATGGCTGGATTGATTTATAAAGAATATTTTCTGCAGCTAAGGCATATTCAGGCCACAGACATGTTTTCATCCCCAACATATTTATTTTTCTTCCTCTGGGACACCAGAGAATGCCCTACAAGATGTAGATTTGGGGAACAACCATATCTCAGTGGTAGAGCACCTGCTTTGCATGCAGAAGGTCCCAGGTTCAATCCTGGGCATTTATAGGTAGGGCTGGAAAAATCCCTTCCTGAATCCCTGGAAAGCCATTGCTGCCAGTCAGTGTCAACAATACTGGGCTAGAAGGACCGATGGTCTGACTTGCTATAAGGCAACTTCCTATATTCTTATGTACTGAGTATAATAACTGGTAGATGGGTTTTGCTCATGCTGAGACTTTGGTGAGCTTATGGGGCAAGAAAGGACTTCCATAATTGTAGAGCAAGGGTAGGCAACCTTTTTGGGCCAAAGGCCCAAATTACATTTGGTAATTTGGGAAACTGTCCTGGGCACCACCACAAAATGTGTACCATTGGAGATGTGGCAAAAAACAAGTATCTTGCCCAGAAGACTGAGTGCAAGGCAGAAGTGGGGTCTAAGCCCCAACACACTAAACAGCTCCTTTGAACTCAGTTTTCAGCACAAACAGAAACCTACTATTTCACAACAATCCCAGCTGCCAGTAAGAAAATGTGTCAATTAAAAAAAAGTGGGAGGATAGAGCACCTTGGCGGGTGCCAAGAAAGGTGTCTGGGGGCACCACATTGCCGACCCTGCTGTAGTCCATCCAAGAACCCCTCTTAGATGACCTTGCAGTTTAGATTTGGCACACAGAAAGAACAGTCAAGAGGGTACTCTAGGCTGGTTTGAATGGTGGAACAAAAGGGAGAAGGAATGAGGGACCCAGGCTGCTTGGGCCCACACATTTATCTTCTCTTCTCCCACCCTCCATGCAGTTCACAGGTGAGGGCTCATTACCAACGGCAGTATACAGACATGGCTCCATTCTACAAGGATCTGCTGGCACAGGACCTGCGAGCACTGGTTTATAATGGAGACGTGGACATGGCTTGCAACTTCTTGGGGGGCGAAAAGTTTGTCGCATCTTTAAACCAGACCGTAAGTGACTGAGAAGGTCTGTCTCACCTAGGAAGCGATTCCAGGTTTTGGGGAGGAAAACTGCAAGGACCGATACAGCAGGTCAGCCTTTCCCAACCTGGCACCCTCCAAATGTGTTGGACTACAACTCCCATCATTCCCAACCAGCATGGGCATTGGCTGGGAATGACAGGAATTGCAGTTCAACACATCTGGAGGCTGCCGCAGATGATCTTCAAAGACCCTTCAGGGATTTTGCTATTTTTGTCATCTTCGACAAGGGACACGGGAAATATTTCACTCTGTCCTCTTTTTTGTGAGGTGGGAGGGTTAGAGCAGCCCTGGTTATTCATGGTATGCAGGTTGTAAGGGAAGCTCTGTGAGCCTTCCTTCTCAAATAAAGGTTCTGGCTCAAACACATCCAGCTCATTCTCCTGCATCTTAGTGGTTTCCCAGAAAATCTAAAGTGTGCCAAGAAGATTTCTCACTAAAAAACTCTTTCGGCTCCATGTGAAAGCATTTCTACCTTGTGCCAGCCCTCCTGTCATCTGGTTGCAGCAGTGGTGGCTCTCGCAGAGCCACTCAGTCAACCGCACAGGCAATGATTCCATTCACACTCACCTTGGGCCATGCAGGGGACCAGGCTGCCCAGAAGTCTTAGCTCATGCCAGCACTTGCCACAGTCAGTCAACCTTTATTGTGACAGCAATAACAGGAAACAAACAGTAATAATAATTAAAACAAAACAAAATATTCACAACAATAAATGAACTGACTTATAGTGAAAAGGGCACTTATCCTTCCTTGGACTAGTTGGTCCCTCACTAGGGTTAGTTCAAATCCCAGCTTGGCTACAGGTGTGGTGAGAGACCTTAGCCCTACCCGCAAAATAGGAACAATGGACCTATTTCATAGTATGTGATGATAAAATGTTATTCATCCCTTAGCTTTAAGGCTAGGGCAGTTAGAACGAACACTAGGACAAACGGGAGAGCCGCATGTGGCTAATGAGCCAGGTCTCAAAGTTCCAGTTCCAAGACAATTTCTGTTCTCTTGTAATGGTATGTGGAATCACACTTTGGTATGTACTGTAATTTCTCTTTGGTATGTGAAACCAAGTTTGTTTGATTCCCCAGTTGCTGAAAGTGTTTGTTTTGTTTTTAAAGGAGATCTAGAAATGGATCCCTAGGATCACTAACTCTTAATTATCTGCAATCCGTCATCTGTCAGCAGATGGAAGGGTGTTTACAGGCAGGTTAGAGAGAGCTGCAACAATCCCTGGCAGGGGAGCAGCACTGCCCAACAGGAGCTTTTCAAAGTGTCTTTGCAGTAGCAGTTTGGACAGCTACACTGTGCTTTAAAAATTGAACAGCAGCATGTCTGCTTGGCAGAAGGAAGGAACTCCATGTGGGTGTCTCTCTTTGTACTTTGATTACCTTCAGTGCAGTGATGAAAGCCTGTTCCTCCTTAATTTCTGTGGGAAGACACAGTGGATCCTGGCTTTCTTGCTTAGGGTTGCTAGTGATGAGTAGTAAGGGATAACAAAAAGGGATTCTCTGTAAAAAAAACATAACAATATTCTCATTAAAAATAATAAAAAGGTCAGAGGCAAAGACCTGCTTAGGGACATCAGTAAAACATGATCCGAGGTTAACACCTGCTGGGAAAAATATGTTATGTGTGATCTGTGAATGATCTCAGGGTGTTCCTTGAGCTATGAAAAATGAGGTGAACACCATGGCCACGGCCACCTGGTTTCCTGCTGCTTTCCTGCCCCCCCCCCTGATCCTCTTGTTCTTTGATCTCACAGGTGCTAAGTGATTATCAGCCCTGGTACTTCAATGATCAGGTTGCTGGATTTTTCAAGGACTATGAGAAGATCACATTCCTTACTGTAAAGGTCAGTGTGATGGGATTGCATCCAGAAGGAATGATTTGTGCTCTGTTATTTTTTGAAGCCTACCAAGTCTCAATTCACTGGTTTGTCATGAGTCCACTGACCGTTTTAAGGGAGGGGTTTAAGCCTGACAAAGCCACAGAAAATGTTGAAGCCTCTCCAACTGTAATAAGGCTAATATATATAAAAACATTCGGTCATATAAAAACCATGTTACCACCCTCCCTTCATGAGTGAACATTTTGCTTTTGGGAAAAGGAAGCAATCTTTTGCCAAGATGTGTCCTAGCAGGTAAAGGTGCTGGTCAGGACAATGAACTTTGGGAGGCCCTGAGTGGTTTTATGGTACCAGAAGGCACCTTTAAGAATAAGCCCGTGGAAACAAAGAGGTACCACACTGACCACCTGGGATGGAGCAAATAAGTTGTTCTCCAATATAATACAAAGTGTGTGTGCGCACACATGCGCACAGATGTGGTGGCAGCGGGGGGAGGTATTTGTCACTCCTATCCCTATCAAGGTACACAAGAGATGTACCAGTGTGGCATAGTGGTTAGGGTGTTGGACTGGGAGTCGGGAGATCCTGGTTCTAGTCCCCACTCAGCCATGAAGCTCGCTGGGTGACTTTGGGCCAGTCACTGATTCTCAGCCTATCTCACAGGGTTGCTGTGATAAAATGGAGGAGGATTATGTAAGCTGCCTTGGGTTCCTTGCAGGAAAAAAGACAGGATATAAATATAATAACTGTGTATGCACACTTCTTCTGGAAAGTGCCATCCCTTCCTGAAGCCCCTCTCCCTGGAGTGATGAACCTGGCTTTAATATGGCTGGTCCAGCCAATTTCATGACCTGCAGCCGGCACCTCTTCTATGCCCCCTACAGGGGCAGTCAATCCCCCATTCCTGGATGTTATGTCTGCATGCAGAGCAACTTATGAAAACATACTGTCAGGGCTGGAGTATCAACAGAAAAGTGTTGGGGATAAAGAGACAGGAAGGCTGCTGGAGAGGCCCATTGATGAGGGCTCAAGTATAATCTTCCGACTCCCTACTTATACATGATTCACCGCACACACATGTACACCAATGCTGCCTTTTTATTACATCTGCTTTGAAATATCTGAAAAGTTGCCTCTTCCTGCTGTAGCTAGCTTAAGCATCCAGTGTCCTCTATGATGTTTTATAGATGTATTTTTTTTAGTGATAAGTCCTGTTCTGTATTTGTTGCTCCCCTCATCTACAGGGTGCAGGTCACATGGTTCCACAGTACAAGCCTGGACAAGCTCTGAAGATGTTTGAATGTTTCCTCTCCAAAACCACTTATGTGTGATCCACCACCAACACATTTTCTAATGGCTAGTAAATAACATTGGAAAGACATGGGGGGAAAGGATCATCTAATATTCTGCTTTGTAATATTCTCTGCAGTAGCTTTGCAACATAGTTGAGTACCTAAATTGAAGCTATGTATATACTGTATTCATCTAATGACTAGTTATTAAATTAATTAACTGTGCAGAACCATAGTGTGTGTGACACTCAATTCAGAGCCAAAACCAGTTTGCATTTCTAATCATACATACATTTACTTGGGAGTGTCCCATTGAAATCAGGGGCCATAGCTCTGTGGTAAGCACATACTTGCAGGCAGATTTCAAGAAGCAGGATGGGAGAGCAGCTATGGTCTAGAGCTGACAAGCCTTCCCCGACCTGGTACCCTCTGGATGTGTTGGGAATACAACTCCCAGCATGCCCCAGCTACACAGGCTGGCTAGGGCATGGTAGAAGCTGTAGTCCAACACATTGAGGGCACCAGGTTGGGGAAGGCTGTAGGAATAGGTGATAAGTGGCCTAAATACACAGTGAACTGATTCGGTATTATATTTTTAACCCACTTTTCAGACAAACTGGGTTTTGCCCTGAGGCTTACAAACAAAAGGACAATTTATTGGTTACATGTGTATCCTGCCTTTTCCTCCAAGGAGCTCAAGGCAGCATGTATGATCTTCCTCCTCTCCATTTTATCCCAACAAGCTCGTGAAGTAGGTTAGGCTGAGAGTTAGTTACTGGTCCAAAGACATAATGAGCTTCATGGACAAGTGGGGACTTGAACCTGGGTCTCCCTAGTCCAACACTCTAACCACGACACCACACTGAGAAGACAGGGAAAGGAAATGGAGGAGGGAGATCAGATTGGACAACAAAAGAGGATGAGTTGCAGAAAACAGGGCATTGGACTTACTGTGACATGCTCCTTTTCTATGGTGGAGGAAAGAATCCTCAGATTCCTTCTCCCACTTGCTCCAATAGGCAGGGCTTATCCCCGCTCAGCCATGAAACTCACTGGGTGACTTTGGGCCAGTCACTGCCTCTCAGCCTAACCTACCTCACAGGGTTGTTGTGAGGATAAAATGGAGTGGAGGATGATGATTATGTAAGCCGCCTTGGGTTCCTTGCAGGAAAAAAGGCGGGGTATAAATATGAGAAATAAATAAATATGCTGGGGTGGGGAACCTCTTTCAGGGGAAAAGGTGTGGGGTCAGAGGCGTGACCATCTGGGGGAACCCAGGAGGGCCAGGCCTGAGGTTCCCCACCCCTGGCTTATGTAAACCAGACTTGTATGTACTTTCCAGTGTGGGAGAGAGCCCCCTCCCTGTTTCAGGATGTAACATAGCACCAAAAATAAGGCAGCAACTCTACACTTACCCAGTTCTCCCAGTTTATGCAAGGGTTGCGACTCTTCTTCAAGACAGAAGAATAGAAAAAGCTGTACCAATATGATTAATCTTGGACTGGTTGCCAAGTTTTGAGAGGAATTCCTGGAAACTCCCCAGCTTTGTGGAAACACTGAGGGTTGTTGGATGGGGGGGGGGGAGATCTCCCAGCTTTTCTCCTGAAGGGCCTAAATCTGGGACCCCTCCTTTCCTTGCTGCACAGAGCAGGTGGGGATTCACACCTTTGCCTGGGCTGCGCCTCAGGGACGCCATGCTCCTTGACGGTCTCAGCTCCTTGGTCATAATCTGGCATACCTAATCATTAAAAAATTCCTAGCGCAGGGCTCTCCCATTGAAGGTGGGAGGGGATCCCTGCCCCTGCACCCTCTGCGGCTTCTGCCTGTGGTGCTCTCTCATCGCCAGACGGGGTAGGTTAAGTGGTGCCTGCCCAGCCTCCAGGACCAGCCGGCTAGGCACTCCACAGAACTCGTCCCCCAGCAAGCAACGCCTTGGAAGTCCGGACTGCACGGGAGTGAGCGCGCGCGCGGAGGCCCGGCTGCTTCGCTCCAGCGCCGGGCACTCGGGGGCCCCCCGGGCGTTCTCTCCGCTTTGCTCAGCTTTCGTTGAAGGCCGTGAGGCAAAATCCAGCCACGACCACTGCGAGGCTCACACGTTTCCGAAGCGAGATCCGGAGGAGCGCAGCGCCACACCGTAAAACGCCGCCCGCCCGCCAAGGTGGATGCGGCGGCGGCGGCGCGGCTCCCTCTTTGAAAGCGAACGCGGGAGCCATTCTCCTGTCAGGAAAAACCTGCGCCGAGGCTGGGAAAGCGGCGGCGGGGCGAGGGAGGGTCGAGCCGCCGCCGCCGCCGCCGCCCAGAGAATTAAGGCAGCCTCCCGCAGCCAAGTGCAACTCCCATGATCCCCAGCCAGCACGGCCAGTTTCCCCCCGGCGCCGTTGGCCATGCTGGCTGGGGATGATGGGAGTTGCAGTCCAGCACCCCCGGAGGGCGCCGGGCTGGGGAAAGTGGATTTAGGGCGCAATCCTATGAGAGTTTAGATCAGTGTTTCTCAACCTTGGGTCCCCAGATGTTTTTGGCCTACAACTCCCAGCATGCCCCAGCCAGCTATGCTGGCTGGGGCATGCTGGGAGTTGTAGGCCAAAAACATCTGGGGACCCAAGGTTGAGAAACACTGGTTTAGATAGAAAAAAGGCCCCAGCCAGATGCGCTGGCTGGGGCACGCTGGGAGTCGTAGGCCTTTCCCCCGTCTACACTTGCACAGGACTGCGCCCTTGAGCTGAGGGGGCTCCGCGCCCGGCCCGGCCTCGCCTGGCTCGGCCCCAGCAGAGAGGCGACTGGACAGCAGAGGAGCTGGCGCGGAGGTCTCCCCCGCCCTAGGGAGCAGTCCGCCTCGTCCGCTCCCAGGCCCGGGCAGGCGGGGCCCGGGCGCCTCCCTGGGCAGGAGCGACGCCAGCCAGGCTGTGTGTGGCAGGCCCCGCGCGGTGCGGCGGCGCCCACGCATCGGGAGGGGGGGGGGCTCCGCTGCAGGGCGCCGAGCGCAGCGCGGCCCGTTCGACAGCCAACTCCGCCTGTCAGGCCAGCGCGCATGCGCTGCGGCCTCGGCCCAAGCGGGCGCGCTAGGCTTCTCGTCGGCCACAGGCGCGCCCTCCCGTTATTGGCCCCCGCTGACACGCTCCCTTCAGAGCTGGGCTCCATATTAGCATCAGCCAATCATTGTCCGTCACCCGCTCGCAACGCCTCCTGAGTATCTTCTTTTCCCCCGCCCTCCAGCAGCCAGTTCAGAACAAGTCTAAAAGTTAGCGTTGCTCGCGCAGGGCCGGGGCGTGATTAGTTGGAGGCGAGGAGGCGGGCCCGAGTGCGGGGCGGGCCCCCGCCTGTCATTGGGCAGAGCTTCCCTCGCGCAGGCCAGGAGTCTACGCCCCCTCTGGCCTCCGCCGCGGGGCAAGACGGGAAGAGAAAGGCCGCGACGTGAGCGCGCGACTCCGGTCGCCATTTTGTTTTGGAACGAGCGAAGGAGGTAACCAAAGAAGCGCGAGCGGCTCCAGCCAGGCGCCCGCCCCGGCCCCGAGACATCCCCCCCCGACACTGACCCACCCGAGGTGAGGACCACGCCCTGCGCTTCGGGCCGGAGGGGAGGGGAGGCCGGCGCGGGCGGAAGCGCCCGGGAGCCGGGGCGGGCGGGAAACGACGCACGGGGGGTGGCTGCTGCTGCTGCGGTGGCCTCCGTCCGTCTCTCTTCCGCCACCGCTGCCGCTGAAGTGCCGAGCGGCGAGCCGGTCCTCCCTCCAGCACATGCTGCCCTCAGGGCGCGGAGGCTGTCGCTTCTCGTCCTCCGAGCCGGCCCGGGAAGTAAATGAAAGCCGTAGGTGGGCCTTTCTCTTTCCCCCTCAAGGCGCGCGGCGGCCTGCCCGGGGAGCTTGTCCCGACTCGACCGTGAGGGGCCTTCCGGGCCTGCTGCTTCTTTTGCCTGCCTTGCTTCCCTGCGCAAGCCGGAAGTAATTCGAGCCAGTTGGAGTTCTCGTGGGAGTGAACGAGGCGGGTATTGGGAAAAGGTTAGTTGCACGGCCGGAGGCCTCACTTTGGTGGGGCAAGACCAACAGCGACCGCCCGCAAACGCACGCGGCACCAGGGCTCCTTCGGCAGTTTTCAGGGTAATTTTGTGGCGGGGGTGTGGGACGACGCTTTCTTGTAGGGTCGCTCATAGTCTGACAAGGAAGAAGACTTTTCGTTTTCGTTATTTACTTCTCTCCTGATGTGTGACAGGCTTATATGTACTTACAGCCGCTGTATCTATTTCAAATACTCGTGAAGTATACTCGTGAGATTCTTTCTTAGCAGTGGGGAAGGAGAGTAAGTAGATAGGTATGGCAAGGTACTTTTGCTCAGATCCTTCATTTGGTATTTTGTTTCTGGCAAAAGGCTGTTGCTTACTGCCAGTTTGGCCGGATTACTTTCTACAGTTAAGTCACTGTAATTGAATATCTTGTAACCTAGATAATGCCTTTTTCTCATATTCAGGGACTGAAACAATTGTTCCCAACTTCTCCTTCTTGGCTGCATAGTTGCTTCTTTCTAGGATTGGAGTGACATTTCTCCCTCTAATCTTGGACCCCTACTTGGTGGTAAGAGTATAAGAATGGTGTTGCTGGATTGATCTGTCTTGTGACTACCCAGATGTGCCTACGAAGATCGAAACAACAAATACATTCCTGTAATCTAGTAATTAGGGAGATACTGCATCTGGGTATGGAAGATCCATTTTTTAAATAATTTTTTAACTAACACACTTCTGGGGATTTGCCTGAGTGTTTCTTAAAATTATCTGTGCAAGTGGCCATTGTCACATCTTGTGCCAGTGAATTATGTTTCATGAAGAAATCATTCCTTCTGTTTACTTGCCAATTGAATTGTTTGGCTGAGGTCCCCACATTCTAGTATTCTGACATAAAAAATAAATTATCAGTGTTGTGGAGCTCATGTAATGGGTAAGCTGTGAATGAAGAAGTTTCTGGTTCAGATCTCACCTCTGCCATTTTATTTATTTATTTATTTTATTTATACCCCGCCTTTTTTCCTGAAAGGAACCCAAGGCGGCTTACATAGGTAATCCTCCTCCTCCTCTCCATTTTATCCTCACAACAACCCTGTGAGGTAGGTTAGGCTGAGAGGCAGTGACTGGCCCAAAGTCACCCAGTGAGTTTCATGGCCGAGCGGGGACTAGAACCCGGATCTCCCGAGTCCCAGTCCAACACTCTCACCACTACGCCACACTGACCATGAGTTTGGCCTTGGGCAACTGACAATTCTTTCAGTCTCAGCACCTCATTGGCCAATATGGTGATAATATTGGTTTATCTTGCAGTGCAGTTGTAGGGATTACTGACAGTAAGTATTAATCTGGTTCATACTTTAAAAAAAACCTTTACTGCTGTCCTTTTCTAAGCTAAAAAACCTGAAGCTCTTTCCTTTCACTATAGTGAAGGTGCTTCAACCTACTTATTTTAGTTTTTTCTACATTTTTAAACATGTAACTAGAAGTGCACGCAATGTTCTGAATATAGTTGTCATACATATGGCATTTCAGTCTTTCCTAATAGTTCTTTTCATTGAATAGGCCTGTTCCACTGCTCCTGCACCCCCAGCTGATATTTTTAGGGTGCAATCCTGTACATGTTTTGACAGGAAAAAAATCTGCAACTCCCAGCTTCCCTCCAGCTGGCCATGCTGGTTGGGGCATGTTAGGAATCCCTGGGTTAGGAACATCCAATTTAAGATTAACTCGTACTTACGAACAGACTACTGAGCCTCCGGCGAGCGCCAGCTGAGGCATTCGCTGGACTTCCGTAGTATACGTAAAATTTGCGTAATTGCCATTTTTAATGTATACTACGCTGTACTCTATGTAAATGGCGTATCTTATGCCACTTTCTATGTAAACAACATAGAGCCGGGGAACTGTATGTACCTGTTCCTACTTATGTACAAATTCGACTTAAAGACAGACTTACGAACAGATCTCGTTCGTAACCAGGGGACTGCCTGAAGGATTGTGCCCTTCATGACATTCCTACTGTGACCCCCACTTGGATCCTTTTCTTGGGTAATCAGGACCAATTTGGATCTTGTTAAGAAATCTGTTTACTAAGGGGAAGTATCTCAAGATGTGAGGTGGGAAGGGATGACTAGCAGTTCACATTCCCTCCCTTGGTGCATGCTTGTGCTGCAGTTCTGAGACGTAAGAAACAGTAGGCTGTTTCTTATCTCTTTCAAACCTCTGTGCATGTAAGATAAGGCACAAGCCTGCTGCATTTGTCAGAGAATGTGAGGCAGCGGGCTTGTGTGGATGCAGGATTTATTTTCTCAGTGGGTGCAACTACTGTATGTGTGTACATTCAATCCCATTTGCTATTTTGTTGTCCCTCCAGTTGGAGAGATACTTTTGGAGTGCTTCACTTTGCTTGGAATTTCAACAATTCTGGATATTTAAAAAATTATGAAAAGTTTATGCCCAACTTTTGCAAACTCTGATGAGATGCCCATTGGTATCTTCCTTCAGTCTTGGCTGTCTTGTAGCTTATGTTTGAATATAGATCTTGGTAGGTTAAATAGCATCACTTCTAGGGATCTTAATGGACCCTGTTGTTTGATTTTGTCCATTGTCAAAAATAACTTCATATTTCTACTCTCTTTAACCACTTACTGTTTCAAAAGATGACATACCCTCATGACATGACTGCTAAGCATTCTGATGAGTTGGACGTCATCAAAAGTTGACTGAAAATACAAGTATACAGTGTCTAATGGATCTCCCCTATCTACATGTTTGATACGCTCACATAATTTTAAATGTTTGAGGAGGCAAGATTTCTTCCTCAAACTTGTTTTAAATGTTGAATATTTTTAGCTATGCTTTCTGTCAATTTGTTTGGGGTGGATTTTAGGCTTACAAGTCTAATTTTAAGGTCTCTATGTGATCCTTTAAAATGTTAAATTAGCTACTTTGTAATCTTCGGTAAGGAGGCAGACTTCAGTGCTAAGTTAAATACTTTACAGTAGTTACATAATTGTTGATCTGTGTTCAGAAGTTCCCATACCTTACTATAGCCTATCTGTAACCTATCTGCCAAAGTTGCAGTGCCACATTTATTGTTTGTAGCCAGTGGTCATTACAGTGTGAATGTACACAATGGGTTCCTTTACTCTTATCCTTGATACTGTTTGTGAGGCAACCTCTTAATTAATGGATATAGGGCAGAAGCTTCTGCATGCTCATTTAGAAATTATCTTAATAGACTGAGGCTTTCAATCAATTTTATGTAGCCTGCTCACATTGTGTTTGTTTCCTGCTTGTGTACAATTCTCAACTAGCTATCCATTTGTTGGGGAATAATGCATTTCTTATTCCTTTCACATGCCATTTTGTAAAATGTTTCTTCTAAATTGCTTTTCCTTCCAACTGCTTCATGAGGTGTTCTTTACATTCTGAAGTCCTAAACATACTAAGCTACTACAATTTATTTATTTATTATATTTATACCCCGCCTTTTTTCCTGCAAGGAACCCAAGGCAGCTTACATACCTAATCCTCTTCCTCCTCCCCTCTATTTTATCCTCACAACAACCCTGTGAGGTAGGTTAGGTTATCCACAATTCTGCCTTGTGGATAATTAGATTTTTTTTAAAAACTGAGCTGCATGTACATCCTTGTGTGTCCTAACAAGGTGATTTGAGTGGGTAGCCCTGCTAGTTGTTTGGCTCATGCTCTACTGGCTAATGCAAGACTGATAAACATTTTTATTGTAATCAAAATTACTCTGTAGATGGCTAAGTCATTTACATTTGCACTGGCCTTGCTCCTTAAATACGTAGTAAAATTTTGCTTCCTGAATTTGTGCTGGCCTCAATATTGATAGTCTTTTGACTGCTACTGTGAATTTTTCTGCTATTGTCTGCCATCCTGAAAATCCTTGTTTATCTGCCAAATCCCTCCTTGAACTCTGCCACTTGTGTGGTTCCTTTTCTCGTAGGTTTCTGTGATTTTGTCCTCAGTTGATTCTCTTCCTTCCTATATAGTTACTTTCCCAATGTTTTCATGGTGGTGGCGCTTCCTCTGCTTTCCCTCTCTGTTGGGGCTCCTCAGGGCTCTGTTCTTGACTCTCTGCTATTCCCTATTCATTTTCCCTGCCTAACCACATATCATTCCATGGCTTTCAGTACCACCTTATATGCTGATTGACATCCAGCTTCTACCTCATGACCCTAAAACCTTCTGTCTTCTATCCAGTCGCATATCTTGAAGTGTCCTATTTCCAGTTGGATGTTTCGTTATCTCAAGCTCGGTATGTCTAAATTCAAGCTTATCTTTCCTCCCAAGTCATCTTCATGTCCAGTCTTTCTCCATTGGCAACATCATGAGCATATGAAAACTTAATTCTCTCTTTGACTGGGTTTGCATGACACAACAAACCATCATGGGTGACAAGCCATGGTGGGTTGTTGTACTGTGTGAGCCCAGACCGATTCCCGCAGGGTGGCTTGTTCATGGGCAACAAACGACCCCAGCAGCCCGTGGTGTGTCCTTGGGGTTGTTGGACCCATGATGGGTTGTCATGTCATCTGAACCCAGGCAAATGACCCCATCGTGGGTCATGGGAAATGGCTAGCAAGCTGCTCTGCACAACAGCAAAACCCCTTGTCACTCTTGCTGAGCTAGCCTGGGCCACCGCCAGTGCCAGCTACTCCCCCCCCCCCCAATGCCCAGGGGGCACAGTGGAGTGACTGTCACTGGATCAGTGCCCCCTGCTATGATTGCAAGTCCTTTTGTGCTTGGTGTAGCTCCCTCACTTTTTTTTTGGAGATAGCTTTTTGCCATCTCCCATTTGACAGCTAGTGACAGCCCCCTCAAATTGCCTAAGCAGCACATTGGAGGGACTCACTGGTTTGTCACCCCCCCTTTTTTAGTGCAAGAAATGTGTGCAAATATTTTCAAACATTATTTTAAAAAAACTGTTGGAACATCCGCAATTGCACACTTGCGTGGGTCCGAAATGGCAAGCCTTACCTTGGCAATGTCCGGTATTGTCTACTCCGCCTGGGAACAGCTCAACAGGTTCTCAGGCAGGCATCTTTAACATCACCTGTGATCTGTTTCTTTTTTAACAGGAGTTGCCAGGGTTTGACCCTGGGACCTATTGCATGCAAAATGTGTGCACTACCACTGAGTTGTGGTCCTCCACCGTAGATATTCCTTTTTCTCACACAGGTCCTCTCATCTCTCCACTCTTATAACCTGATACATCCTTATCTGTGACATTTGCTCATCCACCACCTTCAGCCATTGGAAGGCCTCCTGCTCTCTGAAACATCTCCTACCTTTCTCCATTGCTGCCTCTATTCCTGGCACTGATTCCCAGAACACCTTTCTGAGACCATCTCTCTTCAAATCCCTTCTCAAAACTCACTTTTTCTGTGAAGACTATGGAACAGTCCTCTAGATCCAGTACCCTATTGTAACTAAGCCCAAGTATATGTAACTGAAATAATCACGTATTCTTCCCCTGTTTTCCCCAGCATCCATTTCCTTCCCCTTCCTCTGTTGTTCCTTGTTTCTGTTTTTAGGTTGTATATGGAGTAGGGACCTGTGTCTTATTCTTTGTAAAGCATCATGTACATGGATGGGTGCTAAATAAATAATGAGATATGACAGTCATTTACATTTTAGTTTTATTTTATTTCTATATTGCCCAATAGTCGAAGCTCTCTGGGCAGTGTACAACAATCAGTTAAAAAGTACAGTAGAGTACAATAAAAACATTATAAACATTTAAAACCAGTTTTTAAAATGTCACAAATTAAAAACAAGTTAATAAAACATGACCTCTAAAAGAATTTACCACCCTACCATGTACCAGTTAGTTGTTAAAAGCCTCAACATAGAGGGCAGCTTTAACCTGCTGCCGAAAAGATAGTAGGGTTGGCACCAGGCGGGCCTCGGGAGCTTGTTACGCAGTTGGGGGGCGTCCAGATAGGGGCGTAGCTGGGCCACCAGCCAAAGCTGGTAGAAGGCACTCCGTGCCACTGAGGCAACCTGAGCCTCAAGTGACAAAGATGGCTCAAGGAGAACCCCTAAGCTACGAACCTTCTCCTTCAAGGGGAGTGCAACCCCATCCAACATGTACAAAAATATTCGTATCATTATATGATGAAAATATAATGATATTTTATATCATTATATTTTTGTCTGATGAAGCAACCCGCCGCAGTTTGTTAACTGTAGGTTGTTTGGGAGTGTGCTGGCTTCTGACTGCTTGTCCACTTCTGGTGCATTAAACAACCCAGAGATGCTCCATCCCTGGGTTCTCTGTGACATCTGAACCCGGAATTCTGGGTTGCTAAGGAAGAAATATCTCAAAGTTATAACCCAAGAACAAACCATGGGTTTCTTCCTCAACAACTCAGAGTTCAGATGTCACAGAGAACACTGTCCTTGGGTTGTTTAGCACATCCCACGTGGTTGAGTGGTCGGGAGCCAGTATACCGTACTTGCTTGCTCCTGAACAACCTGTGTTTAAGAAACCATGAGTTGATCCGTCATGTGAATCAGGTCAGTAAGTGCTGTATAGCAATGGCTGCTTTGTTTGCTGATGTGTAACCTTTGGGCAGCTTAGTGTCAGAGAAGGTATTTGGAAATATTTTAATTTAAATAACATGTACGGTAGCTTTCACAGTTGCCACTTGCATTTGTTAGCTCTGCTGCAGGAGACCTACCTGTGAGAGAATGAATATGCTTAAAGAAGAACAATGTGGCATGGGGAAAAGTGAAGGTGCTCAGTGGATCTGTGTGCTTCTTTGTCAAATGTTACAATGACCCATTGAATTGTACAGATTATCTTCTGTGGTTTGGTCAGGCTGCAATTCAACAGTTGCTTTGTGCTTGTGCTAATGCAGGGTCTTCCTGAAATTCAAAAAGTGATTCCAAAATAGAAGCAACTTAACATAGTCAAATGAGGCCTAGTAAATAGACTTTGAGCTCAGAGTGTGGGTATTTATTGTCTGCACTTTGTATGGTGTGTGCCAGATAGATTGCAAGTATTTTCTACAGCTTAGCTGCCAAATTAATAAATTAAAAAGGTACTTGCAGATCCTTCATATCAGTGAATTAGCAAAAATGTAACTTGGAAGGTGTGGTTCAATTAGAAGCTGATGAGTAACTGTCCAGGGATTATAAGAACTGAAGACAAAATTGGCAGTGGTGTCAAAATTGCCTTGTAAACAGGAAACAATTTTGCTGTAGTCAATGCACGAGTTTAGACACTAGATGGACAAGGCAATGTCCTGTTAAGAAGTCCCTAACCCTAATGTTAACCTCTCGAGACAAATACCAGTGAGTGGCGCAGATTATTCCCCAGGAATGTGACCCTGCACAGAAAAAAGGATCCCCACCCCTGTTCTAGTATCGTATATGTAGCAATGTTTCAAGCTGTTGTAAGAGTCTGTACATTCAAATTCTTAATTATTGCTGTTAAGCTGGTTAATTACTAGTCTCACCCAAAGTATGCCAAGTGGAACATCACCTACTTGTAATTCTGTATTGTTTGTGTGTGTTATGCTGGCATGTCCATGAAGGTCAAGACACTACTGTTCATTCTTCTTTATTGCTTTTATATGGCACTTGTTGTATATGCAGATTACTTTAAAATCCATGTCCTATTCATTGCCACAGCAATGCTGTGAACTAAACTGTATAGGTAGAAAATGAGGCAGAGATACCCCAGCCCCTCTCCCCCAGGCTTTATCTAAGCACCTCATGTTGATGCTATCTTAACATGAGCACTTAAGTGACAACTTGGCAACTATTTTAATATTTATTTTATTCTAATTGTCTTTTTAATTGATTATACGTAAACTGCCCTGGGAGCCTTTTTGACTGATAATAAATATTTTGTATTCTGTTTATACAAAACATTTAGGACAGAACTCTGAAAGGGCAGTATCCAACAGGGCGCTTATGCCCCGCCAATTCATTTGCATCCCACCAATTCTGTTGCACAAGTGGCGGCGATTTAGCACTTGGGGGGGACCTAAAACGAGCCGAAACACTCATTTCTGGGAGTGAGCTGATCAGCAGAGCTCACATAAGGGAGTGTTGTGTCCCACTTGATCACACCAGACAGTGCAGGTCCAAACAGAGTCTTTATTGCTACAAGCAGTAACGAAAAGTCCCTCCACCTTACACCCGTCCAAAAACCAAGCCAAAGTCCAGACAGTTCAGAGGGTGGGAGATCACGGGGAATCAAGGAGTGTAGAAGCCTTGCCAGGAACAGCGTCGTTGCTTTCTACCCTGAGCAAGGGTCTGCAGCTGGACTATCAACCCTGACCCAGCCTCGATCTCAGTCTGAATCTGATTCTGGATCTTGGCACGGGTACCGGGCCAGGAGACGCCTGCTACGCCTCCTTCTGCTCACGAGCCTTTCAGCCAGGCGTTTCTCCTGTCGTCTTTGGGCCGGCTGCAACCCTGAGGGGCCCTCCTCCCCTGAGCCCTCCCGAGAGCCCAAGGTCAGTGCCTGCAGCTGAGAATCTTTACTCCGCTCTCCCAGCTCCTGTTCCCCAGCGGAGGGGGGCCTGTCCATGGTCGCCTGGCCTTGGCTGCAATCAGCCCCAGGTGTGAGCCCTTCCCCCCAGCTCCAACTCCTCTTCTGTGATGGAGCTGTTACTGAAGCAAGACCCCACAGGGAGCTCTACTGACCTGCCCCCTTACAAGTGTTTCTGCTCGTTTCTGGGCTTGCCCCCTGGAAGCACCAAATCACTGTTTTGCAAGTGCTGGGGGCTGTTTGCGCAACAGAATTGGCAGGGCTGGCCACTCATGGAACAGCAGTGGTGGTGGGCCCCATGTGTGGATGGGCAGGATTGGATACTGCCCAAAATTATGAGAAGATGAAAATGACTGCTTACCTCTTACGCTGTGGCATGGTGGGTTTATAGTTCAACACAGCAGCTGCACTGCTGATTTGAAAATGTACTAAGAGCATTGTTAGAAATAGTAGTTTTGCTGTGTGTGTGTGTGTGTGTGTGTGAACGTGCTCGCACGTGCGGAAGACACATCATAATACCATAGTTGATGTGAGTCTTGAAGGGACCAGCATCTTCAGGTGACAAGGCAGAAAAGTATCTGTCTTGACCATCATTGCCTTGGTGGAAAAGCAAGATATAAGTCAGATAAATACTGTCAGATACTGTGCCAATCTTTAAGAGTTCTCTTATTGCTTCTTTCAGCCAGCATTGATCCTTTGCCTGTGTGGTATTTAAATAGTAAGCTTGTTGTAGTCAGGAAAGAACATTGATCAGGAGCACTGGTATTGCTAATTTCAAATATTTCAGTACCTTTGTTTTTTTCTTACATTTAAACAACTGTTGACACAATAATTCAGTCTTCCACAATGTGGTCCCCTCCAGATGTGTTGGACCATAACTCCCAGCATCCTGCAGCCCTGTAGTCCACATCATCTCTCTTCCGCTAAGGTTGTTGGGGTACCTGCTGCTCCCCAGCTCAGTAGACTAGAGGCTTGGAGGGCTGCATATGTACTCTAGTATACATCGGAGCAGTGTATGAAGCTTTGGACATGTCACAATTTGCCAAAAAGGTTGGCCATAGTTAATACAGTTTGAATATAATTTTTCTGCTGATAAATAAAGCAATGGAAAGTTTTCTGCCCTACATCACTGGGTAGAAAGAGGAGGACATCTGTGCAAACAGACTTAACAGATCTGCCCATTGCTACCATTATTTCTTTGGGCTAAAACCCCTTAATTTTGCCCTGCAGACCTTTTGTTCTGTATAATACTGTGAGTACATGATCGATCAGTTATGCATAAGCAATTACTAGCAAAGGAATTATATTGTATAAAATGGAATACACCATTAACTTTTGAGGAAGTTGCTTATAAATAAGTAATGTAAAACCGTGTTGTCTTGTATTGCAGGTGCCATGGTTCAGAACAGAGTGAGAGTACTAGGAAAGAAGAGCTGAAGATATAGCATAAATTGAGATATAGGCTAACTGGAAAAAAATTAACCTGTCTCTGAGGTGACTAAAGGGGAATAATGGTGATTTTGCGCCGGGCTCGGCCGCCTGCTTCCGCCCCAACCAGCAATGAATCTTGACTCGCTCTCGCTGGCCTTGTCTCAAATCAGCTACCTGGTGGACAATTTAACCAAGAAAAACTACCGAGCCAGCCAGCAGGAAATACAGCATGTAAGTAGAGAATGCCACGTGTTTTTTTGGGGAAATGAAATACTGGGAAATGGAAAGGCTATCCACAACTCATTTTTTATCACTTATATTTCTGTTTCTCACTGGTTGAATTAGTCTCTAGAATGATAAATCCAGATCTTCTTACATTATGCTTACTGAGAATTGTCATTTGTTTCGTCCAATTTGAATGAGTTTAGATTCCCTTGGCTGAATTGTTAGGTAGAATTGTCAGAGTTATTGCTTGTGTCTTTTGAGATACTTACAGAAATGTAAGATTAATGGTATATTTTTGTAAAAAACTGTAAGCAACAAAACTGTCAAAACATTCTAAATTGGATCGCCAAACAATTCAGGACAGTGGAAACTTTTCCAGATTTTTTTCCTGGAACATTCTCCAATTCAGTTGTTTTTGGAAACACCAATGGCCTAAAACTGCCATTGTTTCTATGGCAAAACTGCTGCACCAATGTATGTGATAACAAACTGAGCGTGGAAAGCTAAGCAGAGTCAGGCCTGGTTATTACTTGGATGGGAGACCCCTCCTCTAGTTTCCTGCATTGAGCAGGGGGTTGGACTCGGTAGCCTTGTAGGCTCCTTCCAATTCTATGATCTATGAAACTTTGGTGTTCTGGGTAAAGAAGCTAATAGAATGTTCATGTTCTCCTTTGAGGTCTCTGTCCAGTCCCACATGGGCTCTGTGCCTGCTAAAACATTTGTACCGGTTTAGAGATAGAGGAAGCATTTAGCACCTTCAGTGTGCATGCTCAAGGGCTGTGGCTCCTGCTTCCTCACTCAGTACCTTCTTGACTGACATGGCGTAGCATCAAGAGGAAGGGATTTTGCTTCGCTCCATTTCTCTTTGGAGAATGTGAGCTAGGCCTTTTCCCTTTCTTACCTTCTCCCCTTGTTCTTTGTTTAATCCTTCCTTTCTGATCTTTTTGGGATTTTATTTCTTTTCATTGCTTTGTGTTGGCAAGGCACCCTTGACACGCTTGGATGAGAGTCTATGGCAGAGAGTGCTATTTCGGACGTGTTCTGCTGCTCTAATGGTAGAATGATGTCTTGACCATTAGCAGCTATATCAAGAAAATACTCAAAAGTTAATATGTTGTTGGAAAGCTAAGCAGGGTCAGGCCTGGTTATTACTTGGATGGGAGACCCCTCCTCTGGTTTCCTGCATTGAGCAGGGGGTTGGACTTGATGGCCTTGTAGGCCCCTTCCAACTCTATGATCTATGAAATCTATGAATTGTGCATTGGAGGAAGGATTGGGTGCAGACATTATTTCAGACAGAATTTGCATGGCTGAGGAAGTCCAGTGTTAGACTTCTTCCCACAGAGAAAATAGGGCTGAATATGTGAAGAGGTCCCCCACAGCAGAGTACAGGCACCTGTCAGATGAGTAGGGACAGATAACACAGCTTTAGATTGCCCTCCCCCAAATGTGTAGGAAAGAGCAATTTGCCACATCAAATCCAGATGGCACCTGGGTAATGGAACAGCAGCCTCCTTTCATCCTGCCTGCCTCTCATTGTGTGCTTGCTGGAGTGCTAAAAACTGTATGAAATCCAGAACTACTCCAGCAGGAGCTCTGCTGACATTCTGCTGTGGAAATTTGAAGCTGCTCCAAGTCCAGGAGCCAGAATAGGCTGTGTAGAACCCATCTGAAGGATCTCGGTGTTGAGCAGACTTCCAAACAGTGATGTGGGTTTTCTGGAAAATTTTGAACTGGAAAATTTTCCAAGGCAAATTAGACTAAATTGCATAGGGTCATTTGCATTGGAAAATTTTCAGTTTGGTTTGGAAAATCACTGGAAAGTGGTTTAATTTAGGATGCTTTCTAAATACAAGTAAAATGAATAACAGAGCGAAAAAAGTACCACATGTTAATTTCTTGTCCCAATGCACCACAGGTATTTGACCTGAAATATTTGATGGAAAATTAAAACACACTTAATGTAATTTAAATGTTATATTATGTAGACATTTTTACTGGAATGCTTGTAAAAATTTAAAGGTAATAGCATGTACTTCCCTTACATTGTTTAAATGCAAGAAAGAAAAAAAGATACTAAAAACCATTGATACACTAAGGGCACAATCCTGTGGACTCCCAACATTATCTGAGGGGGCCATAGGATTATTCGGAGTTCCAGCTCAGGTCCCCGCCCCTGCCCCCCTCGAAGCTGATGTGGGGTGAGGTTGGAAATCAGCCTTGGAGAGGGCTAAAGGGGTGGGGGGGGGAGGCTGGGCCTGATGGCTTACGCCTATCCAAACAGCACCTCACCCCAGCCTCCTTCCTTCCCCCGCCTCAGCGCTTCATGGCCGTCTGGATGAAATGCAGGGCACAAGCTGCGGGTCGGCAGAGATCTCTGCCGCCACGCCTCACACCCCACATTGGATGTACATAGGCCTCCGTGTTTGGAGGTTTCTGTGCATTGAGCGCTGAGGACATTGAATCAATCCCTATTTCAGCCTTCTCCTATCTGGTGCCCTCCAGATACATTGGACTACAACTCCCCGCACCCCCAGCCAGCCATGCTGATTGAAGGATGCTTGGAGTTGTGATTGAACATACTTGGAGGGTACCAGGTTGGGGAACACTGCACTAATTAATTTTAGCAACCCAATGAACTGTGCATGATATGCTGACAGCTACTTACCTATTTCAGTAGAGTTCAACCCTCACTGAGGTTGTTTGGGCACCTTTAGTTTCGCTGTCACTACTTTTTAGTTCCATTTCATATACTTGGTAGGGATAATCACCTGAAAAACATTAATTACAACTTTGAAACTGCCAAGCTTGCCAGTTGGCATCCATTCATTGTTAATAGCGAACTTACAAAATGGAAATTTTTCCATAGCAAAACAAAGCACTGGAAAATTTTCCGCCCCAGATCACTGCTTCCAAATGTTCCCAATTTCCTTGTCTCTAGAGAGAACTCTATTGTCTCACTCTGCTCTCAGCAGGTAACATGCTTGCAGCAATGTAGTCTTTGGAAAATCCCAGCTGGGAGTCTTTCTCCACAATTGCAGGGAGTTCTCAAAAGTATTTCCAGTACTTCAATCCCAGCCCTTGAAAGGCTAGGAAATAGCATTGAATAAAGGAGGTGTCCTCAGTCTAGCCAAAAGTAAGAGTTCAGCTTGTAGCCGACTAGTAACAGAACCAAGGTGGCTGGCTGGTTGCTTCTGAAATCTCAGAGCCTTGAATTCTCAAGGCTCTTCTTGTGTACAGGGGGGTGAACTGATAAAGACTGATGTAGGATTTGCGAAGAGCAGTTGGTGCACAGCTCTTCCCCTTCAAGTGTTCTGCCCAATTCTTTGTATAAAACTCTGCAGGAATTGAGAAGGAGTTGGCTTCTCTTAGGACTGTCAGATAATGTGTAGTGTTGCCTAGTCAATTTTCTTGTCTGTTGCAGCTGTCAAAGGGAGGCCCTAAGTGGAGTATATAACAGATTGACAAGACAAGACTACATATAGGCTAATTTGCACACAGTTGCCTAACTGTCAATTGAAAAGCACTGGTAAAGAGGGGGAAAGTGGCATAAGAAGGTGCACCAAAACGGGGTGGGGGGAATAGTTCCCCCTTGGCAATGTGATCCTCCGGGTTTTAAGTGTTGAACTGACAGTTTTCAGTGTCCTCCACCTTTTCGACGCTTCCCTGAGTTTCCAGCTACTTCAGAAAGGGGAGATATTAACTCCCACCCCTTTTCACAGCTCCTTTTTGGGGTGCTTACTGCTGCAGTTGCTGTGGTTGCCTGACAAGTGTGCCAATTTCTCCTCCATTTACTTCCCAGCCATCAAATTTGTGTATATTTCTTTGGGTCGTCATCCCCCCAACTGTCAGGAAGCTGCAGTAACCACAGGAGCTGTCAAGGAACCGCGAAAAGGGGTGGTAGTTTTGCTCCCTTTGACAGCTGAAACAAACAAGGAAATTGACCAGGCAAGGCTAATGGGTAGCCATAAGAGCGCACTTGTGCAATTGCAAAAGATCAACAACAAAAAATAAAAATTTTAAAAAATTACTAACACAGTTGAGCAATTTTCAGGGTCCGAAAAGAAAATATGACCACACACTACAAGCCATGCTACCTAGGTTTGGATGATATGATAAGCCGTGCCTGGGCATGTAATTAGGCAAATGGCGCCCAGAACACACCATGGCTTAAACAAACCACCATGGATTGTTTAAGCCACGGGGATCGTGCAAACTGGGCCAATGTTTCTGATACTGGAGGTAGCAGCTATAGGCCATTGTGACTAGCAGCTATTGATGGCCTTATGCTCCATTTTTTGAGAACAAAGAGTCCTGTGGACTAGGGCTGGCATCAAAGGTAGGCATGGTTGGGCACATCCCAGCAGGGGCCCACTGGCAAGAGCCCCTGGGGGTTGCTCCTCTTCACCATGGCAGCCTGCTTGTTTGCTGGCGTCCCGCTCTTGCCCAGATAATGGTGGTGGCAGGGTGGATTTGATTTAAATCACTACTCCGACTAAGTTTAATCATGTGATCCCCCCCCCCCCCGTGCATTCTTTCCTGCTAAAAACCTAATACATATTTTACACAACTCAAGAGTTACCAAAGCTCACTGAACCAGATATTTGTGAAGGCACTGGAAGGTGAACAATCTCCAGTTGAACAAGTTAATCATGAATATTCGGAGGATTTTCTTACCTTACTTTGTTAGGATAATCCGACACCAACTCCAAACAGACACTGAAACTATTTTATTTAACTAAAACAAGATTGTATTGTGGTTTTTTGTTTCTTCAACATTAACAAGTATATATGGTTTTTTTTTAAAAATGGAAATTTAGTTAAACATTTAAGTTCTTCCCAGATATTTTGAGATCTACCGGTAGTTTATTTTAATGGTTGTTTTTATTAAAACAGCAACAACCCAAAATTAAATAGTCTGTGTCAGCCATGTCAGCATGAGAAACATAACATTTAGGCTTATTTAGCCAAAGAGTAGAGATTATACTTCTGAGTTATCTTGCTCTTATCATTTCACTTTCGTTTCTGATGCCTGCCCCTCTCTTCTTGCATTTATCTCCAGGCGTCTTCTCCTTGCCCAGATTGACTCCACCTCCAATAATCTATTGACACTTTCAGTGTCTGAAGTGTGCACTTTCAGAGAAAGAGAGAGAGTTAAAGGCTTGACTTTGTCTACACAAAGTTGCAGAGGGACAGTAGCTAGGGTTGCCACTTGAAATGAATCAGCATCACTCAAGGAAACTATTGAAAGCAATCCTGGAGATTTTAATAGGGCTTCTAAGAATTTCCAACATTATATCATGTTGGGAGGAGGGAAGAAGCTTCAGGATTGGAATAACTTCATTCAGAGTTAGAAAATGGGGCTGATCAAATCTGTTACTTCTCATATCCATATATTGCTGTTAACAAGTATGTATCTCTGGAGACACAAACCCAGTCTGAGAACTGCTAAATTTTCTGATGGTATCTTCTAGACAGGACTTGGGGAGATAGAAAGATTAATCTAAATAATCTATACAGAAGCCTATGGAACCCCATAAAATTGAGGCCCCAATCCAAGACCCTAGCTGCAAAACTTTAAAAAAAAAGATTATATAAATACATTGTCACATAATACCCATAATGAGATCTTTGAACTATAACACATTTAAAATTAAAAATAAGATAATGTAGGGCTTTTTTCTTTTTTCTTTTTAAAGCATTTTAATAATAAAAATAGAAAATCTGATTTAAATAAAAAAGCATCTGATTTAAATAAAAAAGCATCTGATTTTTAAAAGTTCTTTTTTAAAAAAAAATACCATTGATTTTTATCCACCCTGGGTGGTGGTGAGGAGGAGGAGCAGTAGATGCTTGCTCACTGGCTCTCCCCTGCTGAGCAAACAAGCAGTAGCCAAGCGGTAGCTGTGATGAGAAAGAGGAGCAAGAACAGCTGGTGACCATGGCAGTGAGAAGGCAGACTCACTAGAATCATAGAATCATAGAATAGTAGAGTTGGAAGGGGCCTACAAGGCCATCGAGTCCAACCCCCTGCTCAATGCAGGAATCCAGGTCAAAGCATCCCTGACAGATGGCTGTCCAGCTGCACCTTGAACGCCTCCAGAGTGGGAGAGCCCACCACCTCCCTAGGTAGTTGATTCCATTGTCTTATTGCTCTAACAGTCAGGAAATTTTTCCTGATGTTTAGGTGGAATCTGGATTCCTGTAACTTGAGCCCATTATTCCGTGTCCTGCAAACTGGGATGATCGAGAAGAGATCCTGGCCCTCCTCTGTGTGACATCCCTTCAAGTACTGGAAGAGTGCTATCATATCTCCCCTCAGTCTCCTCTTCTGAACGCTAAACATGCCCAGTTCTTTCAGTCTACCCTCATAGCATAGGGCCTTGTTTCCAGTCCCTTTATCATCTTTGTTGCCCTCCTCTGAACCCTCTCCAGTTTGTCTATGTCCTTCTTAAAGTGTGGTGCCCAGAACTGGACGCAGTTGAGGGAGGGGGCCCATGGAGGGTGTCTTGCCCAAGGGCCCTCCCTCCAAAAGCTTGCAGTTGGCACTGCTGTGCACCTTAGTCTACAGCAGCTGCAGTTTTTTCTTTCCCCCAATTTTTTGGCTTGCTGTTTTTGTTTGTTTATTTAACTCTTTCAAAGAAGGGAGCTGGGGAATACCCTGTTCAGTAGTTTATAAGCTAGTGTCTTTTAGCAGTAGAAGCTGCAGTATTTTGGAGGGGGGCAGAGAGAGAGAGTTGGCCAATGAGTAGAGAGCAAGGGAAGAGAAAGTGTGTGTGAGACTGTGTTTGTGTGTGTGTGTGTGTGTGTGTGTAAAAGAAAGAAAGGGGGAGAAATTAATAGAGGAGGTTTTTTTCTTTAAAAAACACACATGACTCTGCAGGAGGGTTTCCCACTTGTTATAACATAAAACTACCATTGGGAGACACCACTGCAGTACAGCCCTACCACCCTCGCTGCCATTTCCATATCATGCACTCTCCTTTCGATCACTGAAAGGAACTACGGTGTGTTATTTTAATAAAGGAAGCACAATTCAAAGAGTTTCTCAGTGAGGGCTCTTTCCCTCCTTGCACTGTTGCTCAGACTTGCAGCCAGAAATCAAACTCTCATGGAGCTTCTGTTCCTTTAAAAGCTTCAATATTCCCCAGCTCCTTTCTTTGAAAGAGTCCCTCTTTGCTGATCTGCTGGAAAACTAACAGGAAGGACTCTCAACGAATGGGCCTGGGAAGCACATAAGCCCTGTGAGAATTTGAAATGCCTCTGTGGAGTTGGGAGGGAGGGAAGAAAAGGAGTTGCTCTCAAGGTGAAATGTATTGAGGAGGGGAGCCCTACCCAGGTCCATACCTTGTAGTGTTCCTCTCACTGTTAAAGCATGTACAGTAATACCTTGGATATTTAGCGTTTTGCAAGACAAGCAAATGTTTAAATATTAATTTTTTTTAACTTTATATACAAGCGACGTATTGCAGTACAAGTACTGTAGTACGGCTTAAATTAAAAATCTCTGTACAAATTTTTTTGGGGGAATTTCATTTTGATATAAGAGTGTTTTGGATTACAAGCACGTTTCCGGAACGAATTATGCTCTCAATCCAAGGCATGACTGTATTGCTGGAGTGATCCTGATTTTCAAATGCATGGCTGGCCTTCCAGCATACCCAGTAACTTGTCGCAAACTTAACCTCAATTCTGGGTGATGTTGTTAATCTACAAACTTTTTTGGGGTTGCTGAGGTCCATTGAATGGCTCTCCCCCCCCCCCCCATATTGTTTGGATTACTGGGAACAGGTTTGCTGACAAAATAATTACCTTGCATTTGCATTGTGGGGCCTACCTGCACCAATGCTATAAACTTCAATATACTTACCTGCTTTCCTCAAGGTGAAATAATCACACTGCTGGGAGATTGCTAATTATATAATTTAAGTGTGTGTGGCAGGGGTGGGGTGGGGGAAGGTATATATGTGTGTTAGTGCTGGAGAAGAATGTGCATGTTGTAGAAGTATTTTATTAAGATGTACGGGAATGATAGAACTGTTTCTTCCTACTGTAAACAAAATTTGAGGAAGCTTTGATGCTTTTCCTCCCTGCTGTCGAAGTGCAGTAGGTAACATCCATGGACCTTGACCAAGTGACGCTGCATATGGGTTACTTTGCGCACACTTGACATGTGTCAATTGGCAAGCTGTCAATTGAAGTGGTGAAGAGGATTTTGCCCCGAAAGGGGGTGCAAAGTATACCTCCACCTTAGCAGTGTGATCCTCTAGCATTTAAGTATTGTCCTGATAGTTCTCAGTGCCCTCCACCTTTTACACACCCTGTAAGCCTAGAGCTGCAAGTTCATTCATCTTCTCACCCCCCCGTGCCATTCTTTACACCACCTCCCCTCTAGGCTTTCTGTACTAGGCATCCTCCTTTATGTTGGGTCCAGGTCTTCTATAGCAGCGGTCCCCAACCTTTTTGGGACCAGGGACCGTATCCCATGGAATAAATTTTTCCATGGACCGGTGGGGTGGGTGGTTCGCCCACCACTTACCTGCTGTGCAGCCCGGGCGGCAGTGCCGCAGAACCAGGAAGTGACGCGATGGGAGACCCGTCGCGTCACTTCCGGCTTTACGGGCGGTGCACACCGTGCCCGGCCGCCACACTGCATGCCAAGCACCCCGTCCTGGCTCTTGGGGTGCTCGCGAGCTCCGGCGAGCACCCCCGCTGCCACCACTCGTCCCTCTGCTCGCCTCCCCGACAAGCATTTTTGTAAAACGGGGCGGGGCGGTGGCTGGGCGCCGTGCGGCCCAGTTCTTAAGAGGCCACGGACCGGGACCGGTCCACGGACCGGGGATTGGGGACCCCTGTTCTATAGAACAACACACACACACACCCCGCCCAGCGGTCCTTTCTTCCCCCTGCAAAGCACTTTTGTCAACAGGCTCCTGCTAGACCACTAGGAATGCATAACACCCTGCATGACAGTGATGTGCGGGGGGGGGGGAGGCGGGGAGGCGGACTAACCCGAAGCTGCTTGGCAGTCAACCTCAAAGGCACCCTTCGTGACCCAACACTCCCTTCACTCACGTCTACTCATTCTCTAGATCTACCTTTATGTTAGTTATCAGTTGGTCTTTCATCCAACACTTTCAACGCCCACACTTCCTTCCCTGCAGCTGCCTTTACCTAGCTGGGTTTTTTTCTTATGCAGATTTCAGACATCTATGGCTGATAAATGATAGGTGTCCAGATTTTACTGATCTGTAATTCAAGTTACGTAGTAGACACATTTTAATTAGTATGGAGCTAGTATTATGTTCGCAGCATGGCAATGCAAAGAAGGGGAACTGGAAAAGCAAGGGAAGGCGGGGATGCTTGGGTCTAAAGCACTAACCAGATATGGTTAGTGAACATGACAACAGTAAGGGCTGCCAGTTTGCACAAAAACAAGAATAGTGTAGTAGTGATGGGGGACTTCAATTTATCTGATATCTGTTGGGAGACAAATTCTGCCAAATATGGCCCCTCCAAGAAATTCCTGACTTCTGTTGCTGATAACTTCCTCCTACAGAAAGTGGAGGAAGGAACTAGAGGATCGGCTATCCTTGACCTGATTCTAACCAACAGAGACGAGTTAGTGGATAAAGTGGCAGTTTCGGGAACTCTGGGGAAAAGTGACCATGTTATACTGGAGTTCTTGAATCTAAAGGAAGCAAAAGCTGAGTGTAACCAAATGTGTACCCTGGATTCCAACTCTACTTTTCTATGATTCTATTATTGGTTGTTACAGTTATAGGGCATTCTAAAGTGCAGGCACAACTAAGTTGGGATAGCGTAGCCACAGTTCATCAAGGACGTTCAATGGTGATAACAGCAGTGTTCTCATTGAAATGCAAAGCAAACTTGTTAAAAGTACCCTGGCGCTTTCATGGGAAGCTGTGAACTGCAGGAGGGAGGAGCGATGAACGTCCTCGCTGCTATTGCTAGGCAGACTTCGGCATCGCTGTATGCAAGGGAAAAGGGCTACCGACCGATATTGCACGACAGCACTTAGAGTGGTTGGATTTTTACCACTTGCCCACTGCCTCTGTCGCCTAACGGAACAACCCACGTACAACCCATGATTCTGGGTTCAGACGTAATGACAGCCCATGGTTTGAACAACCCAGAGTTCACAACCCAACAACAAGCCATGGGTTGTTCGTGGTCAACAACCCACAGTTAACTCATAGTCTCAGATTTAGACGTAATGACAACCCACGATTCAACAATCGATAGGTTAATTAAGCCATGGGCTGTCATTACGTGTGAACAGGGTCAAAGTATTGAGTGGATTCACCAAATTATGCCCCTTGGAAATTAGTGTCTTAGTTTATCCTTCCTCTGAACCATGGACTGCTGTATTGTATTAATATACTTCCCGCTGTTACAAATGCAGTGGTGCATGACTCAATTAAAGTTAGATGTTCTGTTTTTCTTGTTTTTCCCCTTTGCACCTAGATTGTGAATCGGCACGGCCCTGAGGCAGACAGGCATTTACTACGCTGTCTATTCTCGCATGTGGATTTCAGTGGCGATGGTAAAAGCAGCGGCAAAGATTTCCACCAGGTAAATTTTGCACATGAATTCCGAATTAGTTATTTCATTTATTTATTTATTTTACTTTAAAAACAACAACTCTACAATGCCAGGGCTCCAATGGCGGTTTACAAAATTAACTGAAAGTTCATACAATAAATGCAGTTCTAAAACAATAATTAAACTATCCCACATACACGGCTGTCAGATCTACAACAGAACACTACTTTGAAAAAGTTTTAAAACAAGAGAACAGAGTGCTTTGTCCTTCAGCAGTCATGTCTACAGGCCTTCTTAAATTAGGTCTTTGCTAACCTGTACAAATTTGGAAGGGAGTTGGCTAAGCACACCTTCCTGGGAGAATTTCATAGAGGAGCTGCCACAGAGAAGCCCTGTGACTTAATTGTCCTTGTCTGGGTTTCCATAAATGAGGGAATCACAAGCAAGGCCTCCTTGCATAGGAGGTGGCGGCATTATTTCCAGTCAGCTTCATCCACAAAGTAACATGCCCTGCTAAGAATGTTTTGTAATAGGGTGGCCTATAAACATTGAAAATAAAATAAATACTGGTATTATTATACTTATGAATTGCAACAACTTTTAAAGCTTTCTAAATTAGCAGTGGAAAGTTGTGTTAACCTTGAGCTTATTTCTCAGGTTCTTCTGAGTAGTTCTGTTTCTAAAGTATTGGAACTTTGTTTTCCTCAAGCTCTGTATTAACACTTGAATAGCTCAGTAACTGAATCCCATACTCCTTTTGCTTTTAAGGCACACTAATTAAAAGAGCCAGTGTGGCATAGTGGTTAGAGTGTTGGACTGGGACTCCGGAGATCCGGGTTCTAGTCCCTGCTCGGCCGTGAAACTCACTGGGTGAGTTTGGGCCAGTCACTGACTCTCAGCCTAACCTACCTCACAGGGTTGTTGTGAGGATAAAATGGAGAGGAGGAGGAGGATTATGTAAGCTGCCTTGGGTTCCTTGCAGGAAAAAAGGCGGGGTATAAATAGAATAAATAAATAAAATAAATAAATAATTATTTGGCTTTTTTTTTGCTTCTTTTTTTCCTTTAAAACGTTTCTTAATTTATCTTAGCTTCCATTCTGTTGTTCGAATACTGTATCCATAGCAGTCACTGTATGTTGTTGCTGGGCATATCCAGTAGTGATTAAAATTTGTGTATCAAGTTCACCTTCCCATAAAACAAAGCAAACTATTTTTGTCAGCTATCCAGCCACTAGTACGATATGCAAATATTTGTCAGGTATCCCACGTTAAGAACATAGTTTGAAAGAGTGTGATGGATATAGATGGAATGTTTCCACGGACAAAACACTGAACTAAATATCTTATAGCTGTATCGTATGCTTCAAAGATGATCCCTTTGCTACAACAGTCTCCTTTCTTTTCAGACTCAGTTTCTGATCCAGGAGTGTGCGTCATTGATTACAAAGCCAAATTTTATTTCGACGCTGTCCTATGCTATTGAAAATCCATTGCACTATCAGAAGGTTTGTATACACTTTGAAAAGAGCTGCTATCATATGGGAGCACTGAGTGTAGGAGAGACAGGGTAAAATGAATATTGATTTCCAGTCTGTCTTCACCGTCAACATGTTCTGCATGCATCAGGAATTGGGCACTGCATCTTTTGTAAGCTAAGTTGACTTTACTGACATTGAGCTAGTTTGCACAACACAAGGGTGGTTAATAAACCATGGTGGCTTGTTAACCATCCCTGCGCATGCTGGTTGCATGCTGGCCTATTTTCCCTAAGTACCCTCCCCCGGGCATGGGTTCTCGTGATGTCTGAACCCCGCAAGGGTGGCTGGCTGGGTTGGTTAACAAACAGATCGTGGGTTCTGGATGGTTTGTTAGCCACCCCAGCCACCCAACCTCGCTGGACATCAAGACAATCCTGTCGAGGATACTTCGGGAAATCAGCCAGTATGTGACTAGCATGCATGGGGATGGCTAATGAGCCTCTGTTGCTTACTAACCACCGTCGTGTTGTGCGAACTCGGTGATGGGCCTTCTCTGCTCCTCATCCACTTGCTCCCCAGCCTTAACTGCTGCTGCTACTGATAGCCCAGTTGGAATCAGCTGGGCAAGTACCGGCAGGGACACTTCAGGGTGTCAGGTCAGTGGGTCATCCAGATTAAGATTGTGCATGGCAGATTTGGCTTACCACTTCCACTCAACAGTGACAAGTAAGTGTTTGAACTCCTAAACATGACTCGAGACACTAGGAGAATGGGAGAGCCAGATAAGGCCCACCTTGCTTGCCCCTGTGATTCATGTGCTGCTTTACCTATTACATTTGTATACTGCCCAATAACCAAAACTCACAAAAATTAAAACCACAAAATACAGCATGATAAAACATAATATAGAACCTTTAAAAATTCAAAACAGAATAAAACCAAAGTAAAAGCTAGCAGCAGTATAAAGATCTAAAAACACAATAACACATTTTAAAAATAAAACTGAAGGACTAAAAAGCCTGTGAAATTTTTTTTTTAAAGTTTTCACCTGGTGTTGAAAAGACCACCATGTAGCCACCCTCATCTCATTTGGTTGGGGCATCTGGAGGAGGGCCTCTGAAGATGATCTTAGGGTCCAGGCAGGTATATATAGAAGGAGACAATCCTTCAGGTAACCTGGCCTCAAACTATTTAGGGGTTTAAAAGTTAATACCAGTGCTCAGTAACCCCAAGGTTTCCTTATGAAATTTGCCCCTTCTTTCCAACAGCTGGTGAAGCACATACTATTTTTTAAAAGGAGTGAGTGAATGTTGTCCAGTAGGAGACTGTTATCGAGGTAGTAGTCCTATAATGCAGGTTGTGCGGTCCTAGGAAGGGTATACTTGATGAAAATATTCTGAGTTATTGCCGTGTCATGTTGAATTATGCTTTGCAAAGACAGGATGTTCATAATGCTAAGAACTGAGAACTTGTATGTTGGCATGGGAAAATACTGGTACTTTAAGAACAAAGTGCCTCATGATATCCTGATTAGCAAGCTAGCTAAAAGTGGGCTAGATGGAACAACTATCAGGTGGATCCACAATTGGCTACAGAATCGCTCAAAGAATGCTTATCAATGGTTCCTTCTCAAACTGGGGAGAGGTAACGAGCGGGGTACCACAGGGCTCGGTCCTGGGCCCAGTGCTCTTCAACATTTTTATTAATGACTTGGACGAGGAGGTACAGGGAATGCTTATCAAATTTGCAGATGACACAAAGTTGGGTGGAACAGCTAATACTCTGGAAGACAGAAACAAAATTCAAAGTGACCTCGATAGGCTGGAGCGCTGGGCCGAAAACAACAGAATGAAATTTAATAGGGATAAATGCCAAGTGCTGCACCTAGGGAGAGGAAACCAAATGCAGAGTTAGAGAATGGGGGACACTTGGCTCAACAATACTACAAGTGAGAAGGATCTTGGAATTGTGGTAGATCACAAACTGAATATGAGCCAGCAATGCGATGTGGCTGCAAAGAAGGCAAATGCTATTTTGGGCTGCAGTAATAGAAGTATAGCTTCCAAATCGCGGAAAGTGATAATTCCCCTTTACTCGGCACTGGTTAGGCCTCATCTTGAGTACTGCGTCCAGTTCTGGGCACCACACTTTCAGAAGGACATAGACAAACTGGAGAGGGTTCAGAGGAGGGCAACAAGG
Source organism: Shinisaurus crocodilurus (assembly GCA_021292165.1). Lineage (NCBI taxonomy): Eukaryota > Metazoa > Chordata > Lepidosauria > Squamata > Shinisauridae > Shinisaurus > Shinisaurus crocodilurus. The sequence continues at coordinate 115,907 of JAHFWL010000454.1, forward strand.
ATGATAAAGGGACTGGAAACAAGGCCCTATGAGGAGAGACTGAAAGAACTGGGCATGTTTAGCCTTCAGAAGAGGAGACTGAGGGGAGATATGATCGCACTCTTCCAGTACTTGAGGGGATGTCACACAGAGGAGGGCCAGGATCTCTTCTCGATCATCCCAGTTTGCAGGACACGGAATAATGGGCTCAAGTTACAGGAACCTAGATTCCACCTAAACATCAGGAAAAATTTCCTGACTGTCAGAGCAATAAGACAATGGAATCAACTACCTAGGGAGGTGGTGGGCTCTCCCAGTCTGGAGGCATTCAAGGTGCAATTGGACAATCATCTGTCAGGGATGCTTTGACCTGGATTCCTGCACTGAGCAGGGGGTTGGACTCGATGGCCTTGTGGGCCCCTTCCAACTCTACTTTTCTATGATTCTATGATTCTATATGCAGTTAGCTTGAAAGAAGCTGGGAAGTTGTGGGTTTTTAAAAATGTAAACTGCTTAGAGATCTTAGAATATCAAGTGGTATATAAGTAGTTCAAATAAAATTAATAATAATAAGTACCACTAATTAATTGACTTTTGTTTTGATAATTCTGTAGAGGACACTTTTTTTTTTCTTGGTGCATTATTCTCTTCCTGGTTACACTGTTTTCTGTTAAAATTGTGAATGTAACTGTCTCATGGATACTGTTTTTTCTTTCAGAGTCTTAAGCCATCACCCCATCTATTCACTCAACTGAGCAAAGTTATCAAATTAAGCAAAGTTCAAGAGGTGGGTTAGTTCATTCTATTTCAAACCATTAAGTACCTATGAGAGGACGGCAACTTGGTAGAATCTGAGGAAAGCTGACAGCTGGCAATGCTCCTGGCAATGTTCACACCATGTTAAATAAAGTGTGGCAGCAGTCACCATGAATTCCTCTGATTTCCCCCCTCCACTTCCTGTCCAGCTTCCAGCACTTGGTAGCATCTCACTTCAAAGTAACAGCAGTACTAGGAACATCACCCTTCAAATCCCGGTCTATCTCATTGGCAGCCTTGGAGGTTGCTTAATACTGGGTGCGGTGAGGGAAGTTGTGTGGAGGGCAGCAATGTTCAGACATGAAGCTTCCCTCTGGCCAATCTAGTTGCCAGCCCCTGGCCTGTATGTCAAGTGACTGAATGCACATCTGCTCTCCTGACTTTCCTCTTTTTGTTCATAGGTTATTTTCGGCCTTGCTTTGCTGAACTCTTTCAACCCAGATCTACGAGGATTTGGTAAGAGCAGTTTATGTAGTTAACACATGCCAAATCTTAGCTGGGTTTTCATAGGTGGAAGCTGCTTCCTGAGTCATGGCTTCCTGAGTCATGGCTGAGTCATTGATTTTCATCATCACCTGGAGCAAATTGCTTAAGTTAAAGAATCCAGAGGCCGGAAGGGACCAGAGCATGAGGTCCAATTTCCCTATTTCAAGGATCATCCGTGCAGTAGTTCTCACTAGCAGGAGAGCAAACGCCCAAAATCTTAGATCAGCCTTCCCCAGTGCAGTGCCCTCCAGATATGTTGGACTATGGGAGTTGTAGTGCAACACATCTGGAGGGCACCAGATTGAGGAAGGCTATCTTAGATGAATAGACAAGCTGTATCTCTCCCTGAGCCCTGCTAAGATTAAGACTAAGTGGAAACCATACGTAAGCTGCTCTGAGCTCTTGATATAAATCTTATACACATCCTCGTGAAATGCAACAAGAAACAACCATGAGGGTTAAACCCTCTTTAAATCATGAAGTTCTTATGGTTCCAGAAGGCATTTTATATCAATTCCAATCAGGGTTGGCCCGCAAGATAGTTAGGATGTAGGTGAGTGACCTGTTTAAATCATTGAACAGCTGGCAAACATACTTGGTTTGCTTCAAACTATGTGTTAAATCCAATATGAGTAGATGTATTAAAATGAATGGGACTTCAGTTAGTTATAACTAACTTAGTCCCATTCATTTCCATGGGTCTACTCTTAGGTAGAACTAATATTGGTTTTAACCCAGTTATTTAGTCCCAGGTCGAGAGAGATTTTAAAGTATTAAATTATATCTTGCCATGAGGGTGTACCAGAGGCTGTAGCAGGATCAGACTGAACTAGCAAACTCACCAAGAAGGATTTGAATGGAATCATGGCAGAGAAAGCAGGTTTTAGGCACAAGCAAAGAGCCCTAAGCAGGAGCTCTTGAGTAGCCTGCCAGCAGCATCTTCCTGCTTCCTTGTAGAGAGGCTCCTTGGAAGCTGGAGTCGAACAATGCAGGGAAATGCAAGGTAATTTCAGGTGAGGCTGTTCCAAGGCAGGGTGGTGCTGAGTGATTTCTGACAGGTTGTTCTGGTATGCAACTGATGTTATGTTAAATGTATTATATGAGCATAGCAGTGGGCATGTGCTGTTTATAAATCAAAATAGCAAATGCTCATGCTTTTTCTAAAACTAATCCAATTAACTTTTGCCTCTCTCTTTTTTAAAGCTGCTCAGTTTATTAAACAAAAACTTCCAGATCTTCTGCGTTCATATATCGACGCAGACGTCAGTGGAAATCAAGAAGGTGGCTTCCAAGATATTGCAATAGAGGTCTTGCACCTCCTCCTCTCCCATCTTCTATTTGGACAGAAGGGAGCCTTTGGGGTTGGACAGGAACAAATTGACGCGTTTCTCAAAACATTACGTAGAGGTAAGTAGTGTATTTGATATTTGCTTCTAAAAGGAAGCAATTTTGGTATAGGATAAACCTATAGTTGGTAATTCAGAAACAAGAAAAGAAATTAAGTATTCTGGCTTTAAATGCTAAAAGCAAATCCACTTTAGGAAAGATACCTATTTTGCACAATATGTGTACAATAGACATGTTTTTACTGGGGTCATTTGTGCATTCAAACACAGATCCTGATAGGAATGTCTGCACAATCTGTTTTTCAGATACCGGGTACTAACACTCTCTCTCTCTCTCTCTCTCTCTCTCTGTGTATATATATAGATATATATACACACACACACACACACACACACACACACTGATTGGCAGCGTACAAGCTCAGTCCTCCCAAGACTAGCATATTATTAGTGGTGGCACCTAATTTTGGAATGGGGATCGGGCTTGAATATAAATGGATGTATTCTTTCCCCCCTTGAAGTTTTTGGGGTTTGGGCATTGCCATCTATGCCTCCCAGCTGTTGCAGCCTTTCCTTTCCCTTTTCCATCTAAATTTAACAGGCAGCAGCTACAGTGGCAGGTGAGCAAGAACCAGGGGAACTACCTTTCCCATGGGTCCTTGTGCCTGAGACATTGCTGCAGCACCAAGGCTAGTGAGTGAGCTCTGAAACATAGTGATGTATGACATGCTGCGTTTCTGAAAACCTACCCCATTGGTATGTGGCAGTGCCTGGCACCTGAGTGAAATTCTGCAACAATTAAGGCCATGTGTGCATTTGCAAGAATGTTAATATTATTATTTATTTCTCTTCCAACTTCTTTGGGCAAGCCCTCACAAGGTGGCTTACGATAATAATGTTAAACAGTTGAACAAATGACATACTAAAACAACATAAGATCAAATCATATATAGGGGGCTATGTAGACAGCCTAGTCTGCATGTAACCAGCATGTTTGTCACTGAGGCCAGATCCCTTTTCTCCAGATAAGCTCACAGTTGGTGAGCCTGCCTAAGCCAGAAAAAGGCACTCCTAGCCACTGAGGCCATCCTCACGTTTATAGATAAGACTTCAAAGGGGAATTCAGTCCTACAAAACTGGTTACGAGCCTCTGTCCAGATCAGTGGTCAAGCCTACCAGCAGTTCTTTCCTCTTAACTGGATTAAGTTTCAGTTTGTCTCCCCATTTTTAGTGCAAAGGCCTTGCCTCCATAACTCTGAATCCCACGACAGTAAGCATGAACTCCTTTCCAGTCACTGGCCTGTTGCTTTATAGCATGATTTTGAGTGTAAAACCCATATGATATTGAGGTTCTTGTGTTGCTTTATGTATTTGATCATTGTGAAATTTTAAAGTGCTCTGGGCTCTTAGATTTTCCCCAGGAACGTTGCCCCGTGGTGCTTGCACCACTCCTATACCCTGAAAAACGGGACATTCTAATGGACAGGATCCTGCCTGATTCTGGAGGGATAGCAAAAACAATGATGGAGAGTTCTCTTGCAGACTTCATGCAGGAAGTTGGCTATGGCTTTTGTACAAGGTATGTAGGTAATTTCACTGAGAGACTTGGACTTAAGATAAGAATTATGAAGTGGCATTTTTCAGGGATTGTTAAACATTGTTCCTTGAGAGAACTGAGAGAAACGTTATTTAAACATTTGGAGTCCTACCAAAAGTAGGTGGTCAGAAGTAGGATTCCCTTTTGTTAAGAAGCTGACAGTACAACCCTGTACATTGGTGTGCACAACCTGTGGCCCGTTGCTCTGTCACTTGGTGACAATCATCTAAAGTATTTCCAGTAATCTTTGTGAAATTGAGAGCCCACCTAGAGTTATCCTTGTCAGCGCTGGAATTTCCCTTTCCAGCACTAGTGCAAGAAACCTTTCCCCTTTCTCCAGTCTTTCCTAAGTCATAGTAATGTTGGGGGTGGGGTGGGGGCAGTGTGCGTATGGAGGTTGATAGGAACGCGTGAGGGAGTGAGTATGTGATGCACAGATATATGTTCCCTGGCACCCCAGTGTGGCCCTTGGGCTGAAAAGGTTGTGCACCCCTGCTATATACATATCTATTCAGAAGTAAATCCCATTGAGTTCAGTGGGGCTTACTTCCATGTAGGATTGCAGCCTTAGTTATTTAAGAGCAAATAATTGTGTTATGTGTAAAATATGCGTCTACCTTCAGGAGCCACATCACCTCATAACATAATGCTGAAATTTGTATGCCTCTTTTGCTGAGAAATATTCAGCAGTGCTGTTTCTGGAGCTTTGAGCCATATGCACAATTTCTGAGGCATCTGTGTGTTTTTCATTCTGAGGCTACCTTGCATAGTAATGTCATCCCGTTTATCTCCTGAGATATGTCCTTCAGATCCATTATCCTTCAGAACCAAGGTGAGAAGCTGTCTAGTTGCCCCCCCCCCTCCTCCAGGTACCTATCACGCTATGGTATCCGTTGCCCTTTGTCACGGGGAGGACTTAAGTATTCCTGCGCCCTGGTGGGTGTCTCAAGCTCTGTCTTGTCAGAGGAAAATTGTCTGGACTTAAAAAGGTTATGCCCTGTTCTGAAGTTGTTTGCTCCTACTCTGCTGGGACGTGTTGTGGTAGAGGAGGTGGCCTCCTAAGCTGCAGGTAGTTCTGGGAATGAATCCTTAGAATTGGGGGGCGGTAGTCACCACCTCCTGGAGCTCCTTTCCTCTGGGAGTCTCCTGTGGGGTGATTGCTTTGAATTATCTCTCCTGGTCTTCCCCATTGTGTGGAAAGCTAAGCAGGGTCAGGCCTGGTTATCACTTGGATGGGAGACCCCTCCTCTAGTTTCCTGCATTGAGCAGGGGGTTGGACTCTACGGCCTTGTAGGCCCCTTCCAACTCTATGATCTATGAATCCTCTGTGTCTTTGGACCCCTCCTCTAATAGTGGGAGGTCTGAGCCTTGGGCCATGACAGAATCTAGAAGAGGTTGTGCTGTGTTGTGTTCCTGTGTATCAGGTTTTCTAGTAATGAGCTACACATAGTGCTGTTGTAATATGCTCATTGTTACCAGCTATGCTGAAACGTTGCTTAAAGTGTTGACATCTCTTAGGGCTGTCTTTTAATATTTTAGCAGTATTGGCTGAATAGTTACCTCCCAGTCTGAGCCATCTGTTTGTCTTGTCATTTACCATCAATCATGTAATGTCATACTAACTTTCATTTGAAAACAATGTGGTTGAATACTGCTGCTAAATGGACCTATTTGATAGGAAAACTATACATCATGCTTTGTCGAGATCAGTGCGTCTTCCAGGAGTCTTAAAGAGAGGTGGCAGTATTAGCCTCTTTAAAAGAGGCAGTGATCAGCAACTCCTGAAGAAACCTAACCTGGTCTCAGAAAGATGGAAGCAACTGTAGGCCAGTTGCCAACAGATCCCGTTTCTGGTCAAGGTGCTTGAGCAAGTGGTCATTGATCAACTCCAGGCATTCTTTGATGAAACTGATTTTCTGAATCCATTTTGATCTGGCTTTAGGCCTAGTTTTGGAACAGAAACTTCCTTGATCATCCTGTGGGATGACCTTTGCTGAGAGAGGGATGAGGCCTGTTGATTCTCTTGGACTTCAGCAGTTTTCAATACCATTGACCATGGTATCTTTCTGGATAGGTTGTCTGGGCTGGATTGTTGGGGGCACTGTATTACAGTGCTTCTGCTGCAACTTACATGGCGAATTTCAGAAGCCAGTGCTGGGGGATTATTGTTCTATCTCAGTTATACTAAGGAGTTCCACAGGGTTCTGTTTAATCCCCCATGCTTTTCAACATCTGCATGAAACCACTGGGTGAGGTTATCCAGAGATGAGGGCTGAGGTGTCACCAGTATGTGGATGATACTCAGCTCCTCCTCATTTCATCTTATACAGGTGAAGCAGTTGATGCTCTAAACCAGTGCTTGGGCAGGGAAATGGACCGGATGTGGGACAGTAAACTGAGGCTCAATCCAGATAAGATGAATATACTGTTTGTGGGTGGTTCATCTGTCCGGCTGAGTGGTGTTCACCTTGTCCTCTAGTGGGTTGCACTCCCCAAAAGCAGGGTTAGGCAATCTGGCGCCCTCCTGATGTTTTGGAAACCCTAGAGTAGATAATAGTGGACAAAATACACAAAACTTTAGGCCTAGTTTTGGAACAGAAACTTCCTTGATCATCCTGTGGGATGACCTTTGCTGAGAGAGGGATGAGGCCTGTTGATTCTCTTGGACTTCAGCAGTTTTCAATACCATTGACCATGGTATCTTTCTGGATAGGTTGTCTGGGCTGGATTGTTGGGGGCACTGTATTACAGTGCTTTTGCTGCAACTTACATGGCGAATTTCAGAAGCCAGTGCTGGGGGATTATTGTTCTATCTCAGTTATACTAAGGAGTTCCACAGGGTTCTGTTTAATCCCCCATGCTTTTCAACATCTGCATGAAACCACTGGGTGAGGTTATCCAGAGATGAGGGCTGAGGTAAACACGGTGAACTGATTCAGTATTATATTTTTAACCTGCTTTATAGACAAATTCTGTATCTAAAAGCCAGTTGCAGCCAGCATGGCTAATGGTCAGGAATGGTGGGAGTTATACTCTCAAACATCTGGAGAGCACCAGGTTGCCTACCCAAGCCCTAAAGGGTCTCCAACCTTGGATCCCCAGATGTTGCTGGACTACAGCTCCCAGAATCCCTTGCCATTAGCCATGCTGGCTGGGTATGCTGGGAGCTGTAGGCCAGCACAAGGTCCTAAAGGATCAGTTATGTTGTTTGGGGGGTGCTCTTGCATTCATTACTGTCCCTAGATGCATAGGTGTCCTTGGTGGCTTGGAGTGCCTTTTATCAGCATAGGCTGATATACCTGGACAGAGATAGCTTAGCTACAGATATCCACTCTCTGGTAACCTCCCGTTTGGATTACTGTAATGCGTTATATATGGGACTGCCTTTGAAAATGATCCAGAAACTTCAGCTAGTCTAAAACATGGTGGCTAGATTGCTAATGTGACTGGCCCATATGATGATAGTATGCTGGAGCTTTGCCAATTATACTGGCTGCCAGTCTGTTTCCAGGCCCAATTCAAAGGGTTGGCACCTGACATTATAGCTTCCCAGTCTTATGAATCTCTGGTCAAGGTAGCAGCTTGGGTTCTAGGATTCTACTGTCAGTGCTGGGGCTTTATGCCAGCTCCTTCCTAGTACAGAAGAAACTAAAATAGCTTGGAGCCGGGTGCATCTCCTCCCATATTTACCTACCTAGACCATGAGTCCATTCTCAAGGTGTCTCTGCCAACTGAGGTGAGGTGGGTGATTACAAGAGAGCCTTTTCAGTGGTGGTGCCCTGTCTGCAAAACGCCCTTCCCAAAGAAGCTCGCCTGGCATCTACTTTACTTTATGGTCTTTTTGGTGCCAGGTGAAGACCTTATTTTGCCAGGCATTTTAGGAGCTGTTTTTAGCACTTCTGGATCTTCACACTTTTTTAACCCCACTGCTGGTTTTTGTTTTATTTTTTTGCTTTGGTTGTATTATGTGCTGCTGCTGATTTAATCTTGCTTTTATCTGACTTGCTTTATTGTTACCTTGTATTTTATGTTTTAAATTAGTACACTGCCTAGATAACTTCAGTTATTGGGTGGTTTAAAATTTTTAATTCATTAAAATAAACTTGTATTTTTAGTGTGGAAGAATGTCGCAACATTATCACACAGTTTGGAGTTGGAGAGGTCACAGCTGCCCAGGTTGCCAGGGTTTTGGGAATGATGGCTCGGACGCACTCAGGATTGGCAGATGGCATTCCTTTACAGGTGAGTATCCTAGATGGCCAGTGGTGCTGTGATGTAACTTGAATTTAACTGAGTTAAATTCAAGTGTTTACATGGTGAGTTTTGGTATCGCTTTTACTCACTTTGAAACTGAGCAAAATGAGTGACTGATGTGTCATATGACTTCAAGTGGGGATTGTTTCTTTGTCGCAGTGAGTGGGGAGCTGGCGCCTGATCTCCAAGACTCCCAGTTCAAATCCTGTGGCACCTGACATAGATTTCATAGATACCTAGATCATAGAGTTGGAAGGAGCCTACAAGGCTATCGAGTCCAACCCCCTGCTCAATGCAGGAAACTAGAGGAGGGGTCTCCCATCCAAGTAATAACCAGGCTTGACCCTGCTTAGCTTTCCACACTCAGACAAACTGAGCCAGCATAAGCCACAGGCCTGTATATAGATTCCCAATTATAGCTTCCCAATCTTATTGGTCTCTGTGGTCAAGGTAGCAGCTGATTGAACTGGGTTCTAGGATCCCACTGTCAGTGCTGAGACTTTATGCCAGCCCCTTCCTGGTACAAAAGAAGCCACTGATGTTGCTTAACTGCCACAGAGGCCGCTACTAATGTAAGTTAATTGTGCTGCAGTAGAACAAGGATTCTCAAACTTTCAACCCCTCAGACCCCACTTGAGAAGGCTGAAAATTACCGAGGCCCACTAGTCACAAAATGGCAGTGTGAAGGCAGAGCCAGTCACAAAATAGGGGTGGATGGAGGTGGAGTTTGGCTTAATCAGCTTGCAGTTACTGACATCAATTTCTATTGATATCTAATCACTCTTTGGAAATTGCTAAATTCTTTGCCACAGTGATATCCTTGTGGAAGAGAGTTCCATAGTTCAGCTGTTAGTGGAGAAGGTTTTTTTTTAATTATTTGGGGTTGGAGCCAGATTTAGTCATAGTTACAGTAGACCCATTGGAATCAATGGGACTTAAGTTACAGTCCCATTGATTCCAAATGGGTCTACTCTTAAGTGACTAAATCTGGATCCAACTCTAGATATGTGTTATTTCCCCACCCCATATCTCTTGTCATATATTCTCCCTTTCTTTCACACATAATAATAATAATAATAATAATAATAATAATAATAATAATAATAATATATATATATATATATTATTACCCGCCTCTCCATCTAGATCGAGGCGGGGAACAACAAAAATATAAAATACATAAACTAATCAAAAAACAACACGTACTATTAAAACATCTTAAAACTACTTTAAAACATTATAAAACACTTAAGTCCACACCTGATGAGATTCACCAAGACCATTCTCTACATCCCCCATTCTCCCTGACATCCCACTTCCTTATGGTATGGCTATCACATGGCAGGCTTCTGAATTTCGCTGTGTAACAGTGTCCCCTTTCCCTTCACCCTGTATGTTCAATAGAGTTAGGTCCGAGTAGAGGAGGGATTGGATTTTAGCCTCTTTGTCTATTTTGGTCATAGTCCCAGGGACCAGCTTACAATGCACTGTGGGCCACAGGTGATCTACAGTAATAAGTGTATTAAAATGGTAAATGTTCATACTCCACTTTTTCAGTTGAATGTATTCCTTGATCAATCACCTACATCAATTTACACAATTGTTAACACTGGAGATGTTGTAAACTTGTATCTATATGTTTAATTTGCAGTCCATCTCTGCTCCTGGAAGTGGAATTTGGAGTGACGGAAGGGATAAAAATGATGGAACACAAACGCATACATGGAATGTAGAGGTTCTGATTGACGTGCTTAAGGAGCTGGTATGTGGATCATAATATGGCACTTTGAAAAAATGTGTTGTCAGAGACTAAGGGCTGCTTTACATTTAATAGATTTCCTGAAGGGATATCACTTCTGTGAAGGAAATAGCATGTACACAATCATGTTTGACAAAGAGGTATCCTTGGCCATGTGAGCATACAGTTGGAAGTGGTTTTTGATGCAATTTGTAACATGTTGATTAGTTTTTCAAAAATTGATCAAAATATTTTCTACAGTCAAGCTCTGTATACTATTTGAATACACGGCCAAATTTAATTGGACAATTTTAACCAAGGAAAGGTTCTTTTTGGTTCTAGAATGTCATGACTATACCTGAGACTTTAGGTACCTGGTAGAAGTCTATGGAAATTGTATTCTTAATAGGAAGATATTAGGGTTGCTTCCTGACCAGAATTCTACATGCTGCTTGTATTGTGCCTTCAACAATTAGTTCAGTGCAGTTTAGCTTTGGTCTTCTTCATGCAGAGCAGTGGTGGGGCAATTTGGCAACACTGCCAGATTTAATAAATGTGTCGCAGAGACAGTGAGCATCGCACATCTTTTCTGTGTTCCCAGTTTCACAAGACTGCATTGTGCTAGCACTTAGTATAGCAGTGAGCAAGACGATTCGTCTTACTTGGAATGGAGGCAGCATCCCAGGGGCTATGTGTGGCCTTGATGCCATAATGGGGGCAAGAATGCCAGCGGTTCTGAGGCTGGGCACCACACTCTGATCAAGAATGGTGAAAGAAGTAACGGAGACAGAGCAGAACATGGGTATCCAGAGTGGTTGACAGCTTTGTAGAGAGAGGTGTCCATGCGGGAGAGTCGGGAGGGAGGTAGAAGTGAAACCACTACCCAGGCCTTGCCAGAGGGGGTGAGAGTAGGCCAGTGTTCCTCAACCTTGGGTCCCCAGATGTTTTTGGCCTACAACTCCCAGCATGCCCCAGCCAGCATAGCTGGCTGGGGCATGCTGGGAGTTGTAGGCCAAAAACATCTGGGGACCCAAGGTTGAGGAACACTGGAGTAGACTGACCTGTCCTTGAGCATAGTCCCTTAACTCTGTGTGTGAGTGAGTGTGTGTGTGTGTGTGTGTGTGTGTGTGTGTGTGAGAGAGAGAGAGAGAGAGACAGACAGAGAGACTGAGTGAGGCTTTCTACAGAGGGGACTTAACTCCATAGCTGTATGCATGGAAATCTAAGAATAGAAACCTGTTCATACTGAATACTTTCCTTGACTGACTACTTGCTCTCAAGAAGAATTTTATTTGTAGAGGGGGTATGAAACCAGAATCCCCACCCCCAAACTTTTGGTCATGATGAGGAAGCTAAGAGGCGAATAGGGTTTTTGTGCAGTTAGTCTTACTGGGTGTTGGTTTTCCATTCTTGGGTTCCTTGTGCATGGATGTCTGTAAAATGGTGACAGGATCCTGGTTCGTGACATGTCTGGTTTGGGCCTTTTATTTAAGTAAATGCTCAGACTTTGACCCACAGGATCAAAGTCTGATCCTGTCGCTATTCCAGTCGCTATTTTGGCAAAGATTAGCTGTGGATGGCATAGCAAGTGTCTTCTGCACAGCTAAACCTATGCCTGGGCATACTATCCTGGTATAAGTGCAATGTATCCTTACTGGGCACCAATGTAGATGGGGAGTTTGGCTGACAAACCATTTTGTTCAGACTTATGCTGTGGATTTGCTCTTCTAAATCTTTAATCATTTTTCTTTGCTTGTTTGAGTGTTTTTTTGGGAGTTTTTTTTCAATACACATACATAAATTTGTATAAATCCATAGCAATGAATCCATCATAACGAAATGCATATATATGAACAATTTATCCGTATAATAACCTCCTCACCAAAAAAAAGCAACTACTGGAAATTGCCAAAATATGTTTATTTATTTATTTATTATATTTATACCCCACCTTTTTTCCTGCAACGAACCCAAGGCAGCTTACAAAATCCTCCTCCATCTCTCCATTTTATCCTCACAACAACCCTGTGAGGTAGGTTAGGCTGAGAGTCAGTGACTGGCCCAAAGTCACCCAGTGAGTTTCATAGCTGAGCAGGGACTAGAACCTGGATCTCCCGAGTCCCAGTCCAGCACTCTCACCACTACACCACACTGTCTCTCTTTAAAAGAAGCATTAGCTGCATTGCACTGCCAGCAATTAGCCGAATTAGACAATCCCTTATTAAAGAGAGGTTGCGGTGTCCAATGTACGCAAAACAAAAGTTTTTGCTGAATAAGATGCATCCTAAGATCCATAGATTCCATTTTTAACTCAGTTATTGTAACTGCTGCTGCTAGCTCTGCTGTTTGTTTTTAATCTGTGGTTTTAAATTTTATATTTATTTTATGGTTTTAACTGTTGTAAACTGCCCAGAGAGCTTTGGCTATTGGGCGGTATAAAAATGTATTAAATAAACAATAAATAAATAAATAGACACAACAGGTAGATACCAAAGTGGTGATCCACTGATGAGGCAGAATGGGAAATCTTTAATCAGGGTTGGTAAATGTTCCTGATCAGAGACTTGTTACCTTTAAACTCTCATCCATTCTTTCAGTGACAGAGTTCTAGGAAGCCTTTCTGTTCTTTCCCAAGGCATAGTTAATTGATTATTAAAAATTTGACTGAGACACACACAGCTTTCTTAACTCCAGTATTCTGGTACAGCACCCTGGAGATGCTCCTGAAAGAGAAATGACAGAGGAAATGGCATCTAAAGGAGTAGCAGCTGTAAAGAAATTCTCTGTCCATAGACATGGCCCATACTGCCAGATGGTCATGGCCAGTCAGCCTGCTGTTCTAAGCACTCCACATTATGCTAGATGCCAGGCATTTGCATACTCCAGACTCACTGCCGAGAATCTCCTATGTGTTGTCTGTGCGGCTTTCGTAACATGCTATATATTTCATAGCTCCTTTCTGATCTAGTGCTGACATGCAACAACAAGCGTTTTACATGAGTCAGCATTAAAAAACATAATTTGCTCCCCCCTATAGTCCAAAATGCAGAATTCTTCTACCCCTTTTTTCTGTGTAATAAGTGCTCTTGGAAGTTTGTGGAATCAAATTTCAATGTGGTTATTCCTTAGCTCTAGATTTTAACAACACAAATGAACTGTATCTAGGAAGAAATGACTGCTCAGATGTGACCAAAGACTTAATATGGGGCCGGGCCACCATATCTTGGTACTAGAGTTCATGTGTTGCATGTAGGAAGTCTGAGGTTCACTCTCTGGCAGTTTTGGTTAAAAAAATATTAGATAGCAGGAATAGGAAAAAAAAACTTTTCTCCCTGAGCCTGTTGCAAATCAGAATAGACAGTAAACTGGGCTAGATGAACCAATGGCTTCCTTCACATTGCATAATTTTATAAGAAATTATTTATTTATTTATTTAATGTATTTCTACATCGTCCATCAGCTAAAAGGCTCCCTGGGCGGTTTGCCAAAACAAAACACAATCAGTATAAAACAATCATCATAAGACCAAATAATATCATTAATATAAAATACAAATACAGTACAATATAATACAATAATACAAAGAGCAGATAGATGAATCAGTGCAGGGGTACAGTAGTAATACAATAAAAATGAAAATAAAAGTCTAACCATTAAAACATTGGGAAAATAAAAAGGTTTTCACCTGGCGACTAAAAGAATAAAGGGTGGGCACCATGCACACCTCTTTGGGGAGCTGATTCCATAAATGGGGTGCCACAACTGAGAAGGCCCTTCCCCTGGTAGCCACCCTCCTAGCCTCCTTTAGAGGGGGCTCTCTGAGAAGGACCTCCAATGAAGATCTCAGGGTTCGGGTAGGCACGTACGGGACGAGGCATTCCTTCAGATAACCTGGCCCCAAACCGTTAGGGCTTTGAATGTTAGCACTTTGATTTGGGCCCAGACTTCAGTTGGTAACCAATGTAATTCATAGAGAACTGGCGTGATGTGTTCTTGTTGGCCAGTCCCCATTAGCAGCCTCGCTGCTCTATTTTGAACCATTTGAAGTCTCCGAACCGTTTTCAAAGGCAGCCCCACGTAGAGTGCGTTACAATAGTCCAGACGAGAGGTTACCAGAGCATGGATGTCCAGATAGGGTCGTAGTTGGTAAATCAGCCTAAGCTGATAAAAGGCGTTCCTTGTCACTGAGTCCACTTGTGACTCCAGCGACAGTTCAGGATCCAGGAGCATTCCCAAACTACAAACTCTGTCCTTTAGGGGGAGTGCAGCCCCATCCAGGGCAGGTTGAGTATCTCCCCACCGGACAGACGACCCACCTACCAACAGCACATCCATCTTTTCTGGATTGAATCTCAGTTTATTGGCCCTTATCCAGTCCATTACCAGGCCCAGGCCCTGATTCAAAACAGCCACTGCCTCACCTGGATTTGATGAAAAAGAGAGGTAGAGCTGAGTGTCATCCACATATTGGAGACACTTCAGCTCAAACCTCCAGGGTGACCTCTCCCAGCAGTTTCATGTAGATATTAAAAAGCATGGGGGATAAAATAGAGCCCTGCTAGTCCATAGACTATCCATGGCATAATTGCAATGGCGCAGAGCAATAATCCCCCAGCACCAACTTCTGGAATTGGCCGTTCAAGTAAGAGCAGAACCACTGCAAAGCAGTGCCTTCAACTCCCAAACCCGCCAGCCGATCCAGAAGGATACCATGGTCGATGGTATCGAAAGCTGCTGAGAGATCCAGGAGAATCAACAGGGTCGCACTCCCTCATCTCTCTCCTGGTAAAGGTCATCCCACAGAGCGACCAAGGAAGCTTCCATTCCAAAACCAGGCCTGAAGCCCAATTGAAATGGATCTAGATAATCCGTTTCCTCCAAGAGAGCTTGGAGCTGCTCAGCCACCACCCGCTCAAACACCTTGCCCAAGAAAGGGATATTAGCAACAGGTCTATAGTTACTTAGATCCTCTGGATCCAAATTCAGCTTTTTAAAGGGTGGCTTAATCACAGCCTCCTTTAAAGAGGCTGGCACCACTCCCTCTTTCAAGGAGGCATTCACAGCCTTCTGGACTCAGGTGCGGATCCCTTCCTTAGTTTTAATAATCAGCCATGATGGGCAAGGGTCAAGCATACAGGTGGTAGGTTGAACCTGCCCAAGTATCTTGTCCACATCCTCAGACCTCAATAACTGAAACTCATCCAACAAGATAGGACCAGACGGTGCTCTGGACACCTCTGTTAAAGGAACTGCATTAACTGTGGAGTCCAATTCATGGCGAATCTGAGCGGTTTTATCCTCAAAGTGCTGTGCAAACTCATCACAGTGAGTTTCCGAGGGTTCTACAGTGTCTTTCTCTGGCCCTGATTGTAAAAGGCCATGAACCGCTTGGAAAAGTTCTGCTGGACAGCACTGAGAGAGTGTGAAATGTGAGCACACGTGTGAATTTGAAGTCACAGATTTTGAGGGTAATGTTTATCCTTTCACTGCAGTGAACTGAGTTGCTTCTGGGTTTGTAGCTCACTATTCTTTTTTCCTTAAGGGCAACTGAGGTCCCAGTTCTTTTGCATAACCATTCCTCAAAGGGTTTTTTGCATAGGTTCATCCAAAATTGGTCTTGCAATATGATCTTCTTTTACATTGTATGGAAAATGCATCATTATTTTGATTAGGAGGCACAATTAACAGACTTGCTGCATAGAGGAAAGTGGACTATTTAATCAAAGTTATTTGAATCTCAGGCTTTCACCTGTTAAATTGAATTTATTGCATCCTTGCCAATCTTCTATAGCAAGTTGTTTGTTCAGAATGAAGGTTAAATTATGTATAATGGCTTTTTGTTCAGCTACAGGCAAAGCTTTAAAGGAAACCATCAGATCCTCCTCGATGTCTTGATAGTGGGCTTCTAGCTTCTGAACAGAGCCACTCCTAGCAGAAAGTCCAGTTGGGTCAGAAATGCCAGTAGATTGCTTTTTTGTACTAAGCCGTCATTGTGGCTTACTGTAGAATTAGCAGAAGGTTTATTACAGCTAAACTTTATCAAAGGACTTTTGAGATAGTTCTTGAAAACCGTAGTAGGAATTACATGATTCTTCACCAGAAATCCTTCCTATTCAAAATAATAGAAGGAAATCTAGACTGAGAAAATGTTAAGAGATCTCTTCTTATAAGGCAAATTCTGTAACAGTTCTACAGCAACTACATGAGATCTTTGTAACTGAAAATGCAGTAGAGATTTCAAATGGCATGGTGTAGAGCAAGAATAGACAACCTATTATCCTCCAAATATTTTGGACTTCATCTCCTATAATCACTGACCATTGGTCCTGCTAGTTGCACTTGATGGGAATTGGAGCCCAAAATATCTGGAGGGCATGAGCTTGCCTACCCCTGGTGTAGAGTGTATAGAACCCCATGCAGGAATATAACCAGAATATGATGGTAAAATTGTAACTGATACTTTATTAGACTAATGTTAAATTTCCTCTGGGTTCTGATTTTAGCCTGACATAAATTAATGCATCATTTATAAAGATTTTCAAAGGGTTTTATAAGCTTTATCTTAAAAAATAATAATAACTTGTTTAAGCTGAACTTGTGGAGGTTGTTAACAATCACTCAGAATGAGGAATTTTTTTTGGTCAATGTACATCAACTGTAGTTCCTTTGTTTTGAAAGTGATTGTTTGAGGGCTAGAAAGCAGCAAATATGGCCAGCCTTAGGTGCTTTGGTTGCCCTTTTCTTAGTATTTTAAACTGTACAAATATTTCCTGAATGTAACTGTCCTTGGAGAAAGCAGTAGCAAACACTGTACGTTAAATTAGTGTTATCTGTTTTGCTCTTTGCAGAACCCAACTTTGAACTTCAAGGAAGTAACCTATGAACTGGACCACCCTGGATTTCAAATTCGGGATAGCAAAGGCTTGCAGATTGTGGTATATGGTGTCCAGAGAGGGTTAGGACTGGAAGTCTTCCCAGTTGACCTAATATACAGACCTTGGAAACATGCAGAAGGTCAGGTAAATAAGCAGCTGCTAGGATTTTCTCTTCTTTTTGTTCCTATGGCTTAATAGTATTGGCTGTAAAAGAACAAGCAACTGCCTTGTTAGTTTATCTTCAATGTCTAAGAAAACATAGTGTAGTATAATAATCCTAGAATTAAAAAAGCTATCTTTCAGATTTTTCTTAAAGCTTTGGATTTGAGGCTTGTCAAGGCAGTGACCTGGTTCACATATCACAATAAGCCACCATGGGTTAATTCACCTGCAGGGCTCGAAGACTTGTGCTGGCCGTCATTTTGAATATGCAAGCTATAGCAGGGGGCACACCACTGGCTTGTTTGGTTATTTGAGAATTAAACAACCCTCTGATAACCCTAGAACAACCCATGGGTTATCTGAGGCTTATTCAACTCTGAAATAACCCATGGCAGCTGGGTTCGCGCAACACAACAAGCTGCAGGGTACCACCCCTCCTGCTGTGGCTTGCCTGTCTTGGAGCGCCACGAGTGAATTAACCCATGGTGGCTTAGTGTGCTATCAAGATCTGAAGGGACGTGACAATGAAGTCAAGACCCTTTAAAAGTACTTCAGTTACCTATAATGGTGATCCAGTGTGAAATGCAGTTAGATTGTCATCTGTGTGCTGATTTTAGGCTTTAGTTGACTACTGTATGTGGGCGATGGAATCTTTGCTTTAGAAATTGAAATTTGTGTAGTTATCTTTGTGAGATTTTCTCCTTCTCTAACAATGCAGCCTGATGCCAGTAGATTGCTTTACTTTCCTCTGCTGGTCCGGAAGAGCGGAGGACTCCTGGGCAGGGCGGGGGAAGCACACCACGGCCAGCAGGGGTAAACTTGTCATAGCAGGAGAATGAATCTAAAAATTTAAAACATTATCTGGGAAAGCAGTCTAATTGCATTAGAGTGGGAGGGGAGGTGTTTGCTTAAGATGAAAGGGGTGAACACCCACATGTAACATGGCTAAAGACCCAGTGGTGTCTTCCCCCCCCCTTTTTTCTTTTTGCAGCTCTCGTTCATCCAGCATTCCCTCATTAACCCAGAGATCTTCTGTTTTGCTGACTACCCCTGTCATACAGTTGTCACAGATATCTTGAAAGCACCACCTGAGGATGACAATCGAGAAATTGCCACATGGTAAACAGTACTATTTTTCTTGGGAATGCAAGCACTGCTGCACTTTGAAATGGTCAGAGTATTCATGGTTGGGACTCCTTTATTGCTATTCTGACAACAGCCTTTTGGGAAGAAGATTCTGAATCACCAAATCACAGACATCACATACAAGGATGTGTGCAGCAGGGATGTGTTTAATTGTTTTGTATTATATTGTATTTGTATTTCCATTTTAATGATATTCTTGCTCTTAAGATTGTTTTTATCCTGTTTTTCTGTAAACCGCCCAGGGAGCCTTTGGGCTGATGGGCGGTAAATAAATATATTGAATAAATAAATAAAATAAAGAACTAGTTCAGCAGAGGGGGCTACTCTGGACACTGAATGCATTTGCTAATCCATAAATGCATATTTAATAAGAGCAGCGTTAACAATTTCATTGAACACGTCTGTTAAGATACTCTGAATTTGGGACTACTGACGGTGCTTTTTGCTGTGGTCTGGTTTGTGAAGGTTGGAGCTTGATTTTTGGACAGGCATTGTGCTAGGCCTTTTGGCTCCTCCCGTCTCTGCTCTTATGTTTATATGCATGCTACATAGTTTAGTTACCCATTCCCCAAATGTCATTTTAAAAAACATTGTGCCATAGGTTTCTCAATCCCAGTAAAGTTTAGAGATGTAAAATCAGGGGATTATCCCAATTTTTTTATTTGCAGATGTAGTGCTAGAGTGGTAAACTGTAGGGGATGGGAGTGGCTTATATGGCCTTGAGGCCACTGCTTTTAATTTGCAGGCCTCCTTTTCCCAGGTTTTATAACGTTTTAAAGCAGCCTTCCCTAACCTGGTGTCCTCTAGATGTGTTGCACTACAACTCCCATTATCCCACAGCCAGGTATAGGTAGTCCAACACATCTAGAAGAAACCAGGGGAATGGTGTTTTAAAGAGAACATTTTTGGTACCTATATAGATTTAGAAGTGTCTTATCTGATATTCATGTTAGCCCGTTCTAGCACAGTTATCAAGCCAGAATCCTGTTAGCCAGTTAACATTCTTGGGTTTCTTCCTTTTCTTATCAGGAAGAGCCTGGACTTGATTGAATCCCTGTTGCGGCTGGCAGAGGTGGGGCAGTATGAACCGGTTAAACAACTCTTCAGTTTCCCTATCAAGCACTGTCCAGATATGTTGGTATTGGCTTTACTACAAATCAACACTTCCTGGCATACTTTGCGGCATGAACTCATCTCCACACTTATGCCCATTTTCCTTGGCAACCACCCCAACTCTGCCATCATCTTGCATTATGCATGGCATGGGCAGGTAAGGGCTTTACAAAGATCTTGTATTGACGGCAGAGTCCAAACTAGAGGCGTCCATGGATCTCTATTCTGCTCCTTGGAAAAAGGGTGGGATAGAAATTTATTATTTGCTCTGTGAGAGTTGTCCTGTGGGGTGCCTTAAGCTCTTATTGGATATAACCCTAGGAGTTCAGTGTAAATATGCTGAGAACTTGCTGCTCTCTCTTATTTCACCTGACCTAGGTGGATTTCCCTAGTTGAAATGGTGGTGTGGCAGTTACACGTGCATTCTTTTTCTCTGAGAAAGAGAGAACAGAGAGTGAACACACATGTGCTGCAGCTGCTGTGTTCTGCTGAGTTTCCTTGCTATGGATCCTGTACGTGCAATAAGACAAGTGTGTTGGCCTCGCTGCTGCTGTGCCAGAAGCTAGCTAGTTGTTGCAGTGCCATGTCAGCCGTGGTGCACTTGCCATCTGACTGTTCTCCTCTGGGAGAACTGCTTCTTTCCCCAGTAAATGCCTTTATAGAAAGGCAGGGTATAAAATGTTTTAAATCAATCAATTGCATGTTACTGACTCAGCCTAAAATACCTTACAGGGTTGTTGTGAGGATAAAATTGAGAGGAGGACCACCACGTATACTGCCTTGGGCTCCTTGGAGGAAAGGCAGGATATAAATGTAATAAATAAATGAAAAGCTGTGTGGTTAGGCAAACCTTTAACATCTCTGTTGTTCCCACTGAAAGTGGAGGCAGTAAATGCTCATCTTGGCAGTACATATACTAGAAAGTGGAGGCAGTAAATATTCTTCCTTTAAAGAGGAATATGTAATTGTATTCCTGAATTGATGGTTTGAATCATTATTTTAGTAGTGCTCCCCACACCTTTTTTGTAGTTAGAGATGTGAAGGCATGGAAATATTGGGGGGGAAAACCCCATTCCCCCCCTGTTTTTTCCTGGAAAATTGAACAGCTTTGGATTACAAAATAATTTATCTTAGAATTATGAACGAAATATTTAAGGTATGGTGCTTATATAGTACTACCCAGCTTTTACTCCTCCCAAATGATTTCAAAAAGCTATGTAGTAAGACTTTTATAGGAAGACTAGAAATGTAAAATTTCTGGAAATAATGAAGCCATGGGGCAACACGTTTTTTTTAATTCTCTCTGTAAGATTTCCAGCATAGTTATTTCTTCCATTCCTTATTAAAATTATTGATCTAATGCAGTGATGGCGAACCTTTTTGAGCCCGAGTGCCCAAACTGCAACACAAAACCAACTTATTTATTTCAAAGTGCCAACACTGCAATTAAACCTGAATACCGAGGTTTTAGTTTTAGAAAAGCAACTCATATAGTTGTCTGGACTAATTAATATCCTTTGTCTTAAAAGAAAAACACAATAGCAGAGCTTTCAAATCAACTCAAAAAATTATTATAGTACTACATTGTACACATAGCCTGAAGGGAATTTACACAAACTTTTTAAATAATTAGGCACATGTATTTTTGGATAAGGGATTCTCAACTTGTAATATGATCACCGTATTTTTCGCTCCATAAGACGCACCGGACCATAAGACGCAAAAAAAAAAAAAAAAAAAAAAAATTTAAATCAGCTGTTCCGTGGGGAATCAGCTGAGAGGCGGGGATTCCCTGCCCTGCCCAGGAGTCCTCCGCTCTTCCGGACCAGCAGAGGAAAGTAAAATAATAATAATAATAATAATAATAATAATAATAATAATAATAATAATAATAATAATAATAATGAGAGCCAGTGTGGTGTAGTGGTGAGAGTGTTGGACTGGGACTCAGGAGATCCGGGTTCTATTCCCCACTCGCCATGAAGCTCAGTGGGTGACTTTGGGCCAGTCACTGACTCTCAGCCTCACCTACCTCACAGGGTTGTTGTGAGGATAAAATGGAGAGGAGGAGGAGGATTATGTATGCCGCCTTGGGTTCCTTGCAGGAAAAAAGGCGGGCTATAAATATAATAAATAAATTTTACTATATTTGCTCCATAGGACGCACAGACATTTCCACCTAGTTTTTTTTGGGGGGGGAAGTGCGTCCTTTCCCTGCTTCTACAGGTGTTGGATTAGTAAAAGTAAACGTCAACCTGTACTAGGATGAGCAAGATAAACAAGAAAACTAAACGTGCTTAACACATTTTAAACACTTTATGTCTTGGACTGCAAACACTGCATTAGGTAAAAGTTTGCATTGGGCATGCTTTTGCACAATCAATGTGATTTTTGCTATTGCATGCATGCTGATAATTTGTCAAACCTTGGCTCATACTCCGTTAGTTTGAGAGCAACACATGCAGCACTCAATGTCAACTGTTAGGGCTTTACATCCAAGCCATGCTCTGTGCATCATTCTTCAAAATCTTTTAAACGTGATAACAATGTAGAAAAGAATTCTGTAACAGGAATTCTAGAATAAAATCATTCTGTTCCACACTGTGAGAAAGAACAAAATTATTAGTGTTTTGCAGAAGGGGACAGTCTTTTCGCGATCTGGTGACCAATGGCTCGAGTGCCCACAGAGAGGTCCCTGCGTGCCAGCTATGGCACCCGTGCCATAGGTTCGCCATCACTGATCTAATGTATCTTTTACTGATAGACATTTAGGGATGCTCCAAGTCATGCTCAGTTTTCCAACATGTGAGTAGAGTCACCATATCATAATATGTAAAGAAAATGTGACACATTCTTTTTTTGCTCTATAGAATCCTGGGTTTCTGGGCTTGTTCTAGTTAGATGCTGTAGCAATCAATTAATATAGTTCTAATCTAAAACCCACATGTGAAAGAAACACTGTAGGTTATTCCGCCACCAGATGCAACAGAACAGCCACAATAGCTTTTCCTTCGGACTAGATTTCCCTAAACTCCATTCCACAAGCAGGAACAGGTTTAGGAATTTCCCTAAACTTAAACAGGAACAGGTGCTGTACACAAATCTTCCTCTGCCTTCAGTTCTTCCTGCTGCTTCTGGCATCTAGGATGATTCAGATGTTTCAGGGACGACTTGCTGGAGTTTCCTCTGGTCAGACACAAAAGAGGAACCAAAAATTATTATGTATTACTTGGTTTGCTCATAAAATTATCATGTTTGGTAGATGTAATGTAAAAGTATAGTTTATTCAGACAATAATTACACATTTACTGAGTATCTTTAATAGTTCTTAATTTTAATGATAATTTTACGAGCAAGCCAAGTTATAATATATGTTCCTAAAGCAGCTTTCCCCAACCTGAGGCCCTCCAGGTGTTTGGACTACCAACACCCAGCATCCCTGACCATTGGCCATGCTACCTGGTACTAATGGGAGCTGGAGTCCAAAACATCTGGAGAGCACCAGGTTGAGGAAGGCTGTCCTAAAACAACAAAGTGACTTTAGATCTGTCAAGAGTGCTAAAAAAAACAGCTGCTTGTTTTTCATTTTTCTCCCAAATTTCCTTTCCCCCCAACCGTAATGCAGGCCACATGCTGAAGCTAAGCAGGTATGAGCTGGGTCAGTGCTTGGATGGGTGACTGCCTGGGCTGCCCACATCTGTTCTCCGGCATTGAGTAGGGGGTTGGACTCGATGGCCTTATAGGCCCCTTCCAACTCTACTATTCTATTCTAACCCCCCCCCCCCCCCCCGGCTTCAAATTTCCTGAAATTTTACATCTCCGACTGTGATGAGTGGTAACTAGTTTCTTGCAATATGGCTAGTCAATAAGGTGTTACAGTTAAATGTAACAGAGGGTGAGTCGTGTATTTTAATGGTAATAATTACTGCTTGAAGTCCCAGGTCTAGTCCCTGTCATTTCCAGTTCATGTGTGTGTAGAGTTGTTAACTAATAGAGCTAGTTCCCAGTGCTTTTTGTGAACTGTCTTTCAACTGATTGAATGGGTTATTTAATGCAACATAAATGCATATGCTGCACCCGCTTGGGGGTTGTCATGTCATGCGAACCTGACAAGTATAGGTTATGTGAAGATTTAATCCCTAAAACAGACCATGGATTATGTGGGATGGGTTATTTAACCCTCGCATAACCCTTGAACGCTGGATTTGCATGACACGACAACCCCCAAGCGGGGATTGCATGTTCAAAAGGGTGGCTGCATGCACCAGAGCCTCGCTGTGGGTTAAGCCACGGTGGGGTGTTGAATTGTGCAGACCGCCCCAGTATCTCCTCTCCCTTCATTTAAGGAGTGGTGTTGGAGGTGGGGCTAGGCCAAGCACTCCTTGACAGCATTACTGGCAGGGGTCTGGAGAAGCAAGCCAAGACCTTCACCTGGGAGGTGGGAAATAATGGATACTGTTGCTGCAGGTGGAACAAAGGGCAGGTCCAGGCCAGGTTTGTGGTGGGAAAGAGTTGGGGAGGGTATAGTATGGGGGTGGGAAGCGTGGTGGTGGTGAAACGCTGAACTTTTCTCCTCACCCCACCATTTTAATTAGATTTGGACCTGTGACCACAGTCTTACAGAGCAGTAAGAGACTTGGCGTGTGCTACTGAGGCTGATCCTTTCGGTGCTTAGGTAATTTGTGCAGTAGTCTGAAATTTAGATGTTTCTTTAGGGTCAGTCTCCTTCCATTCGTCAGCTCATCATGCATGCTATGGCAGAATGGTATATGAGAGGGGAACAGTACGACCAGGCAAAACTGTCACGTATTCTAGACGTGGCCCAAGACTTGAAGGTGAGTCTGATTTTACCCTTCAGTTCCATCTGTTTATTGACACCAGCGCTGGTATTGGTTCCTATTGGCTTAGGGTTTTGGGGGCAGAGGAAAGCAAAGTATCATATCACAAGACCTGTTAGACCTAAGGACAGTTAAGAGGCAATGTGTGGAAAGGGACTCCCAACTCTTAAGTTTGCATACTACTATGTTGCTAAATGGGCAGCTTGCGATAGTTACATCTTTCTGAACTACAGAACTACTAAGGTACCTAACTATAGATTGTGGGTTGATTGGTTTCTGAGATCTTGCATTGGGACATTTTCATACGGCTGCAGTATGTTTGTCTCATCTTTGTAGATAACACGTGCAGGATTTTGGTAGTGTTGAATATTGTAACTCTGTAGCTCTTATTAGACACTACCAGCTCAGCCTCCATGTTAAAATGTCAAAAGAACTAGACCAAATTTAGCTGAAGATCGCACTTCTTGAGGCCTGTAACCACTCACTTGTGTATTGTCACCAAATGGTACCAGCTTATTGGCCAAGAGTGGATACAAGCTCTAAGGCTGCACAATCTCTGTTTCTATGGAATTAGTGCAAGAGCCCCTTGTAAGCCCCATTGAAATGAATGGAGGCCATGTAGCATTTGTGTACAGTGGGTTGTTGTATGTTGTGATTGAGACATAGTACTAGTTATATGCCTCTGAAATGTCACGAACAGGGTGGTGATGGATTTCCAGCTGCGGGTGGAGCTCAAACCAACCTTAGGAGCTGCTGTTCCCGGACAACCAGGGTGTGAAGAGGGCTGGTTCTTGGGGCCCAGCTCTGCCTTTCCATTCTTCCATAGGCAGTTTTTAGGCCTGTTGAGAGTTCCATCCAGCCATAGAGACATCTGTAACCTCTGGGTGAAATAGTAGTCCCATATGTGCACAATGGGTATAGCCTCCAGTAGTGGTCATAAGGAGGGGTGGGGGTTATCCGCAGCATCGGTTTGATTCAGGGTGCCATGACAAGCAGAAAATAGGGAAGAAGAGCGGCACCCTTCCTCTCTCAACAGTCTCACCCTGCCTGTGGTGATCCTCGGTCTCCTCTCCCCCGCCACTCCCAATCAGTTCTTAGGTTGGAAGAGGAAGGAATGTGCCAAGGAATTCCCACCTCTGGAAGCTGTTTTGCTGGCTTCTGTCTCTGTCATGCTGTGTGACAGAAAGTATGTTGGGAACTGGCTAATGTAGATATGGTGGGAGTGGGGTGTGCTGCGGTAAGAGAAGCGTAGCCTGATACTTTGACTAGCAGTTTTCTAACTCTTTTTCTTTAGGCGTTGTCAATGCTGCTAAATGGTACTCCATTTGCCTTTGTTATTGACCTTGCTGCACTTGCCTCTCGACGGGAATACCTCAAACTAGACAAATGGCTCACAGATAAAATTCGGGAGCATGGGGTAAAGCAGGATTTTCTTAATTATTTCTGCAACTTTTTTGGTGGTAACAGTCGCTTCTTCAAAAAAACGTATTGTTGCCCTGAAATTTATAAAAAAAATAAAATACTTTCAGCATGCACTCTTGAGTGAAAATGTTGAACTAATAATTACCCAATACTTCTTATCTTTCAATTTTGTTTTACATGTTTGAAATATTGGTAGGTGTGTGCAGCCCACTAAGACTTGTGTCTTTCCTTCTCTAGGAGCCCTTCATCCAAGCCTGTATGACTTTCCTAAAGAGAAGATGTCCCTCTATCTTGGGTGGCCTTGCCCCAGAGAAAGACCAGCCCAAAAGTGCTCAGCTTCCTCCAGAGACACTGGCAACTATGCTGGCTTGCCTTCAGGCTTGTGCTGGGTAAGCAGGTCATACCTTCTGTGGCAGGATCTCTGTGGCTAAGAAGCCGGGAAATCTGTGCTTCAAATCTTGGCTCAGCCATGAGCTCAACAGGTGGCATCTGCAAGCTGCTGTTTCTCAGCCACCCTCCCCTCCCCTAAATCTGTAACACTGTACAACCTTGCGAGGTTAGTGTTAAGTATTTCTGTGACCAAATAGGAAGTTGGAAAAGCACTGTATACATCTCAGATATTCCACACATGAAACATATAAAAATGAGGTGTGTGTGTGTGTGTGTGTGTGTGTGTGTTTAAGTAGCTGATGACTACATCTAGACGTGAGTCACACATTTTCTTATGTATAGATCCTAACATTGGTTTTCAAGTTAAAGTACTCAAGCCTATCTGGATTCAGTTTAGTTAGATTTGAAAATTGATTTAGGAATTATTTCATTTGGCTTTGTTTTTTATCTTTTCTCTACCAATAGTACACATGCACACCTGGGTTTGCCTGAAGGTGTATGTTAAAGTAGTAGTTGTGGTTTTGGTGTTTCTAGAAGTCTTCTAATTTGATTTAACTTGTGATGGGCAGGGCAGTGGGGCTACCACTTTGGGGGGGGGGGTCTTGCAGGACTCCGCTCTCTTCAAGGCTGTATGGCAAACAGGCTTCCCCTATCACAGCACCATGACTCTGGGTGCATCTGCGCTGGCTACGTTTCGGAGGCTCAGGAGCTGGGCAAGAACATAAAGGTGGCAAACCTTACTTAAATGTGTTCTGAATTTTTGTCATAGGTTGTGCTTTACAAAAATAGAATACCTTCACACCACATTCAACAGTATTTGCAGTTTGCACACATTGCAGTAGTCTTAATTGCTTGCAACACAGGCTTTTCTTATGCACTCTTTTTGCAAGGACATTTCAGTGGTTCACGGCTTCCAAATCCATATTTCTGTGTTGTGACATTTGATTGCTGTGACAGATAATGCAAATGCCATTCCCATTCATTGAAAGAAGGTACAAATTGACTTCCGTGCTGCGCTTGTGCGGTAGCAGACTTTGGAGTGGATTATTTTCTTTATAAACAGTTCCTGCCTTGCCTCATCCACATTACCAAGGTGGGTTTCCACAGATGGAATACTTGATAAACTACTTGAGAATGGAAATGTTGACATTGGAAACTGAACTCTGAGAGGGAAAGTTATGAGAGTGCTGTTGTAGCTTGATCAGTGTCCATCTATGTCTTCCATGATGATTTTTCCTTTTTCACTGAACACTGAAACATTATTGCAGCCTGTGAAGGCATGGAGCACTCCCAAAGTTTCAGTCTTCTCCCTTCCTATGGCTTCAGCAATAGCACGTGCAGATATAATTCTGTTCCTTTACCAATTTTAAACATCCAAAATTTATGTAAATTAGTTTTTGAAATAAGAGCCAGTGTGGCGTAGTGGTGAGAGTGTTGGACTGGGACTCAAGAGATCCGGGTTCTAGTCCCCGCTTGGCCATGAAACTCACTGGGTGACTTTGGGCCAGTCACTGACTCTCAGCCTAACTTACCTCACAGGGTTGTTGTGAGGATAAAAATGGAGAGGAGGAGAATTATGTAAGCTGCCTTGGGTTCCTTGCAGGAAAAAAGGCAGGGTATAAATATAATAAATAAAATAAATAATAATAAATAAAGTATTAGGCTATTGATAGGGCAACTACGTTGGTATGCATTGTTGTTTTTATTGTTGATTTGGTGTATTGCTGTGCTTCCAGTTGACTTGCAACGTTGGAAAAAAGCAAGTAACAATAATATTATGAGAACTCATTGAATGACAATGCTGTTATTTTTATGTGACCCACAAAGGATCCATATTCACAACAGCAAGGATTGCTCAGTATAGAGTTTACTTGACAATAATTCTCAAATTTCCCATTGAGGTTTTGATATAGTCAGCTGTTCTAATTGTATAATTTTTTCCTGGGTTTTTTGGCAATTTGAATTGTAGTCAGTGGCATCCTTGTAACCTTCTGCAAGCTGGCATCACAACGTTTTTGTCAGAGATCATAGAAACTTTCTTCATGAAACTTTTGCTGTCATCTACAGAAAGTGTGTGAGAGTGTTTTCATGGAGCTGGAGGCATGTACATTCTGTGGGTCATTTCATCTGTTCTTCTCATGCTATTTTCTATATAAGTCACTAGCTCAGCCAAATCTCCCCCTTCATCGAGTGAACTTGGGTCTTTCTTGCCGAGTCATTTGCCCTGCACTACTTGTAGCTCAACCAAATATTTCACATAGCTAGGACTTAGCTTGGAAATAAATTTGCTGCTTTCGTGTTCAATCACACACTGGACATTCTTGCCTACTTAAAACATTGTAACATTAAATAATGGATTGTTAGGGGTAGCTGGACATTTGCAGAAAAAAACCATCTCTTATTTTGTGGATTCAACTATCATGACAACTTTGTTGAAATTGATTGTTGGTTAACTTCCTTTTCTGTCAGTTTTCTTTCTCTTGTTCTTTACAGCTTAGTAGAATTTATTTATTTTATTTATTTATTACATTTATACCCCACCGTTTTTCCTGCAAGGAACCCAAGGCGGCTTACATAATCCTCCTCCTCTCCATTTTATCCTCACAACAACCCTGTGAGGTAGGTGAGGCTGAGAGTCAGTGACTGGCCCAAAGTCACCCAGTGAGTTTCATGGCGGAGCGGGGACTAGAACCCGGATCTCCCGAGTCCCAGTCCAACACTCTCACCACTACGCCACACTGCAGTGCATTTTTGTGCCACTTAGTTGTCTTTCAGAAATGGTTCTTCTCTATTACGTTGTGGCCTTTGTAAAAGTTCTATAGATAAATGTCAGTGGGTAGGGCATCAATATTTTTTTCAGTTCTTCGTGGTCTCTGTGCATCACACACATATGGGTTCTCTGCGCCTGCGCTGAGATCGTTCGGGAATTTTCTATAGCTGAGGTGAATTGGGCGGGAGCCCCTCCCCCTGTGCGTGTCCCTTAGCGCGGCTCCCGCCCATCTCCTCAGTTCCTCTTCGACCGCCATTGCGTGTAGTCGTCGGGTTCTTCTATCCTCTCTCCGGAGTCGCTTAATAGCTGAGTTAGCCTTTCCTATCACCTTTTTCCTTAAAAATCTTCTCTCTCTTTTCTTTCTTCGACCAGTCTATCTCCTTTTAAAAAAAAATTAAAAAATATTACAAAAAAACTCTTACTATACCCGTATCTCTCCCCCGATCTTATCCACCTATCTCCTAATCTCTTCTTTATAATTCTAACTATGCCTCTGAAGGCACCTTTTAGAAAATGCCAGCGGTGTGGGACGAAAATCCCACCAGCTGATAAGCAGTGGTTAAGAAACCATGGTTGTTTGGGAGTGCACACAAGCGAGTGTGCTGGCTCCCAACTGCTCACCCACTTCCAGTTTGCTAAGCAACCCAGGCATGCACTGTGTCCCTGGGTTCTCTGTTACGTCCGAACCCAGATCTCTGGGTTGTCGAGGGAGAAACAACCCAGGGTACCGGAAGCAGTTCTGTTCTGTTGCCACCTCATGAGTACGCATTGTAATTTTAAAAATCTGATAATTAATTTTTCCACTTTGAAGTGGGTGTATTTGAATAGCAAAAAGAAATGTTTCCTTCCCTGACTAACCAGCCACGGTTTTGTTGGCACAACCTGATTTTAAAGGTTTTAAATTATTGTTGCTGCTGCTGGTGGTCGTGGTTATTATTCACTGATCTGATACTTTATTCTTGTATATAAATTGTGTGAATAAATAAGTGGGTGAGCGTTTGTGAGCCTGCGTGCTCCCCAGAAACCCATTGTCAACAAACCATGGATTGTTTAACTGTGCGAACCAGGTCGATGCCTCATTAATGTCACTTGCAGGGCACCACCAAATCCCTGTCATTTGGATCTTGATATAGGATGCACAAAGACTGGTCTGTAGGTGTAGGTTTTCTTTTTGTCATCTTTACAGTGGATTCACTCATCAGCTAATGCTGATGACACCAATACTCCCCCCGCCCCAGTTTCAGGGTTCTGGAACATCAACTAGTATATCTGAAAAGGCAGCATGAAAATTGGACACTAATTAAAAAGTGCCTAATTTTAAATATTAAAATATTTAGGTGTGCATTAGTGTTCACAAACCGATTCTTGAACCTCAAAAACCAAAGAAAAGAACCATACACACACACACACACACACAATATAGAAGTATAGAAAAACAAAAGACTGAAGATTAAAGGGTGGTTTGTACACTTTTATTATGAGCGAAGGCATTTCTGATGCCAAGCTTTGATGACAGGCCTATTTCCTGCCCTACAGGCAGATTCAAAATGTAAATACCAGAATATTATCCTGGTTTGGTCCCATCTTTGCAGCAAGGCAGGAAGGTATTCACTGGGGGAGCATGGTGTTTGACAGTCTCACTCAAACACTCTTGCAGCGCTTGGATTGCTCGGGACCCATGCTGGACTCACAAGGGAACCAGGCAGTTCTGGAGACAAACTGACAACAGAGTCTAAGCTTATGCAGGAGCAATGCATGGATCTCTCAAGAAAGACCTAATGGATCTAGCTTGTCCTTTGGGGACTTGAGATGTTGTGCCATAGGCAAGATTTCATGCACTGCCTCTGCAGAGGCTACTGATGCCTTCCAACTATACACAGTGACTCATGCCTGGGTGCAGATTTCCATTCCAGTAAGCTAAGAAAGGCCTTAGACTAATGGGGTAGGCTGTCTCAGGGCATATCCTTCAGGGAGCCTAACAGAGTCTTTATCATAACTATGTAATAAGACTTTTATAGAAAGACTAGAATTAGGGGATCACCAACCTTTTTGGACCTGTGGGCACATTTTGGAAATTTAAGAAACTGCTGAGGGCACCGCTACAAAATGGCTCTCACGGTGGATGTGGCTTGTCACATAATGGCTGCTGTGGGGGGGGGGGCTGGCTAGTAGTCAGAAGTGAGCTAAAGAGATGGTGATGGGGGAGAGAAATAGCAAGGTTGGAGGCTGGGAGGGAGGGGGAAATAACAAGGCAAAGGGGGTCAAGGGGAGGGAAAGAGCAGGGCTAGAAAGGGAAAGAAGGCTGCCCTAACATTTCCCAAGGCCTTTCTTAAAACAGTTTTTTAAGGGGTCAGGGAGGGGAGAGCTTCGTGGGCTTGGTTGGAGGCCGCTGGACTCTACAGCATTACAATAAAATTCATAAAGCAGCACTGTCTAGATAGGTAACAGAATGGGGGGTTGTGGATGGCCACGGGGCAGTGGGGAAGGTTCCACCTCACGTATGTACAGCTCACTGGGTTAAGGGAATGCCGACCAAGCAGCCTGTGAGGGAAGGTCTCCTGGAGAAGATTTGTAAAGTCGGCCTCAGGGCATGCCTCTACTAGGAAGGCGTATCCTCAGCTTATGCAGAAGGCAGACCTTCTGCAGATGGTCTTTGTTTCTTGAGGCACAGCCCCATGTATTCAGTTTTTATTGATTGGGCTGTACTCATTGGTGTATGTGGAGAGGCCTGCAGGGATGTTTCTCACTTGTCTCTCCAGCTTATAATTTCCTCTAAGTTGATTGACAAGTTTATACTTCAGTTACGTATATATGGTGTCAATATATATTGGGTTGATAAGTTCAAGGGAGCGAGGTAAGAGTTTTTTTGCTTTTCCAGTTCTGTGCTGGGGGATTGGGAGCTCTTTCCCCTGGTCAAGTTAGGAGATTGAACCTTTTTTCCAACCACGAGGCGGTGCTATCCCAGATATAAATACAGCCTTCTGAGCACCCAGGGGAACAGGAATTTATGGAAGTAAATATTATTTCCCCCCTAACAGAAGTGTATCTCAAGAGCTGTCAGAAACTATTCTCACCATGGTAGCCAATTGCAGCAATGTCATGAACAAAGCTAGACAGCCACCACCTGGAGTTATGCCCAAAGGACGTCCACCCAGTGCCAGTAGTCTAGATGCCATCTCTCCTGTACAGGTATGTGGATGCTTAAACAAGCCATTGCAGCATCATGATGGAAGGTGTTTCCTGTGTCTCTCTAAACCACTTTGTTAATTCAGAATATAGTAATCATATCTTCTTTACTTGATAAATGTTAGATCTTGCAGTTTAGGCACTGCCTTTGAACCTGGTATGTCTTTTGTAGCTTCTCAGGCCAAGCAACAGTGCTAGATTGTAAGGGCTTGTTATAACTGGGGCGCTTCAGCTCTCAACTGAACTGCTCTTTTAAAAACAAGGTATATCTCAGTTACTCCCTCCCACATTCTACCATTGCCTCTACCGTTTAATAGGGAAGAAAATGTGCTTCTAGCAACTTTTTTCAATGGTACATTTTAGTAGCCTGTACTTTCTAAAGACTTAATGAGGCGCCATTAAAGTTTTATTATTTATTTATTTATTTGTACCCTGCCTTTCTACCAAAATATGGCCGTATACTATGTACACCAGTTGCTGGGGAACATGGGCGGGAGGGTGCTGTTGCCCTCACGCCCTGCTTGTGGGTTTCCCATTGGGGCATCTGGTTGGCCACTGTGTGAGCAGAATGCTGGACTAGATGGACCCTTGGTTTGATCCAGCAGGGCTCTTCTTACTGCACTCGTGTTCTGTTTTGGGTTCCCATTGGGGCATCTGGTTGGCCACTGTGGGAACAAAATGCTGGGACTAGATAGGCCTTCAGTCTGATCCAGTAGGACTGGCATTCTTACATTAGTAAATTCCAAAATGTTGGAATTTGATGTGTGGCCTTATTGATTTTCTAGGGCTGATCTAAATGAAGATTGCCAACCATTTGATAGTTATAGAAAGTAACTGTCACTGTTTTAATATCATTTTTATCCTCAGATTGATCCTCTTGCTGCTGGAATGGCATCTCTCAGTTTAGGTGGTTCAGCGGCTCCACACACCCAGAGTATGCCAGGTTTTCCTCCAAACTTGAGTTCAGCGTTTAGTACTCCTCAATCACCAGCAAAAGCATTTCCACCACTTTCCACCCAAAACCAGAATACACCCTTTAGTGGGATTGGTGGACTCTCTTCGCAGCTTCCAGGTACAGTTGTATGAAGGGACTGGGCCTTGTGAAAGGGACATTACTACTTTGTAGATCATTAAATACGATGGCTTGGATCTGAAGTCGCTTCTCTTAAGGTGGTGTGTGTGTGGGGGGGCAGTTTCTGTCAAATCTCCCCCTGCATCTCCAGCACACTGCATCATGTTCCTCACTATCCCCAAGGGCCTTCCAAACTCCAGGAGCAGATTTTCAGAGGGCTGTATAGGGAAAGGGAACAAGGAAAAGCCCCATTCTGTAAATGTGAACTTCCGTTCACAGAAGGAAAGTTGGAATCCAAGCTTATGTATATAACTGAAACACCAAAAATGGAAGAAGTTGTTTCACATATAGTGCATGCTGTTCTGAATTTGGGTAACGGAGGAATTTGTAGTGCCCTGAAGTTTGTCTTCAGACCTCAACAGCGTTCTGAGTGCTTAAGGTGGCTGAGTCACTCATTGTGCAGCATAACTTGGGCACTAAACTTCTGCCTAGTACTCATTGACCCAGTTCAGGGTGGGAACAAAGCAATTGTAACAAAACAATTATTTTGTTTTCTCAGTAGGTGGTCTTACAACAGGTAGTCTGGGTATAGGAACTGGGGCCCTTGGCCTCCCTGCAGGTGAATAATGACCCATTCGTGCCAAGAAAACTGAGTACATCAGGACTGAACCAGCCTACTTTCCAGCAGAGTAAGATGAAACCTTGTAAGTGGTAATGTTGTCTGATTGTGAGGCGTGACTGTGGTATGCCATGGATATGAGTTTTCCTTCCTGGCGGAGGGAGTTGGCAGGAGCTTGTGGGGAACCTTCTTTTTATTTCTCTTACATTCCGCTTTTCCTTTAGGGAGCACAGAGCAGTTTTATGTGGGGCTCCCAGCCAGTCTCCTGCCTTTGTGCTGACCAAACTGAAACCTGCTTAGCTTTAATGAACCAACAGTGCTCCCAACTGCTGCTGTCAGAAACTTGCCCTGTACAGTTACCAAAGTTATTTCAGAGCTAAAACCTACTTGAATCAAGGGGCTTATCAATCTGGTTGAACCAATAGCCTTTATGGAAGTACTGGATATAATTGTTTGCAGTTCTCTATTTTAATTGTGATATTAAACTAGAAAAATACTCTTCAGGTTGATGAGCAAGAGTAAAACGTCCTCCTTCATCTCCTTTTTTACATCACCTTCAAGCTGCTATTGGGCAAGGGAAGACCTAGGCTTTGGTTCTCCCAGCAAGTTCCCTCTTTGCTTTGTCATCGTTGTTTGGCTCTTGAGATGCAGAATGATGGAGAAGTGTTAGCCTCCCTTATCCTACAGTTTCATGTGTTGGGGACACAGATACATGTTGTCTCTCCCACTTCTTGGTCACACTGCTGTGTTACCCAGAGACATAATGTGTCCAGCACACTTATCTATGGTGCTTGTATTTGTCTGTTAGCCTCTTTCATTTTGAACAAAGTATGCCTTTGGTGTCCTGAATATATTCCAAAAGTTTGATAAGGCCACTGGGATGAAGGATATGTGGGCTTGGTTGGTTGGTTGTGTTTTTTTTTAATAAGTTTGTTAGAATAGTTAAGTTCAACTTTTCATTCCTTCATTCATTCCATTTCTATGCTGCCCAATAGCCAAAGCTCTCTAGGTGGTTCATGGCACGTTAAAACATAATATAAAACCTTTAACATTCACAAATTTAGAAGAGTTTAAAATCAAGTTAAAAACAATTAACAATA
This sequence comes from Shinisaurus crocodilurus, assembly GCA_021292165.1. Taxonomy (NCBI): domain Eukaryota; kingdom Metazoa; phylum Chordata; class Lepidosauria; order Squamata; family Shinisauridae; genus Shinisaurus; species Shinisaurus crocodilurus. The sequence goes on from JAHFWL010000454.1 coordinate 150,816, forward strand.
AAACTACCAGGACCTGATAAAAAACTAAAATGCCCCATCATATGCTGTCAAATGTCTGGGAGTAGAGGAAAGTCTTAACCTAGTGCCAAAAAGATGACAATGTTGTACCAGATGGACCTCATTTGGGAGAGCATTCCATAATGGGGGCCACCACCAAAAAGGCCCCCTCTTATCGTTGTCACCCTCCAAGCCTCCCTTGGAGGAGGGTCTCGGATATCGATTGTAGTATATGGGCCTGTTCATACTGAGAGAGGTGCTCCATCAGATATTGCGGTCCTGAGGTGTGTAAGGCTTTATAGGTCAGGACCAGCACCTTGCATTGGATTTGGAAACGTACAGACAGCCAGTGCAATCAGGCCAAAATGGAGTTATATGCTTAGACCTTCTGGTCCCTGCTATCAATCTGGCTGCCACATTTTCCATAAGCTGCAGCTTCTTAAACATCTTCAAGGGCAGTCCCACATAGAGCACATTGCAGTTATCTAACTTGAAGGTTATCAGCTTCTGAAAGCTTTGTTGGGAAAATATCAAAAAGTTGAGTTTGATTTACCATGGTCCAGCAAACGATCTGGCTAATTCATTATCCGACCCTGATCTAAAGGCTCGGAACAAATAATTCGATTTCAAAATAGACAGAAGACTATTAAAAAATTAAAGAAGATAGTATAGAGTTGAAAATGGGGTGACCTACAGCAGTGTTGGTATTACTGTAGACATACAGCTTATTTTTTATAATCGAGCACTTAACTGCTTTTGCAGCAACCTTGCAAAAATCTAGTAGACTGACCTCAATTTTTATCCTATTTCTCATGATTTTTAAACATTAGGCTCCTTTAGCTTAAGGACCATCCTAAGCTGTTTTAGTTTTTTAAAAACCCGAAAAACTTTGCTGATACATGCAAGATTGCCCAGGAGGGCTCCTGAGTTCAAACTTTGAGGTAATTGGACAGAAATTAGGGGAAAGGTATGGAAATATGGTGCCAGTAATGTTAGTGGGGTGGTTTAAGAGGGTCAGTAAGGGGTTAGAGTTGGGTATGGAATACTGGATGTCTGGTGTCAGGAATAGATAAGAGTCTTCTGAGGAGACGACCTTTATTTTAAGTGGCAGAACTTCGTTACTAAGGGTACAATCCTATGCATGTTTAGACAGAAAAAAGTCCTACAACTCTCAGCATTCCCCAGCCAGCCAGGCATAGGATGGCACCCTAAATGTCTTGAATTTGCAGGGCTGTTGAGTTTGATAAGTGTAGTTACTTGTAAACTCCTTAAAATCTAAGCATATGCAGCAGCAGTGGTGCCCTCTGATCCCAGGGTTAGCCTGAAGATGTGTGGAAGTGTGTCTGCATGTTCGTGTTCAGCATGTTGTGTGACTGCTGCATCCTATACAATATGCTGGGCAATGGATGAATAATACTCTGATTCTACAGTCATTGAGATTTGCTTCCTTGGCTTTCAAAGTCACTGTTAGTGAAGTGGAATACAGCAATTGAAGGGTATAACTTGTTCAAAAGGAACAGAAGCAACAGAAAGGGAGGTGGAGTTGCACTGTATGTTAAAAATACGTATCTCTGCACAGAGATACAGGAAGAGGAGCTTGGCAGCCCCATTGAGAGCATCTGGGTTAAAATAAAGGGGGCAAAGAATAAAACGAACATGGCGGTTGGAGTCTACTACCGACCACCCAATCAAGGAGAAGACGAGGATGGAACTTTTGAAAAGCAAATTGCCATTGTTTCTTGAGTACTGCGTCCAGTTCTGGGCACCTCACTTTAAGAAGGACATAGACAAACTGGAGAGGGTTCAGAGGAGGGCAACAAGGATGATAAAGGGACTGGAAACAAGGCCCTATGAGGGAGAGACTGAAAGAACTGGGCATGTTTAGCCTTCAGAAGAGGAGACTGAGGGGAGATATGATCGCACTCTTCCAGTATTTGAAGGGATGTCACACAGAGGAGGGCAAAGATCTCTTCTCGGTCATTCCAGTTTGCAGGACACGGAATAATGGGCTCAAGTTACAGGAACCTAGATTCCACCTAAACATCAGGAAAAATTTCCTGACTGTCAGAGGAATAAGACAATGGAATCAACTACCTAGGGAGGTCGTGGGCTCTCCCACTCTGGAGGCATTCAAGGTGCAGCTGGACAGACATCTGTCAGAGATGCTTTGACCTAGATTCCTGCATTGAGCAGGGGGTTGGACTCGATGGCCTTGTAGGCCCCTTCCAACTCTACTTTTCTATGATTCTATGATTCTAAGTGTGATTGTTTCGTTTACGAAACCAGCAACTGCAGCTAATGTTCTTCTTGGTCTTTGTGCAGTCCTGCATATTGCTTATGCGCCTGCAAACAGGAGCATTCAGAACCTTCTAGAGGTAAGCCATTGAAACATTTTGGTGCAGTGGCCAGTCCCAGCAGTCAAGGCACATGTCCAGTTGGGTGCAGCCAGTGCTTTCGCTCATTTATTTTCTGGCCATCACTGTGGCTTTTGGAATTTTCTTCTTTCACATTTATCAGAGTTAAACCATATTTTTCTTCTCTCCTTGCCATCTCCCCCCCCCCCCAATTTCCATCTCTTCTCCTAGTTACTCCTTTATGTGTTTCACATTTTTATATGTCTCGTGGTTTCTTCCCACCTGTTCACCGAAGGTACAGCAGCCATTCTCCAAGAAATGCTGTTACTATGGGGGTAAGCTTCCACCTATGAATGGACACAAGCTCTTATTTTGCCTGGGTGAACAGCATATTATAGACCAGGAGTGGAGAACTGGTGGGCTGCATGTGCTTTCATCATTTTCAAAATGTACTAAGCAGGCTTGTCCTGCTTAAGAGCAACTCCGTGAAAGTGGACCTTATCCACAGCTGACTGCCATCCAACCCCAGCAAGGCAGTGCGCCCTTTGTGCTCTGTTCAGTGCATCCAGGTGACCTGCCTTCTAGTGAGCCATGTGTAGGTGCTGTGGTGTTTTCCTCTGGCTGTTCGACTAGCCTTTCCTTCTCTGCATTGACCCAAAGTTGAAGGTTCCATCTCCAAATTCCATACTCTCAGGACTGACGGACACCCTCAGCTTCAAGTACTTATCAAGTACTTGTAGAGCCATTGGTCCTGGGACTGAATCTGGACTATGCTTCATGTGATGAATGAGGGCATAAAACTAAACCGGCTAAATGTAGACAAGCGGGGGGGGGGGGGGATGGGAAGAGATGAAATAGGCAAGAGATTGTCGCCTCATGTGCTGCCACCTTTCGCCACCCATTTTCATCCTGGTAGGTCCAGTTGCCTGACCAATTTGCTCTTCCCCTACACTGACTGGCTTGCTGCCATGCCAACCTAGCCTGTCCTGACTACAGTGTAAGAGCTATTGCTGCAACCTATCCTGAAACAGGTGTTCCCAATTTCAGCCCGCAGACCTGGCTGTGTTGAGATCATTGGCTCTGCCTCAGGTATGTGAGCCCTCTCTGTGATGTGGCTGACTCCTGCCATGGAGCTATTTCTCGCCAAATTGGAGCTGCTCTCCTGCCCTGCTCTTTCTGATCCTCATCTGCTTCTTACTCCTGCTCATTGCTTGCAATTTATGGGGGCAGTTCTTTTCCCCTTCGGATGCAGTATTTGACTTGTTTGCAGAAGTTCCCAGGTTTTTCTCTGGCTTCTCTACTGCCTTAATAATGTGTGAGACTCTTGGCTGTCTTTTATTTTATCCCTTATGCTATTTTGACCTCTAATTCCATTAATATTATCCTTCTCACATATCGTTGAACCTGGGAAGATTGTGTCTAAAAAAGCTACCTCTACCAGTACTTCCACTCTTAATCCAAATAATCTGTGGAGCCTTGTTTTTGGGCCCATGGGCCTGATGCAATCCGTGAGTTACTCCCAGCTGGGAACACCCCATTTGTTTGGCCCCACCCCCTTATCCTTGATCATGGCACAGTCTAGGGATGCAGACTGAGACCTCTCCGTAACTCAGGACAGAAGCATGAGCTGAGTTGCTGAGAGGTCTTAGTGCATCACCAATGTGGTACGCTAAACCTCCCAGCCTATTGCACCATGTTGGGGATGACTGCAGTAGTTCAAACACGTTCAGACTAAATCATGGAACATACTGCATAAGGTTTCTCCACCTAACAAGTCCCTATTGCAGCCTTCCCCAACCTGGTGCCCTCCAGATGTTTGGACTGCATTTCCAAGGATTCCTGACCATCGACTATGCTGGCTGGGGCTCCTATATTACCCCATGGTGGCCCTGACAGCCATGGGTCATGTTCCTTCTACTGTTCAAGGATACTTTTTCACCTTCTTAGCACCAAGGAATTCCAAGATGGGCTCGGGTACCTTATCCAGACCATCAGGCTCTGAAGCTTATGACTTGGAGGGCCTGACCCTCTCCAGGCATCTATTGGATGTAATGACACCGTAGTGTTGGAAGCTTGGAAGCCTTCTACTAGAGCTTTCTACTCCGCTGAATGGTCCCATTTCTGCACTTATGTGAAGGACAAGCGTCTCAATCCCATCTGTTGTTCAGTACCTGATCTGTAATTCCCTCTTCCCCTCCTGTTTTGGGAGAGTTACATTTTCTTCCATATGAATTTGCTGGGCAACTATATAATCATTCCATCAGTTAGTTCATTCTTCTCCCATCCAATGGTTAAAAGATTTCTGAAGGGATTGTCTAACACGGTCCTGCCAGTTTGGCTGCCTGTGTCCCTGTGGAGCCCTTCAGTTGTTCAAGTACAGCTCACTGAAGAAACCCTTTGAGCCCCTTGTGATCTTCAGCTACTACCTTTCATGGTGTGATTTTCCTCATGGCTGTTATTTTAGCCTGGCGATTGAGAGAGCTCTGTGCTTTACACTTGGACTATGTGCACCTGTTCCTTCAGAGATAAAGCTGTACTCTGATCTAATCTATCCTTCCTGCCGAAGCATAGGACTTTGTGTTTTACCCAAATCTCTCTTTGGACTTGGGGTGCTTTCACAGTACTGTAGACATCCTGGCCCTAGCCTATCTTGATAGGATGGCCAACTTCTGATAGGATCCCCACCTGTTTGTATGCTATGCTGGCTCTAATGAGTTCTTCCTGCCACATCCCAGCAACCTTCTCACTGGGTCTCATTGACCATCTGGCTTTGCTATGAGCGTGTTCACTTGCTACTCCTGTCAGGAGTTTGAATTTGACACGGGTGCTAGCCATATCCGCAGCCTTCCTCAAAGGTTTGCCAAGCTGCAATCTGGTCTGTTGTGAAACTGTTCTGCCTTTGATGTTTGGACTCAAGCAGATGCTGCCTTTAGAAGGGCTGTATTTGCCTTGTTTACCTGATAATTCCTGCCCCTCCTCCGGGTGAGACAGCTAGCTGGTGGGACCACCCAGTGACCATGAAGGAGGACAGTCATAATTATTTGGGTGGTTGCACAATCCACCGTCCTTTACCTCTTCTTGTGTTTCTCTGTCTGCACATCTCTTTCCTTCCTGGGCAGCTGCAGCAGTCCAGTGGGAACTTACTGGGCATGCGCTTTGGTTGCTTGAGCAGGCCATCAACCCAGAATGTTTCAATGGCTTACTTTTAGAAGCTGCTCTGCACAGGCACAGAAGCCATTATGTATTATTGGCCAGATGGCCACTCGGAGAACTGTAGGTACAGGTAAGCTGTCTTTCCTTGAGCTGCTAGTATGGGTGAGATGTTGATCGAAGTATAGGCTGCATCATGAGATCTGTTGAAACACTGTATACTGGCTTCTGTTTCCTTGGTATTGGATCTATTCTTGTACTGTTAATGCACTTTGTGGACTTATTTAATGTGTATTTACCTTTTTCAACAGCTGACTTATCTCAGGTATGGCCAGAGGCTAATCAGCACTTTAGCAAAGAGATTGATGATGAAGCCAACAGCTATTTTCAGCGTATTTATAATCACCCACCACACCCAACTATGTCTGTAGATGAGGTGAGCTTTGGGTAGCCATTCTCTTTCTCTCTCTCTCTCTCTCTCTCTCTCTCTCTCTCTCTTGCCTTGCTATTCTCCTTTTCCATAAGCTTTCTTTTCAGTCTTATGAAATGTTTGGGGCAGTAGGTGCTTGCAACATTGCTTTTTGTTTGGTTGCAGTTTTAAGGGAAATTTAAATTACGAAGTTCCAAAATGTATGCACACAGAGTTGCAGACAACTTTTGTGCAAGTGAAATTGGATGTTTTAAGTTGTGTCCAGTGGAAACTCTACTCTAAAGGTTAATTTCATTAGTAAATCTCATTGCTTATACAATTCAATAAATATTTAGTATTAAACGCCACGGTTTAAGAGGTCATAGCAGCTAAAAAACAGCATTGGTGTCTTTAAAAAACAAAACAAAACACCATGTTGCATCAAAATCAGTTGTGAGGAATAATTCTGTTTTACTTTCATCTCAGTAGTGCCTCTGTTGTTGCTTGGGTGAACATTTCTTCCCTTGGGGATCTCCTAAACCAACAAAGTGCTACTTAGGAGAGGAAGTTGCAGTTGCTAAGCGTTAAATGTTAGGGTAACTTAGCAGTATAAGTTAGATCAAATCACAGACCCTTTTAAAATGCATTTTTGGTGCACATTGTATGGACTATTAGGAAACATAATTCAGGGTTTTGTATTTCCAAAAAGAATTTTGAAAATGATCATTATATAAAAAATTGCAAGTGCTAGCTCAGTTAATTAAACTTTAGTGAATGCAGTTATGAAGCCTGCTTTGTATGTGCAGCAAATATTCTTCCATGAGCAACTCTTTCTGTTTAAATGTACAGCCAGGAGTTCTATTTGAGACTTCAAACATGTGAAGTGAGGAAAAGATCTGAAATTTCCGCTAGCTAAACTTTGGTTGGGTTTCCCAACAAACTTTACTTTATGCAAGTGCTCCACATCCCTTTGTGAAAGGGCTTGAGCATAAATGAGTCTCTTCGTAACATTTTGATTTCTTTGCAGGTGTTAGAAATGCTACAGAGGTTTAAGGACTCCAACATTAAACGGGAACGCGAAGTATTTAACTGTATGCTGAGGAACTTGTTTGAGGAGTATCGGTTTTTCCCCCAGTACCCCGATAAAGAGCTACACATAACAGCCTGCCTCTTTGGTGGGATAATAGAGAAAGGACTGGTTACATATATGGCACTGGGCCTGGCCTTACGCTATGTTCTTGAAGCCTTACGAAAGCCTTTTACATCCAAAATGTACTATTTTGGTATTGCTGCACTAGATAGATTTAAAAATAGGTGAGTGTCTTTTCATAATATTTCCAGAAATGCATGGGGTAATCTCTAATTATATGCCTACGTCAGCAAAATATTTAGCTTTGCAATACAAGGTTAATTGTATGTTGCCGTTATTGAATGTATCTCACAATAGAGGCATACATTAAATAGACACTTCAGTTAATAAAGGAAATGCATATTTCAGAATAAATGAAACAGAAATCAATTACAGGCAGTCTGAATATGGGCAGAAATTGCCTTCAAATAATACTTTAATTAAATGCTTAAGTATCAGATGGCATACACATTAACAATACTCCTAAAATGAAGGTACTGCCAATCATTGTTACTGATTAAGAGACTCCCCTATGGTAACTAGCTACTTATTTACAAAGGAACAATCCAGTCAAAGTTTAGCCATTTTATGTCTTATTGATATCAGTGGGAGGAGAAGTCCACCCCCCCCCCCCAACACACACACTAAAATAACTTTAACTGGATTGTACCTGATACTTCTGGAATATACAAGGTGACTCCCCCAAGACTCACTATGATGGAAAGCTTAACTTTCATCCATGTTGCGAGACAGTTTTTAAGCCCTCTAGAAACAACTAGTAGGGCACACTTACCAGATGCCATCATGTCAAAGTGCTGGTAAGTCATTTCTCTTTTGTCTCAGAGTACAAATCAGTCTTGAGTCCATTTCTCTCCTTCCCAAATTGATTAAATCCTTGCTAATACCTTCCCATATCCCAGTGGTCCGTTTCCTTTCCTCCTGTTGCTGCCAGTTCTTCCCTTCACACTGCCACTATGTAGTATGTATATATTGGCCTTAATTTGCAGAATGTTTTGCATAAAGAATTGAGTTAGGGCTTGTGTTGAGAGCTAGAGTGGAAGAGAGCGAGAAGGAAGAGCCAGTAGGATGGGGAATAGGTTTGTGGAAGCTGGGGAAGAGGGCCTTGTGGGCCAGGGGAGCAATAGCAAAGCTCATGTGTGTCAGGAAGGGTCTTCGCCTCCCAGTCATTCAGAAAGCCTACTTTAGCAACCTGCCCTGGTGCTTTCAGGCTTTTTATTGGGAACCATGAGGGCAATATTCCTTTTTAAAAAAATTAAAACTGTATAGCCTATAGCAAAATCTGTATGTTGGCCCAGTCCAATGAGTGCTATTGGACAGCCTCCCCACGTAACTTAGTGTGGCTTCCATTGAAACGAGGTATGTACAGGAACAGTGCCTGTTGAAAAGGGCATGTGTCGTCATTAACTAAGAAGTGAATTGTGTACCACAAATTCAAGGCTGAAACTCCTTTTTGATTATTATAAATGCAGATCTAACTCTTCTAAGCTTAGTAGGGTGGCTCTTTTGCAACGGTTTTATGCCTTGGCAGCATATAGTCAGAACCACTGGCTATGTCAATAATTTTCACATTTTTGCTGACGTGTGTGTGTGTGTCAGAACCAGAAAATCCTCAAAGCAACTCTTATTAATTTAGCCAGAGATTAAGCATTATTGTGTTGTTGGTGGTTTTGATCAGGCTATTTTCTCCTACTAATTGATAGTTTTACCGTTGACAGATTGAAGGACTATCCCCAGTATTGTCAGCACTTGGCTTCTATTAGTCACTTTATACAGTTCCCTCATCACCTGCAGGAGGTGAGTGTTAAAGTTATGGAATGTGAATCAGCAAGGGGGAGGGAAGAAATTGAAATGAGTTAGGTTTATTTGCATATTGGAAAGCTTCAGCTTTCCCTTCATTTAGTACTTCAGCATCCATTTAATAAAGGGCACAAAAGTTCTGTGTGAGCAACCCCCATGCATCTGAGAGAAGAAAAACAGGTTAAAACTTCCTGCCAACTATTTTTCTGTCCATTTTCCTTTCATGGAAACCATAGCCCTTTGTCCCAACTCAAAAGCATTTATCTGACTGTTAACTCTTAATTCTTGTGAGGCAGTTTCTTAGGGGGGTGGGTCGTGAATGGGCTTTCCTAGCAAATAAATCCATACTGCTAGGCATAGCAGTCTGTCTGCTCAGACCTTCTGAAAGCAATCAAAACTAGGGATAGTGGAATTAGGATCCTGAAGGTCTGATCCAAAGGCTGTAGTCCAAACACTAAAAGCAATGTTGGTTTAGAGTCTGGGCATCAGCGACATGCTAATCAGCAGGGATTTCTTCATTGTATATGTAAGATTGAATATTTACTTGTGATAAACAACACTGAAAATCTTGCACGCTGCAGTTATTACACCTTTGCTTCAGAAAAGTCTATTTGTTGTAATATTCATCACATGTTATCAATGGAAATAGATTCCTTCAGTGATTGCAGAAACTCTTTTGTCTTTATCCAAAACATGGCTTTGGATTTGGAATGGTTCCACTAGTGCAGGGCTCTCCAACCTTGGGTTCCCAGATGTTGCTGGACTACAGCTCCCAGAATCCCTTGCCATTAGCCATGCTGGCTGGGTATGCTGGGAGCTGTAGGCCAGCAACATCTGGGGACCCAAGGTTGGAGAGCCCTAGTGGAATATTTCACTTCTTACTCCCTTTTCCTCTCGTTGAAGTCTGCAAGGAAGGCTTATGCATCCTTTCAGTAGCAGGTCACATCTTTCCTCTAGGTTTTGCTACCTCCCGTATTCCCACAGGATGGTAGGAAGGGAATGGAGTAAGGACTTGGAAGTACTTGCCTTCAGTTAATGTTGGTGCTGCTAATTGAATAGCAGCACTAATTAGTGTTGCTAATGCAAGTCCAGCTCTGTTCATCGCTGTAGCAAAATAAGGGCTGCTTTTAGGCTATATTGAATGTCTTTATCTGTGATTTTAGGGTAGCTGGAGCATTGCAGAGTTTATTTGTGGTGGTTGGAATTTCCCAAGAACTTCAAGATCAGGAATGTTGGGGGATTGGTTCTAGTGTTGAGGCAATTCTAAAATTTGCTATATACCTTTGAGTGTATGTGAGATTTAAGCATGTTCTGCTTCTTGTCTATTGTAGTACATTGAATATGGACAGCAATCCAGAGACCCTCCTGTGAAGATGCAGGGGTCAATCACCACCCCTGGAAGCATTGCACTTGCACAGGCACAGGCACAGGCTCAGGTTCCGGCAAAAACTCCTCTTGCTGGTCAAGTTAGCACTATAGTAACCACCTCCACTACCACCACTACTGTGGCAAAGACTACAATCACTCCAGTGGGTCGGGTCAGCTTCAAGAAGGATGTGCCGGTAAGTACATGAGCCAGTTCACAGGGGAGCATGCATGATGGGGGAAACACAAATGAGTTTTTACCAATAAGCCTTGGTGTAAAACTATAAAGATTAGCCACAGTTAATGTTCTGAGAGCCCTGTTTAGGTTGAATCACAATCATGCAAGCACCTATATGGTTTACACCACCTCAATAAGGTCTTTTCCCTCCCTCACTTCCCTCAGAAAAGAACTATTTATATTTTTCAAAGATTTTTACACTGCCCTTTAGCAAAAGCGAAGTTTACAAAAATAAGATTAAACCAAAAACAGCAAACTACAGCATATTAAAATACATTATCTTGAAGAATAAGAAATACCTTTGCCTATTGCCAAAAATCACCATGTTGGCACCAGCTGGGCTTCCCCAGGGAGGAAAGTCTACGGGGGGGGGGGGGGGGCACCACTGAGAAGACTGCCAGCCACCTTACCTCCAGGGACATCAAGGAGAATTTGAATTAGTCTTTAAAGGCAGCCCTGAGTACAACACATTACAGTAGTCAGTGCTAGAAGTGACCAGTGCATAGATAACAGTGGCCTGGCTATCCCAGCCCTGGGGACACTGCAGCTGGCACGCCAGCCTAAGACGATGAAGACCCTCTTCACCACAGAAGTGATCTAGGCCACCATGTACAAAGCTGGATGTAGGAGTACCCCAAGATTGCAAACTTGATCCTTTAGTGGAAGTAGATGCTTATGGAAGCGCGGCTGGCTTCTGCTGCATCATAAAGTGCCTCTTCCTAGCTTCGATTGGGATGCCATCTGTGTCCTCCTCCTGGAAAGGAATGATCTGGCAACTGTTATCCATACTTTGGTAACATCTGTGCATGATGCATTGCAATGGCTTGTACATTGGGCTTTTCCTAAAGTGGTCAGAAATTTCAGCTGGTTCAAAATAATCTGCTAGAGGACTGCTAACTAGTAGTGATCATATTTCTCTCATGTTTAAAGATTTGCATTGTCTTACACTTTGGCTTGTAGTCTGTATTAGTCCTACTTAGTAGACTCATTAAAATGAATGGCACTTAAGTCAGTCATGATTCACGTAAGTCATTCATTTCAGTGGGTCTACTCTAAGTAGGACTAACATTGGATACAAACCCATTGTTTCCAGCTACAATTCAAAATGCCAGTTTTAACTTTAAAAGAAAAGACTAAAGGGGACAAGGAAAAGGAAAGACATGTAAATCTGTTCAACAATTAAGATCGTATGATGCCATTTCGGTCCTATTCACCTGAGCTTTTAATTAACATATTATATTGTCGTGCTGCTTTATTTTAGTTTTAGGAATTTTAAAATTTTAATTTTTAATGGTGATTGTAAGCTACCTTAAAGACATTTTATGAGAAGGCGGGGGGGGGGGGGGATGCTGTTCTGGGACTCGAGATCCGGGTTCTAGTCCCCGCTCCGCCATGAAACTCACTGGGTGACTTTGGGCCAGTCACTGACTCTCAGCCTAACCTACCTCACAGGGTTGTTGTGAGGATAAAATGGAGAGGAGGAGGACTATGTAAGCCGCCTTGGGTTCCTTGCAGGAAAAAAAGTGGGGTATAAATATAATAAATAAAAACTGCTCTCTTCCACCAACTGATAGAGAGAAGCTAGATTTAGACCTGGTTTGCACGATCACCACAGCATAAACAATGGGCCATGGGTTGTTTGAGGGTTGTTTCCCCTGCAAACAAGCAATGCTGCTGGGGTTCAGACAGCACGACCAGCCGCATCTGGGCAGGTAATTAGGCAAATGGCAGCTGGCTCACACCATGGCTTGAACAAGCCTTCCACTTGAGTTGGCCCCTCTGGGTACTGTGAGTCCAGACCTCTCGACAATCAGGGTCCAAAGCAAGATCAGACTAAAGCACTTCCCCACATGCAGAGATTCCAACATCCACAGCTCGCAGCTTTGGGATCTCTACGCCACATGAGTCAAGGCTGCATAGGGATGTCCAGAAGTCAGGAATTAGCCTCAAGCCAGCTGGGCTCTGGACTCTTCGATGAAGACACATCCATAGCCACGAGAATGCACAGTCTATGAAAAGTATGATAGTCCTTTTCATAGCAGGTGTGTGAGAGGAAAATCCAAATTAGGTAGAGTCCATGTGCAGAGTGCTCCCAATAGCTCAGTCGGTGATAGATCTAAACAGAAAGATGCAGACAGGGAAGACGAGAGAGATGTTCCTAGCAAAGGCTTGAAGGTGTGGCCATCTTAACCCTCCTTTCAAACCACTATTTGACAAGGGAACTGGCCCATCCACAAGGCCCCTATCCTACCTGGGTGTTTGCTATCTACCCTACAGAGGTGAGGTTTCAACCAGAGTGACACCTCTGCAAACCACCCCTCCCCTCTCCTGAAGTTCCCAGAGAAGGCTGCCAGCATCTATCTTTGCAAGGTCGAAGTTGCAGCTGGCCAGTGGAAACAACTACACTCCCGCCTGCTTTCTCCTGAGAACTCTGTGACAGTTATGAGCTCACACTGGTATTGACATTCCACAGACTGACTAGGCCCCAAACCCTTCCAAACTACTGCTGAATAGTTTCTGGCTATGAACTAGAAGGCCCACTGTATTACTGACATTGAACCCCCACAGTAAACGTGCAAACTGGGCCTTAGTGTGAAGTTTCATTCTTGATGGTGGAAGGACAGCTTGTCCTGAGTTCTGCAGGAGGGATCTTTAGAGCGCATATTCCCCCAAGTTAGGAACTCCCAAGGGCTTTCCTCTTGCTTGTCCCCTTTAGCCTTGGTTTCTTTAGGGGTTGACAGTGCTGATACTGTATTTAATGGTATGAATGATTGCTTTATTAGAGTTCAGTGTTTGTAGCTTGGTTATAGTATTCTGGGAAGGAGGGAGATCACTCTACATCCTGTTTGGGGGTGGGAATACCCAGCTCTTCCTGCAGCAGTAGAAGCTTCATCCCAAAGTCAACTGCTTCACCCCACCACCAATAACAAAAATGTGATGAGTCAAATCTTACTCCCCCCCCCCCCCGGGAACTGTCTGGTGCTTTCTCATTCCCCCTTATCATTTGACACTTTTAGTGACATCAGAATTCTTTGAGTCTTTAACCCAGTGTACTCCAACCTTGGGTCCCTAGATGTTTTTGGCCTACAACTCCCAGCATGCCCCAGTCAGCATAGCTGGCTGGGGCATACTGGGAGTTGTAGGCCAAAAACATCTGGAGACCCAAGAACACTGCTTTAACCAATATCAAATTTTGGGCTCACGCTTTCCTACGTACAGTATCTACCCAAAGATTTTGCTGCTGTACACAATCTTGTGTTGGATCAATGCTGTCCTGCCAGCTTTGTTGCCCCTCGTACCTTAAATTCCCTCTTTAAGTGTTTAATTATGTCATCTTGTCTTTCACTACTCCATTGTTGTTCCATCTGTGCAAAAACCTATTTCCAGATTACTTGCTGATTCCCAAACATCAGCAGACTCCTGACTAAACTCACAACAAAGCTAAAATCTACACTCATGTATTTGCTAGTGTAACTCTTGTCTCTCTCCTCTCTCCCTTTTGTAAATTTATTGTGAAATGGTGACTGGCATCATGCATGGTGTTTCTGCTGTAGTGCTGCCTTCACCCACCGGGTGCAACTCCCATGCTGGCTAGGGAATTGGAATTGTAGTCCAACACATCTGGAGGGTACCAGGTTGGGGAAGGCTGCTTCAGTGTTAAGCCCATAGTCTGTTGTATCCTTAATTAAATCAGCTCATTTTCTTAAATCATTGTTCTTATTCTGCAGCCTTCTATTAATACAACCAACATTGATACTCTGCTAGTGGCCACAGATCAGACAGAGAGAATTGTGGAACCCCCTGAAAACGTGCAGGAAAAGATTGCTTTCATCTTCAACAACCTGTCTCAGTCCAACATGACTCAGAAGGCAAGTATTGTTCTCCTTGTGGAGACACCCTATGAAATAGTCACCTAGGGTGATCCTCGTATGTAGAGATAGGATGGACTGACTTGATGCTTGTCTGTGCACGCAAGAGGTTCTTTCATGTAGCAGCATTCTGTTTCTTCCCAAGAGAGCATTGAATCTGGTCATATTTGCAGCTCCCCTTCAAATGAATTTTACTGTTTGACACTTGTGAACAGTAAGAGTCTTGCTGATTTTAAAATAAGTTTTACAAGAAAGCTCTAGAATTGTAAATGTGCATTTAATAGTCCTTGAGCTGCTCACTATTGGGAAAATATGGTCAGCTTTGTCTATCAAAAGGTGAAAGACTTTAAACATCTGCTGCCATCTTCCTACAGGGACATTTTATCATCTGCAACTGATACTAATTTTTCGAAAATCCCTCTTCCGTACACAATTATTCCACCTCGTCGTATAACTGGGTTTCTATATTTTGTATTCTTATTCAAAATGTGGCTGATCAGCTTACTCAAGAATATAATTTCATTTTTCTTGAATCAAGTTTCTTGCCCTTCTGGCTTCCAAAGCATATTGGAAATGCCTAGGGTAGTCTCAACCATTGGGATGGATGCTTGAGTTTTTCTGGGAGCATAGAGTAAACCAGGAGTGAGGAACCTTTTGTCCACGAGGGACCATTGACCCATGGGAAAAGTCAGTCCTCGAGGCCAGAGCTGATGGAAGGCGGAGCCACTGCCCTCTGTCTTTCTGCTGCCCCCTTCTTCCAGACTCTCTCACACACACACCCAGCTAATGCTGCTTGGCAGAACACGGTCCTAGAGGCAAGTTCTGTCCTAGCCCCCCAGCTTCCACAACCAGAGCAGCATTTGTCACACAAGGGAAAAGGGCTCCATTACTCATACTGGATTGGGGCTAGGGCAGTGTTCTCCACTGCGTAGCTGGCTGGGGCATGCTGGGAGTTGTAGGCCAAAAACATCTGGGGACCCAAGGTTGGAGAACACTGGTCTAGGGGAATTGAGCGCTGAAGCTGGATTGGGTAGCAGTAGAAAAAAGCATGAACTGCAGCCTGAGTGGGAAATGATGCCAAGCAGCCTCCCACCACTGGGGAAGCTGAGCCTCTCTACTCCAAGCACATTCTATAGCAAAGAGAAGCAGCTACTCTCCAAGGGGCTGGCTTGACTGACTGACTGACTGCCATGTGAGTGAGCCATCAGGCTCAGTCAGCTGCTCCTGTCTGGGAGGGTGGAAAATCCTTCCTGCTGTTGGTGTTTTCGAGTATGCAGAGTGTGGGAGATTTATAATCCTATCTGTGTGCTAGCAGACGCCTGAAATTCCACACACAGATCTTCCACATCTCACCTCCCCCCGCGCAGCGTGCAGCGTGTTGTGCCAGTTTGACCAGCCCAGTCTGCCCTGTTGTCAGACTGCTTCCAGCTTCCCCGTTGCAGATTAGCAAGTATAGTTCTACAGAGTATACATTTCCTAGTTACAGTCCATGTGCAGAGTATAAATGCATAGCAAGCATTACATCCAGTGGAGTAAGTTGAGCTTCACTCCACCTCAGCAAAGACGTTACATTGTTGCAGTAACAAAGTCTAGCAAGAAGAACAACAAGAAGAGAGAAAGCAGTCCAGCTTCTCTCTAAGATGGCTTCAGACAGAAAACAAGTTAGCACGTCATCAGAACATACAAACCATGTGACCAGCTCATACTGTTCTCATAGTCTATTTTCCCATGCGAAAACACGAGATCCCAGAAAGACACAACAAACCTGTTTACAGCCATTCTGTCCCTTCCATGTGTAAACAATGTGCTGCAGCTGGTGAAGTGATACATATCACAACATCCCCCCACAAGCTGAGTGCATCTTGTTTCACATTTGCTCAATGAGGCCTAGCGCCGACATTAGCTTCCTGTGTCTTACTACAGGCAATGGTTTTGTGAAA
Organism: Shinisaurus crocodilurus; assembly: GCA_021292165.1. Taxonomy (NCBI): domain Eukaryota; kingdom Metazoa; phylum Chordata; class Lepidosauria; order Squamata; family Shinisauridae; genus Shinisaurus; species Shinisaurus crocodilurus. Next base: position 167,085 of record JAHFWL010000454.1, read on the forward strand.
AGATCTGCCACCTTGTCCCCTGTTGCACAGTATTTGAGTGTTACCCACCCTTTCTGCACACAGTCCTTTACATGAGAGTAACGAACATCAATGTGCTTGGTTCTTGGCCTACATTTTTCAGTTTGTACCATGCTTATGCAAGCCTGGTTGTCTTCAAAAATTGTAACAGCCTTGTCTACTGGTAATTGAAGATCAGTAAACAATTGTTTGAACCATTCAATCTCATTGCATGCTTGAGATAAACTGATGAATTCAGATTCTGCACTAGATACAGCCACACAAGATTGTTTTCGTGTATACCAGTCAATTAGACTTTCACTATACATGATCACAGTTCCACTTGTGGATTTTCTATCTGTTGCAGCTCCCCAATCAGCATCAGTGTACACACAAAAACCTCCCTCTGTGTGTGATGACAATTTCAGTTTGCAATTCATGGAACCTTTTAAATATCTTAACACACGTTTCACAGCTAGCCAATCATACATAGAAGGATTTTGCGTTTTCCTGCTAAGTATGTTCACAGCATTGCTGATGTCTGGCCTACTCACATTTGCCAAATACAGCAGGCTTCCAATAACACTCTGATATTTTCCAATACCCTCAAATTCAGTGTTATCTGTGTGTTTTTGAACTGGGTTACAATTCTCCAATCCATGAATCTCCAGCAATTTCTGAATTTTCCCACTTGGTTGAACAAAGAAAGAACCTTCCTCATCCTGGGATAATTGCATTCCAAGATAGTGTTTCACCAAACCTAGATCTTTCAGTTCAAAGTGTGCTTGCAATTCTCTTGCAATTTTGTCTTTTTGACTTACTGATTCTGTTATCAGTAATATATCATCAACAAAGACTAACAAATACACCCAATGTCCCAGTTCTGTGTGACATGTGTACAGACAGTGATCAGCCTTGCTTTGTTTGAATCCCAAACTAATCAAAACTCTGTCTAGTTTTTGGTTCCAGCATCTTGCTGCTTGTTTCAGACCATATATGGATTTGTGCAAACGACATACAAGACCGGGATTTTCTACAAAACCTTTTGGTTGCACCATGTAGATTTCCTCTTGTAAGTCACCATATAGGAAAGCAGTTTTTACATCAAAATGAAATGCTATCATTTTTCTTTGTGCTGCCAATTTCAACAACAATCTTACAGTTGCATACCTTGTTGTTGGTGCAAACACGGAATCAAAATCTATCCCATGCTTTTGTGCAAACCCTCTTGCCACGAGTCTTGCCCTGTACCTTTCCACCTACCCCTGGTGGTTCGTCTTCACCTTGTACACCCATTTACAGGTGATGGCCTTTCGCCCCACAGGTAAAGATACCAGACTCCATGTTTTGTTAACATGCATGGCATTGATTTCATCCTGCATGGCCTCAAACCAATCATTTCTTACTACTGGTTCCATGCTCTGGATTTCCTCAAAACTTTGAGGTTCTAAAGCTATTTTGAGAACTTTATGTACAACAGTTTTCCCACTTTGGAATTCATCCTGATATCTAACAGGTGCTTTACGTTCTCGGGTTGAACGCCTTAGAGATTGTTCACCTCCCTCCTGTTCCCCAGATATCTGCCCAGTGGCCTGTTCTGTTTCAGAAACATCCAGCTGTGTCTCAGGCATTGAATGCATTGGCAATTCCACCAGCTGTTTCTTTTCATGTGTTTGCTCGTGAAAAATCACATCTCTGCTTAAAATTACCTTTCTGTGTTGTGGTGACCACAGCCTGTATCCTTTTGTTTGTCCATCATACCCCAGCAGAAAACATTCAAAGCTTCTGGCCTGTATATGAACCAAACATTTACACCCAAAAATTCGCACGTGTGCTATCTTTGGTTTCCTTCCATGAAACATTTCATATGGAGTTTTCCCAGTTGTGGTGTTAGGTAATCTGTTCAGCAAATAGTTAGCATTTGAAAGTGCATCCCCCCAGAAATGGTTTCCCAACTTTGAGTCAGCTAATTCAGCCCTCATCACTTCTTGGAGTGTTCTGTTGCGCCTTTCAGCTACACCATTCTGAAACGGTGAGTTTGGGGTTGTGATTTTGTGTCCAATGCCCTCACTTTCCAAGAATTTCTTAAATTTTGTACTCACGTACTCTCCCCCACCATCTGTGAGCAATTCACCTATGGGGTATTGTTTGAACCTGTTACCAGCCCATTTCACAAATGATTCAAATCTCTCTTGAACCTGAGATTTATGCTGCAGAAGATAAACAAATCCAAATCTGCTAAAATCATCAACAATAGTCATATAGTACCTATTTCCCCCATAGCTTTCCTCAAATGGCCCAGCAACATCAGAGTGTACCAGCTCAAATATTCTCGTGCTCACTCTATCACTGTGTTTCTGAATGTTAGTCCTGTGTGACTTAGCCTGACTACATACTTCACATTCCACATAATTAGAACACGGTTTCATTTTCATGCCCTCACACAGACCCGGTATCTTCTCGATGCTCCTGTAATTAGCATGCACAAAACGTTGATGGAATAAATGTACACAATCATCATGAGGTTTACAATTTGCATACTTCACACTCATCATGTGTTACAAATGGATTTATAACATACAGAGAATTCTGCAAATCACCTTTTGCACAGACTGTCCCTTCACGTGAAATCACACATGTGCTGTCTGAAAAACACATTTCATAGCCATTTTGAGCTAATTGGGAAATACTTATCAGATTTGTGTCCAGTTCTGGAACAAGCAATGCCCTTTGTTGACCCAAAGTAGTAAAGTCCATTGTTCCTGTTGCTGAAACATTTATACGTTTCCCGTCAGCTAATTCCACGTGCTGACCTGGACATCCATCTTCTTTCAGAGATTGAAATACATTCCTGGAGTTAGTCATGTGATGAGAAGCTCCAGAGTCTAAGACCCAAACATCATTAGAAGCCCCCACCCTTGCAATCAAACTTTTGCCCATTTTAACTGCCTCTTCAGGTGTGCTTGTTGTTTCCTGTTTGTTCTTTGTCTTTTTCTTTTTCATTCTACAATCTTGTCTCAGATGAGTTGTAGATCCGCAAGTGAAGCATTTTTTCACTTTTAAAGCAACGGCTTGGGTTACTCCCTGCTTGTTATTTGCAGCTTGGCTGTTTGCCACATCAGCCTGGTTTTCTGCAAACTTACGGCCAGAGTTGTTTCGCTTTGCTTGCTGCTTTTCCATTCTGCTATCTCCACAAGCCATTTCTCCAGCTTGAAGCAGAAAAAGCTGCACTTTGTAAATTCCACAAAGATTAAGCTTGATCTCCCATTGCAACTGGATCCTGTGTTACTACAGACCAGAGTCCCGCATGGGTTAAATAATGCTGCATCTGAAAACTCCACAGCACATAGTTCGATCCAGACAATCTCTCCACAATTTGTGGATTCAGGGATTGTGCAGCTGCCATTTCTGTGACCGGGGGATTCTCCTCCTCCTCCTCCCCAGAAATTTCAGCCTCGCTCTCTCCCTCCATGCTCTCGGCCTTGGAACTTCCCTGTAAGCTGTCTGCGCCAGCTAACAGTTTTCTCCCCCTTTCTTCCCCCTTACCAGTTGAAGGACCAGGAGATAGTTTTTCTTCCTTGATGTCTTCTTCCTCTGCCATTAATCACTGCAATCACCAGAGACAAAGCTGTTGCCAAACAGGTCCCGGTTCTGGTACCGACCCGTTCTGGTTCTGGTTCCGATCTCTGGGCCCATAACCCTGTTGGTGTTTTCGAGTATGCAGAGCGTGGGAGATTTATAATCCTGTCTGTGTGCTAGCAGACGCCTGAAATTCCACACACAGATCTTCCAGATCTCACCTCCCCCCGCGCAGCGTGCAGCGTGTTGTGCCAGTTTGACCAGCCCAGTCTGCCCTGTTGTCAGACTGCTTCCAGCTTCCCCGTTGCAGATTAGCAAGTATAGTTCTACAGAGTATACATTTCCTAGTTACAGTCCATGTGCAGAGTATAAATGCATAGCAAGCATTACATCCAGTGGAGTAAGTTGAGCTTCACTCCACCTCAGCAAAGACGTTACATTGTTGCAGTAACAAAGTCTAGCAAGAAGAACAAGAAGAAGAGAGAAAACAGTCCAGCTTCTCTCTAAGATGGCTTCAGACAGAAAACAAGTTAGCACGTCATCAGAACATACAAACCATGTGACCAGCTCATACTGTTCTCATAGTCTATTTTCCCATGCGAAAACACGAGATCCCAGAAAGACACAACAAACCTGTTTACAGCCATTCTGTCCCTTCCATGTGTAAACAATGTGCTGCAGCTGGTGAAGTGATACATATCACACCACCTGCTACCTGCATGCTTCTGCACATTCTGTTCTGCCTGGATTCTGCCTCAGATGGAAGTCTTCCCAACTAGTCAGTGTAGGTTGTTGCCCACTGACTGGGGCAAAGGGTGTCAGGAGCCTGGGTATCAGGGCTAGATTGAAGGGGCAGAGCTTCCAGAGTGGGTTGATGCCACAGGCCAGATAAAATTCACCCCATGAGGAGATGCGTCAGTGCCTTCATACCTCTTTGGCACACTTCATAATCAGGAGAAGCAGAATATGCAAAATGAGCAAAGTATGCAAATAACTTTAATTTGCATGACTAACAGAGGCTACAGAATTCCGATTTTCTTGGCATGTAATAGTTGTGGCTTGGTGTTCACACAATATTATTCACGATGGGTTAGCAGGAGAGCGGGCGAGAAGCTGGTTTCATGACATAAACAATGAATGACGGTAGAAGACAAATTATTAATAGACGTCAGCAAGCCAGTTAGCATATTAGTCAGGTTACAAACCTTGGTAGTGTGCAGTTATTAATTTGTGATCTTTATAACTCGTTATGCCTCTTGAGTTACAGAACAGTCTTGTGTCATCTTCTTTCATTGATCTATTTTGCTGTAATGTGTTTTTATGGATTTAGGTTGAGGAACTGAAGGAAACAGTAAAAGAAGAATTCATGCCTTGGGTTTCGCAATATCTGGTGATGAAGAGAGTTAGTATTGAGCCAAACTTCCACAGCCTTTATTCAAATTTCCTTGACACACTTAAGAATCCAGAATTCAACAAAATGGTTCTGAATGAAACCTACAGAAATATCAAGGTGGGTAGTGAACAGACACTCTTTCATCCTTCTTGTGCCTTGCAAGACTATAAAGCAGAGCTAATATCCAAATATAACTGACACAGATAATGCATTGATTTAAACCTGGCTTACTGGGATTTCCATGGCAGCTACTCTTAAAGGCTCAGTAAGGATTTTGGTGATCTAGATAATGTAATACTGGGCATAAAACCTCCCTCCTTCTAGTCAGTTACAATGCTTTTTCACAGTAGTATGGTCAGTCATGCCATGTACTGCTATTTCTTTTTTCTGAATTTTCTCTGTACTAGCCCAGCATAGACCCTAATGCTGGGTCTATGGGAATGAGCCTGCAGGAGACTTGGGTTCACGTGTTCCTCCTCCACACATGTGAAGAAGAGAGGGGAAATTTTCGCTTTCACTTCAGAACTAACCAGAGTTCCTGTGACATCCAAACCTAGGAAATTATGGCTAGCTAATACAAGCCATAATAAAATGGTAGTCTAATATCCTGGTTGTCGTTTAACCATAGTGGAGGCGTCAATCTTCTCATGCATGTGGGTGGGCGAGTGGGCTAGCCCAAGGCTCATTCCTGTAATGCTGAACTGTGATTTAGCATTCAGTCTGAACCAGACTTTTCAATAACCTGATGAGTGAAGATTGGGCAGTGGGCGAGTATATTTTAAATATGTGTAGAACTCTCAAGGAATGTGCATGTGTGTATTTATGGAGCTTTGCTCCCACTCTACCGGAGCAATAAGGGGCTCTAGGTAAAAGGCCTGACACTTGGACAAAGAAAAGGCCGTGTGAAACAGGCAACTGTGGTGTGCTTGATGAACCCTATGAGTGGTGAATGAAAGTGAAGTGAAATTAGTGTTAACTAAAAATATATATGCTTCTGGAGAGGCATGTGTCCCATAGACAATGCTACAAAGCAAAAAAAAAAAAAAAGTCCCATCTTAGTAAAATTCTGCTGTTGCTACTATGAAACAGTGAAGAGAGCTAGATGGCACAACCTTGCCACAAAAAAAGTGTTTAAAATGCCGCAGTCTTTACAGACCCCTGGAGTACAGACTCCGTTTCCTACTAATTGAAAAACTATTTGACTTTGAATATGTTGGTGAAGTAACCAATTATGTGTGACTGAACATCCTTGATTTCTTTTTCTGTGCTATTATTATAATAATAATAATAAGAAAGATAGGCCATAGTATAACATTATATTTGTCCTTCAATGTCCCAAACATGTAGTGCTCAAGTTTACCTTTCTAGGAGCAGAGATCTCTATGGCCATGGCCTCTGAAATGAAAATTTGAACACTAACAGGAGATAGTTTGTGGCTTTATGGATTCACCATTCCTTGCTGTTAAACTAAAAATTTTATCTTTCTGGGGGGGAAATCATTTAGGTGCTACTCACATCAGATAAAGCTGCTGCCAACTTCTCAGACCGTTCCTTGTTGAAGAATCTGGGTCACTGGCTGGGGATGATCACACTGGCTAAAAATAAACCCATCTTGCACACGGTGAGGCTGGGTGTAGGTGAGGAGTGAAAACTGACTATGAATTTAGAAACTTTAGTGCATCCTTAAACACTCAGTTTTCTGGTTTCTTTTTGTAGTTTAGCAAAAATAAATATGTAGAAATAATAAGAAAAACTGACAAAAGAAAGGAATTTGATTTGTGAGTGTGTCTCCTCCTCTGTTACTACCCATTATTGAGTCTCATTTTCACTACTTTTATTTTAGGACTTGGATGTGAAATCCCTTCTGCTGGAGGCTTATGTTAAGGGACAGCAGGAGCTGCTGTATGTCGTGCCATTTGTTGCCAAAGTGTTGGAATCCAGTGTAAGGAGTGTGGTAAGTCTGATCTACAGGATACTATGGGAACAAGCAGAATATTCAAAAGCAGTAGTCTACTTTAAAGTACCACACAGTAAATATTCCTTATATTGATAGCATCTAAGACCTCGTACCACTCCCTTGTGACTTCCTAACAACCAGTTCTTGAGGTTAGGTTGAAAGAAGTGTCTTAAGATGCTGTAATATTGAAGCTAGTGAAGTTTCCTAAATTCTTTGAAAAATAGAAACGAGCCAAGGAAAAAGTATGCAGTATGTTTGACCCTAGCAGTTGCAGTGTTGCTCTCAAATTAATCATGGGTGTGGGTGTCCCTCCCTCCTCCCTAACTTAATGTAGCATGTAAAGAAAAGATTCCATGAAGAATTTGTCCAGTGATACAATAGTTTATCCTTCAGCTGGAGAAAGATGGCTGTATCTCCAGCCCCCTCCTCCTCCTTTTCTGCAGGCTGAGTTTATGACCACTACCAGTCAGGGATGCTTCTTTGCTGTGTCCTGGAGCTGAGGTGGTGCTTCCACAGCCAAGGGCAACAGCTGGATTTGGAAAGATTAATGAAGTGCAACAGTAAGTGCTGGAGGAGGGCAGTGTGCCAGAATCCAGTTGCTCTGTCCCTGTGATAGCCCTGAGAATTGTGTGGGAAAGGGGTGTTGCTGTTCTGTAATTGACAAGATTGGGCAGTGAAGGAAATGCTAGGTGGGTAGAGGTGGAGACGGAACAAACTGGTACATCGGTGGCATGTGGTCACACTTGCATATTCTTCACACTGCATGAGTGTTAGTCTTGTTCCTCTGCAGTCATGCCTTGGATTGAGAGCATAATTAGTTCCGGAAACATGCTTGTAATCCAAAACACTCTTATATCAAAACGAAATCCCCCCAAAATAAATTTGTACAGGGATTTTTATTTTAAGCCGTACTACAGTACTTGTATTGCAAGATGTCGCTTGTATATCAAGTAAAAAAAAATTAAATAAATATTTTAAAATGTGCTTGTCTTGCAAAACGCTCTCAAACCAAGTTACTTGCAATCCAAGGTATTGCTGTATTGTTGTGCTAAAAGATTTAGCATGTTTCAATGCGGGTTAATATGTTCCAGTGCTGTAATGTTGTCCTTCCATTCTATTTTCTTTGTAGGTTTTTCGGCCTCCAAATCCTTGGACCATGGCAATCATGAATGTACTAGCAGAGCTGCACCAGGAACACGACTTAAAAGTAAGTTATGCTTAATTTCTTTGTGCTCCTCAACACTGCCTTATTTGGATCAAGTTGTCACAATGCATTTGCTTGAAGATTTAATCCTAAGTAGTAAACTGTAGCCAATTGAGTGAAAATGAAATTGTTTGGATACTGGATATCCAGTATTGCCTTGGATATGTTCTCACGTTCTCCTCATTCAAAATGTTTGCCTTGAAGCTTATAGTAGGCCTTCAGAACGTGACAAGATTTAGAGTGGTGGATAGACATAAATGTGAAAGTTCACTTGTCAGTATAGTTACATTATTAAACCTGAAATGATTAAATATTGCACAGCTGAATCTGAAGTTTGAAATTGAAGTGCTCTGCAAGAACCTTGCCCTTGACATCAATGAACTAAAACCTGGGAATCTCCTCAAAGACAAGGATCGATTGAAAAATCTGGATGAACAGTTATCTGCTCCAAAGAAAGATGTAAAACAGCCAGAAGAGCTCCCACCAATTACAACTACAAGTAAGTACAGGATGCCCATTGCCTGTGTTGCCCAAAACTGGTCTGCATCTCCTATAAAATGCTTATTCCCCCCCCATGCACACTCACACACGCACACTCACACACACACACACACACCCTCCAAGCCAGCTTAATGCCAAAAGTAAATTATATTTTCCACAAGGCACAAAAACTGTCTTCTGCCCTTAAACCATCACAGCCTAAGGGAAAGCAGTGACACAAGACAACTGCCGATGACATCAAACTAGGGATGTGTGGATTTTGTTGAATCTGTCCTGTCTGTGTTTTGCAGATTGCAGGCGTCTTTGGTTCCATCTTCCACTCATAGAGGGGGCATCGGATTTTATGTACACAAATTTCATTTATGCTTGCAAATGCACACTTGCTCAAATCCCCCCCCCCCCCAAAAGTAAAAAACCAGCCCGCAAGTCCATGTGACTCGGAAAAATCTGTAGTGTCCACACGTCGGGTTCATAGAAATTTGAACTCATTTGGAGCCGTGGCAGGTTTCTCTGACATCCCTGCATCAGACAGTTGCACTGTTGTGGCTGTCCAGCTGTTCAAGGCAAGAAAGTCTCGTCCGCACTGAGCAGGTGGATCCACCAGTGCATAGCACTGGTCTACTGGTCCCAGGGCCTCCGTGAGTCATTAGGTTAGCATGGCTCGCTTAGTGAGGGCAGCAGCCACATCAGCATCTTTTGACATGAGTGCCTCCCTGGAAGGTATCTGCAAAGCCTCAACCTGGGCTTCAGTGTCTACATTTGTGGGGTACTACAAAATGAATGTTTTTGCTCCCTCCGGGAATGCCACCTTTGGCTGGAGAGTACTGTAACAGGTGGTATAATCTTGTCTGGAGCTAACAGTCCTACCTGAGATGGTGGAGAAGCACTCCTATACTACATCCTGTCATAGGATGTCTTCCCACTCCAGGGGAGAACAGAATATTCAAACTTACCCTGAGTGTTCCTTCTGCTTGGAGATGGGAGGACATCCTGTGTCCACCCACTTGAAAGGGAGTGCCAGAGACAAAACTACAGCTGCCTCTCCTTTTTGGGTTGCTCTAGCTATCCTGCACTCCAGGGAGAGAGTGTTCCTTCCACTTTTATCTTCTCAGGTACACTTTACAGACAGTGCCAATTCTATTTTTCTCTCTTTTATTCTTAGAGATTAGTACTACAGCTTGTCTCAAACTGGGCAGGGACTCCCCCACCAGTGAAGACAGGAAATTCAATTAATCTCTAAGTATCCCTTCATAAGATGACCTCCCCATCTCCAGCTAGAAGGAATACTCACAGTCAGTTGTGCACCATTCTACCCCAGTAGTCGTGAGTGACTCTTGAGGCATCTAGTTCACTTGCTTCCAGTTTGCTTTTCAAGCGGTATCTTCAGTGTCAGTTACTTGGAAAACAGAATAATAAATAGGCAGTTTGCTATCTTTGCTGGTGCTGATTGCCCCAGTATGGGTTTTATTTAGACCAGGGGTGAATAATATGTGTTGCCCCCGTGCTTAAATTCAGCAGTGGCAAGCAAATAAATAAATAAATAAATAAATAAATACTTTCCAATTCCCAACATACAAAATTATGCTTTTCACTCTATGGAGCACTAAAAGGGTTAAATTTAGCTTGTCTTGAAGTTAAATTTGATCTTTTTCCACTCTGTAGCCACTACGGAGTACCAAAAGGTTCAAAATAAGCTTGTGAACAAGCCAAATTTAACCTTTTCAGTACTACGGAGCAGTTTGCCCCAGAATTTTGGCAGCAAACCAGTTTTTTCGGATGCTCCACAGACTGCAATCTGGGGTGGGGTGCAGTTGCCCACTGCTGATTTGGACCACTAATATTTATTCTCTAAGATGTTTGTGACTGTGATTGGTTGCTCTGTTTGCCTCCCAAGCAACCAAAGATATTGAAGTATTTATCGGCACAATTGTAAAATGTAGCAGCAAACACTATTTGCCTTTCCAGTTGCCAGAATTCTTACATTAGGCTACTAAAGCCATGTGTTTCCTATAAAACTAATTCTGTAGTACTGAGTGAGTTTCTGTTAGGAAAGAGATTCTGAAAATCTTTCTCCTGTTGCTTTTGTATTTCTCAGCTGCTGCTACAACACCAGCAACCAGCACTACTTGCACAGCTACAGTTCCTCCACAACCACAGTACAGTTATCATGATATCAATGTTTACTCCCTGGGAGGGCTAGCTCCACATATTACTCTAAATCCAACTGTAAGTATTGGATTTCTATTATTCTATGATTTTGAAAAGACTACCACTTTCAGATTGGGAAGGGATTTTGTGATGGTGCAGAAATAGTTGTGAAAAAGGTGTATATTGACAGTTGTTCTGTCTTTTCTAGATCCCCCTGTTCCAAGCACACCCGCAGTTAAAGCAGTGTGTACGTCAAGCCATAGAGCGTGCAGTCCAAGAACTTGTTCATCCAGTGGTGGATCGGTCTATTAAAATTGCCATGACTACTTGCGAGCAGATAGTGAGAAAGGATTTTGCACTAGACTCAGAGGAGTCACGGATGCGTGTAGCAGCACACCACATGATGCGGAATCTGACTGCTGGTATGGCTATGATTACCTGCAGGGAGCCTTTGCTGATGAGCATAGCCACCAACCTGAAGAACAGCTTTGCCACCGCCTTGCGGGTATGTGTGCAGTTTGTAAGAAGCAATGTTTGAAGCAGAATTAGCTAACACTTTACTTTGTGGCATTGCATTCTAGAATTTTCATGAAGTATCTTAATTGTCCTGCTCAGATTAGCAGTTGATGTATTACAACTTCAGCTGAATACTTTCAATGGCATTAGAAGGATGATGAGAGTGAGGGCCAAATTAGCATCATATCTGATTTGGTCCTGAGTTATGAATTGTGCCTTGGAAATTACTGAAGACCTACCTCATCTGTTACTCTTTTCCACTGATTGAAATTAAGACGGAAGTTGTTAAATCTAGTTGCTACTTGGCCTTTACTCACTGATATGGGGTGGAAAACATTCCCTTTCTAAAAATGTGTTGTTTTATCAAATTAATTTGTAACATAATAAATAGGTATAACACCAGTCAAATTGGGCATTTTCAAAGTTGCAATTCACTTTTGTAATGTGATTATTCCTAAGAAGTATGCATGCATATATAGTATAAATGCATAACAGCTTGGGCCTGCTAAAATTAGTGTTAACGGTTTCCTGTGCCTTCATCCCCCCCCCCCCCAAACTTAAACAGTGGCTGCATTCAGGTGTCAGGATAAACCATGGGCAACTGGGGCCCTCCAGATGTTTTGGCTTACAGCTCCCATCAACTGTAGCTAGCATAGCCAATGGTGAGGAATAATGGGACTTGTAGGCCAAAACATCTGGACGGCCACAAGTTGCCCACCCCTGGTTTAGCATAACAGAAACACGCTTAGCCTCCCCTCGCTCAAGTGTTCCCTTCTTCCAGCACAGCCACAAGAAGGAGATTGGAAGCTTACACTTCCATTTTAGGTTAACCACAGTTTACCATGTCATCTTAACCATAAACTGGTTGCTCTTTACTATAGCTTGTTGAAACGAGCCAGTTTTTTTAACGCATGGCTTGATACAAACCATAGTTAAGATTAACCGCAGTGTGTTGGGTTTGAACAAGATGACAAGCCAAGGTTAATCATAAATGAAAGGAGAAACTTCCAATCTTCTCTATGCCAGAGGAGGAAAGAGGAGCCCTGTGGGAAGGCTAGGATCATTCCCATCGTGATAAGCCATGGTGAATGCAACCTGTGTTAGGAACTGTCGGATATTGAATTGTCAAGTCTTAAAATATTTATAAATATTCAAATAATTTCCAAATAAATTGAACCTGTTGAAGTAACATTTAAACCCTAGTAAGTGTCCTTTATTGGAATTTTTGCTAATCCGATACTTCAATTAAAGGTTCTGGCTATTGGAAAAGACTAAGATATTTATGAAGCATGAAAACTTAATGTGGTATACTTTGTTTCATTTGCTAAATATAAATCAAATATGTGTGTTAAATCAGATCCTAGTCTATTTAGGTCCATACAATTCTGAACTTCACAGGAAGCCCACATTGCTGCACTTATTTAATACTAGCTGTTGCCCTGCGGCTGCGCTCACGTGGATTTTAGGATTTGGTATAATGGAAAAGATACAGTAGTCTCTGACTGAAAGTGTAACGTTTAGGCTGGGTGCTGGCAGCAGAAAACTTTTCTGACAGAAATATCTGATCTTAAAGCAAAATCAGGTTAATCCTGAGAGTCTACAGGTGATGAAGAGTGAGCATGCCAAGTTTGGGGTAGATCCGTCTAAACGTGATGGAGCCTATGCGATGATGCCCCCCACACAAGTCATTTAAAAAGTTTCCCTCCCTTTCACCCCATCATTTAAAAAGTTTCCCTCCCTTTTTGCCCCCTCAGAGAACATTCTAAATGGCCTAGGGGAGATTTGCATACCCAGCCCTATTGGCCCCTGCAGGAATTCATATGAACATTCTAAGTGTGTATAGGCTATTTGCATAACTGCAGCTATTGGCTCCTGCAGCAAGTTGGCTCCTGCAGCAATTATGAGGTGAAGCCTATTTGCAGAGCTGCAAATATGAGAGTGGAGTGATTATAATAATAATGTTTATTTACGGTCTACAGACCACACCTATCTATATATATATATATACATACACACACACAATACAAACAAGATATACCAGCTCTCAGTTGTACACTCAGAATAAAAACATACAATAAAACCGAATCAAGCAAGCATAGAAGGCCTAGTCAAAATAGCAACATTCAAGAATTTTGCAACTTCCTTAGTGATTAAACTATTTGAGCCATCAAGCAAAATGGTCAAAAGAGACTCTAGAGATCGTCCAGGGAAAGTTTGTGTGATTGGATGTATTAGAGTCTCTCTAGCCCCTCTATAGAAACTGCAATTAAATAGAACATGCACAACAGATTCCACTTTCTCGTTGTTGCAGGGGCAGCATCTATTTTTCACTGGGATTTTACTGTATCTGCCATCCAAAAGTTTGGAGGGCAGAACATTAAATCGGGCTAAGGAGAATGCTCTCCTGTATTTAGGGATAGATAACCACTCTAAATAGAGCATCCCATTTTTAGGATAAAGGCCTGACAAACCCAGTGACAGAGGGGAACATGGGCCCTGGGCCGCTGCATGGAGCTCTTGAAAATTGATGTCAGTCAGTCAGGAGACAGCCTAATTGAGGCAACCTTTTGCCTCACTGCTTTATTCCAAGCAGACACATAGGCATCTAACATGGGAAACAAAAGAATTTGGCTTAACCAAAAGCTGGCAACGAAGCCAGAAGTGAATAGAATGTATCCAAGCCAGACAGCTGAGAGAATTAAGGCCAGCTTCAAGATAAAGGGCAGCACCAGGCAGCTACACACTTGGGCACGCTAAATATAGATCTAAGGAAGTAAGACTGAATGCTTTCAAGAGAGTCTTTAAGACAAGGAAACCAGATAGGATCCCCAAAAAGAATCTGGGATACTATCTTAACTTGAAAAACACAGGAGGCAGCTGGAATAAATTTCCCACCTCTAGAAAAAGAAGCTCAATATGGCACTCAGATTTTGTTCGGCTTTAGCCTTAGCAAGCTTTGCCTGGACTCTCCAGTTAGCAGTCTCATGAAACCAAATACCCAGATATTTATAGGAGTCAACTTGATCATAGATTTCATAGATCATAAAGTTGGAAGGAGCCTACAAGGCTATTGAGTCCAACCCCCTGCTCAATGCAGGAAACTAGAGGAGGGGTCTCCCATCCAAGTAATAACCAGGCTTGACCCTGCTTAGCTTTCCACGCTCAGACAAGCTGAGCCATCGTAAGGCACAGGCCTGTATCAAGTCTACTGTTATCCATAACCCAAGAATGTCTAACCTTCTTCCTTGCAAATACCATAACTTTAGATTTGGAGTAATTGATTGTTAAAAGATTTTTATTACAGAACTCAGCAAATCCAGATAGTAATCGCTTAAGACCTAAGTGTGTCTGTGAAATTAGAACAGCATCATCTGCATAGAGAAGGATAAATATTATTGTGGAGCAAATCTTAGGGGGATGGGAGGCTAGCGACCCTAGATGAGAGGGGAGATCGGCCAAATACAGATTAAATAGAGCGGTGGCAAGAACACAACCTTGCCTGACACCACGAGATGAAAAAATCTCATTAGAGAAATGGCCATAGTTACTGCAACGCATCTGGGCAGATGTGTTATGATGCAGAGTACGAATCAGAAACAGTAACCTCCTGTCAATAGAAAGCTGTTCCAGTTTGCTCCAAAGGAGATCACAGGAGAATGGAATCAACAAACAGAACGAACTTGAACTCTTGATACATGAGGGCAAATACGACTTGATAGGGATAACTGAAACCTGGTGGGATGACTCCCATGGCTGGAATACAGCAATTGAAGGGTATAACTTGTTCAAAAGGAACAGAAGCAACAGAAAGGGAGGTGGAGTTGTGCTGTATGTTAAAGATACGTATCTCTGCACAGAGATACAGGAAGAGGAGCTTGGCAGCCCCATTGAGAGCATCTGGGTTAAAATAAAGGGGGCAAAGAATAAAACGAACATGGCGGTTGGAGTCTACTACCGACCACCCAATCAAGTAGAAGACGAGGATGAAACTTTTGAAAAGCAAATTGCCATTGTTTCAAGGAGGCACGATGTGGTAGTAATGGGTGACTTCAATTTCCCTGATATCTGTTGGGAGACTTATTCAGCCAAACATGGCCCCCCCAAGAAATTCCTGAGTTGTGCTGCTGATAACTTCCTCCTACAGAAAGTGGAGGAAGGAACTAGAGGATCGGCTATCCTTGACCTGATTCTAACCAACAGACGAGTTAGTGGATAAAGTGGCAGTTTCGGGAACTCTGGGGGAAAGTGACCATGTTATACTTGAGTTCTTGATTCTAAGGGGAGCAAAAACTGAGTGTAGCCAAACACGTACCCTGGATTTTAGGAACGCCAATTTTAACAAACTCAGAACAATGATAAGTAAGGGCCCATGGCAAGTGACTCTAATGAGAAAAGGAGCCCAGGATGGGTGGGAGTTTTTAAAAGAAGAAATTCTAAAGGCACAATTGCAAACAATTCCCACAAGGAAAAAAAGCAGAGGGCAACAGAAGAAGCCAATGTGGCTTCACAATAAACTCAAAGATGACCTGAAAACAAAAAAGGACACGTATAGGAAGTGGAAGGAAGGACAGGCTACAAGGGAAGAGTACAGGCAGGTAGCACAGAACTGCAGGAATAGTGTCAGGAAGGCTAAAGCTGAGAATGAGCTAAGGTTAGCGAGGGATGCTAAAAACAACAAGAAAGCTTTCTTCAGATACATGCATAGTAAAAGACAGAGGAAAGAAATGGTGGTTCAACTACGCAATGACGATGGCAAATTGATAACAGAAGACAAGAAAAGGCAGAAGTGTTCAATTCCTACTTCGGCTCAGTCTTCTCCCAAAAGAGAGTTTATGTCCCTGGCAAACCTGAAGTGCAGACTGAAGGGGCAGGATTGCAGCTTGAGTTTGATAGGCAAATGGTCAAGGAGCACCTGATTACTCTGAACGAGTTTAAATCTCCAGGTCCTGACGAGCTGCATCCTAGAGTAATAAAGGAGCTGGCAGAAGAACTCTCAGAACCACTGTCCATTATCTTTGAGAAATCATGGAGGACAGGTGAAGTGCCAGATGACTGGAGGAGGGCAAATGTTGTTCCCATCTTCAAAAAGGGCAAGAAGGGGGAACCTGGGAACTATAGGCCAGTCAGTCTGACATCAATCCCTGGGAAAATTCTGGAGCAGATTATAAAGAAGTCTGCAAACACCTTGAAAACAATGCAGTGATTACTAGAAGCCAGCATGGATTTGTCAAGAACAAATCCTGCCAGACTAATCTGATCTCATTTTTTGATTGGGTAACCTCCCTTGTGGGCTATGGGAATGCTGTGGACATAATATATCTGGACTTCAGCAAAGCTTTCGACAAAGTGCCTCGTGATATCCTGATTAGCAAGCTAGCAAAAAGTGGGCTAGATAGAACAACTATCAGGTGGATCCACAATTGGCTACAGAATCTGACTCAAAGGGTGCTTATCAATGGATCCTTCTCAAACTGGGGAGAGGTAATGAGCGGGGTACCACAGGGCTTGGTCCTGGGCACAGTGCTCTTCAACATTTTTATTAATGACTTAGATGAGGAGGTGCAGGGAATGCGTATCAAATTTGCAGATGACACAAAGTTGGGTGGAACAGCTAATACTTTGGATGACAGAAACAAAATTCAAAGAGATCTCGATAGGCTGGAGTGCTGGGCCGAATACAACAGAATGAAATTTAATAGGGATAAATGCCAAGTGCTGCACCTAGGGAAAGGAAAACAAATGCACAGTTACAGAATGGGGGACACTTGGCTCAACAATATCAAGTGAGAAGTTTCTTGGAATTGTTGTAGATCACAAACGGAATATGAGCCAGCAATGTGATGTGGCTGCAAAGAAGGCAAGTGCTATTTTGGCCTGTATTAATAGAAGTATAGCTTCCAAATCGCATGAAGTGATAATTCCCCTTTACTCTGCACTGGTTAGGCCTCATCTTGAGTATTGCGTCCAGTTCTGGGCACCACACTTTCAGAAGGACATAGACAAACTGGAGAGGGTTCAGAGGAGGGCAACAAGGATGATAAAGGGACTGGAAACAAGGCCCTATGAAGAGAGGCTGAAAGAACTGGGCATGTTTAGCCTTCAAAGAGGAGACTGAGGGGAGATATGATCGCACTCTTCCAGTACTTGAAGGGTTGTCACACAGAGGAGGGCCAGGATCTCTTCTCGATCATCCCAGTTTGCAGGACACGGAATAATGGGCTCAAGTTACAGGAACCCAGATTCCACCTAAACATCAGGAAAAATTTCCTGACTGTCAGAGCAATAAGACAATGGAATCAACTACCTAGGGAGGTGGTGAGCTCTCCCACTCTGGAGGCATTCAAGGTGCGGCTGGACAGCCATCTGTCAGGGATGCTTTGATCTGGATTCCTGCATTGAGCAGGGGGTTGGACTCGATGGCCTTGTAGGCCCCTTTCAACTCTACTTTTCTATGATTCTATGAATCGAAAGCAGACTTTAGATCAATAAAAGCTGTAAATAATTTGCCTCCTTTTAAATTTGAGTATTTATGTATTAGATGAGACAGAACCAAACAGGGATCAGAAGTAGTGGCCAGATTTAAACCCAATTTGCTCCTCCCCTAGAATATCATGATCGTTGATCCAGGATTTCAGTTTGAGGCACAAATAATTTGCATAAACTTTCCCCACTATGGAAAGCAAGCTTATAGGCCGATAGTTATTTGGGTTGTCTTTGGGCCCTTTCGTATGTACTGGTATAATAAAAGCCTTCAACCAGACCACTGGGATTATACCAGATTTGTTTATTAGGGAGAAAAGAGTGGCTAACAGAGGGGCCCACCAGCTGATGTTACTCTTCAGAAGCTGAGACGGAATACCGTCTGGGCCTGGTGCCTTACCTGGTTTTAACTGAAGTAACAGTTCCCCTACACTGTTAGGATCAACTGGGGTCCATTCAGGAATATCAGGTGATAAATGGGGGGGGGGGGAGAATTAGAATTAGAAAAAACAGGATTGTTGAAAATAGAGCGAAAATGGTCTTCCCAAACATTTGCTGGGATATGGCAATCAATGATTCCAGCGCTATGGTTTAAAGCACCAGAGACTAATTTCCAAAAGGATCTAGAGTTAAAGATAAGAGATGCTGAGATCAGCATTTGCCATGATTCTTTAACTGCCTCTTTGGGGGGGGGGAGTGATTTTGCCCCCTTTTTTCACCCCCTTAGGGACGGAATTTCCCCAAATCCTTCTTTAGTGGGGGCCTACGTCATAAAAGCAATGTTCCTTCAAAATTTCACATTCCTAGATTAAACGGTTTGAGCTGGGCATTGATGAGCTGCACAATGATATCCCAGCTCCCCCCCCCCGGGACTACACAACAATGAAATCCAGCCCCCCCCCCTCCCCGGGACTACACAATGAAATCCCTGCTTCCGCCCCCCCCCCCCCAGGACCACACAATGAAATCCCTGCCCCCCCCAGGACTACACAGTGAAATCCCTGCCCCCCCCATGACTGCACAATGAAATCCCTGTTCCCCCCCCCTCCGGGACTGCACAATGAAATCCCAGCTCCCCCCCCCCCGGGACTACACAACAATGAAATCCCCCCCCGGACCACACAATGAAATCCCTGCTCCCCCCCCCCCGGGACTACACAACAATGTAATCCCAGCTCCCCCCCCCCCCCCGGGGGGGGACTACACAATGAAATCCCTGCTTTCCCCCCCACCGGGACTACACAACAATGAAATCCCTGCTTGCCCCCTCCCCCTCGGGACTACACAACAACATAATCCTAGCTCCCCCCCCCAACTACCCAACAATGAAATCCCAGCTCCGCCCCGGCTGTGGTTTATATGAACTTCTGTTTTGACGCAGGAGAGATTTGCATATCCGCTCCTGATTGGCCCCTGTGGCAGTTCATACAAACATTGTATATGTCGTTGGAGCGATTTGCATAACCGCTCCTGAATGGCCCCTGTGAACATTCCAGGTGACGCCATTGGCTCTCATCTATTTTGGGCCGTACAGGCGCAGTGAGGGTTTTTTGGAGATTTGAACCCACCAGTCTTTGTCCTTGGGTGATGGAGAGTATGCGTGCCAAGTTTGGGGTGGATCTGTCAAAACGTGATAGAGCCTATGCAACGACGCCCTGCACATAGCAGCCATTCAGTCATGTAAAAAGTTTCCCTCCCTTTTCACCCCCTCAGAGAACATTCTAAATGTTCTAAAGGGGAGATTTGCATACCCACCCCTATTGGCCCCTGTAGGAATTCATACCAACATTCTAAGTGTCCTATGGGCTGTTTGCATAACTGCTCCTATTGGCTCCTGCAGCAATTCTGAGGTGAGGCCGATTTGCATAACTGCTGCCCTGTTTTGCCCATAGGAGATATGAGAGTGGGGCGATTTTGCCCCCTTTTTTCACCCCCTTAGGAACAGAATTTCCAAAAATCCTTCCTTAGTGGGTGTCTACGTCATAAAAGCAATGTCCATTCAAAATTTCACGTTCCTAGATTAAACAGTTTGAGTTGGGCGTTTATGAGTCAAGTCAGGACACTTTCTTTTATATTTATAGATAAAGATTTGCTGGAGAATAAGAATTCTGGTGTTACTGGCCCTTGTTGGGTTCTACAAAATATTTATATTTTAGTATTTGGTTTACTTGTTCATCTGTCATACCAGGAGTGAAGAACCTCAGGCCCGGGGGGGGGGGGGGATCAGTCTCTCCCGGGGTCCCAGGACCCTCTGGGTTCCCCACATGGCCACACTCCCTTTCCCCTCAACAACTGATTATTTGGTGGTTTCCCAGCTTTTGTGCAGTTTTCTCCCATTCTTAAAAGTGGTTTAAGCTAAAATTTGCTGATTTTTCCGGCATTTTTATTTACTTTTGCCCCACACCTTTTTCGTTTAGCCCTGCCCTCTTTGCCTTTGGCCCCGCCCACCACTGGAGTGCAGCCCGAGAGCTTCTCCAAAACTGAATGCAGCCTTCGTGCTGCAAAAGGTTCCCCACCCCAATGTTATATGAGTGCCTTTTACCATCTTCAGTTGGTTCGCCAGCTACGGCCTCTCCTGGACAGGGATAGCTTGGCCACAGTGATACAGGTGCGAGTAACCTCAAGACTGGATTACTGCAATGTGCTCTATGTGGGGCTGCCCTTAAGGCTGCTCCGGAAGCTGGAGCTAGTGCAGAATGCAGCAGCTCGGCTGTTGTCAGGAGCTGCGCCTTTTCAGCATGCATCTCCTTTGCTGAAGGAACTGCACTGGCTACCTATTCGCTACCGGGCCAGGTTTAAGGTTCTGGTACTTGTGTACAGAGCCCGAAACAACTTGGGACCGGGTTACCTGAGAGAGCACCTCCTCCCATGCCAACCTGCCTGGTCGCTGAGGTCATCAGATGGCATGCTCCTGGTGGTTCTTCATGGACCTTTGGCCCGATTGGAGTCCACCAGGAGCAGAGCCTTCAGTGTGGTGGCTCCATTTCTGTGGACCTCCCTGCCTCTGGAGGTCAGGCAGGCTCCAACATGTGCTGCTTTTGGCACCTGCTGAAGACCTCCTTGTTCTGGGAAGCCTTCTCTGTTGTCTAACCACCATTTTAATGTTACTTTGTTTTCAGTGTATTGTTTTTGTTTTATCTGTTTTCATCTTTTTATTGTTCACTGCTCCAGAATCTACTTAGATGTGGAGTGGTATACAAATACTGTAAATAATAATAGACTGAGGTTGCAATCTAATGTGTACTTACTTAGGAGTAAGCCCCATTGAACTCAGTGGTATTTACTTCAGAGTAAACATGCATAAGATTGCACTGCAAGTTTGTAATGTAGGCACATTTTTTCCTTGTTTGCATGCTTCCTTAAAAATCTAAATATAATTGGGTTGATGGATTACTTCATGTTAACATCATGCAAAGTGGTGTCATGTTATGTGGGCTTCTGTAACTGATATATATGTGGTCATCATGGGCATGTTCCCCCTCTAATGGCCTGCATTTTATAACAGGCAGCTTCACCACAGCAGAGGGATATGATGGAGCAGGCAGCTGCCCAGTTGGCTCAAGATAACTGTGAGCTGGCATGCTGTTTCATTCAGAAGACAGCTGTAGAAAAAGCAGGCCCTGAAATGGATAAGAGGCTGGCCACTGTGAGTATGTGGTGGATATACCGTTTAAAGCCAGATCACATACAGTTACGAAGACACTCACTTTCATGTTGTTGTTTTGGGCAGGAATTTGAGCTCAGAAAACATGCCAGACAAGAAGGTCGTAGGTACTGTGATCCTGTAGTATTGACTTACCAGGCTGAACGGATGCCTGAACAGATCCGACTGAAGGTGAGAGAAGTTTAGAGAAAGGGGGATATTATCTACTTTCACAATTGGGACATGTGTCACCATATCGCCAGAGAGGCCTTGTTGGAGTCCTTGTTGGGTTTTGTGTTTTTCAACTCCTTTGGTTACCTCATGTCCCTCAGGGCGCCTCTCCCACTATTGGGGGGGGGGGGGCTGTGCCTCTGAAGGCAGCTCCTTTTCCCACAAATACTGCACGTATGACAGTAAACTCCCTCACAGAGTGCTTGGGAGAAAGGTGCATCATTGACGTGTGCCAGCAGGGTCAGTGCTTTACCAAGCATGCATGCAAAGCACTGCTTTGGGAGCAGGTGCCGCTTGCAGCAGCTGCTGAAATCAAGTTTGCTGCTGCTCTGCGCCCCTCATGACTTTGCTTGTTTTGAAAAGTCACTGCTAGGGGCCAGGACTTTTCATCAGACAGTACGATCTGTGCAAAATCTTATACAGGTTAATTTTCAATTAATTATTGAATGATGTCAATAAATCAGAATACTGCAAAAGTAATGTTAACCCTTCCAGTATCCCCTGAAGCCTTGCTTTCTGAGTTGGAAGCAAGGATAACATTCCTTGATTGGCCTTCCTCGCCAGATGAGAAGAGGACTTTCAATTCATGACAGTATGTTTTCCAGATGTAGTAGTTTGCCTGAATGTTCACACATTAGTATGTCTGTGGAAATGCCATTTTTACAACTTTCTTTTAAGGTTGGTGGTGTGGACCCAAAGCAGCTAGCTGTATATGAAGAATTTGCACGAAATGTCCCTGGTTTCCTACCAACCAATGACTCAACCCAACCCACAGGAATCCTGGCTCAGCCTATGAAGGTAGAAATCCAGTTGAGAATGTTGAAGCCCTTTTGGGGCTCATGTCAACTGTGTAATTAATGACAGCTTAATTTACAAATAATTGGAGGGCTTCTGCAGATCTGTCAGTAGTCTCTTACATTTGTCTTCAAAGTAGTGTGGACTACTACTAGCAGCATTTGTCAAAAGTTGCCATAAAATTTTACAGAAAGAAATTTGGATTATTTCAAATAAACCCTGAGGGAGCTGTTTATTTATAGTTCATAGGTTTTTTTAAATCCATCATGATAAATTGAATACTTTCTTTCATCATGAACTGTTGCTTCACAATAAAATTGCTGTTGGTTTACTCTATTAGCAAAGTTTCAGTTTGATTAGGAGGTGCTCTTAAATTTTCTAATGCTGAGGTTGGTGATGGAAAGGGAAATTTTTGTTGTGATAACCCTTTAGAATTCTCATTCATCTGTGCACCAACCTGTTCTTGTTTCCTTTTAAATCAGCAAGCCTGGGCGACAGATGACGTAGCACAGATCTATGATAAATGTATGGCAGAACTGGAGCAACACCTGCAGTCCGTTCCTCATAGCCTGGCCATGAATCCACAGACTCAAGCCTTGCGAAGCCTCTTGGAGGCTGTCGTCGTGGCACGTAACTCTCGTGATGCTATTGCAGCCCTTGGACTTCTACAGAAGGTTTGTGTGTGAACTCTCTCTATTGACTGGAGACATTTTCTCGGTCGCATTGGGGGAAGCTGTAAACTGTTGCTTGAGAATGCATGCCATTGTAATCTAACAGCTTCAGTAATCCAATGAGAAAACAAGACAGTGGGATCCGTTCTGTCCAAGGGACTCAGACGGTGTGTTTGCTGCTTTTCCTGCAGGCTGTTGAAGGCTTGTTGGATGCCACCAGTGGTGCAGATGCCGACCTTCTTCTGCGCTATCGGGAGTGTCATTTGCTTGTGCTGAAAGCACTGCAGGATGGCCGAGCTTATGGGTCTCCATGGTGTAACAAGCAGATTACAAGGTCAGTCATGGCAAATGGGTAAGGAGTAAAGCTTTGAAGGTCGTAGAAGCTTCATTTAAAGACATTTTGATTTTTGAGATCATAAACATTTCTTCCAGTAATTTCAAAAGAAGTCAGATTAGCACTTCTTATCCCACTGAGTGATCTGAGTTACATCATCAGTCACATAGGTCAATGTTTTGGGGTTTTCAGGCTCCCTGAAATAGGATGCTGGCATGAGAGTTAAGCTGGATAGTATAACAACCAAGCTAGACCACGTGGCATTCACATAATTAGCAATTTTATGAATGGCTTCTTAAAAGTAAATAGGTATGGGGGGGGGGCTTTAAACTTTAAACCTTTGCTCTCTGCTGCACTCCTGGTACATCCAGTGCCTGCTATTTGAAGAAAAGCTTTGTGCCAGAGGAAGCTTCCCCCCCAATGGCTTCCTCAACCTGGTGCCAGCCAGGTGTACTGGACTACAACTCCCATAACTTCCCTGGCAGCCTCCCTACACTCCGCATTCCAGAGCCTGGGTCAGATATACCCTTGCAAAGCCATTCATGCAATTGCCGATTCCGTGAATGGTGTCTCATCTACTTTGGCCCTAGGACTTGTAAATAGAATAATAAAGATGTTTGGCTCCTGTAATAGAATCATAGAAAAGTAGGCCTGTTACATACTTACACTTTGCATGCATCATTGGTGTAGTGCCCCAGCAAGTGTATTGGCTTGAAGTTATTTATTTATTTAATAAATGTATGTCCTGCTTCTTCTTCGTGGTCTCTCTGCATCACACATATGGGCTTTGCGCCTGCGCGGAGACCGTTTCAGGAAGATTCTATAGCTGAGGCTAATTGGGCGGGAACCCCTCCCCCCACGCATGTCCTCTAGGGGGTTCCCGTCCTCTCCCTCAGTTCCTCTTCGACCGCCATCATGTGTGGCAGCGTTTTGGAAGTTCTCTTGCTTGTAGCAACACTTAGCTGAGGAAAATTATCTCTAACTTTATCGTTATCTCTAAGTTGATTTCTGCTACCTTCGTGGTCCCCCCCCCCCCAATTCGTCGCTGGATCTATTCTTTTATTTCGTTGACTTTTGGCCTTATGCCGCCCAAAGCGGCCTTCAGAAAATGTGTCCGGTGTAGCACGAAGCTACCCCCGGCAGACAGACATTCCTTATGCCTCATCTGCCTGGGCAAAGCCCATAATGTTGAAACCTGCCACCACTGCCAGGCTTTCACAAAACAGGCGAGGAGACACAGGGTGGACAAACTTAAAGCCCTGTTATGGAGTAAGGCCCTCCAAGCTCCCGCGGAACCACCCACTCCATTAGTGAGGCCTAGTACGCCGCCCTCCCATACCGTTTCCTCTGCGGCTGCAGCAGATAAATACATGGAAACGATGCTTTCAAAGAGTAAGACCAAGAAAGCACGAAGGGAAAAGGAGGCCGCTAAAAAACTGAGCAAGGAGAAAAAAGAAAAAGCGAGGAGATTACCAAGGAAACTTGCAACTTCGCTCTCGGGCTTGAGAGTGTCGCTAACTGCAGAGATGGCGGACGCCGAGTCTCAAAAAAGCCCGGCTGGGCAAAAATCTCCTTCTGCTTTATTAGGCTCCCTTGGGCTTGAGGGAACCAGCAACTAGATCCTTGTTTCCTCCGTCAAAGAGTTCTTTGGGCTCATAGAACCCTCTCCCATCGGTCTCGGAGGGAGAGATAATAGATTCGCCAACAGACTCAAGGGCGATGGAACGGAATCTGCTGACTCCTCCTCCTCTAACTCGTCCATCTCCAGTTCGAAGCGGACGAATTCGGGTCTCACAAACTCGATCTGTGTCGCTCGAGATCGAAGAAGTACAGATATCAAATGAAGGGTCTCCCGGTTAGAGCTGATCAGGATCGCAGGTCCTCCAGATCAACCAATACTCGTCGCATTCGTTCCTGGTTTCCATCCTCCCGGGAAAGGTCAGTCTGCTCGATGGAATCCAGGAGTTCTTACTACAGCCATTGTTATTCCCGTCGTCGTAGGTCTCCTGACTCCGATTACCGAGATCGTTCAGGCCACCGGTACCGCCCACGGGACTGGTCCCCAATTCCTCGTAGTTCCAGGCGTACTTCTACTACTAGGCCAAATCAATCTCCATACCGAAGTTCGAGGCGGACGCCTCCTTCAGATCACCACGAGCATGCCGCCTCTTCTTCGTTAGTGCCAGCCCGGAGTGTGGGGCATGAGCATCTGACTGGGGTGTCGGTGACAGACATCGCACGATCCCATAAGTCCTCTTCTTCTGCTGCTTCCGTCACCAACTCAGATTCAGTTATTTCTGTGACACCCATCTACTTCTGATCAAAATGTTTCATCGCAAGCGGCTGTTTCTCCATCCGAGGACATGGGGACATACCAGACCAGGTCCTGCGAATGACCCAAGCGTTGGGGTTAGAGACCGCAACCGAAGAGAAGAAAACAGTGGACCCTCTCTTTGATGTGGTCTCTAAATCGACGTCGGGACCGACACTCATACCTATAACTCCAACTATGCTCGAGACCATACAGAGCTCTTGGAGTACACGGCTACTGCACCACCTGCTGCTAAACGTCTTGATGCATTGTACAAGGTACGGCAAGACACCGCAAAATGCCTGCTTTCACCCCCTCTCCTGAACTCGATCATAGTGGAGTCAGCACAATCGAAATAGGGAAAACAGCACTCCACCCCAGCTGACCCAGAGGGCAAGCGCCTGGACAACTTTGGATGACGGGTGTACACCTCTAGTGCCCTGGGTATTCGTGTCGCAGGCTATCAGGGCACCATGGCCAGGTACCAACTTTTCCTGTGGGAAAAAATGGCGAGCCTGATTGATTACTTACCGGATGAAAAAAGAGACCTAGCGAGAGTGTTCCAATCCGAAGCAACCAGCCTCTCACAGCAACAAATCCACACAGCCAGACATCAAGGGGACTGTCATGGCAGGTCCCTGGTGAGCTCCGTCGCACTTCGCCTCCATGCCTGGCTCCGTTCTTCGACTCTTCACACCCGAAACCAAAACAAAAATAGAAAACTTACCCTTTGACGGCATCGGCCTGTTCAATGATAAGACCGACGATTCACTCGATGCCGTCCAGAAGGCCTGGGTGAACGCCAGAAAAATTGGACTTGTACCAACTACCGCTCCTAGGCCTTTTAGACGCTGCAGATGGTCCCAATACCCATCTTCGACAACTCCTCACCAGCCTCCATATCAACCTCAGCAGCAGTGGCAAGACCATCGTGCTCTTCCACAGCAGCCCGGGCACTGAGCCGACAGTTCCAGCAGCAACGGTACCGGGGCTCCCGTAAAGGAGGCGACTTCCAGAAGCGGTGTGTTTGACTCCCTTGAAGGCTCGACCGACATCCACGCTCCAGCTACCTACCTGTCTCAACCTCAATTCGGCACTCGCCTGTCCCGCTTCCTACCATCCTGGAAGAGCATTACCACCGATCGCTGGGTCCATGAACATCGTCCAGCACGGGTACAGGATCGAGTTCAATGCCCTCCCTACCTTTTCTTGGCATCTGCACCGCGCAGCCATCTCTACCGCTGCGAGAAGAGGTCGTTTCCTTGCTACACTAAGAGCCATCGAGATGTTCCCCCCTCACCTTGCTCAGGACGGCCTCTACTCTACTCTAACCTACCTCACAGGGTTGTTGTGAGGATAAAATGGAGAGGAGGAGGATTATGTAAGCCGCCTTGGGTTCCTTGCAGGAAAAAAGGCGGGGTATAAATGTAATAAATAAAATAAATACTCAAGGTAATTCACAGTGTCAAAGAAGGATGGAGGGCTTCAACCAATCCTGGACCTACGCTCAGTCAACTTCTTCATTCTACCCAAGAAGTTTCGGATGGTCACTCTCCAATCGATCCTGCCCCTTCTTCGCAAGAATGATTGGTTTGCATCCATCGATCTCCAGGATGCTTATTTTCATATCGGAATCCATCGGTTCCGACACATACCAATTTGTCGTTCTCCCGTTCGGCCTTTCCACAGCACCAAGGGTCTTCACAAAGTGTATGGCTGTAGTCTGTGCGGCCCTTCGGATTCGTGGGGTAACACTGTTCCCTTACCTGGACGATTGGCTCCTGGTTGCACCGTCTGCATCGGACTTGACAAACTCACTCTGCCTGATTATGGATTTGCTGGACTCTCTGGGACTCTGTCTCAACGAGAAAAAATCGATCCTCTACCCGACTCAGAGGATTCAATTCATCGTTGCACTCTTAGATTCAACTGTCGGTCGTGCCTTCCTTCCGAAGACAGAATAACCAAACTCCTTACCTTGACGACAAGACTACGGAAAGCAGCTTCATGCACGGCGTATTCGATCCAGAAACTTCTCGGTCTCATGGGATCATTGATACCGGTTGTAGCTTTTGCTCGTCTTCGAATGCGCCCGCTACAAAACTGGTTCATAAGGTCGTTCGATTCCGAGATGAATGCACATCGAACCCGACTGTCCATCCCGGCTGACATCAAGCGATCTCTGACGTGCTGGACAGATCACAGAAACCTGATGACAGGTCTACCTTTTCAACCCGTCTCATCAACACTGACTTTGACGATGGATGCCTCTCTTCTAGGTTGGGGAGCACATTGCGGCCCCCACAAAGTACAAGGAGTTTGGCCTCCCCGGGACCAAAGCAAGCATATAAACGTATTGGAGCTCCAAGCAGTGTGGAATTCGATGAAATATCTCGAATCTGTACTACGGACAAAATCAGTGCAGGTGGTCACAGACAATACGACTGTAGTAGCCTATCTGAACAAAGAAGGTGGCACACGTTCTCTTCGTTTGACCAACCTAACCCTTCGTCTGTTCAACTGGATGATCCCTCGCCAGATCTCGGTGAGAGCCATCCACATAGCAGGAAAAGACAACACCCTGGCAGATGCTCTCAGCAGGGTGTTGATCAACTCCCATGAATGGCAACTCGAGCATCGACAACTGCTCTTCCAAAAGTGGGGTACTCCGACAGTGGATCTATTCGCCACTGCGAAAAAAAACCACCTGCCCCGTTTTTTGCAGCAGAGCGGGCCACGACGAAGCATCGATCGGAGATGCATTCCTTCTCACCTGGTCAGGAACCCTCTTCTACATGTTCCTGCCAACTCCGCTGTTAAGAAGGGTGATTTCAAAAATCCAGTCCGACAACACATACTGCATCTTAGTGACTCCTTGGTGGCCAAGACAGGCATGATTCGCACCACTGCTGCACCTCTCCAAAGGGAAATACTTTTACCTTCTGAGGACCCCAACGATATTGTCACAGATCAAGGGCTCCCTCCTACATCCGAATCCGGCCACCTTAAAACTTACCGCATGGCAGATATGATACCGAACACTCTCGCTCTAGAGATCAAAAACGTGCTGACAGCAGCCTGGAAACCGGCAACCAGGGCTTCCTATGCAAGGAAATGGAAGGCATTCTGCAGTTATCTTGGTACCATTGAAGTACCCTATCCTAATGCTCCCATACCTCAGGTGTTACAATTCCGCCTTCATTTACAACACAAGGGGCTGCAGATTAGCTCAATAAAAGTGTACCTAGCCGCATTATCGGCTTATCACAATGGCAGTGAAGGATTTACTTTGTTTTCTCACCCCCTGCTAAAGCGATTTATGAAGGGCTTAAAGAACTTAGTGCCCCCAGTTCGTTCGTTGATGCCGGCTTTTGACCTACAACTGGTTCTCCAAGCTCTTATGTCAAAGCCATTCGAACCCATGGCTACTGCAGATCTCAGGTTGGTCTAGTTAAAAACTGCCTTTCTAATAGCCGTCACTTCTGCTCGTCAAGCTTCTGAATTAGCGGCACTACGGGTGGATCCCCCATATCTTAACTTTCATAAAGAGAAGGTAGTCTTACGCCCAGACCTGACGTTTCTTCCTAAGGTAGTCTCTGCCTTTCATCTAAATCAGGACATTGTACTACCTGCTTTCTTTCCAACTCTTTCTTTCCAACGCCAGTTACACATGCTAGATGTTAGGAGATCTCTTGCATTCTATAAAGCAAGGACTGAGTCTATTCGAACATCTCCTCACCTCTTTGTCTGCTGCGGCGGGTCTTCTAAAGGTTCCCCGGTATCGACTCAAAGACTGGCATCCTGGATTGTAGACTGCATTCGATTAGTCTACGAACTCAAAAAACAACAGTTACCAAGTTCCATATGGGCTTACTCCACTAGATCTGTTTCTACATCAACAGCTTTCGCAAGGGGTGTATCCATGGTTGATGTTTGCAAGGCGGCTACCTGGTCTACTCCTTCGACATTCATAACCCATTATCATGTCGATGTCAGATCGCGGAGCGACAACGCATTTGGCAGAGCTGTCCTTTCCTCGGTCCTTCAATAATTTCAACACCGACCCTCCTCTGGTAAGTCAGCTGGTTACTCTGCCCATATGTGTGATGCACAGAGACCACGAAGGAGGAGGACAGGTTGCTTACCTGTAACTGTGGTTCTTCGAGTGGTCATCTGTGCAGTCACACAACCCGCCCATCCATCCCCACTTCGGTGTCGCTGTCGAGTTCGATAGGGTACCGAAGTAGGAGGCTATTTCTTGGGCATAAATCCTTCGATTCCGAATGACTCCTTCGAGTTCGACTATCGGTATCCGTCTGTAAGCTTAGGAAAACTTCTTCCTACAGTTCTCCCTTGGTACTGGGATCGCGATGGCGGTCTCAGGGAGAGGGCGGGAACCCCCTAGAGGACATGCGTGGGGGGAGGGGTTCCCGCCCAATTCGCCTCAGCTATAGAATCTTCCCGAAACGGTCTCCGCGCAGGCGCAGAGCCCATATGTGTGACTGCACAGATGACCACTCGAAGAACCACAGTTACAGGTAAGCAACCTGTCCTTACCGTATTTTAAAAGTCAATTATCATTGTTGATTAATCCTCCTCTCCCAACCAAAAGTTCTCTGGAACGGAGCAATCATGGCTGCAAGGCTTTGGCACTGCAAAGACTTTCCGTGCTTTGATTCCTCAGTGCATGGCCTGTACTGTAACCCTGTCTTAAAGCCCTGAGATCTGCATTCTGCGTCACTATGTCCAGTCAGCCATTGGCAGTCACACCAGCGGTGTCAGCTCCCGCCACCCTCACCCCCCATGGTTTGTTAACTATCATAATGAAAACTCAGAATTTTGAAAGGTTCTTTGTGCTTATTGATTCTGGTGCAAGTGTTAGTTACATTTCATCTTTGGCAGCGGTGTTGGAGTTTTCTACTCAGACTACTTTTTCATGGGTTGCACCTTTGATGCCACCTCCTGTTGCTTTATGTGCTTGCAAGCCTAGAGAAAGGTTTTGGGTTGTCATGTGACCAGCATCTGACCTCCTTCCCGTGCCTGAAAGGGTTTTATGTTCTCTATTTCTGTAGTCTCCGGTTTCCAGTCTTTTGTGAATGGTCAGCTGGACTTAATCTGTTACTCTTTCCTGTTGAGCCACAATTTATTATTGCAGCCTTCCCCAACTTGGCACCCTCCAGGTGTTAGACTACAACTCCCACCATAGTCATTGGCTTGGCATGGTGGGAGTTGTAGTCTAACAACTGGAGGGTGCCAGGTTGGGGGAAGCTTTTTAACTCTGTGCCAGCCTTCCCCAACCTGATGCCCTCCAAATGTATTGGACTGCAACTCCCATCATTCCCAGTCAGTATGGCCAGTGGCTGTGCTGACTGGGGATGATGGGATTTGCAGTCCAGCACACCTGGTGGGCACCAGGCTGTGGAAGGCTGCCATAGACCTACTGCGGTCCAGTATGGTTCCTGAAGTGTGTGCTAGAACTTGACTGAACATGTGGAATATTTGAAGAAGGAATTTAACATCCCAATTCTCTGTGCTCTGGTTTTTGGGATTGAGAAGAAAGCCAAGCTAACATAAGGAACGAACTAACTTTTTCCAGATGCCTGATTGAGTGTCGAGATGAATATAAATACAACGTTGAAGCGGTAGAGCTACTGATCCGTAACCACCTAGTTAACATGCAGCAGTATGACCTTCACCTGGCTCAGGTGAGATGATGATGCTAATTTTTTATTAAGTCTATATGAGTGCTATTGAATGAAAACAGTTCACTATTTTGCATTCTTTTTCAATGACAGTCCATGGAGAATGGCTTGAACTACATGGCAGTGGCATTTGCAATGCAGCTCGTGAAAATCCTCTTGGTGGATGAGAGAAGTGTAGCTCACATAACAGAAGCAGATCTGTTCCACACCATTGAAACTCTGATGAGAATTAATGCTCACTCCAGAGGGAATGCACCAGAAGGGTAATTCTAAGACTTATTTCATGCTAGTGCAAGTCTTGAAAACAGTGTCTAAAAATGAAGCAGAGGTTCTGGCATTCCTCTGTCCTTCACTCCTCTTGTGTCATGGTGTCACTCTCTTGTTCTAAGGTCCTTTAGAGTTTCAGTCCACTCAGTCTCAGTCCTTATCTCTATTTTAGCTAATGATATAAGAACATGAACTGCACAATGCCATGTTAAATCCAGACAATTCCGGACAGTTCCTTTGCACAGGAAGCACAGAGGACTGGGAAGCGGTTAATAAAGAGTCTCGAGCTGAATGCTGAATTCCTGAATTTAATTGGAAACGCGAAGGAGAGCCCCATTGGCAAGGCTCTCCACCTAAATCTGTTCTTCACCCAAATCCTGGTGGCTCTGGGTCCCTAATAATGGCTTAGCTTCTGTTCAGTCACCCCATCCTTGTTTGGACACCTTTCTTTTGGGGGGCCTGTAGTACAGCATATTGTCAACAAGACCAGAGCAGCTTGAAGCTACTATCCCATTTTTGTTATTTGAAACTAAGCTAAGAAACCTGAGGGTAGCTGCGCCCACAGCATTTTCCTAATCTTTGGCAACCAACCAGGAAGTGACGTCCTTTGGGTTCCCATCCTGTGTAGTCAGGTAATTATAGTGGCTCCTGCTCTGTTTCTTCTCCTCCAGAATCTATCCATTTCTGCCCCCTGGGGCCCACCATTTTCACCAGCCTCACACTCCCCCAGCTCCGCCATTTCCATGGCGCCACCTTCCCCTCCTTATTTGGCACGTGCAAATTTCCCCGATCTTCGCCTTTTCTATCTTCTACACTAGGCCTACTAGAACTGGTACACTGGTCCATGTGCTAGGGGGTGCGTATACTAAGCAAGCCATTTTTCTCTTCTGTAATGAATGTGCATGTGTCTTTTTGAAAACAAAAACCTGTAAAAAATGAAGTTCATGTTTTTGGACTTTGAATGCGTGCGTCAGCGAATTTCCCCATTTGAGCACTAGATATTCCCAACTTAGCAAGATCTTAGTAAGAGACAGTGTGGCGTAGTGGTTAGAGTGTTGGATTGGGACTCGGGAGATCCGGGTTCTAGTCCCCACTCGGCCATGAAACTCACTGGGTGACTTTGGGCCAGTCACTGACTCTCAGCCTAACCTACCTCACAGGGTTGTTGTGAGGATAAAATAAAAATAGGAGGAGGATTATGTAAGCTGGCTTGGGTTCCTTGCAGGAAAAAAGGCGGGGTATAAATATAATAAATAAATAAATAATATTTCCTGTTTATTCCGCTGTGTGCATACCTCTGGTCAAAGACCCCCTAAGACCTGCATTGGTCGTGCGTGACATGTGTATACACGATAATTGTGTTCGTGCAAGCGAGGAATGTGCGCCAGCAAGAGCATAGTAAGGCGGACTGGTATGGCTTTCAGAGGCTGCAATTCTGTGCACAGCTTCCTGGGAGTAAGCCCCCAGTGGCACTTTCCCATCTTCCTTTTGAAAGGTAGTGGTGATTGCCAGTGGGTGGGCCATGCTGGGGCTGTAATAATCGGTGCTGGGACAAAGGTTTTAAAAAGGAGCATGTCCAACCTCTCCGACTCTCTTAGATGCCTGGGGCTCGCAGGAGAGTGAATGGAGAAGGCTAGCCCCGAGGTGAGAGGAGCGGGGAGAGCAGAATTGCCTCCAGGCTTCACTAGGAATCCTCTGCGGTACTACAATGGTTTCCTAAGCTTTGTTGAGTTCTTACTCAGCTTTCTTTTTGGTTCCCCACCCTGTCCCTACAGTATATCACCCATCTGTCTGGAGGGTGAGTGTGGAGTTCCTTACAGCCCAGTGCTGTGTGCGGGATTCTGTGGATCAAGGCAAAGGGATAATAATGTTTATTCTGGCATGAGTGCTGCAACACTCCCACTCTGGACTGATAGCCAGAACTACCCACTGGCTGCTCTAGACATTGACCCGAAGGGCAGAGACTCTGCTGCTTGAGGAATTCCTGCTCGTGCTCTGTGTGTGTGTGTGTGTGTGTGTGTGTGAGAGAGAGAGAGAGAGAGAGAG
This sequence comes from Shinisaurus crocodilurus, assembly GCA_021292165.1. Taxonomy (NCBI): domain Eukaryota; kingdom Metazoa; phylum Chordata; class Lepidosauria; order Squamata; family Shinisauridae; genus Shinisaurus; species Shinisaurus crocodilurus. The sequence goes on from JAHFWL010000454.1 coordinate 200,860, forward strand.
AGAGTGTGAGAGAGGAGAGTGAGAGAGAATGAACACACACTATTGTCAATTTCACAGATGCATCCTAATGCTGCCTTGAGTGCTATTTTTACTGGAAAGGCGGGATATAAATTAAACAAACAAATAATGTCAGGCACTAGACTCTAGTTTTCAATCTTTTCTCTTCCAATTATTTGGCAGCAGTAGTGCACACTTCATTCTGTCTCTTGCTGCATTTCTGAACTGTGAAGCATATAGCATAGAACCAATGTGGGCTACTGGAAGGCATGACTTCGACCAAGGAGACTTATTTCAAATCCGTTAGCCATGACTCACTAGGCCTCCTTGGGCAAGCTGCTAACCCTTGCTCCTAAACTACCTCACAATTTTGGTTGTGAAAATAAAATAGGACAATATATGCCACCCTGACCTCTGTGGAAGATAGGCAGGTTACAAATGGGCAAAATATTGTATGCTAGATGGTGTTTAGACCTGTGTACACAGCACACACACAATCTAAAACAGAGCTTCCCGATTTCTTGTAGGTTACCACAGCTGATGGAAGTGGTACGGTCCAATTATGAGGCCATGATTGACCGTGCTCATGGAGGGCCGAACTTCATGATGCATTCTGGGATATCTCAAGCCTCTGAGTATGATGATCCCCCTGGCCTGAGGGAGAAGGCAGAATATCTTCTGAGGGAGTGGGTGAATCTCTACCACTCTGCTGCAGCTGGGCGTGACAGCACCAAAGCGTTCTCCGCATTTGTTGGACAGGTAGAGCTTGGGGAAAGAGAGGTGCTTTTTATTCAACATAAGTATGGTATGATGCCCTTAGATGAAGTACAATGCTGTGTAGTATTGATTCCCTTAATGTTTTTTCTTTAAATCACATAATTCCTTAGTTCATCTTATATTTATCAATATCTGAATTAGCCTTCCCCAAGTTGGTGCCTGTCAGATGTTTTTGGCTGCAACTCCCATACACTGTTGGACTGGGACTGGGGAGACCCGGGTTCTAGTCCCCACTCAGCCATGAAGCTCACTGGGTGGCTTTTGACCAGTCACTGACTGTCAGCCTAGCCTAGCCTAGCTCGCAGGGTTATTGTAAGGATAAAATGGAGAGGAAGAGGACCATATAAGCTGTCTTGAGTTCCTCGCAAGAGAAGAGGGGGGATATAAATGTAATAATAAATAAAATAGCTGGGTGGGGATGATAGCAGTTGTAGTCCAGTGTATCTGAGGGCACCAGGTTGGAGAAGGCTGATCTAAATTATGTTTCTGTCCTGGATGAGATGTCTTCAAATTTTTACAAGGTATAGCAACCCAGTCCTGATTGAATGTTCATTCCCTTCAGAAGAAGAAAGGCAAAGTGTGTCCCATTTGATTTTTATTCTGAGTTGTCCTTCTAATGGATACATGGTTTACAAAAGAGGAAACAATTTCCACGTGTAAACAAGAGCATGGAATACGGCAAGCAGTTTGCACCAAGTGGCTCTCTTGATTTTCACTGTACCACCACAAACCTTTGTGAAAAGTGCCAGGATTGTTCCACAGCCTTGGCGTAATTGCATTTCAAGCAACAAACCCACTGCTGTTTACAGGTGTGAATCAAGCAAATTGCAGGTCCTCTACCAATTAGAAATCTATTTATGGAAGCAGCATTTAACTGCAAGCTGTATATTACAGTTGGAGAATTTCCCAGTACTGCAAAAAATGCTAATATATTTGGCAGCATGTAAACTGTCCCAAACTAGTATTCAAACAGGCCAGGTTGGGGGGGGGGGGGTTTCCACTTGCACTGGAGAGTGTTGTTAATCATTAATTTGAGCTACCTCTGACTACTTACCCTCTTGTATACCTTCTTGGGTAAGCGTAGCCTTGCAGGGCCATATAAAAACGTTTGGCGGGAGGATGAAAATTGTGATGCTTACTGGACAGACAACTTCAGTATCCTTTATCCCTCTTGAAACATTTGGAAAATTGTGGTCATGAAAGCTATTCAGTACTACTGTGCAGTCTTGTCAATTTGAAAGCTACCCCTAATGCTTCAATTATTGGAAGTATTTAATTGTTTGTGAAATGCATTTTGATTGCTTTCAAAGTGAGATTTGCTGCAAGTTTAGCCTTGCAAGTGACTGATAATATTTAGCAATATGAAAAGCTTAATGAAACTGACAGGAGTGGGAAGAATGAAGATCTTCGTGACTGTCGATTTTCTGACTGTCTTTAGGAAGATCTCTTTACGATCTGGGTTCCAGCTTGAGTAGGTTTGGAAGACATCCCTTGAATTCACACACCTGCTCTTACGACCTCATCAATAGGATTTGTTAAACTATATTTCTGCTGCTTTAATGATATAAACATGTCAAATATACTTTGGCTTAGATGATCAGTAATAATGTGCAAGTTGTCAAGCCCCATGTTTGTTCTGACTGAGATCAGCTTAAGAAGGCTGGCATCCTTTTTAAAAGTTACTGTCACGTACAAGGGCATGGTTTGGCCATTAAAGAGAGAGGGGATTTGGAATACTATAGTAGTATGTTATGAAGATTGTACCTGCTCTCAGTGCTGTACTGCCTAAGGTTCATTGACACCTTGGGGCTTGACACAGTAGATACACAGCCAACTTCAGTAATTGGAATGCTCATTTGTGCGTTCCTTTTTAAGTGAAAATGCAACTTTTTTCCTAAAGGCCAGAAACGTGGTGATACCAGAACTCCCTTGTGCAGCACAGATGATACTTAGTGACAGAATGTTCCGTGTTTCTGCAAGCATAATTGAGAGATCATCACTTTTGCAAAGTGAGAGCCAATTCCCCTGTGGCTCCTGGAGGGCATTCCAAACCACTGGGATAGCATCTCCCCCTAGATCAGTAGGCAGTCTGGCCCATATACAGTGTGCAGCACCAGTAATGCCTGTATACAGGGGCCTCATGGATGTCATGGGAGCATCCTTGCCAATCCACTAGCCTGTTCCACCTGGTTCCTGGATAATAGATATCACCATGATGCAACAGCCCCTAAGAAGCATCAACAAACTTTTCACTCTGTAAAAATGGTAATGCTGAGATTTAGTCCACTTGCATGCCTAAGTAGAACATCAGTAACTTGCTTTTGGAACAAAGAGAGGTTCTGCTGGTCTGAGTTTACCATTGTCCCCCATAACAGATGCATCAACAAGGAATCCTGAAAACCGATGACTTGATCACAAGATTCTTTCGTCTTTGCACTGAAATGTGTGTTGAGATCAGCTATCGCGCTCAAGCAGAGCAGCAGCACAACCCTGCTGCAAACCCCACCATGATTCGTGCCAAGTGCTACCACAACCTGGATGCTTTTGTACGCCTTATTGCACTGCTGGTGAAGCATTCTGGGGAGGCTACCAACACGGTCACCAAGATCAATCTGCTCAACAAGGTGGGAGTGCCCTTTTTTCCACAGTATTCGTTTGTCTTGTGTCTGGGTATTTATTTCTTATATTTATTAATCTAAGTAAAACTGTTTAGGGTTGGCATAGAGCTTTATGAAGAGGTGTTATTCCACTTGCCACAAAACCTTATTGGTATGCATGGAAGCGGATGTAGCACAGTGTTACAAACACGAGCCAGGAATTCCCTGGTTTAAATCACAGCTCGGCCATGCCTCTAAGCATCAACCCGTCCGTATAATAGGGGATGCAGACCTCCCTCATAAGGATTGTTGAGAGACTACATGTGAAGTGCTTTGAGTGCTTAAGACAAGCGTGATAGAAATATGAAGGAGATGGCTTTGTGATGTACACATGCCCCACTTGCTTAAATGTGATTGGACAGAAAACATCTCCGTAAGCTTGCAGCTAGTATCAGCACTTCAGAGCTTTGTCTTAGATACCGTAATCTCAATAAATATTGGATAGGAGCGCAAAGTGTACCATTGAGTTTTGTCGATTACATAAACTTTTTTTTGTGTGTGCAAATTTATAACCCACTAATACAATCTCGAAGTGGCTTTACAGTGATTCTAGTCATACATTGAGGCAGTGTTTTGAGCTGGTTCCCTCTTTTCTGCAGGTTCTTGGGATAGTGGTGGGAGTCCTCTTGCAGGATCATGATGTTCGTCAAAGTGAATTTCAGCAGCTTCCCTACCACCGCATCTTCATCATGTTGCTGTTAGAATTAAATGCTCCTGAACATGTACTGGAAACCATAAACTTTCAGACACTCACAGCCTTTTGGTAGGTGGTATTGAATTTTCATTGGGCTGAGACCTGTTCAGAATAATGTTTTATCTTATTAACTTTGTATAATTTTAAATGTCATAATATTAAGTGAACCAGTCTGTCACTAGAATTACTGCTCATTAAGTAAATTTGTATGCATATGTGGAAACCTTTCCCTCGGGAGGCATTTAGAGCACAGCAAGCCATCAGGAGAAAGTACCAGTCTTTTCCCCTGCAAATGTCTGGAGGGGCAGTCTTTGCATCTAGGATTGCGCCACCTTCAGGTTAGAAGGCAAGGTGGATCTTCTGACCCGGGAAGAAGAAGCAGCAGCAGCAGCAGCAGCAGCAGCTATTATTTACAGTATTTGTATACCACTCTACATCAAGCAGATTCCAGAGCGGTAAACAATAAAAAGACAAAAACAGATAAAAGAAACAAAAACAATACAGTTGAAAACAAACTAAAATTACACTGGTGCTTGAAGAGCAGAGAAGGCTTCCCGGAACAAGGAGGTCCTCAGCAGGCGCTGAAGCAGCAGTGTCAGAGCCTGCCTGACCTCCAGAGGCAGGGAGTCCACAGAAATGGAGCCACCACACTGAAGGCCCTGCTCCTGGTGGACTCCAATCAGGCCAAAGGTCCTGGCCCTGTATCATATTTGGGGAAATTGTGTACAAAAATGTGCACTGATTTCTATGCTGACTTCTAAAAAACACAAACTGATGCAGAAATGAGACAAACAAATTTGAGTTTGGAAAAATTGGAAAGTGCGTGAAACAGAAACCAGACTTGTCCATCCCTAGTTACAGCTGGGGAAGGAAAGTTTAACCCTTTCCTCCTGATATGCTGTAAATCCCTCCCTCGAAAATTTCCTCCTGGCAATTAGGCCTTAAAACAAACTTCCAGTGTTTGCAACTGAAACTTCTGTGAACCCATCCCAAGCCAGATTGCAGCAGGGGTGGCACCAAAGAGGGGGGGCAGCTGGCGAGAAAAGGGGAAGAGTGGGGGGAGAGGGGAAATGGAAGAGAGAGAAGTGGAAGGGACAGAAAGAAAAGAGGGAATGTGGGGAGAGCCCCTGGAGGGATGTTTGATGGTTTGTTACATTTATATCCTGCCTTTCCTCCAAAGAGCCCAAGGCAGCATACATGATCATCCGTGTCTCCATTTTACCCTCACAACAACCCCATGAGGTATAGAGTCACTCAGTCAGTTCATGGCCGAGTGAGGACTAGAACCCGGATCTCCCGAGTCCCAGTCCAACACACTAACCACTACAACACACGGGCTCTCTGTTCCTCTATGTTGGTTGACAAGTTTGTTCTTCAGCTGTACATGGGGTCAATATCAATTCGGTTGATAAGTTAAAGCGAGCCAGGTAAGACGTGATGCTGTCCTAGTTGTCACGACTTCCCTCTGGGCACCCAGAAAAAAAAATGAATGTATGGCAGGTCAATTTTTAAAAATCTTTTGAGGATCTATTAAAACTGTGTTTATAATACTATATAATACTAGTTTTAATTACTGTACAGTAATACCTTGGATTGCAAGTAACTTGGTCTGAGAGCGTTTTGCAAGACAAGCAATTTTTTAAAATAAATTTTGACTTGATAAACAAGCGACGTCTTGCAATACAAATAGTGTAGGGATGTAACCGCTCACCTCGAGCGGGTGTAGCAGGCCTGAAATCGGCCCCGCTCACACCCGCCAGAGACTCGCTTTGATATAAGAGTGTTTTGGATTACAAGTACAGGTTCCGGAACGAATTATGCTTGCAATCCAAGGTATTACTGTATCTTAATTTTGCACGTTAAGTTACATTTTACTATATTTGAATATTTTTGAATCACCTTTGTTCCTTGGAGAAAGATTTGGTGTGCTTTTAAACAAATAAAATGCTTATTTACATAGTTCTGTGTGAGCCATGCAATTTTGGCATTAAAGTGGAAGGTAGATGGTGTGGTTTGACAGCTTTGAGTGAATTGAGACTACCTGGGTAGCATCAGCCATTGGGAGAGGGAGCACTTGATGCTGCTGAGGTTTCTAAAATTTTGTGGTGACATTGTGTCATAGAAGCTTGCGTGTATTAATTTTTAAAAACAATAATGCTTCATATGTTACATTTCACTTTTTTAAAAACTTGGAGATATATAGACTTCCAAGATACTCTCAGCTTAGATAATAATGCAGATTCTTACCTATGCTATAAAACACTCTGACACAAAGCTTGTGTGCTCTATTTTTATTTCAGTAACACATTTCACATCCTGAGACCTACAAAAGCTCCAGGTTTTGTTTATGCTTGGCTAGAATTGATCTCCCATCGGATATTTATTGCAAGAATGCTGGCACATACACCACAGCAGAAGGTGTGGCTGCAGTTTATCTTCTGTAACTTACGAAGCTTCCACAGGGAATAAGGATGCATCTTGGTTTGCAGGTTTTGTTTAACTAGAATGACTTTATGGCTTTTGATGTGCAATGTTCAATTAGTTTTCCGTATTCCCACAATGTAGCTGCAAAGAGATTCAGTTTATCGCCTGAAGGGGTGCTGAAACCTGAGCCCCCACTGAGGTGGATAGAAATTGATGAAAAAGAGAAAAGAGAGATCTGTTTTTAAAATACCATTGATTGATTGATTGATTGATTGCCTGGCTAAAACTGAATCTGAATATGATCTTGTTAAGCCTATGCTTACCACCTTTAAAAACTGAATCAGTGGTCTTCAGTCAAACACACTGACTGCATCCAGAAAGAGCCATGGGCTTGTGTGCTCCTTCAGCGCAGCTGTGAGCAACAGATGGGAAGCTTTTACTTCCATTTTCAATCACAGTTTAGCACTGCATCTGAATCCTAAACTGTGGTTAATCTTAACTATGGTTTGAGCCACTGAGTTAAAGGCAGCTTTTCTATGTAAAATCATGGGGGAAATACCTTTGAGGCACAAATATTGCAGAACAGGTGCATAAATAACATTGTTAGGAACTTGCTAATCCAGGTGAGGGCCTGGCAAGTCCTAGTACCCAGCCCCTATCTCTGGTGGATGCTGGCAGGACGCTCCACTGTGCTGACCTCGGATACTTCTGTTTTTATGCTCTTTAACTACCTGAATTGTGCAATTTGCGAAGTTCTCAAATTAAGAACACTTACTCCAAGCAAACAAGGACATTTCATTTACATCATATGGATGCAAACACTTCTGCCCATTAACTAACTACCAGCCCCTGCTTCTGGAAAGTCTGGGGCCCTTCACTGTGTCTGAACGAAGACACGTGCCATGACACATGGGCTGCTGTGAGCAAGTCAAGTTTTGGATCGTTATCTTTACGTTTCTGGGTTGGTGGTGTGAAGTATGCAGTATAGGTGAAGGGCAACAGTTAAAGCAAAAGGAGTAAATCCTCCCTAGAGAATGCAAACGCTCCATTTAGTTATGTGTTAGTGGTTAGATTAGCTCATTAGCATGCTTCACTGTTCAGCAAATGCATGAAATACCATTGGGCAACCCGATTGAAATCTGCCTTTTGATTTTAAATTATGATTTAAATCAATCCATTCTAGCCGCCATAGGTGTTCCACTGAATTTTGACACAAACTCAACGCTGCAAACTGTTTCTTTGCCTATGATGATTGTCTACAGCCCATCCTGTGCCCTTGTATTTGGGCAAACTTGATGAAGTCATTCCAGTAAAGCTGACTCATTGTTCCATTTCCCTCAAGCCAAAGTTCAACCCATAAAGCAGCCCTTGTTGTGCTCAGCTGGCTAGCTACGTTATGGATTGCATATTTCAGGTAGCGCGGAGAGATTAAAAAATGGACTTGTACTATAGCCCTGTCGTATGCGAATAGTTAATTCCACCACACTGTTTTCGGATGGGAACTAGTCCCGAGAGCATAATAAAGATATTAGCAAAAACCTCACAACTCTTCTCTCATTAGGTAATTTCTCTTTGTAGGGTTGGCCTATGTATGCTCAGCTGTTGATTGATCTGTTTAAATATTTGGCTCCTTTCCTGAGAAACGTGGAACTCGCCAAACCTATGCAAATTCTGTACAAGGTAAATTATGCCGTCATCTGGGAGAGCATTTTGGAGGGAAGGGGAGTTGCAGCAGAGCAAAAAGAGGATTGAATTGCCAGCTAATTCCCGCACTAAAAACAGGGACACATATTTAGGCAGCTCGTAGTCCTAGTTTCTTTCAAAGCTTGTTGTGATGCCAGATTCTTTCTGTACCTTTAAATACTGTACCCAACTTAACTCTTTATATACCTTTAAAGACTACATCCAGCACTTCCAATTCTGAATGCTTTTGGTTGGATCCAGATATATGCTGGATTAGCTGGATTCACAGAAGTGGACTCTTCCCCCCCCCCCCCCGACTCCTTCCTACAGCAGCCCCACTCCAGCTCCCTGGAAATTCTACACTGTTCATCAGGAGGCCCTGCGGAATGGGTTGGGCTGGAGTGGGGGAGGAGGGACCCCCCCCCAAAACTGGGTGAAGGGACCTTCTGCAAGTGGAGCTCAGTCTCCCATGGAAGGCGAATCCTTTGTATATGGAATTAACTTCAGTTGAAAATCAGTGGGTTTTATTCCACATAATACATTTAGGATTTATTTAATTATTAAATTTCTATACCACCTACCGTATTTTTTGCTCCATAAGACGCACTCTCCCCCCCAAAAAAAACTAGGTGGAAATGTCTGTGCATCCGATGGATGGTCCGGAAGAGCGGAGGACTCCTGGGCAGGGCCGGGGAAGCCCCCGCCTCTCAGCTGATTCCCGCGGAACAGCTGATTTTTTATTATTTATTTTTTTACTTTCTGCTGCTGGTCCGGAAGTGCGGAGGACTCCTGGGCAGGGCGGGGGAAGCCCCTGCCTCTCAGCTGATTCCCCATGGAACAGCTGATTTAAAAAAAAAAAGAAATTATTATTATATTTTATTTTTTTACTTTCCTCTGCTGGTCCGAAAGAGCGGAGGACTCCTGGGCAGGGTGAGGGAAGCCCCCGCCTCTCAGCTGATTCCCCATGGAACAGCTGATTTAAAAAAAAATGAAATTATTATTATATTTTATTTTTTTACTTTCCTCTGCTGGTCCGGAAGAGCGGAGGACTCCTGGGCAGGGTGGGGGAAGCCCCCGCCTCTCAGCTGATTCCTGCGGAACAGCTGATTTTTTTTTTAAATTATTATTATAATTTATTAATAATAATTTTTATTTTTTTATTTTTTTTTACTTTCCGCTGCTGGTCCAGAAGTGCGGAGGACTCCTGGGCAGGGCGGGGGAAGCCCCTGCCTCTCAGCTGATTTCCCATGGAACAGCTGATTTTAAAAAAAAATTATTATTATTTTTTGGTGCCATACGGTAAGTGTGTCTTATGGAGCGAAAAATACGGTAATAGCCAAAGCTCTCTGGGTGGTTCATAACAATTAAAACTGTAAAATACTGCACAATAAAATATATGAAACTTTTAAAAGTTTAAAACGAGTATAAAACACAAGTAAAAACAGCAGAAACTGAAAGACTGAAATGTCTCAGAAAACAAGGTCTTCACCTGGCACCATAAAGCGTGCCAAGTGAGCCTCTCTGCATGCAGTTGTAACAAGCTAGTTGACTGCAAGCCGAGCTTGGTTCAATTTAAAATCTGGGTGATTTTATTTATTTATTTATTATATTTATACCCCGCCTTTTTTCCTGAAAGGAACCCAAGGCAGCTTACATAATCATCCTCCTCCTCTCCATTTTATCCTCACAACAACCCTGTGAGGTAGGTTAGGCTGAGGGACCGTGACTGGCCCAAAGTCACCCAGTGAGTTTCATGGTCGAGCAGGGACTAGAACCCAGATCTCCCGAGTCCCAGTCCAACACTCTAACCACTGTAATTCAGTGGTGTAGAGTTCATATCCTGTGTTCGGGTCTTGGAACCTCTAGTCATCATGCTAATATGGTGTAAGGAGAGAGGCAGATACATGCATTATTTTACACCATGCTTTCATGTATTAATATGGGTTAGATAGACCTCTTCCAGTGGTTCAGAGCATGTGCCAGATACCCTTACTGGCTCTTACAAGAACCCCTTGTAAATTATGCCAAGTCTTATGTTCATATTGGAGTTGAAAGGGCTGGCTCGTAGAGAAGGTCTAATGCTACCCTGTGACTGAGTTGACATTCAAACTAGAGACTCCTGAGCTTCTGGTTACCATTCTAAACTACGGTAGCCTACTTCAGTAGACCAGACTGAAGGGTTGGGAAATTTTGTATAGGTTTAGCATAGATGCTTAATCCTCTTCCTTTCCCCCCCTAGGGTACTCTGCGTGTGTTACTGGTCCTATTACATGATTTCCCAGAATTCCTCTGTGACTACCACTATGGATTCTGTGATGTGATTCCTCCAAACTGTATTCAGCTAAGGAATCTTATCTTGAGTGCCTTCCCACGTAATATGAGGCTTCCAGATCCCTTCACTCCCAACCTTAAGGTAATGCAACTGGTATAAATCAAAGCCGCAAGATTCTGTTCTGTTGAAACACTTAGGACGTTGTAGGCGGCCTGGTGTGCATGATTGCTGCAGCCCACCGCCACAGCTTATTTAAGCCATGGTGGGTTGCGGCATGTTCTGGCGGCAATTGTGAATATTCAAGCCATGGTGGACGGACGGCTTATTGTGATGTCTGAACCCGGTGTAGAGCGGGTTGTTGCCGTGGTTAACAAACCACCCCCAACCGAAAACAGCCCGGGGGCTGTGGGTGCTTTTTTAACCCTCTCCAGGTCCAGATGTCACTGTAAGCCATGGCAGGTTGAATATTCACAATGGCCACTGGCACACACAACCCACCATGTCTTAAATAAGTTATGATGGGCTACAACAATCGTGCGAACAAGTCCAGTGTGTCTTGCTATGTTTTCTTAAATTCAGAGATTTTACATTCCCAAAGCTTTGCTTAAACAGTGATGTCAGCCAGCAAGACCTGATAAGTCAGCTTGACTTGCTCTGCCTAAGTCAAGTTGTCTACCCTGTCTGGATCTTCCAAGTCAGGAACATCATTGTGAACTCTTGGTCTCAAGGACATATATGGCGGTCATTGCTTAGTAGTAAAGGGGCTATTAAGCTCTGCTGTCTGTTATCGGTTTGCTTATGCGTCATCTTTACTAGAATGATAGCAGAGATTCAGTTGGAGTAAATGTCCATCCTGCTATTCATCTGACCTTCCATATGGGCTACAACTGAATGGAACGAAATTCTTTTTATATCCAGGTTGCATATCTCTATGCTTTCTAAGGTGAGGTGATGGTTCTCAAAATCGTGTTTCTGTGCCTTTAGCCCATTGCTAACCAGTCAGTGCACACAACTGGACTGTGTTCTGTACTTTATTTCATTTGTAACATTTATATCCTTCCTTTCACTGCAGCCCTGTGAGGTAGGGTAGGGTGAGTCAGTGACTGGCCCAAAGTCACCCAGGGAGCTTGATGGTCAAAAACCCAGATCTCCCAAGTTCTTCTTCGTGGTCTCTGTGCTTCACACACATATGGGTTCTCTGCGCCTGCGCTGAGATCGATCGGAACTTCTTTAGCTGAGCTGAACTGGGCGGGAGCCCCTCCCCCTCGCGCGTGCTCCTTAGCGCGGCTCCCGCCCGTCTCCTCAGTTCCTCTTCGACCGCCTTTGCGACCAGTCGATAGGTTCTTCTTCTCTTCACTTTCGAGTTTTCAAGCTGAGTTTGTTAGTCTTTCTATTAATCTAAAAAACTTTGTTCTCTTCATAAACTTCCTATTTCTTGATTCTCTTTCGGCCTATACTTTCATTATTCAAAAAAAAAAAAAAAAAAAAAACTTCAAAAAAATCCTACCTAAAACCTTCTCTCCCCCGTTCTTGTCCTAGTTATTCTCTATTTTTCTTCCTAATCTAATCTCTAACTATGCCTCTCAAGGCACCATTTAGAAAATGTCAGCGGTGTGGGACTAAAATCCCCCCCGCTGACAATCACTTACTCTGCCTGCTGTGTCTCGGACAGGGGCACGTCGTGGAGTCCTGCAAGCATTGTCAGGCCTTCACTAAGCAGGCCAGAAAAGCCCGCCAAACGAAATTGAGGGCCCTTTTGTGGGAGCAATCCCTGTCAGCAAAAGGCCCCACTCCAGAGGAACGGCCTGGGGGATCCCAGCCTGCCAAGAAGCCGTTAACGGACACGCTAACGGCAAAGAAACTGGCAAAAAGGCTCGTAAGGATAAGGCGAAACGCCTTAAGGAGAAAATGGCGGTTGAGCCTGAGGAAACGGCGGGCCCGTCGACTTCGTCCACTGTGGTGGTATCGAAGCGAACGGTGGCGATGTTTGAGGCTCTGACTGGTGCTCGAGATCGAGCTTCGGGACCGATTGCCCACCAGTCCACCCCGGCCCCGACTACGTCTCCTCGGGGCCGAGAGATCGCAAAAGAGCCGATGACTGCGGCAGCTTCCCTATCGGAGGGAGAGCTTGTGGCTTCGCCAGCCCAGCTCGAGGAGCAGACGACATCGGACAGACCCCGTTCGGGCTCGAGGGGTCCTCCACCGCTGCTGTCTCCGTCGGTTGGGTACGCAGAGGAGCGTCAAGAGCACCGCCGCCGATCACGATCCCCGCATTATCGGGCTCGTGACTCGGTCTCCATGACTTCGAGCCATCGATCTCGTCTCTCCCGATACCGAGATGAGAGGTCAAGGTCTCGCTCCTACTACTCGGGATCAAGTTCTAGGAGTTACTACTCGAGGTCGAGACGCTCACCGAGTCGCGAGAGGTCTGAACGTCACTACTACCACAGGCGTTCAGTTTCTCCGGACAGGCACCAGAGTCGGAGGCATTCTCCTTCACCTCGACGAGATGCGGCTGTGTCTCGTGCCCCGGCTGAAGTGGTGAGAGAGCCGATTGCGTCGACATCGACGGCTCAACCACAGACTCTCGTACGTCCACCGGTTGCGACTGATGTTGTTGGCCACTCCTTGTCGGGATCGGCATACCTGTCGGATTCGGACTCGGCGGCTTCCTCCTCCCACTCCACTTCGCCGGACGCGCAGGTGGAGTCTAAAGATGCGGTCTCCCCGTCGGAGGACATGGGGAGTTTCGCTGAGCATGTCAGCCGGCTGGTGACTGCTCTGGGAGTCGAGGCGAAGTCTTCGAAAGGAAAGGCCAAGGATGACATTTATGCTGTCCTTAGGACGACACAGTCGAACCAGCTGCTCCTTCCATTCCTGCCGACACTGTTGGAGACGGTGCAGGAGACCTGGAAGACTCCGGCCTCAACTAAACCGACAGCCAAACGCCTGGAGTCAATGTACAAAATCCAGGAGGAAGGAGCGAAATTCCTGTTTTCTCATCCGACCCTGAACTCGCTAATAGTCAAATCGGCGCAGTCTCGTGGGGGGAAACAGCATACCACTCCGGCAGATAAAGAGGGTAAGACACTAGATTCCTACGGCCGTAGGATCTACTCATCGTCTTCCCTCGGACTCAAGATATCTAACTACGAGGCGTTGTTGGCTAGATATCAAATGTACATCACGGAGAAGCTGGGAGACCTCTGTGATTATCTGCCGGACGACAAGAGGGACCTGGCAGCTCAATTGGTTAAGGAAGCGACTAGCATCGGTGCCCTGCAGATGAATACAGCAAGGCACCAAGTCGACAGCCACGCCAGGTCGATGGTCGGTTCCGTGGCTTTGCGGAGGCACGCATGGCTTCGCTCTACCGCCCTGACTCCCGACGATAGGGCGAAAATCCAGGACCTCCCTTTTGACGGCGAGGGGTTGTTTAATTCCTCCACGGACGACTCCCTCGACTCTGCCCAGAAAGCTCTGACGACGGCGAAAAAGATGGGGCTTATCCGCCAACAACCGTCCCAGAGTTTTCGTCCACGACGTTGGTCTCGATTCCCGTTCCCAGCCAGACAGTACCAACAGCCAGGCCAGTACAGGAGCGGGAACCGGAGGCCCGGAGCACCGCAGCCTCAAGCGCCGCAACGACCGTTCCAGCAGCGGTCCAGAGGCACCAGGAGGGGAGGCGACGCCGGCCGGCGTCGTCTTTGACTGCCTCGCCGTCCCAACCGTGCTGTCATTGACTCACCACCTCGACACCTCTGCACTACCTCAGACTACTCTCTTCGGGTCTCGACTTTGCCACCACCTCCGATCGTGGAGGACCATCACGACGGATCGATGGGTACTGCGCATCGTGGAACACGGTTACAGGATCGAGTTCGGAGTTCTCTCCCCATTTCTCGGGATCAAGACCACCCGTCCAACTCGGGTGCTGATGGAGGAAGTTTCTACCCTCCTTCGAAAAGGAGCAATACAGCCAGTCCTCACAGAAGACTCACAGGACGGGCTATACTCCAGGTACTTCATCGTGAAGAAAAAAGGAGGAGGACTCAGACCGATCCTGGACCTTCGGACTGTAAATCTTTTTATCCCACCGAAAAGATTCCGCATGGTCACGCTCCAATCGATCCTCCCACTACTCCGAAGGAGCGATTGGTTTGCATCCATCGACCTCAAGGATGCATACTTCCACATCGCCATCCACGAGGACAGCCGGAAATACCTTCGGTTCCGAGTGGGGGACGACTCCTACCAGTTCGTCGTTCTTCCATTCGGACTTTCCACCGCGCCGAGGGTATTCACGAAGTGTGTGGCGGTGGTGTGCGCAAGTCTAAGGGCAAGAGGCATCACCATCTTCCCCTACCTCGACGATTGGTTGCTGGTGGCATCCTCGAGGGTCGAGCTCCAGAGGGCTCTCAATCACACTCTCGATCTCATGCTCGAATTGGGACTTTGTCTGAACGCGGAGAAGTCGGTCTTACAGCCGACAAGAGAGATCCAATACATAGGGGCAAGGCTAAGCGCGTTCGATGGTCGGGCTTATCTCCCGGACGACAGGGCGTTCAAACTGATCTCCCTTGCAAGCAAAGTGTCCAAACAATCGGTGACATCAGCTCATGTCGTACAAAGACTTCTGGGGCACATGGCCTCGACCATCGCAGTCGTACGTTACGCGAGGCTTCGCATGCGACCTCTTCAGACCTGGTTTGTTCGAGCCTTCGAACCAGAAAAGGACAGACCTTCTCTTCGTCTACAACTCCCACGAGCCGTAAGAGAGTCTTTGAGGTGGTGGCAGCAGGAATCAAATCTTCTCGACAGGGTACCATTTCAACCGCCGGTACCGAGCAGGATACTGACGACGGACGCATCCTTACTAGGATGGGGGCCCCACTCCGACGACCACGTCGTACAGGGCACATGGTCTCCGACGGAGGCCTCCAAGCATATCAATTGGCTGGAGCTGATGGCTGTTTGGAGGACGCTCTGAGGAATGGAACATTATCTCACCGGACATCACATACAGATCGTGACGGACAACACCACAGTGGTGGCTTATATCAACAAGCAAGGAGGCACCAAATCCATGCGCCTCACACGACTGACTATGCGACTCTACGAATGGGCCCTCCTTCGTCAGATGTCATTTGTGGCGATCCATATCGCTGGAAAGACGAACGTACTGGCGGACGCACTGAGCAGAGCGTCTCTGCACTCACATGAGTGGGAACTGAACAGGCAAGTGTTGACTTCCCTATTTCAACAGTGGGGTTGACCGGACATGGACTTATTTGCAACCAGCGAAAACGCAGCATGTCCGCTGTTCTGCAGCAGGGCAGGGTCGGACCCGAAGTCGATAACCGACGCATTCCTGTTGGAATGGAGCAACGGGTTTTACTACCTATTTCCTCCAATTCCTCTCCTAACACGAGTACTAGCCAAGATATCGCTAGACAGGACAAATTGCATACTAGTTGCTCCGTGGTGGCCGAGACAGCCTTGGTTCGCCCACTTGCTCAATCTGTCCCAGGGAGATTATCTGCATTTACCGACTCGAGGCGATCTGCTGACACAGCACCAGGGCAAGGTACTTCATCCGAATCTGCATCCCTTAAGCCTCACAGCATGGAGGATCAGATAACGATGGATACGGACCTGTCTGAGGCGGTTAAAGACGTTTTGCTGGCAGCACGCAAACCTTCAACAAGGCTTTCTTATGAGAGGAAATGGCAAGCTTTCTCCAGTTTTGTCGCGGCTTCGGGTAAAGACCCTGCAGCATGCTCGGTATCCACTGTCCTCGATTTTCTGCACTCGTTGATGACCCGTGGACTAAAATTTTCATCAATTAAAGTTTATTTGGCTGCAATTACGGCTTATCGCGCAACTTCTACCGGCATGTCACTATTTGTCCATCCCCTAGTGAAGCAGTTTTTGAAGGGATTAAAAAATTTATGTCCTCCAACGAGGAATATTACACCGGGATGGGACCTTCAACTGGTTTTGAAGGCACTAACAAAAGCGCCGTTCGAACCCATGGCGAAGTCGGACCTACGCCTTCTGTCGCTCAAAACCCTGTTTCTTGTGGCGATTACATCTGCAAGGCGCGTTGGCGAAATAGCCGCACTCAGAATTGATCCTCCGTATACTACCTTTCACAAAGACAAAGTGGTTTTGCGGCCAGATATATCATTTCTTCCCAAAGTCATCTCTGAGTTCCACCTGGGTCAGGACATTATACTTCCAGCATTCTTTCCATCACCAACGTCGGATGTTGAGAGACTTTTACACAGCCTCGATGTCCGTAGAGCCCTAGCCTTCTACAAGGCACGTACAGAGCCCATAAGACGCGCTCAACAACTTTTTGTCTGCTACGGCCCACCGAAAAAGGGCTGCCCCGTGTCGAAACAAAGACTGTCCTCATGGCTGGTCGACACTATTAAATTGGCATATCAACTTGCCGATCGCGTTTTACCGGGCTCAGTAAGGGCACATTCTACGAGAGCCATGTCGACTTCTACGGCATTTGGCAGAGGAATTTCTCTATCGGACTTGTGCAGGGCGGCAACTTGGTCTTCACCCTCCACCTTTATCCGCCACTACCGCCTCGACGTTCGAGCCAGGGCGCAGAACGCTTTCGGGAGAGCGGTCCTATCATCGGTCACCATCTGACTACCGACACCGACCCACCTCCGGTAAGTCAGCTTGCTAATCTACCTATATGTGTGTGAAGCACAGAGACCACGAAGAAGAAGGACAGGTTGCTTACCTGTAACTGTAGTTCTTCGAGTGGTCTTCTGTGCATTCACACAACCCGCCCTCCTTCCCCTCTCGGTGTCTGCATCGAGTTCGATGGATACCCAGGTGGAAATGGGATGGTCTGTTTTTTCATTATGTTTTTTCCTTTTATTTGGACGATCTCGATTATATCGGGATCGAGACTTTATCTATCGATCTCGTGGACATCGAGTTCGATAGTCTGTTATATTGTCATTTCTTTTTAAACAATCTCGATTTGCTCGGGATTGAGTCCTCTTTTTTCTATCGATCTCGTAGCCATCGAGTTCGAGGGGGTGTAGTAAAGCTCTTTTTATTCCTGAATCAACCTCGGTTCCAAGGGTCGCAATAGGCGGTCTCAGGGAACTGAGGAGACGGGCGGGAGCCGCGCTAAGGAGCACGCGCGAGGGGGAGGGGCTCCCACCCAGTTCAGCTCAGCTAAAGAAGTTCCGATCGATCTCAGCGCAGGCGCAGAGAACCCATATGTGTGTGAATGCACAGATGACCACTCGAAGAACTACAGTTACAGGTAAGCAACCTGTCCTTCCAGTCCAGCACACTAGCCAATACATCACACTCTCAGTTAATGAGTGAGCAGTTGAAGAACCTTAGATGTGAGCCTAGAAAACTATTTAAAAGCTGTTAATAAGAAATAAAAACTAGTTGAAGGAAAAGTCATCGATAAGATCATACTTCCCACTTCATCTTGCGTACTTCTCACACAAGGATGTTGTGACTCTGCTGCCCGAAGAATACTGTAACCAGAATCTTTCAAATAGCGTTAGGATCCTTGTGTGTGTTCTTCTCAGGTGGACATGTTGAGTGAGATTAATATTGCTCCACGGATACTCACCAACTTCACTGGTGTGATGCCACCTCAGTTCAAGAAGGATTTGGATTCCTATCTCAAAACCCGCTCTCCAGTCACGTTCCTGTCTGACTTGCGCAGCAACTTGCAGGTGAGAGACTTAATCCGATACTGGTTTTAGGGAAGGAGGATGGGCGTTAAAATACAATTGCATGGCCTACAGTGTATTCTGCACTGAAAGGGACCTTTAGTTCTAGTCCAAACTTGGGCACTTCAGTCATCAAAGGGAAAGGACTACAGAGCCCAACCCAAATCCCAGTGCAGGATCTGTATCACATCCATCAGGGAGGGGCCATAATTCAGTTGTAGAGCACCTGTTCACCTGCAGAAGGTTCCAGGTTTGATCCCCAGTATCTCCAGGTAGGGCTGGAAAAACTCCTGCTTGAAATCCTGGAGAGCCACTGTGCGGACATGAGCAAATCTCTCTAGTGCCTTGTTCTCTAGTGTCCACTGTGGTGATTTCTCTTGCTTTGTATTTGCTCCACTAGGTATCAAATGAGCCTGGCAATCGCTACAATATCCAGTTGATAAACGCACTGGTGCTGTATGTAGGTACTCAAGCTATTGCACACATTCACAATAAAGGCAGCACTCCCTCCATGAGCACCATCACCCACTCAGCTCACATGGATATCTTCCAGAATCTTGCTGTTGATCTGGACACAGAAGGTAAAAACAGAACCTGGTAGTCCTAATGCTAAAAGTGGTGCAAGAATATATGGGCATAGAACACCGTTAGCTTTCTGGACCCTGAAAATGATGTACCAGAAGACACAGTACAATTAGCTGTTCTGCTTCTGTTGGGAAGCCTGGGGATGACAAGTGAATTTTGAAGGACAGGACATTTTTCTTTAACACTTGTCATCGGCCATTTTTACTAGGCTCCTTCAAGCTACCCATATCTATATGGGCTCTGTCTTAACTGTAAGTGCTCTGACAAGGAAGCCTGTCACTTTTCTGTCTGTACAGCCCCCAAGGGCATACTCTTGCTGGCAAATTCACTGTCAAGTGGCAGACCCACCCATTGCTTTAACCTTCTCAGCTTCGGGATAAAAAACTGAATGTCAAATTAGCTGTACTTGTGTGGTTTCTCCTTTGTGTCTAACCCCCCCCCCCCCACTTCCAACACATTTTTTTTGTTCCAGGTCGGTACCTCTTCTTGAATGCAATCGCCAATCAGTTACGGTACCCTAACAGTCATACTCACTATTTTAGCTGCACCATGCTTTACTTATTTGCGGAAGCCAACACTGAAGCTATTCAAGAACAGATCACCAGGTAAGAGATTTATTGCTATTGTTAAACAATTGTTTATTGTTAAAGGCAGGACAGGCAGAAGGTAGGTCTGGATATACTGGTAATTTGCAGTAGATAAACAAGGATTTTTAACTTCCCAGCTGTTTAACAGCAGCAGCAACAAAATGACTCCCCTCCTGCCTTAAACTATACTGCTAAAATTAAGAGAGCTTGGGGTTAGCTGGAGTGAATTGCTGTGCAGAAAGGACTGTGAGCTCCATTCAGTGCTAGTACTCTAAAACAAATTCACACTCAAAATAGATTCTTTAATTCTAAAAGAATGACTTTTTGGTAGATCTAGTCAAAACAAAACACAACAAAGTAGATCCAGCAAACCTGAAGTCTGCCCACCCCTGATCTAAGGAACCTAAACACCTCCTGATCTACTTTGTTCTCACAAACAGCAGATCAGGTGATTATCCTGTAAAAGATATAGTAGCAGCCAGCAGATAAAGGTGGGGCTACCCTCATCACAGCGGCAGCAAAAGTTGCAGCTGGCAGTTGTCTGGTCAAGGAGGCTTTTGGAGAAAGCCAACAGAACACACTTAACCATGGGGCCTGGTGGGCCCTGGGGAGAATGTTCCCCAACGTTGGCACAACTGAAAAGGTCGCCTCTGGTGTTGATCAGAGGGTGAATACAGATGACAGTCCTTGAGGATTGCATCCTCCTCCTTCCCACCTGGTTCTCTCTATGCAGGGGTATCTTTTTTTCCCCTTCTTTTTTTTGGCATGGACGAGTATTCTTTCGCATGGGTGCCCAACCCTCAGTCTGAAGTGGTACAGCCCAGATGCAAGTTTACCATAATCCACTCTTTGAGAGAATGAAATCTAAGTCTTGCAAGTTCGGAACAAGGCATCAGGCTGGTGTGCTGCTGTGTCTACAGGATTTCCAGTGTTAATGTTGTTGGGTGGTCCTGCAGGGTTGCCTGTTCTCCTGTGCTGCTTCCTTCATGTTAGCAGGGCTTTGCAGATGTATCTGCTAGATGTCCTGGCAAGTGTGATTCCCCCCCCATGCCTTAAGCTGTTTCTCTTTTACAGAGTTCTGTTAGAACGGCTGATTGTAAATAGGCCTCACCCATGGGGCCTCCTAATTACCTTCATTGAGCTGATAAAAAACCCAGCATTTAAGTTCTGGAACCACGAGTTTGTTCATTGTGCTCCAGAAATTGAAAAGTGAGTAATTTAAAAGTGTTCATTCTTTACATTTGGAGGAGTCTATCATAGGGACTCTGGTGCTTCCAGAAGAGGGAATTGTGACTTGAAATGAAGTTTATTCTCCTCCTTGTAGGCTGTTCCAGTCTGTCGCGCAATGTTGTATGGGGCAAAAACAGGCACAACAAGTAATGGAAGGAACTGGAGCTAGTTAGAAGAAGCAAACACTGTGGAAAGTATGCCAGCCTGGAGGTCTCCACCCCATCAAGCTGACAGAAGAATGTGCGTGGGCCTGTCCAGACCTTGGCGGTCGCCTCCCCCTCTCTCATGTTGGGCTTACATCACAGATCTTTATGTGAGAAATTTCCTCCTATGTGGGCAAGTTCCAATGCTTAAAACAAAGTTCTGACTCTTGGCCAAAATTCAGAAGATGCTGTGAATATAATTTTGAACTATTGTAAATACACAAAACAGAAATATTTGTCTGGACTTTGGGTTTGTGCAAATTGTGTTTCAAAAGAGGCATGTAATGGGTGCCTGACCGGCTGCTGATGCCAAGCACTTGTCTGGGACAGATCTGCTCGCCTGACATTCCCAGACCCCCAAAGAGTATGGAAAAGCCAGTTTAAATATTATGTAACTTATTTTTCTTGTGGGTGGGGGACCTATAAATCACAAAGTTGTCAAAAGAGAAAAATTAAATGCATTGGAACATAGGATCCTATGGAATATAGAGGGAGTGGGGAGAAGTTAGGATTGGGGTCCAGTATGTTGCTTTTCCCAGTATCGGATGCTGCCAGCAAGAGGCATAGGAGTTGGATCAGAGAACTCCTTGGCAAAGATACACCTCAAGCCCTTTGGGAGAGGGCTGGTTGTTTTAACAAGAGAAACAAGACCAGGCCTGTAGATTTTCTTTCATGACACTTGTAAATTTTGGGAAGGGGCGGGTGTGAATCTATTAACTGCTCCCCTGTGGCCACAAAGTTTGAGTTTGTAAAAAGAACAAAAAGGACCAATACAGCCCATTTTGTAAGGATTTTGAATGTTTTGTAAATGTATTGGTCCACGTGTTGTATTTTGTAGCCTTTCTAGTTCTCTTGGGCTTTAGTTCTCCCACTTCTTGTATGTATGCATTCTGTAGTTAAACATTAAAGTCATGACAAGCAGTATCCTCGTTCTCTCATCACTTCCCAAGTAGGATGTTAATATTAATCACAGTTCATCCAAAAGGCATGTTGATATTCTTTTCAGTTGTGCAGGGATAAGTCTCATTTTATTTTTATACTATCAAGGTGTAGTAACGCAACACAATATAAATAGTTACTATAATATTAAAGGAGGACTATTATCTCATGATGATAAAATGGAGATATCACTAAAACATAAGCAAGAGTCATCCTGTAGAGTCTTTTCCCTCGGTAGAGATGTAAAATAATCAGACATTTTGAAATGGGGGGTGGGGGGCTGGGACACCTAGATATATTTCAGTTTAATATTCAGTTTATTTTAGTTATGGTCATAGACCAAACATAAAAAAACATACATACATGCATCATGTTATTTATTTACAAAAGTAGAGATAGAACAAATATATTAAAATAATTTAGTTTTGTCTTTAGGGTGGTTTTATCGACTGCTTCCTAATCTTACAAGCCTGGGCGCAAAATCTTGCCACTCTCTGAGTAATCTCATTTCTTGAACCTGATAGGAGGAGAGAGACGTAAAATGTTATCTGATCTGCCTGGAGCGTTTCTTAAAATTGAAGCAATATAAAAGGAATGAATGTACTTGTAATAACTGCAATGTAATACATGGGTAATTGTTTCTACCTCGTTCGATTGGCATGGGCAGGTTCGTTGGGGATAGGGTGTTCCTCAGCCCTCCAGAAGAGCTGATGGTAAAGAATCAAAGCGCGCCAGTGTAAACGCCCTGCGATATGTTGGTATTACCAGATCCTTAGGATAATCTTCGGGGGTGCAGTTCTTAGTATAAATCAGAGGTGGCGTGTAACTGGCTGCACGAGCTCTGTCCTCCTGCAAGGCAACATCCTTAATACGTTCACTAATTATTTCCTTGGCCTTTATAAATCCAAATTGTAGCAGAGCTGGAGGAGAGAACCCATACTGTTGCAGTTTTTCCTCCACCAACTCTACCCATCCACCCTTCAATCTGTCCGTCAATATCAGAGGGGATAATCCTTGGGGGCTGAGATTTAATTTCAACCAATAATTGATTACATTTATCCAGGCTCGTGCTTTGATGGGGATTAGGCCCGCCTCTAATCTGAGTAAGGCATTAGGGGTTCCATATGGAGTGCCGAATATGGAGCGTAAGAATTTTGTCATAATTATCTCCAGGGGGCAAGGGTCTTTGTAAATGTGTACTTGGGAGCCATACAATAGTTGGGCTAAGACTTTTCCCTGAAAAACTTTGATGGCAGATGGTATGTGGGAGTCACCTTCCATGAAGAAGAATCTTAGAATGGCTGAAGCTGTTCTTTGGGCATGCTCAGCGGAATGTGCGATTTGAGCCCTCCACGATCCAGAAACTTGGAAGATTACGCCCAAGTATTTAAAAATCTGAACCTGTTCAATAATATGATTGTTTAGCCTCCAGTTATGCTTTGTGAATCTTGCTGAAAAGACCAGAATCTTGGTCTTGCTATAGTTTATAACAAGCTGCTCCTCGGTGCAATATGCTGAGAGAGCACGTAAGGCTCTCCTAAGGCCTACTTCTGTGTGTGACAAAATAACTATATCATCTGCGTATAGTAGGGCAGAGACCGGGCGGTTTGCAAGTTTTGGTGGGTGGCAGCTAGCATCCGATAGAGCGGTGACCAAGGAATTTATGTAGAAATTAAATAACGGGGGCCAAGATACAGCCCTGTTTAACCCCTCTGTTTAATGGTATTGAGGATGACAGGTGGCCCTGTGGGTTGCATCTTACTCTGAGAGTGTTTTTTCCATGGAGGGTGCGGATGAGTATTAAAAGCCTACGATCAATAGAAGTGGCCTCCAGTTTTGCCCACAGCCTATTCCTGGGAATACTATCAAATGCAGCTTTGAAATTGACAAAGGCAGTAAAAAGAGCTCCATGGGGTTTAGAACTATATTTCTTGATAAGGTGATGTAAGACCAAGCATTGGTCAAAGGTGGAGCGACCTGGCCTAAACCCTGCTTGCCCTTCGACTAATATTTTCCTCCGATACATCCATTCCCAAAGTTTCCAAGACAGGTGTCTAGCATAAAGCTTGCTTACTATACTTTGTAGGCTGATTGGGCAGTAATTAGATGGATCGCATTTTGAGCCCTTTTTATGGATTGGGACCATGATTGCCAGACCCCAATCTGAAGGAATTTGTGCAGATTGGTCTATTGATGTAAAAAGTGAGGCCAGAACTGTGGCCCACCAACCTATATTATTTTTAATTATTTCTATAGGAATGCAGTCTGCCCCCGGGGCCTTTCCAGGTTTGCATAAGGTGACTAGTTTTTTAATTTCAGATATTGAGACTGGTTGCCATGCGGGAATATCTGCCAATTTGGCGTCTGTAATCACTATGGGGTCTGGGCCTGCTGAATGGAGAGTTCGAAAATGATTGTCCCAGACCTCAGGCAAAACTAAACTAGCCGTCTTAGAAATTTGAGGGCGAAGGCTGCGACCAACAATATGCCAGAAAAGTGAAGAGTCATTATTTCTGGCTGCGCAGATCAGCTGCTTCCATGCTTTGTTTAGTGCCTCTCTCTTTTTCTTCTTGACTAACTCCTTGTATTGTCGCTTCTTAAGATGTAGTATTGAGGAAATAACCATGGCCTTGCTTAATTTGTATTGTTTAAAATGCATGACGAGCTGCTTTTTTATCTCAATATTTACATTCTTATCAGACCTAAACTTATTTGCTGGTTTAACATAAAAGTCATCATTTATAACTTAGCTAGCACGTAAGATGTAACAATGTTTATGAAATTTACACAGCAATCCTATGCATGTTTACTTAGAAGACCTACAGTAATACCTTGGATTGCAAGCATAATTCGTTCCGGAACCGTGCTTGTAATCCAAAACACTCATATCAAAGCGAGTTTCTGGCGGGCATGAGGCGAGCGGTTACATCCCTACCTTGTCTTGCAAGACCTTGCTTATCAAGTCAAAAAAATGTTAAAATTTTTGCTTGTCTTGCAAAATGCTCTCAGACCAAGTTACTTGCAATCCAAGGTATTGCTGTACTCTGTTTACTGGAGCTTACTCTGAAATAAGCAGACACAGAATTCAAAAGAAGCTTAGAGTACAATCTTACACATGTCTACCTAGAAGTAAGCCCCATTGTGTTCAATGAGACTTCCAGGTAAGTGTGTATAGGTTTGCAGTGGTCAATTGACCATAATAAATTATTATAGATTTGCAAAAAGATAACAGTCACAGGATACTTTGCTGTAGTATCTCCAAAGTACATCAAATGTCAACTTTGAAGGCAAGCAGCAACTTGCAAGAAAATGAAGGCCCTTCATGCTCCTTCCCTGTGCTAGCAAGGAGGCATCTGCTATGAGGAGTTATTCCCCCGACCCCCAGGGCAAGGCAAGGATCCCGTGACCAGGCTTTTAAACTGGGTTCCTTCCTAAAGTGAAGGCCCTGTATGCTTAAGTGCAACAGCAGCTGTTCAGAAACGCACTGTGGATTTTCTATCATATACAAAGTAATTTATCATTCTCTAATGCTGTAGATGGTCTCACATTTTGACTGAGTAAAACTTTGTTTTAAAAAGCATTTCACTCATTCTAAAATAAAATATTTAATGGAAACATGATTTTATTGTTTCTCAAAATTTCCAATTGGAAAATTGAACCAACTGTTGGGGGGAGAATAGGAAAATAAGATGGCTTCCAGGTGGCTTTTGTTTTTTTGAGGCCCTCCCATCTCAGCCTGGGTAGTAAGAGAGTCTTGAATTACCTGTGCAATCAAGTGGGCTCTTGATATATCTCCTAAGAGAGCAACCTACGGAGGTTTAAAGGATCCAGAGAGCAGGGGTCAATGAAATCAAGAAAACTATAAAAGGTAAGATGTCTCCCCCTCAAAAAAGTGGAAGTCTTGCCCCAAAATACACACACAACCTCTAGCAAAACAAATGTGACACATAAGGAAAGTGAAGGTTTGAACATGCTGCTTAACTGCAGAAAAAGGGGATAAAAATGGCATAAACATTAAGATCAAGAATTTTTTAAATCCTGAAATACATTAGAAGCAAGAAAACACCCACGAAGGTAGTAGGACTTCAGACAAGTGAATGACATGAATGCTAAAGGACAATGACTAGATTCACACAACACGATAACCCACTTAAGGGTTGAGTGTGGGTTGTTGAACCATGGGTTATTGTGTTGTCTGAACCCAGCCACAATAACAAGCCATGGTTTGTTAACCACGACCCCATGTAGAGAACCCATGGTTTGTTGATGGGTTGTGAACTGTAGGTGCTCATGGAGACAGGCCTGTGGCTCACGCTGGCTCAGCTTGGCTGAGTGTGAAAAGCTAAGCAGGGTCAGGCCTGGTTGTTACTTGGATGGGAGACCCCTCCTCTAGTTTCCTGCATTGAGCAGGGGGTTGGACTCGATAGCCTTGTAGGCTCCTTCCAAGTCTATGAAATCTATGGTTAACAAACCATGGTTATCACAGCTGGGTTCAGACAGCACAACCACCCACAGTTCAGCAACAACCCTTACTCAACCCTTGAGTGGGTTATCGTATTGTGTGAACCCAGTCAATGAGTGTAGAACTAAATGGATTCTTTGCATAGGTCTTCACTACAGAAGATGCTGAACAATCCTGAAGTTCTAGGGCTAATCAAACGAGTCAGTCTTTAGAATCCTTAAGGGGCTCAAATGTGAATTTACTGCTCTAATAAAAGATGCAATTTGGCATTAAAATTGCCCCCCTCAACAGAGGATTAAAAAGTAGCCAATGTAACACTTTTTACTTAGATCCCAATTTTTACAAAGGCTCTAAGGGGAGGTAGGAAGTTACAGGCCAATTTCCCAGGAAGTCCTGCCAAGGGATAATTGGGTCAAACATCTACCTGGACTGCCCAAAAGCTTTTGATTTCTCTCTGAAAATGTCAACTCTATGTGACTGAGAAAGCCAACTCCATTTTACAGAATATTAGGAAACAACCATAATTATGAATTATTTATTTATTTATTTTATTTAATACATTTTTATACCGCCCAATAGCTGAAGCTCTCTGGGCGGTTTACAACAGTTAAAATCATAAAATACAATATAAAATTTAAAACCACAGATTAAAAACAAACAGCAGAGCTAGCAGCAGCAGTTACAATAACGGAATTAAAAACAATTACAAGATTAAAATAATTAAGATGATTAAAATGCCTGGGAGAACAGAAAGGTCTTCACCTGGCGCCGGAAAGAATACAAAGTAGGCGCCAGGCAAACCTCTTTGGGGAGCTCATTCCATAACCGGGGTGCCACAGCAGAAAAGGCCCTCCTCCTGGTAGCCACCTGCCTCACTTCCTTTGGCAGGGGCTCTCGGAGAACGACCGCTGATGCAGATCTTAGTGTCCGGGCAGGTACATATGGGTGGAGACGATCCTTCAGATACCCTGGCCCCAAGCCGTTTAGGGCTTTAAATGTTAGCGCCAGCACTTTGAATCGGGCCAGGAAACAGACTGGCAGCCAGTGCAGATGAGAAAGCACTGGCATAATATGTTCTCCTCGGCCAGTCCCCGTTAACAATCTCGCTGCCCTATTTTGGACCAGCTGAAGTTTCCGGGGACCAGGCGCATAAATCCTTCTCAGGCTAAGTATCAACACTTAAAAACCTGAGGGGAGGGTCAAATGAATCCTTTCCCCTACTAATGAGGGAAAAGATTAATACTGGTTATTAGGATCTGTTTTAAATTTATAATACTGTGGGTACAAAGGTGTGTGTGTGTGTGTGTGTGTGTGTAGATTTAAAAGTAATGCAGGTTAATAACGCCAAGCTGTCATGTAGGATTTGGGTAGCAAACAAAATAAAAATATGTTTAATTATCAAAATCTTAGTTCCAGAAAATAAATTAAACCTGCCTACACCAAACACTTTGTAATTAACCTAAGTCCCTATAACTCCAAATACTCTCACTCCTCATACAATCACTGATTCCTCTTAAAACTCCTGACAGACAAGACACGAATAATCCAACTAACCTCCCCACACTCCCCTCCCGACTCTCCCCACACTCCCCTCCCATAACACACCAACTCTCAACTCCCATAACACACTAACCCACTCCCATAAAAGCTAACTCTGACATCACTCAAACACTCCTTATATACTCCTCCCACCACCCTTTCCAAGCCATCACAAACAACACCCACTCAGTTCAACCTCCTATACTCCCTAAACATACTAATGCAGACATACACCAGGGAACTGAATTGTGGGGTTACACCACAACCAGAGCATGGATAACTAGCTAGGCTATCTGTCCAGATAAGGACGTAGTTGGTATATCAGCCTAAGCTGATAAAAGGTGCTCCGTGCCACCGAGTTGACCTGTGCCTTGAGTGACAGTTGGGGATCCAGGAGCACCCCCAAACTACGAACCTGATCCTTCAGGGGGAGTGCAAGCCCCATCCAGAACTGGTTGAATATCACTTGGCCGGGCAGACGAACCACCCACTACCTCCATCCTATCTGGATTGAGTCTCAGTTTATTAGCCCTCATCCAGTCCATTACTGTGTCCAGGCACTGATTCAGAACAGCCACTGCCTCACCTGGATTAGATGAAAAGGAGAGATAGAGCTGGGTGTCATCCGCATATTGATGACACCTCAGCCCACACCTCTGGATAACCTCTCCCAGTGGTTTCATGTAGATGTTAAACAGCATAGGGGATAAAATAGAGCCCTGTGGCACCCCATGGCATAACTGCCAAGGGACAGAGCAGTAATCCCCCAGCACCACCTTCTGGAATCGGCCGCCCAAGTAGGATCAGAACCACTGGAGCACAGTGCCTCCAACTCCCAACCCAGACAACCTATCCAGAAGGATACCATGGTCGATGGTATCAAAAGCTGCTGAGAGGTCCAAGAGAATCAACAGGGTCGCACTCCCCCTGTCCCTCTCCCGGCAGAGGTCATCCCACAGGGCGACCACCAAGGCAGTTTCCGTTCCAAAACCAGGCCTGAATCCAGATTGAAATGGATCTAGATAGTCCGTTTCATCCAAGAGTGCCTGGAGTTGACCAGCAACCACCTGCTCAAGCACTTTGCCCAGGAATGGGATATTAGCTACCAGCCTATAGTTATTAACATCATCCGGGTCCAGGTTAGGCTTTTTGAGGAGTGGCCTAATCACCGCCTCTTTCAAAGAGGCCGGCACCACTCCCTCTCAAGGAGGCGTTTACAACCTCCTGGACCCAGCCAGCTATCCCCTCATTTGATGTAATAAGCCATGATGGGCAAGGGTCAAGCACACAGGTGGTCGACCAGACTTGGCCAAGCACCTTGTCCGCATCCTCGGGCCTCAATAACTGAAATTCATCCAATAAAACTGGACCAGACGGTGCTCTGGACACCTCTACTAAAGGAGCTGCACTAACTGTGGTGTCCAATTCATGACAAATTTGAGCTACTTTATCTTCAAAGTGCCGTGCCAAACTCGTCACAGCGTGCAACCGAGGGTTCTATCATTTCTCTCACTGGCCCAGAGTGTAAAAGGCCACGGACCACTCAGAAAAGCGCCGCTGGACGGCACTGAGAAGATGCAATGGTGGTGGAAAATAATTCTCTTCGCCACCCTCACCGCCAGAGAGTAGGCTCGATAATGAGCTCTAACCTGTGTTCGGTCAAATTCAGCACGAGTTCTCCTCCACCTGCGTTCCAGCCGTCTTCCCGCTTGCTTCATTGCCCTCAGCTCTGGTGTGTACCAGGGAGCTGGGCGGGCTCTGCCCAGAGGGCACCCCTTCCTCCCCCTGAGTCACAAAGTACATTTCCCAGGCACATATTAAAATTCTAAAAAAAATATAATTTTTTTTAACCATAATTATGAATTATGCTGCAGCTGCTTTTGGAATTTTGAAATTACACATGGCGAGAAATGAACAAATTCCCTCTCAAAACTAGAAGTGAGTTAGTGAAATTATTATTTATTCAATTTATATCCTACCTATACAGAAATGCCCTAGGCAGAGTAGTAGTAGATTCAAAACGGACAGAAGGAAGAACTTGTCTACACAAACACATTTATGGATTTCATTTAACTACACAAATTCATGGAGGATGGTCTTAACAGTGGTGATGTGCCAGGCTAGCTAAATTGAACCATTGTAAGGAAAGCAACACTGCAATTATCAGTCGATAAGGAACAAACTACAATTGTGGGGGGTAGTTTCGTACCCGGCTTTGGACACATCAGGCACGCTGCTTTGGGAAACTGGACTAGATGGACCTTTGGTCTGCTGTAACAGGCTCTTTCTGCCGAGAACTGATTGGGGTGATTATACAGTAATACCTTGGATTACGAGCACAATTCGTTCCGGAACCATGCTCGTAATCCAAAATACTCGTACATCAAAGCAAGTTTCCCCATTAGAAATAATGGGAACTCAGATGATTCGTTCCACAACCATTTAATCACTGCTTTGCCGGCTCCCTGGCAGGGAGCCCCATGGAGGGAGCTGGCAAAGCAGTGATTAAATGGTTGTGGAATGAATCAGCAGAGTTCCCATTATTTATAATGGGGAAACTTGCTTTGATGTGCCGGCTCCCGGCCGCGCCTCGCCTGCCTCCACTCGCTCTGCCAGGAGTGTCCAGCAGGCGGGGGCTTCCCTGGAGGCGCGGCACAGCCGGGCTTGGCCGCCGTTGCCTTGAGGCGCCCGAGGTGCATCTCCCTGCCAGGGAGCCGGCGAGTGCTTTGCCGCTCGCAGGGAGATGCGTGGAGCTGCTCCAGCTGCTTCCTACCGTTGCAAGCGGCGGCTCACGGAGAGGCGAGCTGCCCGCGCCGCCTGCGACAGTAGAAAGCAGCTCCATTCTTCGGCTCCCTGCTTGGGAGCCGGCATGCAGCAGCGCCAGGAGCCTCCAAGCACCCCGTGGAGGTGAAGCGAAGGAGCCCTGGCCGTCGTTCGCTCTGCGTGCGCCTCGCGCTGCCGCTTTGCCTGCTCCCTGCTTGGGAGCCGGCAAAGCGGCAGCGCGAGGCGCCCGCAGAGCGAGAGGGAGCTGGCAAAGCGGCGCGAGGCAGCGAAGCGAGGCGCCCGCACAGCGAGCGGCCTCGCCTCCATGGGGCTCCCAGGTAGAGAGCTGGCGCAGCAGCGCGAGGCGCCCGCAGAGTGAGCGGCTGCGCCTTGCCCGTATGGGGCGCCTTGCCCGTATGGGGCTCCCTGCCGGCTAGGCAAATCCGGGGAGCTGGCACTTTAAGTGCTCGTCGTGGCCACAGCGTGTGGCTCGTGTTGCGAAACTTGCTCGTCCTCTAAACGTTAATAAATGATAAAATTTTGCTCGTTTTACGAGTAGCTCGCATACCGAGTTACTCGTAATCCAAGGTATTACTGTATGTCCTTTCAGACACAAACACAACTGCTTCTTGCCACCTGTTAAACTCAGTGATATTAACAGGACTAGCTTTTCATATATAGAGATGCTGCTCTCTTTACAGAAGCCTTCCACTAAGGAGTCCAGGCCAACAGTGTTGGAGCCACTCAGCTGCAACTACCGTGTCAGCTCAAGCAAGTGATGTAAAATCCTCTTCTGGCCATAGCGCACTTGCAGGGCAAACTGCTCCCTGCAGCTGAGTTTTGCATAAGCCTGCAGATCTTTCAGCACTGCTTCCTCCTCTTTCAAGTCCGAGCTGTACAACTTCAGGGTTAGTAGTGTGGCAGCAAAGAGAAGTTTCTTCCAGGAGGCTTTAAGTCTTGGGATTGTAGCATTTGATAGCATCAGGCAGTTAGTGCCATCTGTACCCATTCCGTCCTCTTGCTCTTTAAACACCTTGAATTCCTCTGCAGACATACTTAGCACCTACAGCCACAAAAAAAACCCCTGGGATTATTGATAAACCTGCACAGAAACAGAGCTTCAACGCTACCTCCTAGGCCTTCTGCAGGTGATTTTAATGGATTTACATTTGGAGTATTGGGCAAGGCCCACTACTGTGCTTTGATCTGCCACCAGGAAGCTACCTTCTCTTAGTGGATTTCAAGGAGCCAACAGCCCCAGTGACTCTGGGCTAAACATTATCAAAGGTACTCACTACAGCAGTCGGTCAATGTATTAACAAGTAGCCAAAGCTCAAAATGTGCTTCGGCGCGTGAGAGATGTTAAATAACAGGGATCTTTGGTTATGCTTGTAGCCAAAGGAGGAACAAGGAAGTGGTAGGTAGAAGATGGAGAAATATTAGTGGGTGACAGAGAAAAGAGGAACTGCTCAACTCCTCCTTTGCCTCAGTCTTCTCTCAAAAAGAAAAGAAGCTCAAACTGGGAAATAGAACATATGATAAAGGCAAGGAGCTGAGGTGTAAGCTGGCTGTGGGTGATGGGCGTTATAGTCCAACACATCTGGAGGGTGCCATGTTGGGGAAGACTAATTTAAAGGTTCATGTTTTAAGTGCTGTAGTGGAAATGTTAGCATACCAGGTAGAAATCTACAAGGGGTGGAACAAAGGCTGCTTCCTACAGCTTCCACATAAAAAAGCAGGGCTGCCCACATTGCAGCACCCACCCTCTAGAGCAGGGTGGGTCCCCAGATGTTGGGTCCCCAGATGTTGCTGGCTAATGGCAAGGGGTTCTGGGAGCTGTAGTCCAGCAGCATCTGGGGACCCAAGGTTGGAGAGCCCTGCTCTAGAACATGCTCCACATTGGCATTAGCCAGGTGTCTTCACTCTTGAGCTTTAGATGTCAGCTCAAGAACCACCTCTTCTTGCAGGCTTTCCCAGGGGTGATCCAGCCTTTATTGTTATGGTTTTTTCGCATTTCTATAAAGCACTTTGATATTGGAACGCGGTATATAAATTTATGTAATAAAGAAAATGGAGATTTGAAGCCTTTACAAGTCCTGCCTCCAGTGGTAGATGGAAGCTGCAAGCTGAAGACCTCTTCAGCGTAGGTCCCATGTGCCGCTCCTTTGAAGTGAATTAAAAGTCCACTAAACAAGTGAGCAAGCAAGTTGCTAAAATGCCATCCTCAGAGTTTAGTAACCCAGTACCCAACCAAATCACTCACCTTCAATGCCATGTACAGTTCTTCTTCAGTCAAGACTCTCTCCCAGCCCATCACAAAGGCCCCTTCCTCACCCACCATCTCCAGGTGGCAAAGGAAGGCCCACTGCTCCAAGACTAGCTGCCGCTCCACTTCTGCATTTGTAGCTGGTTCAAGGAGGAGGAGACAAAAGTAGCAGCGCAGTTTTAACAGGCAGGCTCAACTGGATGCCAGATGGGTTGGCAGGTAGGTAGGTATGCATGTATGTGGGTGTCTCTTTCACCTTCCTTCAAAAATCTCTCACCCTCCTGGTGTCAAGTGAAAAGGAGAGCACAATCTCTTCCCATTGCAATGTGGGCCAGTGTCATGCAGTACTTTGACTTGGACAGGGGAGGCATGGCTTCAAATCCACACCCGGCCACAAAGCTCAGCGGGTGACTTTGAATCGGTCACACACACTCCGCCTAATCTGCCCAACAGGATTGCTGCGAGGATTTGGGGGGCTGACAACCACGTGTGCCACTCAAGAGCACCTATGGGGAGTTTTGTGCCTCTGGAGTTTTTGTTTGTTTGAAGGCGGCACTGTGCTTGGAAGAGGCACCAGGCAAGACCGGAAAGCAAAGGAACCGAGTTACTCTGCTCTGGATCTCACACTAGGCCCCTGCGATTGCTGCAGAGGCCACATTCCACTGCAGACTCCCTCTATAAGCACTGCTGGCAAAAAGCCACACGAGGGGAGAAGGGGCCCCTGTTTCAGACATCCTCTTGCTCTGGTGACTAGTGCTAAAGAAGGGGATCTTCCGGTCAACCACTTGCCTTGCAGTGCCGCTTTGAAGAGAGTCAACATCTGGATGTCAGCAGCATCATTTGTGTTGCCAGGATATGGTTCAGCAAAGCCATACATGTGAAGGAGCTGCCAGTTTGCCATCTCTCCATAAGTGTTGAAGACCTCTTGGCCTTGACAGATGGGCTGGGTTGCAACCATTTTCAAAAACTCCTACAGAAAGAACAGGAAAGTAAACCCTGATAGGAACCCTTGAAGTACTGATAATCTCTCATCAAGAAAAAGCTTTTCACACCCATCACCCAATAATCTTCTCCAGCTGTCTCAGAAGACCTGAATTCATGTAGTGGCCAGGTACTCCCAAACCACTTCTTTAGCTATCTTGAGCTGCAACTCCTTCCCTTTATCGTTTTTTCCAGATCGAGCAGTTTCCCTTGTGGGAGAAGACTGAGGAGAAGGAGTTGAGCAGTTCCACTTTGTCACCTGCTAACAATTCTCCAACTTCTCCACACGGTGGACCTACCATTTCCTTGTTCTTCATCTTCCCCCGAACACAGCCAAAGAAACCCTTTTTGTTATTTTTAACATCTCTCACAAGCCTAAGCTCATTTTGAACTTTAGCCCTCTTGACACCCTCCCTACAAGCTGTAGCTACTCATTTGTACTCGTCTGTGGCTGTGTGCCTCTCCTTCCATTTCTGAGCTCATCAGTAAGCTCCTCATGCAGCCATCCTGGTTTCTTTAGATGCCTCCCAGTTATCTTCCTCACTGGAACTGATTGTGATTCACCCAGGCTCCTGGCATATCCTGTTTTCCTCAAGGAAGCAGAAACTACTTCGAGA
Source organism: Shinisaurus crocodilurus (assembly GCA_021292165.1). Taxonomy (NCBI): domain Eukaryota; kingdom Metazoa; phylum Chordata; class Lepidosauria; order Squamata; family Shinisauridae; genus Shinisaurus; species Shinisaurus crocodilurus. The sequence continues at coordinate 235,266 of JAHFWL010000454.1, forward strand.
AGAGATTGTTCCAAGGCCATACCCAGGAAGAAGAGGAACACGCCAGCCCTGAGCCTCCTAGTCCAGACACAACACAACACAACACATACAGCTTGTGATCCACGCCTCCCGAGGGAAACCCACCTGGTGCTCTGAAAATTCTCATCTCCGGGCAATGAGACCTGAAAGGCTGATGGAGCTGGGAACACACACACAAGGCCCAACCGCATTTATGCACGGCATGCTCTGCTCACCGAGGAATATTCCAGGTTGGCATTGTGGTTCGCCACATGATTCAAGAGATCCGCCAGGGGCACCATCACTGGAGGATTGGGCTCTTCTTCATCTTCCTCATCCAAAGGTTCTTGGAAACTAGATGGGAATAAAATGGGGAGGCACTCGAATCAGGCACCTTAGCTTAGTCGTGCTGAAGGTGGTGGGAGGGAAGGAGATGCATATGGCACTAAAATCTTCATGGCCGTTACTGGGTCAAGAACTGCAAAATCCATAGTAACCAACACAATGGGTGGGTTTGCACGACACCCTAAACCCCTTGGGAATTTTAGCCATGCACTGTGGCTTATTTCCCTCTGCCCGACAGATGACCGGGCACAGCAGGGGTGGGGTCTGCGGAAATCCCATGGGAGCAGCAAAGTTCCCTACCCCCACCGCTGCTTGACAGCAGTGCCGGGGAGAGGGGGATCAGCCGCTCCGCTTGGCTTCCTGGGGAGGAAGCCAAGCCGAGTGGCTTATTCCCAATCGCCGCTGCTGCAGCCAAAAGGGCTGTTGCGATGGTGGTGACCAGGGGAATGACTTTGGGTTGGTGCAACTGTGGAAGCCAAGGCAACTGTGGCTTCCTCTCAAGGAAGGCAAGCAGAGCAGCTCGTTACTGATCGTTGAGCCCCCGCCCTGTTCTCCCCAGCACGGCTGTCAAGCGGCAGCAGGGAAGAGGGAAAACAGGGCAGGGGGAAGAAGTCGCTCGTTCCTGCTCGTCACCTCCCCGCCCCATTCCCGCTTCCCCTGGTGCCAATGTCAAGTGGCAGCAGGGCGGGGGGGTGTCGAGCTGCTCTGCTTGCTTTCCTTGAGAGGAAGGCAAGCAGGCCAGCTCGTTCTCCCACCGCGAGCTGCCTCCCCAAGCCCCAAACTGGGGTTGAGCGTGCGGCAGACACCAGCGGCCCCAGGCTCTGATCAGTATACTCTGGAGGAGGCCGAGCAAAGCACAGCTCACCCTGTGCCGCCACAGCCCTTTTGGCTGGTGGCCGCAGCAGCGCGGGGAGCCTCTGACAGCCTCAGCAAAGTGCCACTTTGGCGCAGGTATCATCTGCCAGAGCGGCAACCCTTTTTCTGCCACTCTGGCCAAGGGGCTCTGTAGCCTTTCAGCTTGACTGTGGCTTCGTTTGTTGTCCGTGTTCAGATGACTAAACTGTACAAGCCATGGATTCATGGGGTGGTTTATAAGCTTCTGTAGGAAGCGCACTGTGTTCAGACAACACTCTAAGCCATGGTGGCTTCAAGGCAACTGTGGCTTAGTGTGTCATGTGAACCCAGTCAATCTAAGGGCTGCCACCAAACCCAGGGACTCTTGAGTTTTAATTTTTAAGAGCTTCATCACTGCCTAAACTATTTAGAAGAGCTGTAGTAAGTTTCAGCTAAAGGCTCAGAAACTAGAGCTGGAGCGTACTTGTGGAGAAAAAGGCGTCAGTTTCCTGCACTGCACTGCACCACCCACCCACACCCCTCCACATGTGTAAAAAAGTATAATCCCAGCTGGGGGCTGGGAAATGCAAAATGTACATAGTTACTCTGATGGCTCCTGTCACCTCAGTGTCTCCCATGTCTTTTGATGGCCAGTGCCACAGCTATTTGCATGCAAATGCGGCCCAAGCACTATATTCATGATCAAAGACCCACCCCGATCCTATCTAGCCCAGATGAAGTTCATCCTGATTGGTCAAAGACAGCCAAGCTATGGGAAGGAGGGGTGGGGGTGGGGAATCTATACTGCTGCTGTGGCTTTTGTTGTTGTCTGCACGCTTTCGCGGGAGTAGGGCTTTTTTGCTGAGGCAAGCCCCGAAGAGGACCAACCACCAGGTAAAGAGAGTGCCTGGGTAGTTATATAGTAAAAGAACTAGTTTTGTTGTTTTATAGCTCTACTTGTATGTACCAAAGTGTCTCCCCACCTTTCTCCCTCTTCCCTCATTCCCCACCTTTTATTGTACAGTATTTTTCCATGTATAAGACTATACTTTTTCATAAAATTGTTAGACTGAAAATTGAGGGTCGTCTTATACACGGAAGTAAGCTGAGGAGAGAACCGCGCGGTTGCGAAACTGCCCAGTGGGGGGCGTCTTATAGAATCATAGAAAAGTAGAGTTGGAAGGGGCCTACAAGGCCATCGAGTCCAACCCCCTGCTCAATGCAGGAATCTAGGTCAAAGCATCTCTGACAGATGTCTGTCCAGCTGCACCTTGAATGCCTCCAGAGTGGGAGAGCCCACCACCTCCCTAGGTAGTTGATTCCATTGTCTTATTGCTCTGACAGTCAGGAAATTTTTCCTGATGTTTAGGTGGAATCTAGGTTCGTGTAACTTGAGCCCATTATTCCGTGTCCTGCAAACTGGGATGAACGAGAAGAGATCTTTGCCCTCCTCTGTGTGACATCCCTTCAAATACTGGAAGAGTGCGATCATATCTCCCCTCAGTCTCCTCTTCTGAAGGCTAAACATGCCCAGTTCTTTCAGTCTCTCCTCATAGGGCCTTGTTTCCAGTCCCTTTATCATCCTTGTTGCCCTCCTCTGAACCCTCTCCAGTTTGTCTATGTCCTTCTTAAAGTGAGGTGCCCAGAACTGGACGCAGTACTCAAGATGAGGCCTAACCAGTGCCGAGTAAAGGGGAATTATCACTTCCCGCGATTTGGAAGCTATACTTCTATTAATACAGCCCAAAATTGCATTTGCCTTCTTTGCAGCCACATCGCATTGCTGGCTCATATTCAGTTTGTGATCTACCACAATTCCAAGATCCTTCTCACTTGTGGTATTGTTGAGCCAAGTGTCCCCCATTCTGTAACTCTGCATTTGGTTTCCTCTCCCTAGGTGCAGCACTTGGCATTTATCCCTATTAAATTTCATTCTGTTGTTTTCGGCCCAGCGCTCCAGCCTATCGAGGTCACTTTGAATTTTGTTTCTGTCTTCCAGAGTATTAGCTGTTCCACCCAACTTTGTGTCATCTGCAAATTTGATAAGCATTCCCTGTACCTCCTCATCCAAGTCATTAATAAAAATATTGAAGAGCACCGGGCCCAGGACCGAGCCCTGTGGTACCCCGCTCGTTACCTCTCCCCAGTTTGAGAAGGAACCATTGATAAGCACTCTTTGAGTCCTATTCTTTAGCCAATTGTGGATCCACCTGATAGTTGTTCCATCTAGCCCACTCTTAGCTAGCTTACTAATCAGGATATCATGAGGCACTTTGTCGAAAGCTTTGCTGAAGTCCAGGTATATAATGTCCACAGCATTCCCACAGTCCACAAGGGAGGTTACCCAATCAAAAAATGAGATCAGATTAGTCTGACAGGATTTGTTCTTGACAAATCCATGCTGGCTTCTAGTAATCACTGCATTGTTTTCAAGGTGCTTGCAGACTGACTTCTTTATAATCTGCTCAAAAATCTTCCCAGGGATTGATGTCAGACTGACTGGCCTATAGTTCCCAGGTTCCTCCTTCTTGCCCTTTTTGAAGATGGGAACAACATTTGCCCTCCTCCAGTCATCTGGCACTTCACCTGTCCTCCATGATTTCTCAAAGATAATAGATAGTGGTTCTGAGAGTTCTTCTGCCAGTTCCTTTATTACTCTAGGATGCAGCTCATCAGGCCCTGGAGATTTAAACTCGTTCAGAGTAATGAGGTGCTCCTTGACCATTTGCCTATCAATCTCAAGCTGCAATCCTGCCCCTTCAGTCTGCACTTCAGGTTTGCCAGGGGGGTCATAGACCCTCTTTTGGGAGAAGACCGAGCCGAAGTAGGAATTGAACACTTCTGCCTTTTCTTTGTCTTCCGTTATCAATTTGCCATCCTCATTGCGTAGTTGAACCACCAGTTCTTTCTTCTGTCTTTTACTGTGCATGTATCTGAAGAAAGCTTTTTTGTTGCTTTTAGCATTCCTCGCTAACCTTAGCTCATTCTCAGCTTTAGCCTTCCTGACACTATTCCTGCAGTTCTGTGCTACCTGCCTGTACTCTTCCCCTGTAGCCTGTCCTTCCTTCCACTTCCTATTCGTGTCCTTTTTTGTTTTCAGGTCATCTTTGAGTTTATTGTGAAGCCACATTGGCTTCTTCTGTTGCCCTCTGCCTTTTTTCCTTGTGGGAATTGTTTGCAATTGTGCCTTTAAAATTTCCTTTTTTAAAAACTCCCACCCCTCCTGGGCTCCCTTTCTCGTGAGAGTCACTTGCCATGGGATCTTACTAATAATTGTTCTGAGTTTGTTAAAATTGGCTTTCCTAAAATCCAGGGTACGTGTTTGGCTACACTCAGCTTTTGCTTCCGTTAGAATCAAGAACTCAAGTATAACATGGTCACTTTCCCCCAGAGTTCCCAAAACTGCCACTTTATCCACTAACTCGTCTCTGTTGGTTAGAATCAGGTCAAGGATAGCCGATCCTCTAGTTCCTTCCTCCACTTTCTGTAGGAGGAAGTTATCAGCAGCACAGCTCAGGAATTTCTTGGAGGGGCCATGTTTGGCTGAATAAGTCTCCCAACAGATATCAGGGAAATTGAAGTCTCCCATTACTACCACATCGTGCCTCCTTGAAACAATGGCAATTTGCTTTTCAAAAGTTCCACCCTCGTCTTCTCCTTGATTGGGTGGTCGGTAGTAGACTCCAACCGCCATGTTCGTTTTATTCTTTGCCCCCTTTATTTTAACCCAGATGCTCTCAATGGGGCTGCCAAGCTCCTCTTCCTGTATCTCTGTGCAGAGATACGTATTTTTAACATACAGTGCAACTCCACCTCCCTTTCTGTTGCTTCTGTTCCTTTTGAACAAGTTATACCCTTCAATTGCTGTATTCCAGTCATGGGAGTCATCCCACCAGGTTTCAGTTATCCCTATCAAGTCGTACTTGCCCTCATGTATCAAGAGTTCAAGTTCGTCTTGTTTATTGCCCATACTCTGGGCATTAGTATAGAGACATCGAAGACTATGTGCTTTATAGTCCGACTTTCCCCCTACATTTTGTGGTAGACTATCAATGGGCACCGCTGGAGCTGTTCTCTCCATTGTGGCATAGAGGCCTTCTTCCATTGGTACCCCCGAGTTTATGTCTCCCTCCCCTGTTGGATTCAGTTTAAAGCCCTCCTGATTAAGTTCCTCATGCTGTGTCCAAACACATTCTTCCCAGTCCTTGTGAGGTGCAACCCATCCTTTGCCAGCAGTCCATCTTCCAGGAAGTGTAGCCCGTGGTCCCAGAATCCAAATCCCTCACGTCGGCTCCACCTTCGTAGCCAGTCATTCACTCGGAGTATTTTTCTTTCCCTTTCTATGCCTCTTCCAAGTACTGGAAGGATGGATGAGAAAACTATCTGGGCCCCGAAGTTCTTGAGTTCCCTTCCCAGCTCTTCAAAGTCTGCCGTGATTTCTTTGTAACTCCGCTTGGCAGTATCATTTGTACCCACGTGGAAAAGAAGAAAGGGGTATGTGTCGGTGGGCTGCATGAGCCTCGGCAGCTGCTCTGTCACATCCTTAATCCGTGCCCCAGGGAGACAGCACACCTGGCGAGTCCATAGGTCTTCGCGACATACTTTGGCTTCGATCCCCCGCAGGAGGGAGTCTCCCACTACGAGTACTCTTCTCTTCCTCTTGCTGTAGGCCTTGGTTTGATTGCCTCCACTCGACTGACCCTCAGCCTCTTGCTCGCTGTCACGTTGGGTGCCCGGTAATCCGTCCTCTGCAGGCTGTCCTCTGCTCTCGTCCTCAAGTACATGGAAGCGGTTCCATAGCTCCACTGCTTCCACAGGCACAGAGTGTCTTGTAGTTCTTCTGCTCCTAACAGTCACCCTTTTCCAGGGAGTTCCCCCTGCGTTATTTTCCCTTGCCTCTGCAGTCTCCGACTCCGCCTTATACATGGGGGCGTCTTATACACGGAAAAATACGGTAATCTGTTTACCTTAAATAAACTTTCCTGGCTTTACCCCACACAGAGTGTGTGGTTCCTCTGTGGTTCAGTGCTAAATCCAGTGTATAGACCCAGGGCAAGGCCCTGAGAGAATCAGGTCAAGACGGCAGAGCTAAGGCTGGCAGTTTTGCACCTTTGATCTCTGGTCTTGAGTAAAGGACCGGTTGGCAGTCCTTCACAGTATTTATTTGGAACAACCTCATCTGTCCTCTTAGAATGCTTCTAATGCAGTGGTCCCCAACCTTTTTCTAGTCGCGACCCCCTTTTGTAATGGCAAAGTAACCGGGGACCCCTCACCACATTTGCATAAATTTGCATTTTGGTGGGGTAAAGAAAACACATGAAAAATAGATTTTTCAGAATATAATTTAATTTAACCTAATATTCATTAAAGGTGGTAAAGCCAAATTTAAGGTAATCTTCTGAATATTTCCGTTTTTTCTCCATGGGTACAGATTTCTGAAAATATAAATAAAAAATCTTTTTTGAGGAAAAACAATTTCTTTTTGTATTTCTATTGTTGTACTTGCTCACCTGCCCTTCCTCTCTTTGGACTCTGGATGTTAGTGGAAATAGGGCCCAACAGGGAGCAGGCAAGTGAGCGGATTTATTTGACTAGCAGCCAGCTTTGTATCAGAAAGGAGAAGACATGTTTATTTGTTTATTTATTTATTTTATTTGTTATATTTATACCCCACCTTTTTTCCTGCAAGGAACCCAAGGGGGCTTACATAATCCTCTTCCTCCTCTCCACTTTATCCTCACAACAACCCTGTGAGGTAGGTTAGGCTGAGAGTAAATGACTGGCTCAAAGTCACCCAGTGAGTTTCATGGCTGAGTGGGGACTTGAACCCAGATCTCCCAAGTCCCAGTCCAACACTCTCACAATTACGCCACACTGGCTCTCTGTTCTTCTGGAGACAGCTAAAAATAGTTCTGCAATAGCCACAGAAGCGAGTGAAATGAAATTCATTCACACAGTCTCTCTCACTCTCTCTCTCAAACACACACACACTTCATTTTCACTCAGAAGAAGCAATAGTTCAGTGAAACTCTTCCCAATGAGTGTGTCAAAAAATACCATAACGTGAGCTCTCCAAGTGGTGTTAAGTACCTTCTCCCAACAGAATTATAGCCAGCAGCACGCCTCACTGCTTTGCATTGGGGCTGCCAAAATCTCGAAGGGCTAAGGAAGAAGTAAGTACACTTGCCTCCCCCCCCAAGCCGACTGCGTCTGAGAATGAAGGGCCCCCCACCCTCCCCCCACCCTCCCCTCACCCCTGACCACCTCCCCTTCGCAGGCAAACAACAGCTCAATCTGCCCCCTCTCCAGCTCGTTCTTGCAGAGATCTTCAGCATCAGCGGGAGGACGAGACGCCGGCAACTGCAGGCAGCATCTCCCCCCCCCTCTCACTCACTCACTCACTCACTCACACACTTCAGCGTCTCCACTCTCTCTCTCTCTCTCTCTCTCTCTCTCTCTCTCTCTCTCTCTCTCTCACACACACACACACACACACACACTTCATTTTCACTCAGAAGCCATAGTTCAGTGAAACTCTTCCCAATGAGTGTGTCAAAAAATACCATAACGTGAGGTGTCCAAGTGGTGTTAAGTACCTTCTCCCAACAGAATTATAGTCAGCACGCCTCACTGCTTTGCATTGGGGCTACCCTTTGACTAAGGAGGAAGTAAGCACACTTGCCTCCCCCCCCCAAGCCGACTGCGTCTGAGAATGAAGGGCCCCCCACCCTCCCCTCACCCCTGACCACCTCCCCTTCGCAGGCAAACAACAGCTCAATCTGCCCCCTCTCCAGCTCGTTCTTGCAGAGATCTTCAGCATCAGCGGGAGGACGAGACGCCGGCAACTGCAGGCAGCATCTCCCCCCCCCTCTCACTCACACACACACACACACACACACACACACACACACACACTTCAGCACGATGTTGGCAGCAACTGCAGGCAGCGACTCCTCTCACTCACTCACTCACTCTCACACACACACTTACTTCAGCACAAGGAGGAGAAGCACGAGGCGAAGGAGGTGCGATGTTTACTGCAACTGCAGGCAGCGGCTCCTTCTCAAGGCTCACGTGGTGCTTTGTGGGTAACAGGCACGTGTGGGTGCGCGCGCACTCTCTCCTTCTCCAGCAATCAGCTTGCAAGCGCCTGGTAACGCAGCGAAATACCCACCCCTCCCTCCTCCTCCCTCCGTCCAGTATAGTCGCTTCCACCCTGGCTGGCGACCCCCCAGAAAACACATGGCGACCCCCTTGGGGGTCGCGACCCCCAGGTTGGAGAACGTTGTTCTAATGCATTCATTTGTATAATATGAAACACTCCTGCCTAAGGACACTCTATTCACATACTGAATTCCAAGGACATGGTCTGTTTGTAGTTTCCCTAAGGAAGGCCAGAGAATTGGACGTAGAAGAGGGATACAGTAATGACAATTCTTCTCTTCAATAATGGGTAACTTTTGCATTCTGCCTTCTCAGTTCACCAAAAACATAACCTCATCAGGGCCAGAGATTCCTCTCAACTCATTCTCTGTATGTATTTATGGTTGCCCAGCCAGAAATCTTGGAACATGGCTATGTCAAAATTAAAACACCCACAGCATGCTTTCTATGCCAGTGGGGAGGCAATGGCCTCAGGGAGCATGCTGAAACATTGCAACGACATATGTCCCCACCAGGAGGGAAATGGTTGCTGGCTTCACTTCTACCCCTTTCTCTGCCAGTCAATGGAAGGTGACCGCTTGGAATACAGAAGGTCCCAGGTTCATTTCCTGGCATCTCCGGATATGGCTGGGAAAAGTTCCTCTCTGAAACCCTGGAGAGCCGCTGCCCATCAGGACAGAGGAGATGACGCTAGATGGACCAGTTGTCTGACTCGGTATAAAGCCACTTCCTAGGTATCCGTGACTACTCTGACACTCCCCAACCTGTCCTTTGTCTCACCTGTAGGCCATGACAAATGCCACCAATGTCTTGTACAGATCCAGAGTGTGAACCTTGGGGTCGAAGATATCTGGGTGGGCCTTCATGAAGGGCAAGATGATAGAGGAATACTCCATCTGGATACTGGCCAAGTCTTTGTCCACAGCTTCTGGGATCCCTGTACCTTGCAGAAGCTTCATCCGCTCTTCGCTACTCCTGTGCAGAACAGCAAGCAGAAAGTGCCATTTCCTCTTTTGAGTAAGTAGCCAGCTCATGAACAAAGGATATTACAGTACTGACCAACAACAAAGCTGGTTACTCCTTTCAACAAGATCTCCAAAGTGTCATCTTATTATCTGAGAAATCAGGATTTCCTCATCCCAGGTTACAGGTGTGGTTCTCCCACCAAAGAATACTATTCCTTGTCCTGCTCTTCCTCTCCCCCCACGCCCCCCCCCCACCACTCTCCTTGTAAAAAGAGTACTTGCTACTGGCTGCTTAATTTTCACTTCTCTTGTTATATTCGCCTGGATGCCACACCCTGGAGTATCTTTAAACACATCCTGAGGAAATGTGGGCAAAGAATGTGAGGTGGAGACACCAACCTGCCCACGGGTCAAGCAAGTCACCATATTATCCCAAAGCAAGCTAGCCTCCCAAACAGTACCAAACTAGACAGCGTCAGGGTCAAGAATATTGAATTACTTTAGTTCCTTACTGCAGTAGCAAGGAACCACATAATCTAGCACAAAATGGGGGAAACAAGACATCGGAGCTGAAGACATGAAGATGTGCTCAGCACGAGCGCTGGATGATCGTGCCCATCCAAACACCCACCCCCCATCCTCACTCTGGAGACCTCCCAAAACATGGTCTCAAGGACTTCTGAGATGCCAGATTCTGCACTGGACACCAGGTTTATGTGGTGAACACATATTAAGACCGTAAGAAGAGCCCTGCTGGATCAGACCAAAGGCCTCTCTAGTCCAGCACTCTGTTCCCACAGTGGCCAAGCAGATGCCCAGATGGGAAGCCCACAAGCAGGACAGGAGCACAACAGCACCCTCCCACTGACACTCCCCAGCAACTGCCTCTGATAAGATATAGCCATGGTGACTACCGTATTTTTCCGTCTATAAGACGACCCCATGTATAAGACGACCCCCACTGGGCAGTTTCGCAGCCGCACAGTTCTCTCCTTGGCTTACTTCCGTGTATAAGACGAACCTCAATTTTTAGTCTAACAATTTTAAGAAAAAGTATAGTCTTATACATGGAAAAATACTGTAGTAGCCACTGATAACCTTATCCTCCATGAATATGCCTAATACCCTTTTGAAGCCATTTCAATTGGTGGCCTTCAATACATCTTGTAGCTAATTCCATAGTTTAACTATGCGCTGTTGCCACCCAAAGCTCAGCAACTGGTTTACATGGGGAAGCCGGGTGCCAACAGAACAAAGCCATTACAGCGTTTGCTCTTACCAGAACATGGGGTGATCCAAACCACTGAAGTTGGGCCAGAGGGCCAAGTAGGGCCCCCAACGGGAGTTGCTGGATGTGGATTCATGTAGCAGAGAGAGAAGGAGGGGGACCCAGCCAGACTGACTCTCCAGGGAGGCTTGTTCTATCAAAGGCAGAAAAGAGAGGGTATAAAATCACCAGAGCTATTTTGCGTAACCTTTGTTCTTAACAAAACAGGCCAAAACAGCCAGGAACCTATAGCTGAAAAAGTGCACATTTTCCTTTCTTGTTCTGGTAGCCAGGTCTGGGGCATTCTGAAGAATCTAAGAGCTTTTTCAAGAGCTATGGGGCTCACAGCTTCCTCCTCCTTGTTTGCAAGTATTAAGCTACATATCAACATGCGTCTTTGCCTATATCGGTGGTCAGTATAAGAGGTTTAAAGATGTTCTTAAGGCTAATCTAAAAAAAATGCAATATAAACATCAAAAACTGGGAAGCTCTGGTCCATGAACGATCTAACTGTGGAGGTTGGCCTTTCACAAAGGATCCATGGACTTTGAAGAAGTCCGGATGAAAGGTGAAAGGGAGAAATGTGCTAAGCGAAAAGCACATCAAACGAATCCTTTACAGGACCATCTTCCATCTGGTAACCTGTGTCCTCACTGTGGGAAGCTGTGTGGATCTAGAATTGGCCTCCAGTCACTTACGGACCCATCACTAGAGTCTACACAATTTTTTAGAATTTCCTCTTCTTATAATTTTCTTTTTGTAATTTTATCCTAGAAGACAATCTTACTCGGTCATGAGTGATCGTCTACTACTACATATCCACATGCATCTTTGTCTTTGCAACCAAAACAGAGACACATACACCAACAATCGGATCCTCCAGATTTTTTAAAAAACAGGTTCCCTTTTAAAGAAGATCTCTGTCTGTTCAGCTGCAGAAACCCTCATTTCCTGTACCTTTCTCCAGAAGGGAAGAAATGGAGCTTGTGTGTTGTGAGAGGAGTGCTGTTCTTGGGATGGTAAAAAGGACTTCTCCAGCCTCAAGGTCCTCTCGGGCCACTAGGCCATAATCAGCTACTGTGCCTTCTCTGCTCACACAGACCTACAACAGAGGAAAAGAGTTTATACTGTGAACCAGAAATCCCTTCCCAACTCCTGAAAGCTAGTGTAACACACCTTCTTAAGTAGATAGGAAAACATTGGTTTTACCAGACTTTTGTTTTTTCCCCAAAATTTCAAAATGTTGGATTATGAAACATTTTCTTTTAGAATGATGAATAAAATGTTTATTTTATTCACTGAGAGCCAGTGTGGCATAGTGGTGAGAGTGTTGGACTGAGACTCGGGAGATCCGGGTTCTAGTCCACGCTCTGCCATGAAACTCACTGTGTGACTTTGGGCCAGTCACTGACTCTCAGCCTAACCTACCTCACAGGGTTGTTGAGGATAAAATGGAGAGGAGGATGAGGAGGACTTATGTAGCTACCCTTGGTTCCTTGCAGGAAAAAAGGCGGGGTATAAATATAATAAATGTTTAAGACAAGTGAAAGGGTAGAGAACCATTTTTCAATCCAGGAAAACCTTCTGTTTTTAGAAGCCCTTTAAGATGATTAAAAAAAAAAAAAGGATCAGAAGAAGCAGAAAAAAGGAAAAGAAGCAGAAACTGCTGTTAGTGATAGCCTCATTTATTTAGAAGATGTTTAACCCAGTTTTCAGGGCACACTGCCCTCACCAGGCAGCTTACTATATTACAAAAACATGAAAAATACACGTTACAAATTACACACACACACAGGAGCAGCAGCTAATGATTTTTAAGCCCTAATTGCAGACTGGAATAAATGTGTCTTCAGGAAAATTTTTTAAAGCCAATAGAGATGAGGCCATATGTATCTCTATGGGGAGGGAGTTCCAAAGATGTGGGGCCACCACTGAGAAAGCAGTATCTTTCTAATAGCTCTTGCTGGTGGTCCAGGGAGTAGGGCCTTGGACATTGATCTTAATGCCTGGACAGGCCCATGGGCAGTCATTCAGATGTGGTCTCAAGGCATTTAGAGCTTTAAAGGGCAAAACCAGCACCATTGGATTGGGCCTGGAAACTAACAGGCAACCACTGTAAGCAATACAGAATTTGAGTTATATGATCTAAACGTCTAGCTCCCACAAGTGTTCTAGTTTTGCATGTACCAGCTGCAATTCCTGGATCATTTTCAAGGGCAGTCCCACATCGAGCGCATTACAGCAATCTAATCTAGATGCAACCAAGGCATGTGTCACTGTTGCTAAGTCAGCTTTCTCTAGCTAGGGCAGAGCCAACCTAAGCTGGTAAAAAGCACACACACTAATGAAATGAAGAAAATGCTGCAGCGACCAGTGTCAGCCTGGTGGGTCACGGCCCTGGAGCTTGTTTGCAGTTCTGAGTGGTCCTTTGGGGCCGCAGGGGCCCTGGTCCTCAGGTCCACCTCAGCAGGAACTGCCACCTTGGAGGGACTTTCAGCCACGCTGACGCCGCGGCCAGGGGGCCATTTTCCACGGGTGGGTAGAGAACCTCAGGTGTGAGGCCAGTTGGGCGGGGCTGGCACGGGAGCGAGCGCGCGCGCCCGGTAGCCGGGGGCGGGCGGCTCAAGGGCGGACTCGCTTTCACTCTGAGCGGAGGAGGAGCAGCCGCGGCCTCCCCCAACCTGGCGCCCTCGGGTGTGTCGGACTACAATTCCCATCAGTCCCCTAGCCCATGAGTTCGGTCTGCTGCTGCTCTGACGCATCCGGAGGGCGCCGGGTCAGGACAGGCTGCCAGGGCGAGCGGCTGCCAAAGTCGCCCCACACATTCTGGGCCATTCGGCCGTGAAACAGGCCCGGTGAAGGCGGCCGGGCAGGGCCGGAGCGAGCGACCCGCCGCGGCCAGGGAAGGCGAGACTTTCCCGAAGCCTCCGTCAGGCACGGCGGAGGCGAGAGCCGAGTGGCACGGCCTGGCCGGCCTCCCCGGGCCCCGGCCCTGCCTGCGTGCGGGGCCCACCTTGGCGCTCAGCTCCACGCTCGCGCCGGCGCACCAGCCCAGGAAGGCGGGGAGCGCGCACGAGTCCGCGGCGGCGGCGGCCTGCGGAGAAAGGCCCGAGGCGGGCCCCGGCGCGGCCTCCTGGCTCCGGCAGGCCGCCTGAAGCGAGTCCGGTTCGCCCGCCGGCCGCGCTCCTTCCCTCAGGCGCGCCTTGGGCCGTTTGGCCGCGCTCGCCATGGCAGAGGCGCCCGGCGACGGCGGCCGAGAGGGCACGGTGGAGCGGCGCATGCGCTCAAGCGGCGGGCGGGCTCCGTCCCTCACGCGCCCCGCAGCTCCGCCACGGGGGTGGGGGGAGCGAGCAGGGCACCACCTCCCGCAGCCGCCTCCTCTTACGCATGCGCCTCGCGGTCCGGCCTGGCTGCTGCGACGATGCCCGGGCAGCCCAGGGGAGTCCTTGTGGAGGGCGCGGGGTTGAAAAGCTTCGCAGCGCAGTCCTAGCCGTGACTACTCAGAAGCAAGTCCCACTGAGTTCCTCCGCATGGAAGCCCTACAACTCCCAGCATGCCTCAGCCAGCACGGCATGCTGGGAGTTGTTGGATTTTTTTTTTTTTTAATCTAAACATGGATAGGATTGCGCCCTGATTGATTGATACCCCGCCTTCCTACCAAAGAAATGCGGGGCTCGAGCCAGCTAGCAATGAGGTTTGTTATTACACTTCAGTAAATAAGCTCCAGTTTCCACTCCAGAGAAAGTCTGATTTTAATATCTTTATTAGTTTTCAACACAATAATCCTCTCTAGAACAATGGGTGTTGTATTTTTTTTTTTGCCTTGTTTTACATTTTGTAGATATTGTGGCATCAATGCAACCAAAGAGCATTAACAACCGTCATGCACAAAAATATTACATTTCACTTCATACAGAAAAAGAAATAATTAAATTCCACCTTAATTAAGAAACCGTAAATAATAACAACCCAATTTTCCCCTGCTTCCAGTAGCAGCTAGATCACCTTAAAATGAAAAACAAAAACAACCCTGCACGTTGGTTGCCGATTGCTACAGTGAATGAAAAGGGGGGAGAAACAATCTGAGATAAATGTTATATATAGGTATTTATAGATCTATCTCATCTGAAAGAACACGCCAAGAAAAATTGCAGCAATATCTACAATAAAAATTCAGAAGGAAGCACACAAAAGAAGCATCTCGAGATTAGAAGATACAGCATATGAGTGTCTGGACTGGCAACGTCAAAACATTTAAATGCAAAATGTCTTGCGTGTGCGCGCACACCGTGAGTACCCATCGTAGGCAGGAGCTAGAACAGCATTCGTTGTGCTGGCACCCTCTAAACGAGTTGCGCTATAAATCCCATCAATCTCCGCTGGGATTGATGGGAGTTGTAGTCCAACACATCTGGAGGGCACCAGGGTGAAATGGCGGAGCTAGAAAGTTGGCTGCAGAGTCTTCCGAGTAGCATGTATATGAAAGAGACATCCTGCCCCTTGGACCAACCCCAACCCACCCACCCCAAGCTCTTCCTTGTGCAGAAACCCCACTAAGTGGCTGTTGTTGTAGACACTGTTGTAGGCTGTGGGCTTCATCCATAAAAAGAACAGTGTCTGAGAATGATGGGACCATGTCAAGAGTAAGAATGTGTTTGAATACAGCAAGGATTGGGTGGATCAGCAACGCCTTTGGGGAAGGGAAGGAGCCTGGACTGACCCAGACAAGGCCTCCCACTTAAGCCCTTTCGGATTTCATGTCAACAGGAGTCTTATGCACAATAACACAGGGAGAATCGCCTCTTCAAAGACATTAATCAGCTGCCAGGAAACCACAGCATAAAGCAGGGCCATTGAACCTTTTAGCCCAGTGTTCTCCAACCCTGGGTCCCCAGATGTTTTTGGCCTAAAACATCTGGGGACCCAGGGTTGGAGAACAGTGTAGCCCTTGAGCAGAATTCCATTGTGGAGGAGCTCCCTGGGGCCACATTCCAGTGGTGGGTGGAGCTGAAGGAAAACGGGACAGGGCCAGATGACCAGCATATTTGAACTTAAAAGCTCTTACTGGCCGAAGCAGAAGCTCAGGAGAGGCATTTCAGCCTTTTAGAATGGGGGGGACGGGACGACTGCACTTGGGCATCACCCCCGGAGCACCGGGAACTGCTGTCCTGTGTGCAACTGAAAGCTACCGTACGTGTTTACCCAGTGGCCACTTCCTTTCCCCTTCAGTCTGTCGTTCCCCATGTCGAATTTTAGGCTGCAAGCTCCTTGGGCCAGGGACCTCCTCTCATACATTCTGTGAAGTGCCTTGCATTTCTATTCAATGGGTTCTTATATTTATTGTATCCACATTGTGTGATTTTTATCTTGCATGCCACCTTGAGAGGATTCTGCCCTTAAAGGCGGCCTAAAAATAATTTTAAACAAATAAAGAAGTAATGCATGCTGATGGCACTACATCAGCCTTTCGCCAACCAGTTTCCCTCCAGAAGTGTTGGACTACAACTCCCACCATCCCCAGCAAGCACAGCCATGGAGAATGTGCTACAATCCCTTCTCCCAGGGGAGACATCTCCCCCCCCCCCACAGCAGTTTTCTCACTCTGTGTGTGCAAAACATTGAGACTTTCCCCCAGCCTTGCCTTATGCTTGGGTGTGTGCTGCTGCTGCTGCTGCAATATCGATTAAGCCAATGCAAGGGCAGCCTCAGCCTGTGGTAGATGTCCCAAGGGCTTTGCATAATCCATCACATCCCTGAGGAACAGAAGTCCTCACACAGGGATCAGGGCCTTCCATTAGGTTACTCTTTTGCAACCCACACGGAAGAGCCTCCACCAGGCAGCACTGAGAGGCAGGGCCCTGATCCAGATCAATGCAAGCGTTTGTCATCACAGCAGGAATCTAAATGAGGCACTGTTGATCCAGTCTAGCAGGGCTGGAATTTGACATCCTGAGGGACAGCTTGGATGCTCCGTGGGGTGTGTGTGTGTGTGTGTGTGTGTGTGTGTGTGTGTACTATTTCTGGGACTCTGGGGTCACCTTCACCAGGGTCTTGCTGGGTGGCTTCTCTCTCTCAGCCCTAGTTCCCAGTCTGTGAAGAAAAGGTGACGCACAACCTACCTCACAAGGGCTCTGCAAATTGGAAATGCCCTCAATGGTAAAGGGAGGGAGGGAGGGAGGGAGGGCGGCGGGCGGCAGCCAGTATCTGGAAGGGCTCGTGCCTGCCCAACTTCTCCACGCCCCCCCCCCCCCGAGCCCCCCTCTGAGGCAGGCCAAGCTGCTCTCGAAGAGTCCACCGAAGAGTCCCCGATCCCACACTGCTTCGAAAGGGCTTCCTTCAAGGGGAGGGCAGTCCCTGGGAACTGCCATTTCGGGAGTCTGCTAGGACAAATGGCAGCCCTCTCACAGCGCTACCATTGCCAGGGTTGCTATCACGGCAGTTAGCATATAGCGTCCCTGGCAACAGGGCTGTGGGGTTTTGTTCCCTGGTCGTCTTTTTATTTTTATACGGGATGCCGGTGACAGCTTAGACCTCTTGGACCGAGTCCTTACCCGGCAGCCATTGGTAGCACTGACTATGGACTAGGTCGAAGGGCTTCAGAGAAAGCCCCGAAACCAGCCACGGCTCTCCCCTCCTTTGTGGCTGGGCGGCCCTGCTGCTCAGCGCCAGCACGTCCGGGCCACGCAGCTGCCACCTCAAGGCGTCTCCTGCGCCGTCTCCTATGCCGCCGCCGCCACGGGGGCCCCAAACTTCTTCCAGCCTGAGGGCCAAATTCAATTTTGAAGAAGCTGGGGAGGGGGGGCAAAGGCAAAAGGGGAGGGGCCAAAACACCAAAAATACCGCTCTTAGTGCCAGTAGCAAGGCCGGAGGAGAGGCCTTGCAACCTTTCAGAATCGGGGGGGGGGGGGGAGACACACGTGCAAGTCAGGGAACCACCAAACCACTGGTGGTTGGGGGAGCGGGGCTCCGGCTGGAGGAAGGGGCCACAGCCATCTGTGGGACACTGGAGGGCTGGATTTGGCTCACAGGGCTGAGGGTCAACACCCCGGCTTTACGGTTTCCTGTTTCTGCCTAAATGTTCCTGCAAGGGAGGCCATTTTTAATAGAACCCATCTGGATAACTTTCCACAGCAGCTGAAGGGAAATGCTCAGCTTCGTGCGTGCACAAGCGTGTGTGCTGCCTCCCAGGAAAGCGCCCTTTCCCTTTCCTTCATGACAAAACCTGCAGGCACAGCGTCGCGGGCCAACTCCCTTAAACCAGCAGAAAGGCATTCCAGAGTTGCTGGCCCAAAGCTGGTGCTCCTAGATAAACTTCCAGGAAGGACGCTGGGTGGCCTCCATCTTGAAGGCTGCAATTTCCCTCCATCCCACACCTGCCACATGATGGGGCACTTTTTGCACGAATCATTAAGACTCCGAGAGACACGCCAAACAGACGAGTCCAAGAGAGCCAGCTTCTCAGTGAGGGAAAAAACCCTCTGGCTAGCCAGCCCCAAACTACCTTCCCGCTTGTCACATTGTGAGCGACAGACTGGCCATGAGGGAGCATGACTGGTTTGAGATGGCTCCTAGGCCTGGATGTGCAGGTGGTGGCCTGCCGGCATGAAGCTGCCGCTTCCCACTCGCCTCCCCCCAACTTTACATTCCAGTAATGTGAAAGGAAAAGAAAGACAGCAAAAAAACCGAAGCCACAGGAAGCTGCAGAGGACGGGGCCAGCTGGAGAGCGACTTGATGTGTGGACACACAAGGTCTCCCATGGAGGAGGAGGCAGGAGGAGGAGGCAGGAGCAGGAGGAGGAGGAGGAGAGTGGAGGCCCTCAGCAGGACACCTCCATGGTGTGGTTGATCTGCCCCATGGCCTCGCTGCTTTCCGAGTGAGTACAGGCTCTGGGGCGGCTGCCTTCCACGGAGCTGGCGCTGGTGAGCGAGGCTGTGCGGGAGCGAGCCAGGCGCGTCATGCTGGCCGAGGGCACTGCGGAGAGATGGAGAGCGCGTCAGCATTTCTCTCAGGAAAAAACGGGGCAAGAAAGAAGGGTGGAGCGAGCACCACAAAGACAAGCAAAGCTGCGGCACGGGCAGGAAGCAACACGGACAACTACCCCACCACCACCACCACCACCACCACCACCGGGGTGTGCCAGGAGGAACCCAGCTGTCCGTCACTCAAGCATCAGACATGCACCATTTGTCACTTGGGATGACAAGCTGAATGGGAGGGGAGGAGGAAGCAGAGCCTTCAGGCAGGGCCGGAGAAGTTCATGTTTGGCTGCGATGGGCAGGTGGCTGCCCCGCCTTGAGCTGGGCTATCAGCAAACTCTGCAAGCCACCTTGCCGCTTGTGGGCCGGGACCATCAACAAACATCGACAGGATATTGACTTCCTGGTAAAAAGCTGCCCCTTATTTGTCCCTCTAGCCCAGCATGGTTTGCCTGTGACTGGCAGACGCCTTCATAGCCTCACCCAAGCTCCTCTGAACTAGAGATGCCGCCGGGGACTGGGCTGGGGACCTTCTGCATGCCCAGCAGGGCCTCCTCCACCGCTGAGCCGTGGCCCCTCCCTTGCTCCCACCCCAAGCCTTCTGCAACCAGAGGATACCTGTCTTCTGCAGGGGGCCCCTTCGGGTGCGCACACAAAGAGAAGATAAAGGACTGCAGTGGGTTGGGATGTGTCCCAGTGGCGGAGAACCTGTGGCCCTCCAGATATGGTTGGACTACAACTCCCATCATCCCTGGCCATTAGCCATGTTGACTGGAGCTGATGAGAAGTGGAGTCCAACAACATCTGGGGGGCTACAGGTTCCCCACACCTGTGTTAAGAGACTATGCAGGCTGCACAACAGTGGTGGAGTGGGAAATACTGAGGTGCAGGCACTCATTTACTCGACACTGGTTAGGCCTCATCTTGAGTACTGCGTCTAGTTCTGGGCACCACACTTTAAGAAGGATATAGACAAACCGGAGAGGGTTCAGAGGAGGGCAACAAGGATGATAAAGGGACTGGAAACAAGGCCCTATGAGGAGAGACTGAAAGAACTGGGCATGTTTAGCCTTCAGAAGAGGAGACTGAGGGGAGAGATGATCGCACTCTTCCAGTACTTGAAGGGATGTCACACAGAGGAGGGCCAGGATCTCTTCTCCTTCATCCCAGTTTGCAGGACACGGAATAATGGGCTCAAGTTACAGGAACCTAGATTCCACCTAAACCTCAGGGGAAATTTCCTGACTGTCAGAGCAATAAGACAATGGAACCAACTGCCTAGGGAGGTCGTGGGCTCTCCCACTCTGGAGGCATTCAAGGTGCAGCTGGACAGCCATCTGTCGGGGATGCTTTGACCTGGATTCCTGCGTTGAGCAGGGGGTTGGACTCGATGGCCTTGTGGGCCCCTTCCAACTCTACTTTTCTATGATTCTATGATCCTGGCAGTCCCCAAAATGCAGGCAGCTGTGTGTGTGTGTGTGTGTGTGTGTGTGTGTGTGTGTGTGATGTGTCTTTTGCAAAACTAATGGGTCTCAATTACCCATTCTAGACCAAGCCACACATGACAATACATTACAACCAGGGTAGCTCACAATGGATATCGTATACCGTATATTTCCCTCAACTCCTGTGAGGATTGCAGCTCAGCTCAGAAGGAGCTGGGGATCCTGAGCAGGTGCCAGGTGACGTCATCGCCCTGCCTCCACCACAGCACTGCTGCACAGACAGGCTTGAGGGCCGGGGCTGGTGGCCCTGTGGCGTGCGCCCCCCCCCCAAAGTCTGCGGGGAGACCCACATGGGGCGCTGCACTTCCACGGCCTCCCATGGGCTGAGATTTTGGAGATGCAGGAGGATGTCAGGGGTTTTGGGAGTCCCAGAAATGATGCACTTCTATCTATCGGACTCTCTGTCCACACCATCTCCATTGGCATATCTCCTGTATTTCCAGATGTGCATGTTCTCTCCCAAAAGCTGAAGCATGCTTGGACTTGAGATTTACATAATATTGCAGCTGTAATTACAGACCACCCCTAGCTACTCACACGCAGGCCCTTTGCCCTGCCAGGGTCATGTTAACAGACTAGGGCTATTACTATTGTTGTTGTTGATCTTGTTATTACTGCGACTACTGTGTGATGCAGTGTCCTCCAACCTTGGGTCCCCAGATGTTTTTGGCCTACAACTCCCAGCATGCCCCAGCCAGCGTAGCTGGCTGGGGCATGCTGGGAGTTGTAGGCCAAAAACATCTGGGGACCCAAGGTTGGAGGACACTGGCTTAATGGTTAAAGAGTTTCAGGTACATCTTCTAGGCAAACACTAAACCAGCATTTGTGACTATGGTGCAGAGCAGCCTTCCCCAACCTGGTACCCTCCAGATGTCTTGGACTGCAATTCCCATCATTCCAGGCTGAGAATGATGGGAGCTGCAGCCCAAGACATCTACAGGTCGCCAGCTTTGGGAAGGCTGTGGTAGAGGAGGGGACAGGAGGGGGAGGTGTTCCACAAATTGGGGGTCTCAGAAGCACAATTTGGGGTTTGTTTGCTTTTGAATGCCTTTGAAATTAAAGGAGGGAACGATCAAGTAGAGCCGGTGAAGGTCTTCAGCGGTTGAAGCATCGCCCCGATTGCAAGGGCTGGGGGCTGGGGGTGGGCACGGGGTGGCAGGGCGCCTGGCAGCAACACAGCACCCCCACCCCATCAGCACCAACAACCCCACCCCACCCCCCAACAATAGACGGGCCTTTGGGGGACCAAGAAGGGTCACGCAGTGCTAACGACCCAGAACCAGAGTGTGCGTGGGGCTGGGAAAAGGGGCAGCCACCCCAGCAGCACCGCTGGCAGAGCAGAGGTCCACACAAGCCCCCGTTGGAAGGAGGGTGCTGGGCGGCTCGCCAGAGGCTCCCATGCGGCCTTCTTCAGCCACACGCTCGAGGTCAGCCTTCCGCAGGTTGGGGCCCACAATTCTCAGCCAGTGGCCACAAGGACATAAGAAGAGCCCTGCTGGATCAGACCCTAGGGTCCTTCTAGTCCAGCATTCTGCTCCTAAGTGGCCAACCAGCTGCCTGGAGGAAACCCAGAAGCAGGACATGAGTGCCACAGCACCCTCCCACCCATGTTCCCCAGCTACTGGTGTACATTTATTTTTACTTATTTTATTTATTAAATTTATACCCTGCCCTTTTTCCTGAAAGGAACCCAAGGCGGCTTACATAATCCTCCTCCTCCTCTCCATTTTATCCTCACAACAACCCTGCGAGGTAGGTTAGGCTTGAGAGGCAGTGACTGGCCCAAAGCCACCCAGTGAGTTTCATGGCTGAGCGGGGACTCGAACCCGGATCTCCCGAGTCCCAGTCCAACACCCTCACCACTACGCCACACTGCCTCTGATAATGGACTGGGGATGCTAGGCAGTTGTAGTCCAACACATCTGGAGGGTGCCAGTTTGGGGAAGGCTACTCTGCGTGAACTGCTACAGTAAGTGGGGCACGATCTCCCCACCCCCCGAAGAGCGCGACATGCCACAACGCGTCGGGCAAGCCACACTGCCAAGCAACGTTCTACCGGCTTCCCCTCCTGGTTTTTTTTTTTTGGTGGGTGGGGGGGGCTGCAGCAGGTCTTACTAGGCAACAATGATGGACAGAGTGAGGGGAAGGGAGAAACTGGGATTGCGTTTGGTCAGCGTGGCTTCTGGTGGCAGGCCATGCCCAGTCCCCAGGCAGCGAAGAGAGGGCTGGAGAGCTACGGGGTGTGTGTGTGTGTCACGCCCTGATCTGGTGTGCCTTCCTTGCCCTCTCCACGTTGCCTGGTCTCCCCCAGCAGGGACCCCCACAAAGAGTTCCTGCCCACGGGATTAATGCCTGGATCTCATGAAAGTGGACGGCAGCAGAAGCAGCGGTGGCGGCGGCAGGGACGGCTCCTCCCTGCTTGCTTAAGTGAGAGAAAAGATGGGGGGGGGGGGAGACAAGGGCAATGATAGATGCTCAGGTATTTTTAAAGACCATAAAAATTGTTTTTTTTGGGGGGGGGGGATTATCTGCCGCGTCCACCCAGAAAAGGAGCAGGAGGCTGAAACTGCTGCAGTGAGGCAGGGAACCAGAGGCAGGTTAAAATGAAAGCGCCCCAGTGCTTCCTGCTAAGCCATGGAGAAAGAGACTCCTCTGCACCAAACACAGGGCTGTCAAAATGCTTTCAGCCCAAGGGCCAAATTCCATCATGGAGAAACTCTTGGGGGCACATTCCAGTGGTAGACGTGGGGGGGGGGGCAGACACAAAGGAGACAGGGCCAAAATACCAGCACATTTTAGCTTAAAGCTCTTACGGCCTGTAACTAAGCCTTAGGGAGAGGCATTTCAACACTTTAGAAAGGGTGGAAAACTGTGTAAAAGCTGGGAAACCACTGGACCGACAGTTGGGTGGAAGGGGGTGTGGCTATTTGGGGAACCCTGGGAGGCCAGATCTGCTCCCCCAGCGGGCTGGATTTGGCCAGCGGGCCGGGCCTGAGGTTTAGCATCCCTGGCCTAGCACAGAAAGCAAATGGGCTGGCAGAGGAGCAATGGCGCAATCTGTCCCTCTTCTGCCAGCCCACTTGGTAGAAAGCATTTCCCCGCTGAGCCTGTTAAGGGGCTTCAGATGCGTGATGATGCCATGGCTGGATATCATCTGTTTTTCCCATGCGCTCCAGGAAGGGCACTCCAGGATCGTGCACACACAGACATGCACACCGTTTCAGGAGATGTTACCTACATTTCTTCCCAAATGTCTTGACTTCAATTTGAGGGCAGATTATTTAGCTGAAATATTTTTATGCCACTCCTCAGCCAAAAAAGCACCCAGAGCGGCTTACCTATAATCAATTAAACAAGACAGTCTGACCAAATGTCTTGACTTCTCTTTGAGGGCAGGTGTGGCTACCACTAGAAATGCTCACACAGAAAAATAATGTGGGATGCTCTAGGTCAGCCTTCCCCAACCCGGTGTCTTCCAGATGTGTTGGGATGGCAACTCCCATCATTCCCAGTCAATGGCCATGCTGGCTGGGGATTATGGGAGGTGTAGTCCAACACATCTGGAAGACACCCGGTTGGGGAGGGCTGGCCTAGGCTATTGCCAGAGTGTGCGGTGGAAAACCTTTTGGGGATAAGACACTGAGTTGCCACAAAGAGCATCTGAATGACAGAGCTGTGGGGGGACACTTCCCACAGTAAGCGAATTCAAGGGGACCACTTCCACCTACCACTGATACAGGTGTGGGTGGACAGATTCTTTCTGATGGGAGTCCCTCTCTGTCGGCTCTTTTATAACTTGCCTGTCCGTACAGGCCTCTTCCCCATGAGAGCTCTTTGGCAGGACCAAGCCCCCAAGCCGCAGCAGAAAGCACGTGCTGCGCAGCAGCGATGCGCATGGCACAGGGGCGGTGGGGTGGGTGGCACATGCAGTATGTGGGCATGAAAGTGAACAGACATGGGGGGGGCTGGGGGGTACCTGATCCTCCACTCAGCCTTCGATCCTTCAGGTATGCAACTAAGAGAGAGACGGAGGGTTGAATAGGGGGTGGGAGGGAGAGACGAAGTCTGGGTGTGGGGAAAGGCTTCTTGGGGAACACTGAACATTCAAAGTTTGATGACCAACAGCAAAACAGGACAAGGACACTACTACAACCAATATTCGGAGAGAGAGAGAGAGAGACAGACACATGGACTGAAGGCAGGGAGAATTTCACACAGGCAAATGATTCCTAGTTATCATTTATTTATAATCTAATGTTGCCATGGGGCATAAATATACATCTCCTCCCACATACTGGATGCATTCTTGGGGCTCAGCTTGTCTGAGCGTGGAAAGCTAAGCAGGGTCAGGCCTGGTTATTACTTGGATGGGAGACCTCTCCTCTAGTTTCCTGCATTGAGCAGGGGGTTGGACTCGATAGCCTTGTAGGCTCCTTCCAACTCTATGATCTATGAAATCTATGAAATTCACCTGATTTTCAGCAAACCATAATGTAAATGTGATTCAGTGGACAAAAAGCTAGAGAGACCTGCACTCAAACCTATCCATCTGGGCCTCAGTTTCCCATTTCCCAGCCCTGCTGTGGAACTGGAATGAAATAAGCATCTGCTGGCCCATCTCAGGGGTGGGACTGACACAACCACCAACCACCCCACTGAGACACTGCCCCACACGCCGCTTCTCCCGTGCGCAGGGAGAGGGAACGTGGGAAAGGCCAGGAAGCCTGAGGGGCTTTCAAGACATGTGCCAGAAAGCCAAGATGTGCCTTGGCTTCTCAGTGTGGGAGTGGCAATCCCCCGGGGGTCTCTCTGACAAGGGTGAGACGGATCCACAGAAGCAAACACAACAGGATAGATCTGAAGTGGGGTGCAGAGCCCGAGATCTGCGTCTTCAGATCCACCCTGTAAAGGAACAATGGAAGCCCTTGCTAGATCCCTGCTTCAGCGGCAAGCTAAAAGGCCGGCTGGGTGCCGTTTGGCTCTTCCTGTACTGATTTTAATGCCTTCATGCACTTCGCTGCTGCAAAGCCACAGACACCATGTCGTCAATTCCTACCTACCACAGGTACTAGAGACTGGAGCCAATTGTAAGCCATCCCCATCTTCTCAGAGACTTCCACAGAACTGGGAAGTCCAGTTGCAGCAGCCCCAAATGCACAGATTTGATTGTCCATAAATATGCACACCTGACGGCCTCAACATGGCCCACACAGCAGCCTGTTGCCGTGCGCAGTTTCCCCTGTGCTAAGAATCCCCAACCAGCAGCAGACACTCAGCATCAGCACCAATCACCCATTTGGAGCTGGGGTGGGAAGGCAGAATGGATTGTCCTTCCTGCCACCCCACCCAGATGATTGGTGCTATCGCTGACCATACGACTGAGGAATGGAACCATGCTTCTGAATGGAGATTTTCAGCCCAGGGAATACACGTGCACGCGCGCACACACGCACACATGTTTCCTCATTCAGCTAGGGCAGCCTTCTTCAACCTGGTGCCCTCCAGATGTGTTTGTCTGCAACATCCATCATTCGATGGCCATGCTGGTGGGGGATGATGGCAGTCGAAGTAGAAAACATCTGTAGGGCCCCATGTTGGGGAAGGCTGCCCCAGTGAGTGCAACTCCAATGGGTATAAAATAAACTGGCATTACTTTAAATCTGTGCCTAGCAGTTGTGCCTCCACCCCCACCCCCCACATTTTTACTCCAGGCACAGGGGCCCTGATCCAGATCTTAAAAGCCACCCTATCTCCCATGCTACAGTCCCAATCCAAATCAGGGCCATTGCATCTTCTTCAGAGTAAAAATGAAAAAAGATGTAGCTGCTATACGTCTAAAGTAATGTCTGTTTTGGCTCTGAGTAGGCCTGTAAGGAATTCAGGCTCCGATCAGTGGATGGCCCAGCTGGAGCAGGGCTACGGTCACTCGTCCCTGCATGCACACATATTCTCCAGTTGTGCATGCATTCATGTGGGCACATCTCAATGGACATGTACTTGTGTCTTACAACACCCCAGTTACATTTACAGACACACACATACAACCCACTACCTGGATCATCTCCTAATCAAGCAATCCCTAAAACTAGACAAATACTCACTGTAGCCCATGCCCTGAAGGAAGTACTTGAAAGCTTCAGTCAGTTTTCCAGGCTGTTCAAAAAGAAGGGTGGGGTGAAAAATGGGAGAAAAAACACCATATGTAATAATAGTAAGAAACGTTTATTTATAACGCCCCTTACACCAAAGTAAACATAACAATACAATAAAATAACTAACACCAACCACTTACTATACAGCATCGAATCCCAGCAACCACCACCAACACATTAGCCCAACCACTTATTCTGGCTGACTAAAAAGATAAGTCTTTAATCCCGTACGAAAGCGGGAAAGATCCTCCTCCAGTCGGAGGTCCACGGGAAGCCTGTTCCGCAAAAGTGGAACCAGGTCCTGAAAGGTTCCCACCTTGACAAGGCAGAGCGTGTCGGTGGGACTGCTAATAATCTTAAATTCCTACCAGGAACATACCAGGAAAGCCTAGATGCTAAGTACTGAGGGACATTAAAGTGCAAAGCCTTGAAGGCAAGAACCAATGATTTAAATATGTGAATCTGATTTCTAATTTTATATGTATTTTCAACCCCCGGTGGCACAGAATCCCCATCAAAGCAGGGGGAGGAAGTTTGAGCATGGGTGAGAATAATAACAACAGTAATAGTGTTATAAAATGTTCAAACCAAAATCATCATTTATTTGCTGCACCTCTGCTTTTCAGCACAGTTTGAGGCTGTTGGTTCAATGATGCATTTTTAAAAAAATCTGCTTCAGATTCTGGAATCAAAACGTGGATTTTGTTCAACACAAATAACTGCAACACATGATCCAAGAGCAAGACTTGGCTCCCATCACTTATGTGCAACAAGGAGCAGTGGGAGAATTTTCATCCAGCATAAGCATGCACGCACGCACGCACGCACGCACGCGCACCTTTTGCACTCAGCAGAAGTCTTTCTGAAATGACTCACAGCACACAGGGACACAAGGTGAGGAGAAAGCAGAAGAACTCACCTGCGTGACTTGGGGCAGCCCACCAGAATCAGCCATCTGGGTGGAAAGGAGAGGTTGGATCAGAGAGGCTATGCTCTGCCCCCAGGGTGACTCCCGCAAGGACCTCCCCACCCCCAATTGCCTCAGGGATCAGCTACAAGGGACAAGTCCAGTAAAATCAACAGATCACTTTGGGAGCAATGAAAATTACAGGCATGGGGGACCCGATCTGGACTGGGACCATAGTGGGGTGGGGGGTGGGGTTTAAATCCCCCCCATCCTCCACATTGGGGTCCTCATCAGGACCCTTTAGAGGGACCCGTTAAACTTTAGAGTAGGAAAGACAGAAAAGAGAGAAGGAAGGAAGGAAAGAAGGAAGGACACAGCTGCTAAGTAACTTGTAGTTGGGTTAGGCCAAACTGGGGGGGCACATTCCAGTGGTGGGCGGGGCTAAAGGCAAAAAGGGGCAAGGCCAAAATAGCAAACATACCAGCCTATTTTAGGGAAAAGCTCTTCCTGCTGAACCTTTTAGAATGGGGGGGGCAGGGGGGGACCATGCAAACCTGGAAAACCACCTAATGAATTATTGGCACTCAGGAGAAATGGGACGTGGCCACCTTGGCAACCCTGAGGGCCGGACTGGGACCCCAGGCGGGATGGATCTGGCCCCCTGGATGGGAGGTTCTGCACACTGGGTCAGGCTCCGAGCAACCCTGCTGCGCTAGGCTCCCGCCCCCCTCGGCTCCCACCGGCCTCAGTCACTGCCACACCCTGCGCCAGGGGTGCAGAGACGCCCCCACCTGCCCCAGGCAGCGGCCCTCCTCGTGCTAGTGTCTTCAGTGAGATGGCTTTGTGAGGCCGGCCAGCCCCCCCCCGAGGGGTGGTGTTCCAAAAAGGCTGGTATCTTCTCCACCAGTTCCGTCAAACCTGGGTGGTTGTTCCAAATTCCTATAAACTGATGTGGGGGCAGCCACTGGTAGGTCTCCCAGTCCAGTCTCAGACACCCATTAGGAGAAAAAGAGGAATGGAAATTGGCAGCTTTGGGGGCGGATTCAGCCCAAACCCCTCTTGCAAACCAGCTCCTCCCCACTTTCTCAGAATCAGGGTCAGAGGTGTGGACTCTCGAGCCCATGGACCACATCCGCCCTGCCCCTGGTCCCAATCTGGCCCACTGGGATTCCCCAGGATGACCACCACGACACCACCTTTCCCTGGGACTCTCCGGTGGTTGCCCAGCTTCTGCGTGTGTCCCCCTGACACACCCCCTCCACCCACCCACCCACTTCCAAGAGGCTGAAAAGCCTCTCTCTCATTAGTTACTGGCAGTGAGCGAAGCTATGCCGGCATCTCTAGTTTGGGGCCTTGCCCTTTCGCCTTGGAACACGGCCCCCGAGGGCTTCTCCGAGATGGAATTTAGCCCTTGGGCTGAAAGAGGTTCAACACCCCTGTTGCTCCACACACACACACACACACACACACACACACTCCTTATATTCAGATTTATTTAGTGTCAACAGCTGGCCCAGTCTCTGATCCAGAGAGCTAAACATCTGTGTGAGGACCACACCATAGCTGACGTTAAGTACATCGGTTTAATGTCACGTGTAGTATATTCTGCCTCCCCCTTGCCACTGTAACTAGCAGCTGCGGGGGGGGGAGGGGGAGGACCAATAAGGATCAGGACCATTGCAAGGGGGAGGATACTTCCTCTCTGTGTACTGACGCACATCCTGCCCCCCCACTTCAAAGCTACTGTCTCATACAGGAGAGAAGCTGACATTGGTGCCAAGAGAGGCTTCCCTCCCATGCCAAATTGCAGCTGGGTGGGGGGGTGAAAGGATTTCTATCGGGACTGCAGCATGCGAGGAAAGAGTGAACCCCTCCCCACAGCCACGATGCCCCCCCTGCTCGGGTCCCCAGAGGGCACCACACAAAAGGTACCCGGCCTGTGACATCACACCGCCATGCTTCGTTTGGCCCTTAAGGGTCCAGTGGTGGGCATGGGGGGGGGGGCGGGAGACAGGCAAGGGGGTTGGCAGCAAAGGTGGGCTGCTGGGACGAGAGGGAGGACGGCTGGGATCAGGATGATTCACACAGATGGGAGTGAGAGCGGCAGAGCCAGGGGAGAGGCGGCCAAGGACGTGCGGCGAGAGGGGAGCAGGGCTTGTGGGAGTTTGCGCAGCCCTGCAGGGAGGCTGGCCTTTCCCAGCCTCTGCCAGGTGGCAGTGGAAAGCTTGTCCTCCACCTTACCTTCAGGAAAGTGGTGGTAGTCGGATCCAGCTTGGAGTTGCATTCAACCTGCAGACGGCAAAGGCGGAGTTTCAAAATAACATACAGCAAAGCAATCAAAGCCCCACGGGCCCTGCGCTGCTCTGCAGCCTTCCCCAACGGGGTGCCCTCCACACTGTGTTGGACTGCAACTCTCGGCATCCTCCACCAGCTATGCTGGCAGGGGCATGCTGGGAGATGTAATCCAACACACCTGGAGGGGTCCCAGTTGGGGACAGCGGGCGGGCATAGTGCAATGTGACCAAGCAGCTGACGCTCAGCGAACCCTCAAAACCGAAAAATAGCCGGGTAACAGGCTGGCATTCCACCCTGGCAGTGGAGAAAAATCGATCAAGAGAAAAGCAAGGAAAAATTATGTTCCAGTTTTTAATCATACAGTTTCTATCCCGGCGTTCTCCAACCTTGGGTCCCCAGATGTTTTTGGCCAAAAACATCCGGGGCCCCAAGATTGGAGAACACTGTTAGCCCTTGTGGCCCCTTAATGCATTCTGGCTTTCTTTCAGGATGCTTATTTGCCACTCCATTCCACAAACTGATCTGAAACCAAATCAGTCACAGAACAAGCGGAGCCGAACGCGGTGGGCAGGAAAGAGGAGCTTGGGGTTTTGCCACAGCTTGCTTCCCTTGGCGCTGTCGCCTACAGGTAGCCACAACAACGGCATTGCCAGGCCTCCAGTCCAGTTCCGGGATGCGCAGCCGTGGGGACCCCGCTGGAAAACGGGCAGTGCTCGCGAGGGAAACCCGGCGTTTCTCTTGCCAGAGCTAGTGCTAACGAGGGAAACCCTTCCCTTACGTCCAGTCTCTGGTGAGGGACTGAGAATAAGGGGAGGGTTCCCGCACTAGCACTAGCCAAGACCTCCCTTCCCGTATGTGCATGTGTGTGTGTGCTCTATTGTCCCCCACCCTGAGTCCTGAAGGAAGAGGCTGGGTTCAGGTCTAACTGAAAAGGATAATGCTAGGCGATGCACTTGGACTCCCGGCCTCGTGCAGGCGGGCCCCATGAACTCGTGAGGCGCCAGGCCCTTACTCACCACACCGTCCTCAGCAGGCGCATTGTCGCCCACCACCAACATGACCGGGCAGCTGCAAAGCCCAAGGAGAGAAACGCGATTAGCAGGGCAGTTCTCTCTCCGGAGAGCCCCCTCCCCATCCAGCTGCTAGGAAGGAACTTACCGGAGTGTTTTGGCATTTGGGACACTTCCAGGCCGGTTAATGTCCAGGTCTCTGCGACTGAAGGGGGGAAATGAAAACGCCTCAGTCATTCTCTCTGAAGCAGACACGCATGCATGCATGCATGCAAGCCCTGCCCTGGGGAATTAGCGGCTAACCTGTTTCCCCAGGCGTGGCGTTTGCTCACTGCTTTGACACAGAGGCAAGTCAGAGATGTCAGGAAGGCTGCAGAGGCCACCCTCCGAAGCTGTGGGCTGAGCAAAAGGGCCCAGAGGCCCAGACTTACCGTGGAAGCTCACTCCTTGAAGCAAGCCAGAGGCTTAACCTGGACCAGGTTCCTCCCCCCCCCCCTCGTTTCTGCTTCTGCTTCTGCTGTGCTGGGCTTCCCCAACTTGCCACCCACCAGATGTGCTGGCCTAGCTGCCTGGAGGGATGATGGGAGTTGTAGTCCAGCACATCCAGAGGGTGCCAGGTGGAGGAAGGCTTTGCTGTGCTAGGGATATGGTCGTTGGGCTTCTTTGGTCCCTTCTGGCAGGAAGGAGTCCGCTACAGTTTGTTTGTTCGGTTTATTAAATGTATATTCTGAACAACTGGCAGATGCCCTCGGGGCAGTTTACAGTCACAAAAACCCAAAACAACAATGCAACAATAAAAATATTAAAATATTAAAAATATTAAAGAGCCAGTAGTAAAGTTAATCATCAGAGCACCAGATTAGAAATCAAATGCCTGCTGGAAGAAGAAGGATTTAACCAGGAGTCAAAACATATTTATTTTTATTTATTCTATTTATACCCCGTCTTTTTTCCTGAAAGGAACCCAAGGTGGCTTACATAATCCTCCTCCTCCTCTCCATTTTATCCTCACAACAACCCTGTGAGGTAGGTTAGGCTGAGAATCAGTGACTGGCCCAAAGTCACCCAATGAGTTTCATGGCTGAGCGGGGACTAGAACCTGGATCTCCTGAGTCCCAGTCCAACACTCTAACCACTACGCCACAGATGCCAGGCAGATCTCCCTGGGAAGGGCACTCTGCAGACAGGGGGGCACTACAGAGAAGGCTTTTTCCTGGGTAGCCTCCCATCACATCATTGTGGGTGGTGGTGGCACCCAGAGAAGAGACTCCAAAGATGTTCCTGGCAACTGGGCCGGAACGTAAGGGGGAAAGCGCTCCTTCAGGTAGGCTGGTCCTAAGCCATTTAAGGCTTTAAAAGTCAGCACCGACACGTTCAGTCGGGTAGCCAGTGCAGTTAATGCTAAAATGAAATGGGATGATGCAGCTGAGATTTAAAAAACGACACACCCTCCTTGTACAAAAAGAAAAGAGTCACCACGTTACCACTTGTTCCCAAACAAGAATGCTGGAACAATAACAGGCATGGAGGAAGGAGAGGCCAAGACGTCTGGGTCACTCCCACCCTCTTCCGACAACATCCAGGAAAGGGGCAAAGGAAGCCGGGGCGGGGCAAGCTCCATGCACTGAAGCGAAGGCGCTTCCACAGCCAGCCTTTCCCCTTTACAGCTGGTGCAGGATGTTGAACCACGGGAGAAATCTACTCGCTGCCCGCCGCCCTCTCGCCTGAGCGACTCTGCCAGGTTGCTCAGGCCTGCAGGCAGCCTCAGGAGGGCGAAAGTGCCCAGTCAGTCACAACTTATAGAGGATGCAATGGATGTCCAGCTGACAGGCCTAATCTTCTAATGCCAGGGTGGCCAACCTGTGGCCCTCAGCCTAATCTCAAAAGCCTTCTGCATGCGACCAGTTCAGACCTCTGGCAAGAGCGATCTCTCTCATCCCTGGGTGGGGAGGGAGGGGGAGAGAGAAGAGGGTTT
Source organism: Shinisaurus crocodilurus (assembly GCA_021292165.1). Taxonomy (NCBI): domain Eukaryota; kingdom Metazoa; phylum Chordata; class Lepidosauria; order Squamata; family Shinisauridae; genus Shinisaurus; species Shinisaurus crocodilurus. The sequence goes on from JAHFWL010000454.1 coordinate 267,659, forward strand.
GGCAGAAAGAGAGAGGGAGAAATAGAGAGCAAAGGGGCGACTCCTCAGGCTCTGACTTTGGCCCCGCCCACAACAGCATGCAGGCCCCAAGAGGTCACCCCGAGCAACATCGGAAGCAGCCCTTACACCCTGGGTCAGGCCCTGGGTCCCTCTAGCCCCAGCATCTAGCGGCTCAGCAGGGTCTCGGGCAGGATTCCTTCCTAGCCTTACCAGGAGATGCCGGGGATCGAACCTGGGACCCTCTGCATGCAAGGCAGGGGCTCTACCACTGAGGCAAGGCCCCTCCCCAAGGAAACTGGGCCCTCAACAGAAAAAAGGTTCCTGACCTCTGTTCTAATGGAATATTGATGTGGCAGAGGATCCCAGGATGCTGCTGCACCTGACATGCTAGAGCAGACTTCCCAACCTGGTGACCTCCAGGTGTTTCTGACCAGAACCAGAACCCGCATCATCTCCAGCCAGCACGGCCACCAATTGGCCACACTGGCTGGTGATGATGGGAACTGCAGTCCAAGACTTCTGGGGGCGGACACCAGGTGGAGGGAAACCATGCAATAGAAATGCTTGCTATGAGCCATCCGCCTCTAGCCCCGGGTCGAAGGCTGGAAAGCAGCTATATCCATCCTATGAAATTCTTCTGTACACCTGAAGTAAACTTCCAGGGCTTCACACACATCTGCTCTGTGCTTTTCCTCTCCTTCCGGGTGCTTTGGCTTTGGACAAAAAGAAAGCAACATACTGTAACCTTCTGTGACCTATGAAAAATGGTGTTGACCTCAGGAACGAAGGCAGGGTCAGCACCCAGGTTCAATACTGGAGAAGCTCTCTGAGGGGCCACATTCCAGTGGTGGGCGGGGCTGAAGGCAAAAGGGGTGGGGCCAAAAGACCAAAGCTCCTAGGAGAGGCGTTTCAGCCGTTTAGAATGCGAAAAAACTGCACGAAAGCTGGTAAACCGCCAAACCATTGGTGGTTGGGGAAAAGAGCCAGGAGGAGGCGGCAGGGCCATCTTCGGTACCCCGGAGAGCCAGATTGGGACCCCCCCAGAGGGCTAGGTTTGGCCCTGCGATCTGAGGTTCAACACAAGGGCTCTTGTCAATGGCTTGAATGGTTCTTCCTCTTAAACTGCAGAGAATATGCATAAATCCCAAGAAGGGAAATCTGGGGACCAGTGGCGGTTTGCGTAGAAAGACTCACCTTAGAAACAGCTTCAAATGTGGGCAAGATGCAAGGGCGCAAGGGCCACCTGCTCCCACCCCAAACAGTAGCCAGAGGGCTTGCTCATGTTGCGATGGAGGCCCTACTGCAAAACTGTGGGAAGGAAGGCCAAGACTTCCTTCACGTTGGCTGATGAAGAGTCTGTCCCGTTGCACCCACACAGTCGTTTCGTAAATGTCATCTCTCTTCATAGAATCATAGAATCATAGAAAAGTAGAGTTGGAAGGGGCCTACAAGGCCATCGAGTCCAACCCCCTGCTCAATGCAGGAATCCAGGTCAAAGCATCTCTGACAGATGTCTGTCCAGCCGCACCTTGAATGCCTCCAGACTGGGAGAGCCCACCACCTCCCTAGGTAGTTGATTCCATTGTCTTATTGCTCTGACAGTCAGGAAATTTTTCCTGATGTTTAGGTGGAATCTAGGTTCCTGTAACTTGAGCCCATTATTCCGTGTCCTGCAAACTGGGATGAACGAGAAGAGATCTTTGCCCTCCTCTGTGTGACATCCCTTCAAATACTGGAAGAGTGCGATCATATCTCCCCTCAGTCTCCTCTTCTGAAGGCTAAACATGCCCAGTTCTTTCAGTCTCTCCTCATAGGGCCTTGTTTCCAGTCCCTTTATCATCCTTGTTGCCCTCCTCTGAACCCTCTCCAGTTTGTCTATGTCCTTCTTAAAGTGAGGTGCCCAGAACTGGACGCAGTACTCAAGATGAGGCCTAACCAGTGCCGAGTAAAGGGGAATTATCACTTCCCGCGATTTGGAAGCTATACTTCTATTAATACAGCCCAAAATTGCATTTGCCTTCTTTGCAGCCATGTCGCATTGCTGGCTCATATTCAGTTTGTGATCTACCACAATTCCAAGATCCTTCTCACTTGTAGTATTGTTGAGCCAAGTGTCCCCCATTCTGTAACTCTGCATTTGGTTTCCTCTCCCTAGGTGCAGCACTTGGCATTTATCCCTATTAAATTTCATTCTGTTGTTTTCGGCCCAGCGCTCCAGCCTATCGAGGTCACTTTGAATTTTGTTTCTGTCTTCCAGAGTATTAGCTGTTCCACCCAACTTTGTGTCATCTGCAAATTTGATAAGTATTCCCTGTACCTCCTGATCCAAGTCATTAATAAAAATGTTGAAGAGCACCGGGCCCAGGACCGAGCCCTGTGGTACCCCGCTCGTTACCTCTCCCCAGTTTGAGAAGGAACCATTGATAAGCACTCTTTGAGTCCGATTCTGTAGCCAATTGTGGAACCACCTGATAGTTGTTCCATCTAGCCCACTCTTAGCTAGCTTACTAATCAGGATATCATGAGGCACTTTGTCGAAAGCTTTGCTGAAGTCCAGATATATAATGTCCACAGCATTCCCACAGTCCACAAGGGAGGTTACCCGATCAAAAAATGAGATCAGATTAGTCTGACAGGATTTGTTCTTGACAAATCCATGCTGGCTTCTAGTAATCACTGCATTGTTTTCAAGGTGCTTGCAGACTGACTTCTTTATAATCTGCTCAAAAATCTTCCCGGGGATTGATGTCAGACTGACTGGCCTATAGTTCCCAGGTTCCTCCTTCTTGCCCTTTTTGAAGATGGGAACAACATTTGCCCTCCTCCAGTCGTCTGGCACTTCACCTGTCCTCCATGATTTCTCAAAGATAATAGACAGTGGTTCTGAGAGTTCTTCTGCCAGTTCCTTTATTACTCTAGGATGCAGCTCATCAGGCCCTGGAGATTTAAACTCGTTCAGAGTAATCAGGTGCTCCTTGACCATTTGCCTATCAATCTCAAGCTGCAATTCTGCCCCTTCAGTCTGCACTTCAGGTTTGCCAGGGGGGTCATAGACCCTCTTTTGGGAGAAGACCGAGCCGAAGTAGGAATTGAACACTTCTGCCTTTTCTTTGTCTTCTGTTATCAATTTGCCATCCTCATTGCGTAGTTGAACCACCCGTTCTTTCTTCTGTCTTTTACTGTGCATGTATCTGTAGAAAGCTTTTTTGTTGCTTTTAGCATTCCTCGCTAACCGTAGCTCATTCTCAGCTTTAGCCTTCCTGACACTATTCCTGCAGTTCTGTGCTACCTGCCTGTACTCTTCCCCTGTAGCCTGTCCTTCCTTCCACTTCCTATACGTGTCCTTTTTTGTTTTCAGGTCATCTTTGAGTTTATTGTGAAGCCACATTGGCTTCTTCTGTTGCCCTCTGCCTTTTTTCCTTGTGGGAATTGTTTGCAATTGTGCCTTTAAAATTTCCTTTTTTAAAAACTCCCACCCCTCCTGGGCTCCCTTTCTCGTGAGAGTCACTTGCCATGGGATCTTACTAATCATTGTTCTGAGTTTGTTAAAATTGGCTTTCCTAAAATCCAGGGTACGTGTTTGGCAACACTCAGCTTTTGCTTCCGTTAGAATCAAGAACTCAAGTATAACATGGTCACTTTCCCCCAGAGTTCCCGAAACTGCCACTTTATCCACTAACTCGTCTCTGTTGGTTAGAATCAGGTCAAGGGTAGCCGATCCTCTAGTTCCTTCCTCCACTTTCTGTAGGAGGAAGTTATCAGCAGCACAGCTCAGGAATTTCTTGGAGGGGCCATGTTTGGCTGAATAAGTCTCCCAACAGATATCAGGGAAATTGAAGTCCCCCATTACTACCACATCGTGCCTCCTTGAAACACTGGCAATTTGCTTTTCAAAAGTTCCATCCTCGTCTTCTCCTTGATTGGGTGGTCGGTAGTAGACTCCAACCGCCATGTTCGTTTTATTCTTTGCCCCCTTTATTTTAACCCAGATGCTCTCAATGGGGCTGCCAAGCTCCTCTTCCTGTATCTCTGTGCAGAGATACGTATTTTTAACATACAGTGCAACTCCACCTCCCTTTCTGTTGCTTCTGTTCCTTTTGAACAAGTTATACCCTTCAATTGCTGTATTCCAGTCATGGGAGTCATCCCACCAGGTTTCAGTTATCCCTATCAAGTCGTACTTGCCCTCATGTATCAAGAGTTCAAGATCGTCTTGTTTATTGCCCATACTCTTCTCAAAACCAGGCAAAGTTCCACCCCGTCTCTACTGAGTATTTTATGCTCCCACATCTCCAGGGACAGAGCTGTGGAGCTGTGCTTGGCCTGACTAGAGCAGGAGGCTCCAAGGCCGACGCTTGCGTGATCCTGGCATCCTAGTGCCGTGCTCACTAGCTCTGAAAACCAAGCTACATCTCCTCGGCTTGCATCTCCTCGGCTCTTTCCATAATTATTTTCTGCAGAGGAAATGCTGCTGCTGCTGCTGCTGCTGCTGTCAGAGCAAGGCAGGGAACCCTTTTCAGCCCAAAGGCCAATAAATTGCAAAATGGGAAAGGTCTCAGGGGCCATATCCTGCCAAAGGCAGAGTGAGAGGGGCCAAATGTGATTATTACCATGTTAAGCCTACTCAGAACAAGGCATCTGCATGTCTACCCAGAAGTAAGAAGGACTGAACCAGTCAGGAGCACCTTCAAATAGCATCCCAAATGCCAAGCCTCCTGGACTGATCAGGAAACAGCTCTCCTGCCTGCAAAATGCACAGCCCAAAATCTTTGCAGCAGCTTGATTCTTTGCAGAGCACTGTAAAGTGAATTGCCTTTAAATACCCTCCTGTCTCCAATCAGGGATCGATTGGAAATATCAGCAAAAGACGCTTGCAGGCCAAATGGGGCCCTTGGGGGCCACAGGCTGGAGGCTCACCCTCCCTTTGTCAGGGCTCCCGCTCTGGAGCCTTGAGTAGGGCAGCAAAACTTCTGAGTTATGGGTGGGAAGAGCTGGGGGCTGGCACCCCACTGCTGCCCCTGATCCCAGCAATTCAGCCAGTTCGCTCTGGTGCTGCATTTCCCACTAACGGGTCTTGCTGTTATGGAACGCGGGTGATACTCGGTCTAAGGGAGGAGGGTTGCTGCTTCCTGGAGCACAGATCTGGGTCTTGTGCCCTGCTGCATTGATCCACATGCGCCTTCACCAGCGGCCCATGGGCCATTCTCATCAGGACATGCGTACTCTGAAGACTCAACTGAGAGGCTTGTGGAGCCGGACAAAATTGTTTATTTATAATACATTTTATACTCCACTTTACCCCTCCAAATGGAGATGCCCAAAGAGGTTAATAGTCATGAAACAATATAAAAACAAAAATCCAACAATAAAATGTAAAAGAGCAAATAAGAATCAGGACAGCACTAAAACCACAAAATCAATAGCCAATAGGGAGACATGTTAAACAGCAGAAAAATCAGACTCTTGCTTGGGAGAAAAAACGTGTTTGAAACAATGAAGGAACAGCAGCAAAGAAGGAGGCAACTTAAACTCCTGTGGCAGAGCGTTCCACGTGATGGGTGCCACTACAGAAAATGCCTCTTGTGTGCCACCAACAAGAACACAGTAGGCTGTGGCATGCTCCGAAAGGGCTCATCAAATTTGCTCATTATAGGTTTTGTATGACTTAATCTGCTGCTGCTGCTGCTGCTTCTTTTCAAGGCTACCCTCGGTGCCTGGAATAGGCAAAGAATCCAGAGGGATTCTTTATATGGTTAAGGGATGGCCATTTAGACACGTCTCAGTCCTGATTGTCTTTGGAGAATACAGTACAGATATCATCATGTTTAGTAGTTGTCCTGCTCCGTCAGGGAGTCTGTCATCTGCTCAGGCATGGAGGCACAACGTGGGACAGGCGACTGGAATAGGAGCAACTAGCCCCACAGTCAGCACCGTGGGTACCGGTCCAGAACTCTCGACCCAGACCACAGAGCGCAGCCCTGCAGCCCCAGGACTGACAACGTACCCCAGCGCCAGCTCAGAGCAACTGGCAAGGCTTAAAGCTCAGCCAGGAGGATCCTTCTGGGAACTCCCCTTCCTAAGTGCTGCCTTGGGGGTTTTTTAAAGGGCCAGTGCCCTTTCCCACAGTGGTGGGCTTCTTCTGGATCAGTGTTCCCATGCATGCTGGGAGTTGTAGGCCAAAAACATCTGGGGACCCAAGGTTGGAGAACACTGTTCTAGATGGTGATGGTCTGGGGACTGAGAAGCTGGTTGGGGAAAGCTCCCCAGGGCTTCCCTGCTCACTGGAGGAATCTGAGATCCACTCCTCAGAGACAGAGGGCAGTGCCCCTCCTGGGAATTGAGAGGACAGGATGCAGGATCGGGGGGGGGGGGCAGTTGTGATGGTCCAGGAACTCTGCTTCAGACACGCTGCCACTACAGACTTCAGTCTCTGAGGACTTTCAGTCAAGGGCCACAGCAGTGAGGATGTTTGATGGCTATCACCGGTCCTTTGGTTTGAGCACCTCCCAATGTTCAAGCTGACAAACTGTCAAGATGTGAGAAGGAAGAAATTACCAGAAAAATCGCTGGAAATTACACAGAGTGGGCTGGAGGGGCTTGTTTGGAACTCACCCCAATTCCTTCCTCTTTCTTTCTGGAATGGGCATCATTCTGACTGAAAGCTGAGGATAGTATTGGCAACCAAAATACAAAAGATGAGGTGGGAAGAGCCGGCAGTAGCCGGCAGCTGGGAGGAAGGCATTACCCAGGAGAGGCAGCCCTGCACTTACCTGTTGTACATATTCCAGAAGAGCTGCAGGTTGAACTGGTTCACCATACTCCCAATCTGCTGCCGGTAGCTTTGCACCAGCTCCGTGTTGCTCACCAGCTCTTCCTGCGGGTGTGGAAATGACACGGGCAAAAGGGTGGCAGTCAGAGCAGCACTGAAGACTGGAGCCTCCGGCAAGGGCGGGCCAGCTGCGGCCCTCCAGATGTCTCAACCTGCAACTTCCATCAGCCTTGGCCAGCACAGCCAGGGGTGAGGGCTGATGGGAGCTATGAGCCAAAACATCGAGACGAGAGGGCCACCAGCGGGTCACCTCTGGCCTCCGGCTGGCACTGAATGGCCTGAGCTGGGGGAGGAGTCACTGCACAAAGCACGCCCCGCCCCCTTCAGAGAGCAGAGCGCCCCCTTGAGGGCGAGTCTGAGGTTGCAAACTCGGGCCCTTCCTTCTGCTGGGCAGACTCTGGAACGGCCTCCTCTGCTGCCCTGCCGGAATAGGGCACAAGCAGACATACGGCTTCTCATTCATTTCTCCCACACACACACACCCTCTCATCGTGGCTCCTGGATTCAACCTTTCAAGGAAACCCGCAGGGGGCTTTTAAAGCAGTTCTGCCAGCAGGACAAACTTGACCCAGGGCCTTCTGGCCCACCTCTCACGGGAGTCTCTCGTGTTCTACCTTTAAAGGGTGACTTTTGGATGGCTTGCAATGCAGTGGCAAAAAAGGCAAAAACCGGGTGGGAAGCTGCTGCTTCCCATAAATGCCTCGTCTCAGGGTCAGAGCTGGATTCTTGCCAAAGGCAGACAAACCGATTTCAGCTGGGCTGTGGTGAGGGCTTTTCACCTCCTCCCCTCCCAAAAGCCGAAGAAGTTATTCAGCCCATTAGTGACTGGCTATGGAGGCTCTTCTTTGAGGGAACTATCCAGCCAGGCAGGAATTGGCTAAGGATGCTCACCTCACATTTGTCAAGGGGGGGGGCACGGGCGGTATAAAGCCAGTGGGGGCTACTGCTGCTATTTGGTCTTCATTCTGGTCTTCGGTTTAGTCCTCATTCTGACCTTCAGTCTTTGTTGACCTGTGCTAACTGGCTTTTGGGCCTGTGAACTTTTGGATCCCGAATTGGGCCCTGTCCTACTGGAAGACCCTTACTTAGGTAAAGTATAGGATAGAGTGAGGTGATTGCTTTGTTATTTTTGCTTGCAGCATTGTTCCAAAGGTTTCTCTGGGTTTTTTATTTTATTTATTTATTATATTTATACCCCACCTTTTTTCCCACAAGGAACCCAAGGTTTCTCTGATTTTCTCTGGTATTTGTATACCCTTTTTATCCCTTTTCCCCTTCTTTACTGTAAACATCTATTTCAAAGTTTGTGCATGCTTTATTCCACTTAAGCTGCAGCACTAAATTCAGAGCCTTCTGCTTGGTCTTGCTGCTGTTTGGGCTCGAAATAGAGGGTGGTGGCTTGAATCCTTGTTTCTTAAATTTAAATCAGTGTTCTCCAACCTTGGGTCCCCTGGCTGGGGCATGCTGGGAGTTGTAGGCCAAAAACATCTGGGGACCCAAGGTTGGAGAACACTGATTTAAAGATTTTAAAATGTATTTTAATGTATTTTTATAGTTTTAGTCTTTGTAAACCGCCCAGAGCGCTTTGGCTATTGGGTGGTTAGAAATTAATAAATGAAATCTCTGTTCCCCAAGTGTGTCCTGAGCGTCCCCTGGCTCAGGCTGAGGTGAATACAAGGGGGGGGGGGCAGCCTGCCAGATAATTCGTTTGCCTGTGGCCTACACTGTTGGGAGTTGGGCAACCGCACACCCTCTTGCGCCCTTCACTCCTGGTCGGGATGGAGCAACCACCGTCTGCATTGTCGCCTTCAAAGCTTTTTGCACGTGTGAATCAGGCAGACGTTTCCTGCTAAAGAGGTTCCTACGCTCCTTCTTGGTCAAGGCCAGTAAGTGTACCGTAAATGTGGCTTCTCAGTCTGGCGCTTTGACAACCACAAAACCGGAAGGAGAGGAGATCCGTACTGTACAGGGGGATCAGGAAGTGGAACAGTAAAGCAGCCCCTCCCCCTGCGACTTTGAATTTCTTACCTGGCTGAACAGGTGAGACAGCACCGTGTCAGGTAAACTGCTTGTCAGGCCAGAGAGCTGGGGGTTGAAAACAAGAACTTAAGAATAACGGCTTGCCTGGCTAGATCAGACCAACAGTGCAGCAGCCCTACGACGGCTGACTCAGAAATAGGCCTCGCTCACTGAGTTCAATGGGACCCACTTCTGAGTAAACGGACATCAGTCTGCCGTTTAGGCTGGCATCCTGCTTCCAAGAACAGGCAAGCCAGCTTATTTCCAGAAGCCCACAAGCAGCTCGGGTACATACGCGGTGGCCTTCCCTTTTTCAACATCCCCAACATCAGAGATAACCTGCCTCTGGACGCAGAGGGATGGCCTAGGGGTGGGCGATCTACCCACCACCCAACTCGCTGAGCGCTCGGCAGGTGCCTGCCGAGCCGGGTCAAAAGCGAGCACCAGCTGAAGCGCTCGATGGACTTCCAGGTTCCCGTCGGTACACTTTTTACGTAGAAAATAGTGTAAGATACGTTAAAAGCGGCTACGATTTGTGTAACTTGCACAAATTGTGGCCATTTTTTACATATCGTACGCCATTTTCTACATAAAAAGTGTACCGCCGGGAACCCGGAAGTTGCTTTCCCGGCTCGGCTCATGAAAACACGACTCGAACCGGGGAAGCAGGTAGGGTGAGCGGAGCTCGGGGGGTCGAGCCCGGTGAGTTCAACGGACTTCTACCCCACCCCGCGAATGAGCACACATCCCCAGGGGATCCCAGTAATATTCTGAATGGCCAGCAGCCATTGAGAGACCTCTCCCCCGCCATGCTGTGTCCAGCCGAGCCCCCACCCGTCCGGCATCCTCCAGATGTGTTGGGCTGCCAGCATGGCCATCAGCTCACTATTCTATGACTATTCTATGGTCCTGGGCTCTCCCACTCTGGAGGCATTCAAGGTGCGGCTGGACAGCCATCTGTCAGGGATGCTTTGACTTGGGATTCCTGTGTTGCGCAGGGGGTTGGACTCGATGGCCTAATAGGCCCCTTCCAACTCTATTTTTCTATGATTCTATGACTGCCAGCTGATGCTAATACAGCGGGTGTTATGCTATGTACTGCTGGTGTGTGCATGTCGTGTGTCACACACAGATAAGGATCAACACAGCTGCCTGCATTTTTGGACTCTCCCTGCGGGGTGTGGCTCTGGTGACTGTCATGATGAGAGCCTGCACTTCCAAATTTACCACTGCACCAGGGACAGTAGCTACCCCACCCTCCAACACTGCAGTGAAGCATGTGTGGCTTTATTTTGGGAAGCCTGGAAGCTTTAATTTCCCCACAAATGCTCCAGGCGATGCCGGTATAAACCTATCCCTACACTGTGATCTTCATTTGAGGCCCTCCTCCAGGTGCCTCCTCCGAGGGAGGTCCAGAGGGTGGCAACAAGGGAGAGGGCCTTTTCAGTGGTGGCCTCCCAATTGTGGAATGCTCTCTCCAATAAGGTCCGCCTGGTGCCAACACTGTCATCCTTCCAGTGCCAGGTTAAGACTTCCCTCTACTCCCAGGCATCTGAAGCAACTGATAAGGTTTTAACTGGTCCTGGGATTTTTATTGTTGATTGTTTCAAACTGTGTTTGTATGTAAATAGGTTTTAAATTGTATTTTTAAGATTTTAATCTTTTTGTAAACCGCCCAGAGAGCTTTGGCTATTGGGTGGTCTAGAAATGTAAGAGAGAAGGGCTTCCCGCTTTGACAGAGCCAGGAAACGCACAAGCAGCTTATGTCAAAGCTTTGAAAAGAAGAAAGGGGCCTGGAGACGGGACATGGCAGAGCCACTGGTAGGTCATAGAATCATAGAAAAGTAGAGTTGGAAGGGGCCTACAAGGCCATCGAGTCCAACCCCCTGCTCAGTGCAGGAATCCAGGTCAAAGTATCCCCGACAGATGGCTAGTCCAGCTGCACCTTGAATGCCTCCAGAGTGGGAGAGCCCACCACCTCCCTAGGTAGTTGATTCCATTGTCTTATTGCTCTGACAGTCAAGAAATTTTTCCTAATGTTTAGGTGGAATCTGGGTTCCCGTAACTTGAGCCCATTATTCCGTGGTCACCTCCCAGCTCCCAGTCTCAGCCCTCCTGCCCCTCCACATTCATCACCTTCCATACACCTTCAATGTGTTCCAGCTTTCCTTCTCAGTTCCTAAAAGCAATTCCCCCAAGAGGAGCAAAGGGGAGCATGCAGACTGAGCTAACCATAGGGACTGAGCCCACTGCGCCTTCAAGGGGGCCGGTGTTTGGGAGTGAAGCAACTCCAGACTCCCGTGGGAAGGCATGCTACTGAGGAGGAGGGTGGATCAGGGGTCATCGAGCCCAGGGCGCGGGCGGCCTCAGCTAACGCGGGCGGCCCGGCTGAGAAGTGTCAGAGGTTCCAAGCCACTGGCCTTGAAGCAAGAGGATCCGATCCAGCAGAGGGTAGGTAATTTGAGTTTGGAAGAGAGATGGGGGGATTCCGATTGGAATGGACTTCTTAGCTACAGGCCACACTTCTTTAACGGCTAGTATTCTAACTATGCTATTTTGTTATTGACGTCTGCAATAGTGAAGAAGCCACTGTCGTGTCTGCCTGGAAGGAGTGAGAGAGAAGGTCAGCCTTAGACACGAACAGAGGCAAAGTTTTGCATAATTTATTCTAGTCTGGGATATCTGGGGCAGGGATTCTAGACCCCAGTTACAAACTATCATGCACCAAACCTGACCTCAGACCCCACTTTGCCTGGTTTGCAGCTGCCCCGAGGGAAGGAGCTGTGAAACGTCGCCATTTGCAGAGATGTTCTGCGCTCAGAGGAGCACCTCATTGGGCTCGGCGCCCCCCCTGCACTTGGCAGCAACCAGGCTGGCTACTCCTTCGCTGCAGAGCTCTGCCCTCGGCCTGAGCACCATCACTAACTCACCAGCCTGGAAATACTATGCAGTGTGACATAGCCACGCAGCAGTGGCGCGGGGGGCGGCTCACCTTGGTGGCTGCCCAGTCGATCCAGCCTTTGCTGTTTGGGTCAATGTTGACCAGAACAAGACCTTCAACCAGATCTGGGAAGATCAGCTGCAGAGAGAGAGAGAGAGAGAGACAGAGAGACAGAGAGAGAGAGCGCCCAATAGAGATTATTATTCTGGCTCACAGGTGCATCAGAGAAGATTTAGTAGGCATCCAAGTGCGCATCCAAAGACAAATGCTTCACACCGGGGATCTAATAACAAATATACACTGAATGGATCACCTTCAGCACTATGGCAAGGAGACAACCTGCCACCCCCCCACACACACACACACAGCCACAACTTGAGACCGCCCCAGTTGTCACCACTCCATGGGGAAGAGGGCTGTGTGGGGCGTGGGCTTCTCCTGTGCAAGGCCCTGAGCTGCCGCTCCGAGTTCATTCTGCCAGTGCGTCTCCAGGAACCAATTCCCGTGACGTTGCTGGGTTTAATATCCCGGCCCCACCCTTCTTACTGCAATGGCATTTTAATGCCGGCACAACTTCTGAAATCACTTAAGGTGTGATCCTATGCAAGCTTGGACAGACAAGAGGCCTATAACGCCCAGCAAAGCCCTAGTCAGCAGAGCTGTAGACCTCTTGTCTGTCCAAACTTGCATAGGAGTGCGCCCTTAAGGGGGCAGAGTGAGACCCTACTTCAGCCTTCCCCAACCTGGTGCCCTCTAGATGTGTTGGGCTGCAATCCTTATCACTCCTAGCCAGCTTGGCCAATGGCCATGCTAGCTGGGAATGATGGGAGTTGCAGTCCAACACATCTGGAGAGCACCAGGTTGGGGAAGGATGCCCTAAATTCTTGGCATACTTTATCTCTGCGTGATGCTGGGGAAATCCAGCTGCCTGCTCCCCTTTTAACACTGAGCCTGGCAATCCACCTCGTCCCTACCCCATGGCAGGAAAACTGAATCTGAAGACCCCAGTAAGAGGGGAAATTCTAGCCTGAATATTCCAGGTCTCCCCTTCCCTTGGGATCTTGAAGCAATCTGGGAAATGGGAACTGAGATAAGACAGCGGGGTGCGCACCATCAAGATGTAAACTCCCAGTATGAACTCCCACCATCTCCTTCCTAGAGATATGAAGGCCTGCCAGGAAAAGATGGGGATGGGGAATGTTCTCGTCCTTTTCCAGGAATTTTCTGGAAATGTGTGGGGGGGACGGACGGACGGACACACCATTCTTCACCCTGATTTTTTCTGGTTTTCCCCTCATTTCTCTCCCCAGCTTTTCCTGAGTCCCCCAACCATTTTTCAGGGGTTTTCCTATTCCTTCACATCTCTACTCCTTTCCTTCCTTCTCCCCTTGGGAATCCCTGGGTTTTTCATGGGGCGGGGAGTGGTTGCACAGGCTCAGGAAGTGTGTGGTCGGCCAGGCAGGCAGCTGTGAGAGGAGCCCGGCAGCCCAGGCACAGCTGTCCCACGGCACCAGCACCAGCACCGTTCAGGAGGAGCCTGCTTTGCTTGCACAGATAGCCCCGGGGGGGCTGCAGGAGGCCCTGAGGATGCCTGGCACTGCCGCTCTTGTTCCAGAGGCGGAAGCTGCGCTCAGCTGCGCGGCCAGTGCTCAACACCACAGTTGAGCTCAGGCCAATGACGGGTGCACGGCTTCATCGAGCTGAAGGTTGGGGAAGGGGGATTCTTCATGGTCACACTGTGGACTGGGTTATGTGGGGCAGCGATGCGGGGGGGGCGGACATTCAGGCCTTGCAGTCTCCTTGCATCAGTTGCTGTGGGCAGGGTATCCTGCAAATACTCTGGGGGGAGATTGCTTTGCTTGCTTTGATACAGGATCTAACCACTTTCCTAGCATGCAGAGTTTTGAAATTCTGAACATTATAACTTGAGAATGTGATTTTTGCTATCTGAAGGCACACATTACAATCACCCGAAGATGATCCTTGCCCCATAATAGTGTTTAACCACCATATCCCACAGGCAGTCGGGGTGGGGGATGCTTTTGTCCTGAACTCATACAGTGGATGCTTATAAACTTAAAAACAAATTCTAACTGACGTTAGTTATAGTGACTACAGATCTAGGTGATAAAGAATGTTATTTTGCTCTGAAATAATGCAGGTTGCAGGATACAATTTTTTATACACAGTATACATTTATAAATAGATGTTTTAAGGAAGGAACAGTGCAGTTGTGAAGAAAAGCTCCTTTGAATAGGCGGGGCTGCAGTTCCTTTTGAAGGGCCCCACAGAGAAGTTCCTTGGGGTGGGGGGTGGGGCGATATAACACCTTTCCTATCCTGTACACTTGCCAACAATGTTGTACTCAAGGCCATTTGGTCAAGCTGTGCTAATTGCCTGGAATAATTTACAGCTGGAACCTGGGTCAGGTGAACCTTTCAGCTGGAGATGAAAGAGAGCCGACCATTAGACGGCAGCCGCTAGGCTGCACTAAAGGGGCCAGTGCCTGAAAAAAAATGGGCTCCATTGGGGGGGCGCTAATATCTGATCTTGCTAGGGCCCAAACTGCCTTGCACGACCTGAAGGAGGAGCTGCCAGGATGGTTGGGGGATATAGGCAGCCCCCACAGGCAGTTCTATGTTTCTTCTGTTCCAGCTAAGGGAATTGCTGTGGGGAAAAGAATGACACCCCCCCTTGGGTAATTAGCTTGGTTGTTTTACTTTTTGACTGAGTGTATCAACGGAGTCTGTGCTTGGGAATTGTATTTTGTATCTCTATCCCTTGTTCCCCTTCCCCCTTTTTTTACCCTTTTAATCCTTTAATAAAATTTCCTTTTAACCCTAAGGAGTGTGGTTTGCTTCTGGACGGTTCAGGGCTAAATCCTGTGTCTTGGACCAAGGGCTGTTACTCAGAGTTGGTTGGCTGGAGGAGGCAGGATAGAGGGTGGCAGCTCGCGCCCTTGTCACCTCTCCCTCCGAGTGAGTAAGAACTGCAGAGGATCGGTTTCCTGGCTCCGACGTTTGTGCCCCCCCCCCCCGCTTGCACAGTTTGGGCGGCTTTCTCCATCCTCTTTCACTTTACTGCTGACTGTGCAGCTATAGCAGTGTTCTCAACCTTGGGATCCCCAGATGTTTTTGGCCTACAACTCCCAGCATGCCCCAGCCAGCAGTAGCTGGCTGGGGCATGCTGGGAGTTGTAGGCCAAAAACATCTGGGGACCCAAGGTTGAGGAACACTGAGCTATAGCAAGGGAGCAATTACTCACGCACAGTAAGTTTAGGGAGCTGCCAGTGGAGCTGCAATCCTACGGACATTTACATTTCCCATGAACACGGTGGGGCTCACTTCCAAGCAGACATGCATCAGATTGGACTGCAATCTGCCCTGGAGAATGCCCCAAGCAGTGCTGTGCTCTTCGTGTCCTTCCTAAGGCGCACCACGTAATGGATAAAAGCGGATAAATAACTGGTTAGGATCCAGTTCACTCACACAAACCCACCACCAGGTTTCTCAAGGCCGGAGATCACTTACGGCAAACTTGGCAAGGACGTAGGCACCTGCTCCCACTCCGATTCCAATCACGTACTTGAACCTGAGAAAAGACCACCCGTCAGTGCCTCCTCTGTGGCCGCCTCCTCGTCTCCCTCCCATTTCACGCCCCGCCTCCAAGCCCCACTTGCTCGGCTTCTGGGCCAGACTTCAGGGTGAGGCTTGCAGTTGGCCGAACTGCTTCATCACAGGATGTTGACAACGCAAATGCTACCAACGGATCCATATTTCTCACAGTAGTCTTCAGGCAAGTGAATCCAACTCATTAACCAGTTCTCAGCTTCTAACGGTGGCAATTTCTCCAATTAATTTGCCCGTCTTGGATTCATGCCTTCATTGGAATAGTTCTTACTGCCTGTTTACTACGCTCTCCAAGGAGCTGAAGTACCCACCCGACCCCCTCCGCATTTTATCCTCACAGCGATCAGGTGAGGCAGGTTAGCCTGAGAGAGAACATGACTGGCCCAAGGTCGCCCAGGGAGATTCATGGCTGAGCGGAGATTTGAACCCGGGTCTCCCTCGTCCCGGTCCAGAATTCTCACCACGGCACTGCCCCGCCACTCCAACTCCGGCCTCTGTGGAGTGCTGGTCTGCTGGCCCATTCTGGCGACATGGCCTCATTCATGAACACGTACGTTCACAAGTGGGTCCTTCCTCCAGAACACCCAGTGGCGCATTTTGGAAAAACACCCACTCTCCTCTGCAGGTGTCCAACTACTTCCAAGGAAGGCGACGCCACGCTTCTCCAAGCAGGCCGGACAACACTTAGGGCCGCCTCCCCCCACCTGGCACCCTCCAGATGTGTGGGACTATAACGCCCATCAGCCCCAGCCAGCTTGGCTGTTGTAGATGTTGTAGCCCCACACATTTGAAGGGTGCCAGGTTGGGGAAGGCTCTCTCAGAGGGAAGAGGTTTTGGCTACCTGCTACATCCAAAAGAAGCACCACCACCACCTGCTCTGTGAACTTCTGCTCTTAGTGCCTCGCTGCGAGTCCCCCTCTGCCATGCCATGTCACGTCCCCCCACCCCCTGCCAAAACAGGAAGGCATCCAAGGCTCACCCGAAGTGCTGGACCACGCTGGGCAACATGGCAGCTAACTGGTCCATGGAAGGATACTGGTACCTGTGAACGGAGAGCAGGAGAGCAAGAACAGAGAGGCTACCCCATGCCCTCCTGGTATGGAGGAGGCCCGAGGGAGCGCCCCGGCACCGGGGGAAGTCACCAGGCACGGGTACAAGCCACCCTCCCCCCCCCCGCTTCCCTGGGGAAGCCACCGGTGTTTCCCCTGTGGGCATCCCTCCCTGCCCTGAGCCGGCCTTGGGCTCCTCCCGGCCTCCCTCCCCCCCCCCACTGGTGCAACCCGATGTCTGCGTGGCTGATGGCACTGGGTCCAGTGGCTGCCCAGCTCAGTAGCTGCCCTTGGGAAGTGCAGAGGGCATTTGCCTTGGAGTTGGGGCCAACCGGCACGATTAAAAGCCCTGCCCCATGGTGATTGTTCCTCTCAGTGACAGGTCATGTCACGATGTGATGAGAAGACTGTCACACGAGGAGCTACGTACATCAACGTGCAAAGTTCACAGCACCACACGAGAGTTGCCACCGCTATATCAGTTAACAAGGCCCTCGCAAGAGGACGTCCGGCGGGTTCCCCTTCGGCCAGGGCTGCAGAACCTCCCTCAGGCGGGGGGCTGAACTGCCCTCCCAGGGGCCGGATGCCCACAGCCATCACTGCCCCACCTCGGGGGGGGGGGGTTTGTCTCCCCGCTCTGTGCTGGGGGAGGCACGGACAGAGAGAGTCAGCTGGTGCCGGGAGCAGTTCCTGCCGCGCTGAGTCCCCGGCTTGGCCAAGCGCCCGGCCCCGTGGAAGCCCCGTGCCACACAAAGCTACTCCACCCACCCCAGGAAGAGCAGCTGTTCTTCCCAACGCCGGTGGTATCGCTGGGTTCGTGCAGCCTCTGGTGCCCCCGTGGGAACGTGCGCCACGCAAAGCTACTCTGCAGCTGCTCCTCCCACTGCCGTCAGGGTCCCCTGCTCCCTCCCGGCACCCCCACCATCTCAGACCGGATAGGACAGTGGGAATGTCCTCCGCAGGGACTTCTCCGTGGGAAAGAACTTGGCCCCCCCCAGCCCCGCCCCTGCACCCCTGAGGTAGGCTCTTTGTGACGGCCAGACCAGTGTGGCTAGCTGAGACGGAAGACGGGTGGCTCCGGCCAGCTGACTTGAGCGGCCACGGGGCACGGCAAGAACAGGGCCGGCTCTGGTTGGAAAGGGTTCGGCAAGGACGACTCTCCAGGCCGCCGCCGCCCACCGCCCCATACACACGTGCCGCCTTGCCCTCGGCGGCGCAGAGAGCCAGCCGAGGCCCTCCCGCAGACTCCCTCTTGGCCGGGTGCCCATCGAGGCGGGCCGGACGACCTACCCCTGAGGAAACTGCGAGCCCCCCGCCTGCTGCCCGGGGGCATCCACGTGGCACACCACAAAGTGCTTGGTGATCTCCTGCATATCCTCGAAGTTGAAGAAAGTGTTGAAACACAGCTTGTCTGCAAGAGATCAAGGAGGGCAGGAGGCAGAGGATTCGGGTCAGGAAGACTCATGGCAAGAATCCGCAGCGCTTGGGAAACAGAGTGCCAGTTGCTCCCAGGACACGCTCTGAGAGCGCCGGTTGCTGCTCCCTTCACGACTAGATGGTGCTCCAATATCAGCCAGGGGTGGGTGAGTAGGTGAGGGTAGGGAGGCGCCCTCTCAACACGCCCTTTCCACGCAAGTGCTGGTGCGGCGGGCGCTTCCGAGACCAAAGTCCTGGGGACTCCAAGAGCCTCTTTTGCACCTGCCAGGTGAGGGCCGCTCGCGCTCCTTCAGGGCGGTCTGGCGGCAGCAGCAGCACAGCTTTCGCCGTTAATGGCGGGTGGGGCGACAGCAGTCCCTGTCAGGGTTGCTGTGGGAGGAGGGGGCCTTAGCCTCCCCTCCCTCGGTGACCCTGGAGCAGCTGGGATGGCTGAGGGGAGGGGGAGGCCTTCTCCCGCGAGCAGCCCTGAAACAGCCACTGCTACTGGCAGCGCGGAGGCGGCAATCCCGGTCAGGGTTGTCGGGGCTACGGGAGAGGCACTGGATTCCCCCAGTGAACCCATCCCCCTTTTGTGTGCACAGGGATGTATGTGTGCATCCGTATGTGTGTGCGTGTGTGTACACATGCATGCAGCCTCCAACCGAGCACCACATGCGTCACTCAGGGCCTAAAAAGCCGCCCGGCCCTGACTATAAGGCTCAGGAGCCCGGAAAAGCCCCAAGCCAGTCTTTTGCCTAACCAAATGCTGGCATTGCAACGGCATTTGAACCTCCCTAAAATCACCACAAATAGGATCTGAAAGCCACAAAGAAAGGGCAACATAGGAAAGACTGGACAGCAGCGACTTGGGTGACCATTTCTGGGTTCTCTGCACAATGTGGGTGAACAAGGGGCAGCGATTCCAGAGAAAGTGGCTCGTGGGGAAGCAACCTTCCATAGGGCAGCTCCACGCTCCGCTGCCCAGGCTGCAACAGGCCTGCGCAGAATCAGCCTTCGCCTCCTCGCCCGGTCCCTGTTGCCTTTCCCCTGCCTTCTTCCTCTCCTGCAGGCTGTGACAGAGCGGCCTACACAGGCCACCTCTCCCCTCCCCGCTCTGCAGCATCCCAAGGTGACCTTCCTGGAACAGCAGCGGTGGTGTGTCCCGGATGGGTAGCCGCAGTCACGTGACCGCCTCCTGGCCCACCCGCCTCTCACCTACCCAGCAGCAGCAGCAGCAGGCCAAACCTGAGCCCTTCTGGTCTGTGGACAGCCCAGGTGTCTAGTCTGAAATGCCAACACTACAAGCTGCATCAGGGCAAAATAATTTATGACGATCAAATGGAGCCTGGGGTGGAAGGAATCACACCTCTGTCTGAAAAGGACTTTTATGCGGTGGAGTCCCCATTTCAAGACAAGGAAGGGAACTAGCACTGTGCAACCTCCAAAGCTTATGGTGTGTACCTCTTAGGGCAAAAACAGACATGGTGCAAAAAAGCAGTGCTCAGTTCCCCTGGATTTTACTAATGCATTTTTACTTTAAAGCAGCTGTGGTGTGGGTTGGGTTGGCAGCGATGGCTTTTATGAGGGAAGGGGCACTGGGGGAGGAGGCACTGAAACATTCATCTCCTTTTCTCCTGCATAGTGTCTGTATGTTTCCCCCCATATAGGTAAACAGCAACTTCAGGTGGCCATTCCGATCAGGGAAATGGCACAACGGAAGTAATCTAGAAGCATAGAGCTGGGAGGGACCTCGGAGGTTATTTTGTGTGTGTCCCCCCCTGCTCAAGGCAGGCTCTGCAGTGCAGGAGCACAACTGCAGCATCCCTGGCTGAGGGCCGTCCAGCCTCCACTTCAGTACCTCCAGCAAAGGAGAGCCCACCAGCTCCTGAGGCAGTTGTTCCATGGTCCAACTGCTCTTACGATTAGGAAGCTTCCCCTCAGGTTTAGCTGAAAACTGCTTCTCTGAGTCTGCAATTTCCATTCATTGGTTCTAGTCCTGCCCTCTGGAACAACAACAATCAAGTCTGCCACATCTTCTACATCAAATGAGGGCAGAAAATAGATCTCCAGATGTTCTGGACTTCAACTCCCAGCATTCCTGACCACTGGCCATGCTAGCAGGGGCTTCTGGGAGCTGAAGTTCAAAACATCTGGAGATCTGCCTTCTGTCCACCCTTGTTCAACACGGCAACCCTTCAGATATCTGAAGACCGCTATCACGTCTCCCCTTAATCTTCTCTTCTCCAGGCTAAACAGAACCAGCTGGTTCAACTTTTCCTCATAGGCTTTGGTTTCTAGGCCCCTCACCATCCTGGTTACCCTCTTCTGGACATGCTTGAGTTTGTCGGTGTTCCTATTAAAAAGTGGCACCCAGAACTGTGCTGCAGAAGCACAAAACAGAGTCTTACTCGGCAGAGGCTGGTGACTCCTGTCCTGTGTCAGCGGGGCTCCTTGGCCATTGCGTGTTTTTGTTTGAGCTTTATAGGAGCCATCGATGGTGCTCCGTGGTAGCGAGCCTATTGTGGGGATGGAGTAGTAGAGCACTATGGATGGCTCCCATAAAGCTCAAACAAAAACACGCAATGGATAAGGAGCCCCCCTGACATAGTGGGTCACCAGCCTCCCCTGGGGTTGCTTCCGGTGGACTGGACACTCTGCTTCTGTGAATGCAGCCTAAGATTGTATTTGCTTTTTTAGCAGCCACATCGCGCTGCTGGCTCATGCTCACCTTGTGATCTACTAGGACACCTGGTACTACTGCCAAGCCAGGTCTCCCCCATCCTATACTCAAGCCTTTCATTCTTTGTACCTAAATGCAGGACTTCACATTTATCTCTGTTGAATATCATATCATTAGTCTCAGCCTGGCATTCCAGCCTGTCCAGGCCATTTTGAATCTTGATTCCATCTTCTATGGTGTTAGCTACCCCATCCACCGCCTTTGTGTTATCTGCAAATTTAGTACATATCCCCTCTACTTCAGCCAAGTCACTTATTAAAACGTTGAACGACACAGGCCCAGGGCAGAGCATCAACAGTAGTATTGTCCTGCCCACATTTTACCGCCTTGTCAACAAGGATATCTCAGGAGACTTTGTCAAGGGCTTTGCTGAAATCCAGATGTGTTATGTCCACAGCATTCCCATGACCGACCAGACTAGTTAAGTCTATTTTTAAAAAGAGACAAAGTTGGCCTAACATGACTCATTATTGACAACCCATGCTGTACCCTAGTAATCACATTCTTTTCTAGATGCCATAGACCAACCGCTTAATAATCTGTCCTAGAATTTTGTCTGGTGTCAACGTCAGGCTGACTTTTTTTTTATTTTCCTGAATCTGCCTTTTTCTCCTTCTTGAAGATAGGGGCACAATTTGCCTGCCTTCTGGCACCTAACCTGCTTCTAATAATTCTCAAAGATTAGAGTGAAGGGCTCTGAAATAACATCTTCAAGCTCCCTTAGCACCTGGGATGTGATTCATCTCATTCTTTGCCTTGACAAAAGTATTTCATTTAAAGTCCTTTAGATCAGGCTTTGATGCTCCTGCCAAATACGTTCTTCCTAGTCATCATGCAGTGCACGTGGATCCTGCCAGGAGTCCTTCATATTAGTGTCATGACTCCCAGTCCTTGAGCCTTCCAGTGTGCAGCAGAGGGCTCTGATGAGGATGAAGCATAGGCTATTTCCTCAGGGGTATGGCAGTCAGGGCCCTCCAGAAACACACCCAGAAGACACAGCCCCGCCACTGTCCTCTGATTCAGAGCATGAGTGGCTGGCAGAGCCTCCATCTCCAAGGTTCGCAGAAGCCTCAGGCTACAAAATCAGTTGAGGGACTTTTCACAGTCCAGTCACCTCCTCCAGAAGAGGCCGAGCTGACCACACTACAGGACCTGTAAGCCTACATAAGTCTTCAGCTATCTTTAGCGCCCTGCTGAGACAACATCCTCTTATTGTCCCAGTAGGAGAGAGTTCCAGCCAGCAGGACCCACTTGGTGCTGTCCAAGGTCCTACTTTCTTCCTGCCTTGATCTTGCTACCAGCTTCCTGTGTGAGCCTCAAGGGACCACAGAAGGGGACAATTAATAGCATAGACATGGTTCAAGAAACCAAACCTTTCCCAATGACACCATCTACGTAGTCAGCTATTCACTTCCACTATCTGGCTTTCTCTATCATGCTCTGACCGGTGAAAGGGAGGAGAGGAGGAAGGAGCAATGAAAACCCCACTCGTGCCCCCAAACCTTCACTTTCCTTTAGCGATCCATTAAAGTTTTCTTCTGGCTGTGTCATACGTTCCTACACAGGAGCAAATTGCAGTAAGTCAGTGGGTTTGATGCGTCTCAGCAACCTCTCCGTTATAACACACCTCCCGAGATGACATATCAGGTCTGTACACAGCTACCTCCATCCCTCTCAGTGGCGACTCTCCACCTGCCACCACATGTCTCCTGCTCCTCCTCAGGCACTGGGGGACTGAGGGGCTGAGGTTTCCTCCTTAATGTTCCGGGGAGCGTGGGCTGGCGTTTCTCCTACCGATAGCCCAGGGCCATCCTCTGTGGGAAGAACCTGGTATTGGCTGTGTGGTTCCAACAGCACAGGATGTCTCCTGATTCTCCTGGCCTTGTATCATGCTCTTCCATGTGCCTGTGCCAACCACTTGCAATTTTGTTTCCTTCCTTCTCTGTGGAAACATCCTCCTCCTCCTGGTGCCCTTTCAGGAGTGCATCTTGCCTCCCATCTAAAAACTTTTCATCTCCCCAGATAAACCAGAGTGTGGAGCAAGGAAGGGACCCTGCAGAGGTTGCTGGACTGCAATCCCCATCAGCCCTAGCCACCATGGCCAGTGCTGAGGGACGATGGGATTGCAGTCCAACAACATCTGGAGGGCAACACATTCCCCATCCCTGGTGTAGCGAGGTGTGCCACACAAGCCCCATCCTCTTCTCTTCCAGCAGAGCGACGGCCTTGCACTCGCTGCCAATCTCATTCATGCTGTTCTCCATGTGCCGTCCCCAGCACAACCAAAGGCCGCCCCTTTTCAGTAAAAATGAAGACATGGGGCAGATCCGAACAGAAATCTCCTGCCTCTCCTCTGTCCTGGCCTCCAGTTGGTCACACTCATCTTGATGGGACTTGCAGGCGCCCAGGAGGTTTGCTTAGGGCTGCAGCCTTTGAAGGGCTGCAGTGAGAATCAGGGGGGCGCCCACGGATGCCTGTGCGTTACGGGCTAATCTGGTGTCTTTGCAGCGGCCCTGGGAACTCTGGAAGCCACACAGATATTATTTTATTTATTTTTAAAAACAGGTTTAAACAGCAGCTTCCACAGTAGTGGGGGGAAAGATTCCACAACTAAAAAACAATAACCATCATCAAAATAATAAAACAACAAAACGCGCACACAGAATTAAAACTAAATAAAGGGCAAAAGAGAAGCAGATCAAAAGCAGAATGATAATAATAATAATAATAATAATAATAATAATAATAATAATAATAATAATGACGACGACGACAAAAGAAGGCAACACCAGGGGTTAGTGTAGCTAGCCATCAGAATCAATGAACAGTTGGCAAAGGCAATCTAAATGTTAAAAGTTTTAAAACTTTTATGGAAAGGCAGCAGGGAGTGGGCTGTGTAGATTTTTCTTGGAAGACATGTCTAGAGCAACGGGGGCTGCTACCAAGGAAGTCCTGCTCATAGTGCAGACCAATTTAGCCTCTAAATATAAGAAGGAACTTGGAGCAGGATCCCATCAGAAGGTCTTAATTGCCAAGGGAGGGGTGCTTGTATAGAAGTAGACACACTCAGAAATATTCAGGACCCAAGCTGCATAGGACTATGGGTCTCTTCCTATGTTCCTATGCCACAGGATGTGGGAGCCACTTTTCTACGGTTTTCACCCCACACCACCACAGTACTGTTTGAAAGATCAAAATGATATGGGTGGGGCCAATCATGCAGGTCTCTCCCACCCAAGTGTCACCTGGCCAGGTCCTCAGTTACAGGGCTGCCCATTTGCTACCACCAAAACTCAAATTGATCAAAACGTTGGGCAAGGGGCTGAGAAGAGGAATAGAACCCAATATTTGCCTCTTCGTCTGCAGGACCAGTCCAGACTAAGACCAAGATGGATATATAGAAGAACCTGTGCTCTCTCGAAACTACTGGCTTAGTTCTCTCACTAATTCTATATTTCCAGTTGCTTCCAGTTTGCTTCTTAATATGCATTGTGCATGGTTCATTATTTTTTTATTGTATTTATTTAATACATTTTTATACTGCCCAATAGTCAAAACTCTCTGGGCGGTTTACAACAGTTAAAACCAAAAAATACAGTACAATATAAATATAAAATTTAAAACCACAGATTAAAAACGAACAGCAAAGCTAGCAACAGCAGTTCAAATTACAATAACAGAATTAAAAACTACAATATTAAAATGACTAAAATGCCTGGGAGAATAGAAAGGTCTTCACCTGGCGCCAGAAAGAGTACAATGTAGACGCCAGGCGAGCCACTTTGGGGAACTCATTCCACAACCGGGGTGCCACAGCAGAAAAGGCTGTGATAATTTCATGAAATTATGGTAATTTCATGGGTATCCAGACAATGTCACCATCCTTTAGTCATCAGCCCATGTTTTATCTCCCTTTCATCCATATTTTCTCTTAACAGGGTAAATCTATCTAGCTCGAAAGAGCCAGATCAGAAGTGCAATCTCCAAAGGTGCAGATGCTCCTTTGCACTTTGATCCCCCCCGCCAGTTTGGCGGGGTGGCTTTGATGACTGCAGTGATGCTCGCTGCTACCCCCCCCTCCTGCCACACCCCTGTTCACTCCCCCTGAGACACCATTTTTTGTGAGCATGCGTGCAGCTGTGCACCTTTAAAAATTTATACCAGAATTCTAGACGTTCAAAATGCTCCAACGTTTTGAAATGTGCTCACCTCTACCTATCTTCCTATATTCTCATCTTTCCCATTCAGAGCAGAAGGATTTTTTTTTCTGTGGGTGATCTACCCGCAAGCACACTTGAAAAAAGATTTTGCAGCAGAATTCTGCAAATCAGAGATGTGACTTTTGGCATTTAGTGAAATGGAGCCTCGCCCTTTGCTTCTCATACATTATTGTTAGACAAGATAGTGCTTTCTTTCTGAAAATGAGAAAGCAGCAGCAGAGGCAGTGCCTGGTTTCCTAGGCCACGTTGAACCACATTTCAAGGAACAGGCGTGCCCTCCTCAGGAGAAGGAACGGTCCAGGGTGCGCCAGCAATACGATTCTGCCTAGGTTGGGGCACGGGGCAGAACAAGTTTCAAAGTGGCAAACTTGGGCATTTAAAAATTTTGGAATTCCTGGCAGGGGTGGGGGGAGAAAGGTGTGCACACAGGTGTATGAAACACCTGTACCCATGTTCACAACAGTTGGTGTGTTTGGGGGCAAGACCAGGGGAGGGGAGGGAGGTTAAGCTCAGCAGTACAAGCATGTAGACCAGTGTTCTCCAACCTTGGGTCCACAGATGTTTTTGGCCTACAACTCCCAACATGCCCCAGCCAGCTACGCTACATAACAGGAACAAATTTTGTGGGCACTACATTGCAGTTCTGCAAGCAACAAAAATTGGAAAAATTATGACATAATGCGAAAGAAGATGCAAGTCTGGAAGCAGTCCTCTGTTTCTTTGAGACCAGCTAAGATTAGGCCCTTCTCTGCTGTCTCAAAAGATTGTGTAACTTTCCTGCAAAACGTTGTAGCCTCTCAATCAGCAGTTCCACACCACCAGGGCCAGGTTGATTCTGCTCCTTTCTGGTGCCAGAAGCACAACAGTCAGCTTGTCAAAACAACAGCAGCAGGGAACATCTCATTTCCCTCATTAGACGGGGTGCGAAGTTAACCCTCTCCCTCCCTGGCCAGAATTAAAGTGGCAAACTTACGATTGAGTCCCACATCGTGGTACGTCAGGAGGGCTGGGCGATTTCCCTTCGGAGACCCCCGAATGACCACATGCAGCAGCCCATATGGAGTCTCGATATCATGTTCCTGGATGAGACACAGAGCAAATGCAGCAAGGTCAGTTCAGCAGCGCAGGGGAGGCGGCACCTCCGCTTTCCACGATTCCACTCGGCCATGTTCCCCGGGGAAGATGCCCGAGAGCAAGTTCCCCCTTCGCGTGAGGCCCCAGAAGCCTGGCAGCATGGTGGGCTCATCTGTCCCACCCCCCGCATGTCCCCGTGTCCCATGCAAAGCCGCCCACAGAGGGCCAAAGCAGACCGAACCGTAAACCTATGCTAAGCCACGATGTCTCTCCCCACCACCCATTTTTACTCTAGAGTAGGTGCAGGGACCTTAGAAGCCCCCCACCCCCACTCTGCCGCACCCACTTTAGAGTAAACACGGGGAGAGGCAGGCACAGCTTCTAGACATAGATTTAAAATAATATCTGCTTTGGCCCAGGGGCGCCCGCAAGTTTGGTGGGAAGAGTCTCGGGTGAGGGGGCAGAGTGCTCACACACCCCCGCCCTTCTGAGGCCCTTGGAAAGTCACTTTTCCTCCGCCTCCGCCCCCCCTTCTGTAAAATATAAACAATAGCCCCGAGCCTCACAGAGCTGCCGTGACAGCAGGAAAGAGACAGCTTGCAAAACACCAGCTCTCCAAAAGGGTTCCACAAATGCTTAATAAAATAATGCAAATGGATTGCACTCAGTTAATTTACAGTGGTACATTTATACAAGGCTAGCCGATGCCAGCCTTCCCCAACCTGGGGATGATGGAAGTCACAGTCCAACACATCTGGTGGGCGCTGGGTTGGAAAGGCTGGCCTAGAGAAGTCAGTTCTGGTAGTCTCTTTTCTAAGCCTACATTTAGGGGGACAAGATTGTCATCACCTCAGCTGTGTGTCGTTTATCTTATTCTTCCCATTCTGCTGAAGAAACTTGTGGCACCTTCAAGCCTCACAAATTTATTGTGACATAATAAGCTTTCATGGTCAGGAGTCCACTGTACAGCAAGTTATTTTGAAAGATGTTGCTTTTCATGTAACTGGAGAAAAATGGCATTTGCTGAAATAAAGGTGCAGGGGCCCGGATGATCTCTGTGGAATCCGATCCCCCTGGACTAGCTGGCCTTTTGCCCACTTGTGCTTCCTGCCTTGAATCTTTCTGCCTGAGGTTTCCCCCAAAATCCACAGTTGGGCAATACCATTATTAGGAATCTTGTTTGGGCCTAATAAAGGTATCTGACTATGCATTTTGGTATTTTAAGAGTTGTATGACGATGATATTGCTAGAAACTTAATATTGCAACATTTGGTGTTAGAACCCAAGAACTGTTAAAAAAAAAAAAAGTGTACTAGAATCCCAGAAATTACCAAAAAAAAGTATTTGAAATAAAATGAGGAGCCACCTTTGGCGGCAGCTCTCTCTGCCTCCTCACCTCGTCCAGAGACCAGGAGCAGCAAAGCAACAGTTTGAGGTCTCCAGCTGAGGTCTCTGTCCAGTGCTGTTGTGCTTGTTGGCGATGGGGCAGGATTTGCTCAGAAGTAATTCCACTATGTCTAATGGGGGCTACTCCCTAGTAACTCTGTAAGTTTGCAGCCTAAGAGCATGGGCTATTACAGTCTACAACACACACACCCCACACGCTCTCCCTCGCCAGTGTGCCAGGTTCGGTTTGCAGTTAATCGGTAAATGTTCAAGGTGCCGCGTGCAGCTCTTCTCTGGCCCCCGGCCTCCCACCCTCCCCATCTGGATTAAGGACCAAGGAAGGGTGTGGGTGCACAGAAGGTAAGTTTTAAGCAAGCACAATTTGGGACATTGCACAATTCTGTCCTGAAAGCAAGCAAGAGGTTAATTAGCTTGCCTGCTATAAAGTTTAAATAACAGTAATTATTCCTCATTATGCACATGTATTTGCAGCATAAATAAATTAGCACATGCACACTTTTGCCGTTTTTTGTCCCGTGGACCTGAGCCCTGGATCTTTTCAGTGCCCAGCACTGCCTCTGCCCCTTCTGCACCACCGCCTGCTTTTCTGTCTCCCGAGATCTGCCTCATACCCAGTGAACAGAGCCAGCTGATCCTTCCAGGATTGCTCAACACAGTGGCTCAGCAGATGCCGGGGTGAATTTTCCCTCTGCTCATGGCCCCAATCCCCACAGCCCGCCTGGCCCGGCCTTGAACTCCAGCCAGCTGCCACCCTTAGGAGGGCTGTTGCTTTAGTATACTTATTGTTAGTATACTTATTGTTAAAACAGCCTTCCCTCAATTTGGCACCCTCCAGATGTTTTGGACTACAGCCCCCAGCGCTCCTGGCCATTGGCCATGCTGGCTGGGGCGTGTGGCAGTTGTAGTCTAAACCATCTGGAGGGCGCCAGGTTGGGGAAGGCTGTGAAAGGGGAGGGGTCTATCCTGATCCACGTAAAAAGGCCATAAGCCTGTCTTCTCATATAGGCAGACTAAAGGATATTAAAAAATACATGTGAGTGGTGGGGGCACTACCTCTGAGGAATGACAAGACAAAAGGGTGTCTTGCAGCCTGTCCTACCTCGCAGGGTTGGAGGTGCAGAGATACCTACTTGTCACAGTGGGCCAATTCTGACTCAGTAACAACAGGCTGCTTCATATATCTTCAGTCTAGTAAAGCAGAACATGGCTTTACTAGCCATGGCTTATGATGCCAACATCTGCTCTTGTCTCCACTGTCCCACAAAACGACTGGGAAAGAAACCTAGACGTCTAAAATTTGACACCGGCACCAAGAAATGTCAGCTGTTTCCACACCATTGCAGTGGATACCACAAGGGCCTTTGCAATGGCAGAAAGAGGCTACAGACGAGGCATGCGTAAAACCCCGGCCTGCCCGCTCCGCTCTGCCCTCCACCCCACAAGTGCACCCTCACAGCAGTCACCGCTCTACCCAGAAGCGAGGGAATATCTGCCTCCTCAGGCTTGGGGGAACGGCTGTTTAGCACAGACAGCACCACGAGGGGCAAATGGGCATCTGAAGGAGATGCTGTGGGTCACGCTCCCCTCCTGCTCCATCCGGTGCTCAGGGGAGCTCCTGCTTTCCTCAGCCTTCTCCCTCCCTCAGTACAGAAAGATCAGTGAATCCCCACAGCATCTCAGAGATGGGGGTGGGAAGAACACCTCTCAAGGAGCATCAGCAATGGGGACGGGACAGATTCCAGTCAAGGACACGCCTCCTCGCTCAAGGTCCATCAGCAGGGCAGGGCCTGGCAGAGCTGAAAGGCGACCAGCCAATGCTGGCTAAGCTTTGCCTTCAGGCTATGCCTGTGCCACCCTTTGGCGGCCGTGCTCTGTCCTGCCTCAGACTCCTCTGCGACTCCGAGGATGCTCTTCCCAACACTTAGCCACAAACGCTGCCTCCCCACATGCAGGAACGACGCGGCCGGCAGGCAACCAGTGAGGCGATCTGAAGAGGGAGGCTGTTAATGGAAAACGGACATCGCTGCAAGGGAAGCCAGTGGATACGCGCCTCACACATGACGCTGGATGTGCAGAGAAGACAGGGCATATTTCCGAGACGCTATGCACGCACGTCCTTGACACAGCACGGAGGTGTCACCTTGCAACGGCAGTGTGCGCCTGAGTGGAATCTTGCACACATTTGATGCATGAATCAGACCCACACCAGCCGCAGTCCCAGCTCATGGGGTGCACGCGGCAGGAGCTGGCCTTTGGCTCTCCATTGCCACCCACCACCTGCCACGGCCACCGCCGTGGTCACTGCAGACTGAAGAGCTGCTCTCCTCTGCTGGCTGCAGCCAGAGATGCCACAAAGCACCTGCGCCGCTGCCTCCACCTTGGCCAACCTTTGGCACATCTTCTGCAGCATCCCAAGCCCGGGATGGCACTGGGACAAAGCAGATCCAAGGCTGGTTTGAGCCAGGTTCAGCCTTGGGATGTGTGAAGAAATCACAGAGGGCCTCCTCGGACCATGCGTAGAATGCCTTTCCTGCCCCTCTCAATGCCCACAAATAGCTCCTACCTATTTGGCATTCAGGTAAGAGGGCCGGGGGTTGCAGGCCAGCGTCCGATTCGGCACGAGAAATGAAGCATCGGATACACGCCGTGTCCCGATTTCCCCTTGATTTCCCCTCCGTTTCTTTCACCCTGCAAAGGGAAAACAACCGGCCCTCTATACGGAGAGCAGCAGAGAGACCCCAGGGATGCTCTTCACGGCTCCCCACAGAAGACACCTGCCTGCCCAAAGATGAGAGCAGGGTCATCTATTCCTTTGATGCTGGGGAGGGTGGTGGAAAGGTGGAGCCAGGGGACAGAGCAGGCTGGATCCTATGCTGCAAACTGCACATCAAAATGCTCCCCGGATCAGCGATGGGACGCAGAGCAGCCCCCTGCCTCATCCGGCGGCTGCAGAGTACCTACCCCATCCCAGCACTCCGGCATGGTGAGCGGCCTTCCTTCTGGAGCAGGATCCCCACGGCAGGAAGGGAGAGCCCTGTCCTCGGTCTCTTCCCCAGCTTCCAGCTCTGACAGGCTCTCTTCTTTGCTGCTGCGAAGATGCTCAGCTCTGCAGTGGGCTGGCCTCTTTCCGCTGCCACTTATAAAGGAGCCCCCCCCCCCCCCCCCGGCTTAACCCCTCCCTTGCCTCCTCCTCACCAACACCCGGAGCAGATTGGTTTAATAATGCTCAAAAGGAGCCCATGGATAGGCTGGGGAGGAGGAGGGAGGAATGAGTCAGGCTGAAAATCCACCTGTTTATTATTAATAATACTAAAAAAAAAAAACACACCACAGAAGCATGGACCTCCATCTTTACCTTCATGAACAAAGATAGAAACGTGCATAAGGAAAGGACAGCATGCCAAAATTCACCTAAATAAATTATGCACCCACAGAAATGCAAGCCTACTGCAGCAGACTTGCAAAGACCCAACCTTGCATGCATGTTGTACCTGATTACCAGGTCCCCTGAGAGGTGTCTGCCTTCCCTAACTGGGAGATGGGAGGAAAGGCGGGCAGCCCAGTGATCAGCAGAGGAACAGCCCCCCCCCCTGGCACTGCAGTCTCTGCCTTCCCACTGGCCCTCTTTGGAGGACAGGGGAACATCAAAGCACGTAGGAGAAAGGAAGGCTCCTCAGCTCCCCTGGTGCACTCCAGATCTCTCCCTCCACCCATTCGAGATTGCATAAACAGATGTGTTGGGGGAGGGAGTTACTGGAAGACCCTGACTCTGTGAGCATTAACCTGGACATGCCCTGTAGGCGCCTTCCAACTCTATGATCTATGAAATCTATGAAATCTTCCAAGGACAGACATGCCCACGGTGTACCCAAAAGGATGCGTTGGGCTGGTTCCAGAAGCCCCCTCCCTGCAAAACTTGGTAGCTGGCACATACAGACTAACTTCACACTCACACGCGCGCACACGCACACCACACACACACACACCTGTGGCCCTTGAGGGTGGAGCACTTGCACTCCAGGAGACCACTGGGAGTGGGGAGCAGCCAGTGCATGGCTCGGTTCCCTCCTTTTCCCAGGGGACAACAAGTCCCTTCAAACATGCCCTTCAGATGGCCACACCCCCTTCCCTGCCCCGCCCCGCCCCCTTTCCCCCACCCCCATCATACAATGGCTTCCTGGCTTTTGTGCAGTTTCCCCCCCACCCTAAAAGGCTGAAATGCGTCTCTGAGGCCCAATTCCTGGCAGGAAGCGCTGCAAGCTACACTGTGCCGGTATTTTTTGTATTTCTGGCTCCACCCCCTTTGCCCTGCCCACCACTGGGATGCACACACACCCCCAGAGCTTCTCTGAAATTGAATCCGGCCCTTGGGCTAGAAGCAGGGCCGGTGCTACCATTAGGCCAACTAGGCGGCTGCCTAGGGCGCCGGGCTAAAGGGGGCACCAGGAGCATAGGGCTGGAGGGAGGGAGGGCTCAAGTGGGAAGAGGGGGGCGCTAAATATCTGATCTTGCCTAGGGCACCAAACTGCCTTGCACCGACCCTGGCTAGAAGAGTGCTCCCACCCCCGCCCCAGGGGAAGCCCACAGGCAGGACACGAGTGCAGCCAGCGGCACCGCAGGGCACCCTCCCCCTTGTGTTCCCTAGCTTTTAGCAGTCATTTTTGGAAAGCTGGCTGAAAGAATCTGAGAGGTCAGCCTGAGTACAAGGGAAGGGGGACAGAGGAAGATGAAAAGGAATGGAGAGTGGTGGGGGGGGGAAGA
Source organism: Shinisaurus crocodilurus (assembly GCA_021292165.1). Taxonomy (NCBI): domain Eukaryota; kingdom Metazoa; phylum Chordata; class Lepidosauria; order Squamata; family Shinisauridae; genus Shinisaurus; species Shinisaurus crocodilurus. Next base: position 299,744 of record JAHFWL010000454.1, read on the forward strand.
AACCTTCTGGGGTGTGTGTCTTGGGCACGTTGTTGTTGTTTCACATTTGAGGTGACAGCGCTAGGGAGTCACAGCCACACAGCGGCACATTCTGAGATGCACAGGCTCGTTGTGACAGCCGCCACCGCCCCGGGCGCCCCCAGGTAGGGACCCAAAATGCAGGCTGTTGTGTTGATCCATGTGTGTGTGTGTGTGTGCATGTGTGTGTTGCTGGAAAACTCCATCTCCCCACAGCTACTGTTAGTGTTGGATAATTAAAATTGCAGTCAAAACCTATGGCTCATGTTTCACCAGGTAATTGGGTGAAATGGTTAAGATCACTGATACCTTCTAGGGTGGTTTTCCTAGAAGGTACTCATTGAATTATTAACAGCCTGAACAGGAAGTGGGCGTTGCTCCCAGCTTCTTCCTCTTTCTGTTCAGACTGGAGTGAGCGTGGCACCACCAGGTTGTTGTCTCCACGTGGTCCTTGTAGCAGCATGTAGCCAGAGTTGCTGGTCTGAACTCCACAAGTTCAGACCCCAAGTATTTCCAAATGAACTTGTAACCAACTGTAAGAAACGCTTTTAAGCCTGCCTGAATGAAACTGCATAATCTGAGTGAGTAAATGTTACTTTTAACTTTTACAAGACTGTGTCTCTGATTATTGTTCTGAGGGAGAGAAAAGGGGGCCAAACCAGGGAAATCCAGTCTGCCTTAAAGCATCCTGGATTACCAAATGCTAACCGGCTAACACTAGCCAAATCTAAGCTTCTTTTAAGCTAGAAAGGGACTCTACTCTGCTGATCTCACTAACGTGATATAGGAACGATATTACTCCACAATATATCCTCTCCTAGTATCTTTTTCAAGTCCCAACAGTTAGAATTGCAGCTACGTGTAGAGGGAACAGGTGGCAGCCGAAAGGTTCGACCCCGTGAGCCCCGCCTCAGTGCCGAGCACCACACGCACTCCCTCTGGCTGGGGATTCGCGCTCTTTCCCATGCAGGTTGTGGGTCAAGGCACACACTGCCACTGGCCATAACACTGAACACACCCATCTCCCCGAATGCCTCCTTCCTTGGGATCAACGTGCGGGCGTGCGTGCTCCGCTTCGAGAGTATTACTGGGCTGAGAACGGCTGGCAATGTAGCCAAATCCATCTTCCAAGCGGTCCACCAAGATGGCTTGCCCTGGGTGATGGTGGCCATGTCCCCAGGGCACCTCACCGAGCTTCGTGGCTGAAGCCGCCCACGGCACGGCCAAATGCAGCGCCGCCCACTGCAGGCACACGCCAGGGGCACGAAAGGGCCGTGCTCCCCTCGCGAGGCCATGCGGGGGGCCATCTGGCCTCACTGCCGCTTGCTGGAGTTGCGCGGGGTGCAGACGTGCCCCCAGGGCCGGTGCAAGGCAGTTTGGTGCCCTAGGCAAGATCAGATATTTAGCGCCCCCCCTTCCCAGTTGAGCCCTCCCTCCCTCCCTCCCTCCAGCCCTATGCCCATTATGAAATAAAAGTCAGTTGGCAAAACCTAAAAAATTTATTATCATAAACTTGGTAAAATACACATTTTAGTGCTGTATTTTTTTTCCAAGGCGTTTCTGGCGCCCCCTTTAGCCCTGCGCCCTAGGCGGCTGCCTAGTTGGCCTAATGGTAGCACCGGCCCTGCGTGCCCCGAGTCAGCCCCTGCAGGCTCCCCGGAGAGCTGGTGCGGGCCTCGGAGCCTCGCGGCATCGCATTAACCTCGGCTGGCTTGCCGATGCTGATGGCCCTCGCACTGGAGGTGCTTCCCTTGCATTTTACCAGTGACCTCAGCCGCTGGGCGAGGGACCTGCCTCTCTCCTTGACTGCCTGATTAATATGAAGTTGGCCCTTTAAAGCTGCAGGGCGCTTGAATGGAGACAGGGTGAGGAACTGGCAAGGGGTGTGAGGGAAAGAGCAGAAGAACTAAAAGCAGAATGAAAAGCAGGAGAACGGGGAGCACACACACACACACACACACACACACACACACACACACACCCCGAGCATCACAGGAAGGAAGAGATGGCGGAGGAGGCTGGAGACGTCCCAGGGCGGAGCAAGTTAAGTAAGGCAAAAAAATTAGGGCCGGTTTAAGTTCCACACAGGGTGGCCAGGTGTCCTACTCTACAGAGGGCACTCCTCCAATTGAAAGCGTCCTCTATTTCAGGGGTCCCCAACACGGGAACCTCCGAAGGTGCCCGCAGAGCTTTCCACTCCCTGCCCTCTTCAAAAATTCACTTTTCATAAAACCTTGAAAAGCTTTGGGGCACCTGGTTCTCCTTCCTGCTCCCAAGCTTGCCCCCAACCAGCTGTTCAGCGGGCAGGACGGGGAGGGAAGAGTCGCCTCCTGGCCCCGCCGGGCCCCATCCCTCTCTGAGCTCTCTGGCTCTCCCCACTCCCAGCCTCTGGCCTCACTATTTCCCTCCCCCCAACCCCTTTCCTCGGGTGGGTCGGTCGTTCTCTCCCCTTATCCACCCATCTGCCTTGCTAGCTCCCCCTCATTTCTAGCCTTGCTCTTTCTTCCCCACCCTTTGCCTCACTGCCTCTCCCCCTCCCAGCCTCTGGCCTTGCTTTCTCTCCCCGCTGCCACTTTGCCCTGCCGTTTCTCCCTCCCTCCCAGCCCCTAGCCTTGCTCCTTTTCTCTTCTTTCCCAGCCCCATCTCTCTTCCTTCACACACACACACACACACACACACACCACCTTCCCAGGTGGGGGCTCTGATGGCAGGGGGGGAGGAAGTAGGTGGCAAACAGAGTGGCTGAGCCTGGGGTCGAGGTAAGGAAAACTCTTCCTGTCCTTTGGGGTGGGGCTTGGGAAAGGTGTGTGTGCGTGTGCGTGTGCGTGTGCGTGTGTGCGTGCGTGCGTGTGTGCGTGTGTGTGTGTGTGTGTGTGTGCGCAGATAGGATGACGTAGGGATGGGCGACGCTGGGAATTTTGTTTCATTTCAGCCTGACAGAATTCCGCAGCATTTCTGTTCCAGCAAATGGTGGCGGACTGCACTGGATGTGGACTCACAGAGTCTGGGAGTCCACATCCCAAATTAGGGGGGGGGGGAAAAAAAAAAAAGCGCAAATTGCAGCCATTAAAAAACCCAGCAATCTATGAACCGGCTCAACTTGGTACAAACTGAGTCCATGAAATCTGGGGTGGGGGGGGGGCTGAACCGGAAAAATCCATTGGATGTTCACCATCCAAATGGAATACTCACACATCCCTAAATGAGCAGAGTAATCCTATGTAGGTCTACTTAGAAGCAATTCCCACTCACTGGGTTCGCATGTTAAACCTCAGGTTTACCTGCATGGTCATCCGAACCCGGGAAGGTAACCCCCCAACACCCAAAACATGCACCCCGCTGAATGTTTGGGTTTGGTCCCCAAAATTTGAGGAGATTTTCACACCCCTAACAACATACACTCCAAGTGCTGTGAAAAAGGCATGGTTGAATTTCTTGGCCTAAAATAAATCAGAGAAAAGGAAGAGAGGAATCCAAGATGGGACGGAAAGAAAGTAAAATAAATACGGAAGACGTGGCCAGGCTGCAAGCAGGCACAATCCCTCTGGCCCAAGGCCTGGGATGATGCCCTGCAAACTGCCATCTTCTCTTCTGCTCCAAAGATTAGAGGTGACCTCTACTTCACTCCCATATCTGCAAGGATCTTGCAAAGGCATCGTCTATGGAAGGGAAGTTGAACTTCTTTCAGCCCAAGTGCCGAATTCAGTTCTGGAGAAGTTCTTGGGGGACACATACCAGTGGTGGGCAGGGACAAAAACAAAAGGGGCTTGGCCCCAGTACCCAAAGTATTTAGCTTAGAGATCTTACTGCCAAGCCTTAAGAAGGTATTCCAAACATTTAGAACAAGGGGGAAATACATGCAAAAGCTGGGACACCACTCAACAATTGGCCGTTGGTGGAAAGGGGTCAGGGGGCGTGGCCCTCTGGGGAACTCGGAGGGCCAGACTGGAATGCCAGACAGGCCAGACCTGGCCCACAGACCTGACATTCAACACCCCTGATCTATCCCAGTGTGTTGGGGACTCTTGTCAAATAACCTGCGGGAGATTACAGGCAGAAGTTCTGTAACCAGCATCGGCCTCCTACTCTAAGAGCTCCCGACTCCTTCCTGCTCTGGACCCTTATACTGTTTATATTAGTTATGGTCCTTGAATAGGCTCTAATTATTTCAACATCAGTTAGATGATAGACATTCTGTTCCCCGATTATATATATATATATATATATATATATATATATATATATATATATATATATACACTCTCTCACTCTCTCTCTCTCTCTCTCTCTCTCTCTCTCTCCCCCCCCCCCACCCAGGGTTGCCAACAGCCTGTTTAAAACAGAATACACCACATAGGCAACATTTAAATCGTGAATCGTACAATAAAACCATCAACACCAGCAATTAATCAAAAAATAGAGCATTTGCCTCTACCCCGCAAAGCCTGCACAAATAAATAGCTCTTTAACTGGCGCCTAAATGACAACAGCACGGAGGACAGCTGAAACTCCACTGGGAGTTCCACAGCTGGGGTGCCACCACCAAAAAGGCCTTACTATGTGTTGTATCCCCACAGGCCACATTCCTCAAGGGCACCACAAGCAAAGCCTCCCTGGCTGTTCTTAGATCTTGGGGTGGTCAGTATCGGGGAAGGCGGTCCTTCAAGCACCTACGTCCTGAGCCATTGTATTAACACCTTGAATTGGGCCTGGTAGCTCATTGGCAGCCAGTGCAGAGATCTCAAAACTGGTGTGCTATGCTCACATCTCACTGCCCCTGTCGACACACAGGCAGTAGCATTCTGCACCAGTGGCTGCTTCCAGACCATCTTCAAAGGAAGCCCACATAGGGAGCATTGCGATCGTCCAGTCGGGAAGTTATCACAGCATGGACCACTGCTACCAGGATATCCTGATCCAGGAACAGCTGTAGCTGTGGCCATAAGAACCCAGATCTAAGTCTGACCCTTTATCCACTACTCCACACTGACTCACACACTATATCTCCCCATAACTGGGATGTCCCCGGTTTTATTAGATTCCCATGTTAGAGTCTTTACACATAAAATGAGGCCAAGTAGTCAACATTCCTCGTAATGCCTCCACAATGGAATTACAGTAACACCTTGGATTGCAAGTAACTTGGTTTGAGAGTGTTATGCAAGACAAGCAAATTTTTAAATATTTATTTAATTTTTTTTTACTTGATATACAAGCAATGTCTTGCAAGACAAGTACTATAGTACGGCTTAAATCGGCCATGAAACCAAGGAGGCCCCTAGACTGGACAGGGCAGCCTGGCATTTCCCGGCGCGACACGCTCTCGCCATGCTCACAACCCTTCCACAGAGGTGGGGTCCTCCTCTGAGGAGCACTTCCTCCTCTCTGTGCCCCCCACCCCCCGTATGGTCCTTAGGAAGAGGCAGGCCGCTTGCCTGCCCCCCCCCACCCCCCGCTCTGCTCACGGATGGTCTGTCAGACTCCACGTCACGCTTCCACCCTTGCAGATTCTTCCTTCTGACCATCCCTCCCGACCCTCTGAAATCATTGCAGGTGATAGGCAGATGTGTTGTACCACAACTCCCATCATCCCCCAGCCAACACGGCCAGGTTGGGGAAGGCTGCCCTAAATGAAGGGGAAGGTGAGACTCTTACGCCTCTGGACTAGCCAGGCCACAGGCCTTTCCTCTAGCAACCCCACCCAGCCCCATCAGCGGGAAAGGAGCAGCCCAGCTGTGCACCTGGCACGGAAAGCCCAGCCGGAGACCTGCCTGGCAGACGCCTGAACGGTGGCCCATTGGAGCTCTGGTCATGTTACCCCTGTGGAGTGGGAGCCCTTCCTTCCCACCCCAGAAGGAAATGTCAGAAGCCCCAGGCCGTGCGGAGGAAGGCCCACCGTGCGGCTCCTTCCCACACCGGCACTGCCCCTCCCGGAGACAGGGGGGAGGGGGACACACAGCACGGGCACACACACCCCACGTGGCCTTGGGCTTATGACGTCACCTACTCAGTGCAGGAAGGAGCCTCGACTGTAACGTGACAAGGAGCCCTGCGGAGCGGTGCAGCAAGGGCTGCAGCTTGGGGCCCGGGTCCAGGGTCTCACAGCCCAGGCCCCCCCCCCATGACCGCCCAGGGAGGGGCAGGCGGTGGGTGCCGCAGCTGGGCCAGCACGGGAAAGTCGGGGCCCAGCAGGGCTGGCGCTGCTTACCGCAGAATTCTTCTCCTTTTGTCACTAGCAAGTGGACCCAGCTTCGCAGGGGTCGGAACAGCCCTCCCTTTGATCCAGTGAAGACCGCAAGCAAACTTACACGGCGGTCGGAGTTGGACACCTTCTGTCCGCCCTGCCCGAGGGCAGGCTGGCACCCCCAGGCATGGCCTCTGCATGCTGCACCCCCCCTCCCCCCCTCACCAAAGCAACGAGAAAAAAATTCTCAGGTGCCTGAGGAAAGAATGTTTATTTTGCCCAACGCGTTTTGGGAAATGATTTTTTCCCTTCCTCAGCGGCCTCTTATCTTTCCTCAGATGTATCAGGGTACATCTGAGGAAGGGAAACATTTGTGTTTCTTCAGGCACCTGGAAAGAAAAAATCTCTTTCGTTCAGTGACACATCCGTGCCTTCCCCTCTTGTTGTTTTCTGCACACACACCCCTGGCCCCCAGAGAGCGCGGTCTGCCCACCACACCTTCCATGATGCACCACACCTCAGATGAGAGGAGGCCCCACAGCAGAGAGAGCGGGGGAGGGGGAGGCGCATAATGCCACATGGACGGCAGAGAAATCCCATATGATGGCTGCATTTGAATGACCCAGCCATGCATGTGGTCAGGAGAGATCCATGGGAAAGATCCACATTCAGACACCGTCCCTATCCAAATGGGATCTCCTTACCAATAAGCAGTTCCCTCATACCTTTGGGTATGTCCATTGCAGAACATTCTGGGACACGTTTTTATTGCGCATGCTCAATTCATTTGGGTGCTGACCCAAACCTGATGGGCCTCAACATAGTCCTGTATAAATTTGGTGTGAACAAACCCAACACCATCTTGTGACTACAGATGGCAGGAGAAGATCAGAAGTAGCAAAGGAAGCTGCTTTCTTTCTTCTTTTTTTTTTTTAGAAAAGGATCCGGTAGCAATTGGTAAAAAAGAGCCACTGCCAAAGTAGACAATATTGGGCTAGATGGACAAATAGCCTGACCTCATATATGGTAGCTTATACCTGGTTAGGCTATTTGTCCATCTAGCTCAGTGTTTCTCAACCTTGGGTCCCCAGATGTTTTTGGCCTACAACTCCCAGCATCAAAGGAAGCAAACGACCCTGCTGTCTCCAAGGTGCTGAAACGGCTACAACTGCCGAGCCTCGTGCCAGTTTGATGTACACCAGCCCAACCGCAGCCCCAGCTATGAGTTTCCAATGTGATTCTGGCGTATGTGGATCCATTGTTCACACAGCCTGCAGTAGGAAGCCATTGTGTATACTTGGCAGGGTGCCAGTTTATTCTACCCATATGATGCACATGTTTGTAAATCTAAAATCCACAGTTGGGCAATACCTTTATTAGGATGCACCAGAAGGGAAGAGCTGGCCTTTATGTTTTCAGAAATGGGGGTCAGCTGTTGCTTCTCTGTCCCAGAAAGCTAGCAGCAATCTGATGCCTGCAGCATCTATCAGTGACTCATTCATTCAGTCTGCAGCGATCTCCATCTTGAGACTGAGTCTAAGCTGGCAAAACTCATGACCACAACATCTGGCTTAATCTCTAGAACTGTTTGTCGTCTCCCGCCCCAATTTTTGTACCATCTATCCTGATGAAGGGTCGCAGAGAACTCAAAAGCTTGCACACTCTTTTGTGGCATTTTGATTGCTCCAATAAAGGTATTGTCCAACTGCGTGTGGATTTTGGGTTTTTTTCCCCCTCATGGGTCAGAGTGGCTGGCTTTGTTTTTTATATTTGCAAATGTGTACATTTGCATTCACACCTTAAGGTGGACACATGAAGCATCTTACACGCACACCTAAAACCATAATGTGTGAAGTGGCCCAGAAATCTACCTTGCAATTCAAACAAGAGACAGGCTGCCTTTTAAAATGTAGCGCCCACTTTCCTCTGAGCATGCGCTTGTGTAGCGTCTTGTGCACGCGTGTTATAGCTTTTCTAATCAAAACAATGGTGTGAAAATATAGTGTAAGAAACAGACCAGCCTTCCCCAACCTGGCACCCTCCAGATGTGCTAGACTACAGCTCCTATCATCCCCTGTCAGCATGGCTATGCTGGCTGAGGGTGATGGGAGTTGTAGTCTAGCACATCCGGAGGGTGCCAGATTGGGGGAAGGCTGAAAGACCATCCATAGAAACCAATACTACTTAAATTAAAAATGCAGCCGTGTGTTCTCTTTCTCGCTCTGATAGGGAGAACACTTACCGAGAAGAGGTGGCGTGAATGTGACTCTTGTCATTGTGTCTATACTGCAGCAATCAGCAAAAATGCTGTGCATGTGCGCACAGGAGACCCATTAGTCCAGTGTTCTCCAACCTTGGGGGTCCCCAGATGTTTTTGGCCTACAAAAGAGTCTCCGGGATGAACTCTATTAACTCTGAACTCAACAACACTGCAGCAACGCCCGCTACAGTGTTTGTGTCTCATCGCCCCGTGCAGAGCGCCTCCGTAGGCAAATATTTTTATTTTATTTCTGAATACACGGCCCTTTTTTCACAATCGTCAACTGGCCAGAATTGGCTAGCTCTTTGGACATTTAAGTTCAGAGTCGTTAAGAAGCTGAAAGCAACCTCTACATAGTTTTCTGATTGGCAGTGGGTTGGGGCTTACCACAGGCATTGAAGGAGACACAGACACGGCCTGTCTCCATGAAGGGGCCGGCTTTTGCTGGCCCCAAACACCCATAAATAGGGGAAGCCTCACTTCAGTATTTTGTCTTCCTGGAAACATCCAGATCAGGAGTCCAAATATGCTCTCACATTATCTCAGACTATCTGCACTGCATGGAGCTCTGCACATGCTCAGAAACCCAAACTGCAAGCAAGGGCATTGCTAGCCCGTGGCCCCAGGTCAATTTCCCAGGGCCCTGGGTTTAATTCCCAACGCCCTAAATGTCCATTGGTGCCAATGAGAGATTTTTCTCTCCGCTTAATTGACACACAGGAGGCAATTTTCAAGGGGAGCTGCAGCTAGGGAGGGAAAGGTCAACCCCAACATGCTGCAACACCGCCTAAACCCCCTAACCCCCCCGAATGGCAATTACACTTGGGGGGGGGGAAATCTTCCCGTTTGTGCCAATGAGAGAGGGTGTGTGTGTTCTTTTCCTGCCTAAACAGTTAAGCAATGTGGGCCGGAGGTCCATCTCCTGGTACCCCACGTGTTTGTCAGATCCTGGTCTTGTGTGTGGGGGGGGGGAGGTATGGCCCCTTCTGATCTTTGTGTGTCTCCCTGCTCTGGGTTGTGGCACATGGGTGCACGGTTTCCTAACCTGCTCTGCTTCTGTCTTCCTCTGTGTGTGCCTCTGTGTGGGGTTTGGAGGGAAAGTCACAAGAGTCCTGCACATGGAGGGACAAGCCCGGAAACTGCAGAGCAGAGGGAGGGAGGGAGCCATCCTCCCACCCACCCGCCCACCCACCCACCCCCGCCCTGCTGCCTCTGCCTCTTCCTAGGCTGGCTGTGTCTCCTCCATCCTTCCCGCCCAGCCCACGCCGCCTCCCCAGTCCAAGCCTGCCTGCGCCTGCTCCTTCCCGCCTCCCCCTCCGCTTTCCTCCATCTCCTCTTCCCTGCCCTCCAGCCAGCATTTTGAACCCTCCCATCAGAACTGTGCACCACTTTATTTTATTTTGAATTTAATGTATGGAGGTACTAATGCTTGATAATGGGGGGGGGGATTAACTGATAGAGGAACCCATTACATTTTGGAGCAGGACCTGGGAGGGAATCGGGAAATTAACTGGGGGCGACTCCCTGATTTGCACTTGGCTTTTGGATTGGCACTCTTTGTCAAATTTTTGGAACTCCATTTTGGTGCAAAATGTGTCATTTTTAGGTGTGTGTGCATGAGTGTGTGTGAGAGAGACAAAAGGTTTATGAAAAACCCTAGCAGTCACTCTTTTTTTTTTTGCATTGTTCCACACCATTGCAAATTAATTTTAAGGGAAGACAAACTATTGATTTGGGATGATCTGGGGAGGGTGCAAATTAATGGAAGAGTCTATTTTATTTGAGGTGATCTGGATGAGAAATTAATTGGCTGGCTTTGTCTTCAGTGAAATTTGAATAAATCCTAGTAATTATTTCTAAATTTACATATAAATGTATAAATTAGCATATGAAAATTATATGCAGTTTTACATCCTTGGGGCCTGGCCCCCTGATCTTTTAAGTGCCTAGCAATGCCCATGTCTGCAAGTCTGTGTGTGTGTGTGTGTGTGTGTGTGTGTGTGTGAGAGAGAGAGAGAGAGAGAGAGAGAGAGAGAGAGAGAGATGATGCCTTCTTTGTCCTTTTCGTTTCCCCATTTTCCCCACAAATAAATGTCTTTATATATCTGGACAATCCGGCTGCATTGTGTAAAAGGGAATTTCTCACTAACGCTTTCCCCACATGCAAGACTGCACAGTTGCTAAGCCACCCCTTACACTCTTAGGCTATTTCACAGGGTTCTGTTACGTTCTGTGTATTCTGGGCTTTGGGCATGTACATGAGCCGAATTCAAAGTGTTGGTTTTGACCTTTAAAACCCTATACGGCTCCGGTCCAGTCTATCTCAAGGAGCGCCTCCAGCAACACCAAGTAGGCCGCTCAACAAGATCTGCCACAGACGGCCTTCTCCTTGTCCCTTCAGCCAGAGCAGCTAGATTGGATGGGACTAGGAAGAGGGCCTTTTCTGTGGTGGCCCCCATACTGTGGAACTCTCTCCCGAGTGACCTCCGCCATGCCACCTCTCTGCTGAGCTTCTGCCGCTCATTAAAAACTTGGCTATTCAGGCGGGAATATGGGGTGGGCTAATTATCTTAAAATTTTATATTGCTTAACTGTATTTTATTCTGTTTTTATCTTGTATTTTTATCTGTGGTTGCCGGCCAGATGGGCGATAAATAAATATTAATAATATATATAATATATATAATATAATATAATAATAATAATAATAATAATACATCCAAAGTGCCTCCCTTTTCATTTTTGCCTAGAGCTGGGCTGAAGGGAGGGCTGAGAAACTCCCCTAAACAGCGGGACAGAGTAGGGGCCCCCAGGAGGCTTAACCTGACTGGTGGTAGCCCCCCGTCATAATTCTTTTTGGGGGGACCATTGCAAAGGAGTGGATCTTCCCATTGGAAGAGGTTTTCCCTTCCCCAAATCCATCATCATCAGGCCGAGTAAGATTGTCTTCCGGGATAAAAGGAGGAAATTCTAAAGAAGATTGTGTAGACTCTAGCGATGGGTCCGTAAGTGACTGTGGAGGCCAATTCTAGATCCACACAGCTTCCCACAGAGAGGACACAGGTTACCAGATAGAAGATGGTCCTGTAAAGGATTCATTTGACGTGCTTTTCGCTTAGCACGTTTCTCCCTTTCACCTTGCACTCGGGCTTCTTCAAAGTCCATGGAGCCTTTGTGAAAGGCCAACCTCCATTTAGATCGTTCATGGGCCAGAGCTTCCCAGTTTTCGATGTTTATATTGCATTTTTTTAGATTAGCCTTATGAACATCTTTAAACCTCTTATATTGACCACCGATATTCCGCTTTCCATCCTTGAGTTGGGAGTAAAGTAACTGCTTTGGGAGACGGCAGTCAGGCATTCGAACAACATGACCGGTCCACTGAAGTTGGCGTTGAAGGATCATTTTTTCAATGCTAGTAGTCTTTGCTTCTTCCAGTACACTGACATTTGTTCGCCTATCTTCCCAAGTAATTTGCAGGATTTTCCGGAGGCAACGTTGATGAAACCTTTCAAGGAGATGGAAGTGACGTTTATAGATAGTCCATGTTTCGCAGGCATACAATAAAGTTGGTAATACAATGGCTTCATAAACCAGTGTTTTGGTCTTCTTACAAATATCCCGATCCTCGAACACTCTATGTTTCATTCGAGAAAATGCGGCACTTGCGGAGCTCAGACGATGCTGGATTTCACTGTCGATGTTAGCTGTAACAGAAAGATAGCTGCCAAGATAGAGAAAATGATCGACATTTTCCAGTATTGTCCCGCCAAGCTGGATAGATGGCATCACCAAAGGGTTGGCTTGCACTTGCTGATGAAGCACTTTGGTTTTTTTGATGTTAAGTGAGAGACCAAGTTTTTGTATGCTTCTGCAAAAGCATTTAGGATAGTTTGGAGATCATCCTCTGAATGTGCGGAGACCACATTATCATCAGCATACTGAAGTTCCACAACGGAGGTTGTAATTACCTTACTTTTTGCTTTCAGCCTGCTGAGATTAAAAAGCTTTCCATCTGTTCGATATATAATTCCCACACCGGTGGGAAGTTTCCCCTTGACAAGATGTAAAACCATGGCGATGCAAATGGCAAATAATGCTGGGGCGATAACACATCCCTGTTTAACACCTGATCCCACTTTAAATGGAGCACCATGAGAGCCGTTGTTGTCCAAAACCGTTGCCGTCATGTTGTCATGGAGAAGTCGCAAGATATTCACAAATTTATTGGGGCATCCAATTTTCATAAGGATAGTCCAGAGAGCTGTACGGTCTACAGTATCAAAGGCCTTAGCCAAATCGATAAATGCCATATAAAGGGGTTGATTTTGCTCCCGGCATTTTTCTTGGAGCTGACGTGCAGTAAAAATCATGTCTACTGTCCGTCTAGAGGGGCGGAAACCATATTGAGTTTCAGGGAGGATCTCTTCTGAAATAGATAGAAGACGGTTTGCGAGAATCCTAGCAAATATTTTACCTGCGGTTGCTAAGAGAGAAATGCCCCGATAGTTTCCACAGTCTGTTCTATCACCCTTCTTAAAGAGGGTGATAATTATGGCATCCCTGAAGTCTTCTGGGATCTCTTCTCTTATCCAGATTTTTTCGATGAGTTTATGAAGATGTTGTACAAGTTCGGGGGGCCCTTCTTTAAAGATTTCAGCAGGAATCCCATCTGGTCCACTAGCTCATCACAGTATCAAGATATACAATGAAATGGAAGGGAATACCAGTTGCTTGCCGGGCTGAATTCAGGGTGTTGGTTTTGACCTTTAAAACCCTATATGGCTCCGGTCCAGCTTATCTCAAGGAGCGCCTCCAGCAGCATCAAGTAGGCCGCTCAACGAGATCTGCCACAGACGGCCTTCTCCTTGTTCCTTCAGCCAGAGCAGCTAGACTGGTGGGGACTAGGAAGAGGGCCTTTTCTGTGGCGGCCCCCATACTGTGGAACTTCCTCCCCAGTGACCTTTGCCATGCCCCCTCCCTGATGCACTTCCGCCAGGCTTTAAAAACATGGCTTTTCAGGTGGGAATATGGGGTGGGTTAGGATTTAAAAAAAAATTCTTATACTGTTTTAATTGTGTGTTAATTGTGTTTTAATTGTGTTTTATTGCATTTTATCTTGATTGTTCATCGCCCAGGGTGGCCAGGTGAGCGGCCAGATGGGCGATTTAAAAATACAATAAATAAATAAATAAATCATTATATGCTAACAAGGTGAACTGGCTGGCTGGAAAGGATGTTTTCAGTGATCCTCACACCTGAGCTACTTGATGGGGGTATATCCGAAGAACCTCTATACCCAATAAAGGTGACAACGAAAGAGGTTCTTGGACTAATTGCCAAACCAAGTTACTAATTGTAACTTCCCCCATACATACACGTACACGTGACACAGGTACACGCAACACACACACACACACACACACATACACACACCTGCCCGTGGAGGGAGAGGGGGAGATCTCTCCCTCCACGAGTTCCCTCGCTCCCTGAGCAGCATGGAACGAAAGCGGCCTTGGCAGCGGGACTCATCCAAGCTCCCTTTTCCCTGATGCTGCGCTGTGTGATCTCCAGTCATGGGAACAAGCTGGCGGACTGGAGGGAGGGAAGGTTTATGGTCCGTCCCCCACCCCCACCCCCTGCTCAGTTAATCAGGCACTTACAGTTCAGCAGCAGGGGAAAGAGAGCCGCCACTGCAGGGCGAGGAGGCAGGGCCTGGGAGAAGGACAGGGAAGGGCCAAGGTGCAGAACCTCAGGCCCAGAGGCCAAACCCAGCCCGCCTGGGGTCCCCAAGCGGCTATGCCCCCCTTCCCCTGACCACACCTCCTTCTTCCAACCACAGATAACCCACAGGCAACACGGTGGTTTCCTGGCTTTTGCGCAGTTTTCCCCGCATTCTAAAAGGTTGAGGTGCCTCTCCTGAGGCTCAGTGACTGGCAGGAAGAGCTTTACTCTCCAACAGGCTGGTACTTGGGGTATTTCTGGCACCACCTGCTGTGCCTTTGGCCCCTGCTTTTTTGCCTTCAGACCCATCCATCACTGGAGTATTTCTGCCCCCCCCCCCGAGAGCTTCCCTGAAATTGAATTTGGCCCTTGGGCCGAAACAGCTTCAACCCCCCTGCAATTTATCCTACGGCCACTGAGACGCCACCACATGAGAGTGCCCAGACCTACCCGGACGCTACGCTCAACATCTGAGGCCTTTCTCCGAGTGCCTCCTCGAAGGGAGACACGGAGGGCAGCAGCAAGGAGGAGGGCCTTTCCTGTGGCAGCCCCTGGTTAAGGAACAAGCTTCCCAATGAGGCCCGCCTGGCGCCGACTCAACTATCTTTTCGGCACCAGGTTAAGACTGCCCTCTATGCCAAGGCATTTAATGTTATTTAATGCCCATTAGAATCATAGAAAAGTAGAGTTGGAAGGGGCCTACCAGGCCATCTTGTCCAACCCCCTGCTCAGTGCAGGAATCCAGGTCAAAGCATCCCTGACAGATGGCTGTCCAGCTGCACCTCGAATGCCTCCAGAGTGGGAGAGCCCACCACCTCCCTAGGTAGTGGTTTCCATTGTCTTATTGCTCGGACAGTCAGGAAATTATTCCTGATGTTCAGGTGGAATCTGGGTTCCTTTAATGGCATATGGGGGGTTTATGTCTGCAGTGGTCTAATTTATTGAATGTACTGAATGTGTTTTAATTGTTCAAATGGTTTTAATTTCCATTTTTAGATTCTGTCTTGAATTTTATGCTGTTTTCATTGTATTTGTAGTGTATTTTATTGTGTTTTTTTAATAAATTGCTGTTAACCGCCCAGAGAGCTTTGGCTATTGGGCGGTATATGAATGAAATTAATAACAACAACCACTTCTCATTCTTCACCTGGGTCCCAGCCTACCCCCCCCCTCAAGTTAAGTGGGTGTGGCCTGAGAGAGGCCTTCCCCAGATGTGGCTCCCTGTATGACCCGGGCCCCGAGTCCTCCTCCTCCTCCGAGGATCCCGACCGCTCATCCGTAGAAGAGGAGGCTCCCGAGTCCACTGTGCAAGGGGAGGCCTCGGCTACAGAAATGCCTCATGTGGCCTCCCCCCCGCCCCCCGCTTCCAGGGGTGGTCTCGTTGCCACCCGCAGACTCCGAGGACTCCGGCCATGAAGACCTCAGCACGCCATGGCCACCCTTGCAGTGCCAGAGTCGGGGGCTGCCAAAACGGACCAGGCCCCTTTATGGGATACCATTGAAAGGTCGTGATGGCGAAACTGAGGGTGCCCAACAGCCTCAGTGGAAGAGAGTTGAACTCTGTTGAAACAGATGAGCCTGGCACGCCACCGCAGCTCCAGACCATTTTGTTTTTTTATTCCCCACCCCCGGCACCATTTTTGGTGCCCGTGGCGGGGGAGTCCAGGGGGGTGAAAATGACCCCTGGACACACCACCACCCCAAGTTGCCCATCCCTGCTCTAGGGCATCGGAAAATTTTCCAATGCAAATTACCCTATGCAAACTAGGCTAATTTTCTGGAAATTTTTCTAATTCAACATTTTTCTGGAAAACCCACAACACTGTAGACCAGTGTTCTCCAACCTTGGGTCCCCAGATGTTTTTGGCCTACAACTCCCAGCATGGGGCATCCTGGGAGTTGCAGGCCAAAAACATCTGGGGACCCAAGGTTTGGAGAACACTGCTATAGACAGCCAGTAGTTGAGCCATTGTCAAGGCAATCTATCCCTGCATGGACTTTGCTTGGGGTGGGGGAGAGAGATCAGTGTAAGCCTTGCCCCATCCTTCCTCCGCCCCATAGTTAAGCCCATGAAGCCTCCAGCGACGTGGGTCCACCTGTAAGGACTGCTGCAGATTCCTTTTGGGAAGCGCTCTCTTTATGCTCTGAAATAAAAGCTACCCAAGGGACTGTGTCGCTCAAGCAACCGCTGCCATGGAAACAAGAGCAATTCCTCAGAACCGACTGAGCGGTGACTTCAGGCAGGGGGCAGGAGTCCCTCTACGCCAGTGTTTCTCAACCTCGGGTCCCCAGATGTTTTTGGCCTACAACTCCCAGCATGCCCCAGCCAGCTCTGCTGGCTGGGGCATGCTGGGAGTTGTAGGCCAAAAACATCTGGGGACCCAAGGTTGAGAAACACTGCTCTACGCAGTGGCAAGTCGCGGCTCTCCAGAGATCTAGGCGAGAGCCCGCCAAGGAGGCCCCTAGACTGGACAGGGCAGCCTGGCATTTCCCGGCGCGACACGCTCTCGCCATGCTCACAACCCTTCCACAGAGGTGGGGTCCTCCTCTGAGGAGCACTTCCTCCTCTCTGTGCCCCCCACCCCCCGTATGGTCCTTAGGAAGAGGCAGGCCGCTTGCCTGCCCCCCCCCACCCCCCGCTCTGCTCACGGATGGTCTGTCAGACTCCACGTCACGCTTCCACCCTTGCAGATTCTTCCTTCTGACCATCCCTCCCGACCCTCTGAAATCATTGCAGGTGATAGGCAGATGTGTTGTACCACAACTCCCATCATCCCCCAGCCAACACGGCCAGGTTGGGGAAGGCTGCCCTAAATGAAGGGGAAGGTGAGACTCTTACGCCTCTGGACTAGCCAGGCCACAGGCCTTTCCTCTAGCAACCCCACCCAGCCCCATCAGCGGGAAAGGAGCAGCCCAGCTGTGCACCTGGCACGGAAAGCCCAGCCGGAGACCTGCCTGGCAGACGCCTGAACGGTGGCCCATTGGAGCTCTGGTCATGTTACCCCTGTGGAGTGGGAGCCCTTCCTTCCCACCCCAGAAGGAAATGTCAGAAGCCCCAGGCCGTGCGGAGGAAGGCCCACCGTGCGGCTCCTTCCCACACCGGCACTGCCCCTCCCGGAGACAGGGGGGAGGGGGACACACAGCACGGGCACACACACCCCACGTGGCCTTGGGCTTATGACGTCACCTACTCAGTGCAGGAAGGAGCCTCGACTGTAACGTGACAAGGAGCCCTGCGGAGCGGTGCAGCAAGGGCTGCAGCTTGGGGCCCGGGTCCAGGGTCTCACAGCCCAGGCCCCCCCCCCATGACCGCCCAGGGAGGGGCAGGCGGTGGGTGCCGCAGCTGGGCCAGCACGGGAAAGTCGGGGCCCAGCAGGGCTGGCGCTGCTTACCGCAGAATTCTTCTCCTTTTGTCACTAGCAAGTGGACCCAGCTTCGCAGGGGTCGGAACAGCCCTCCCTTTGATCCAGTGAAGACCGCAAGCAAACTTACACGGCGGTCGGAGTTGGACACCTTCTGTCCGCCCTGCCCGAGGGCAGGCTGGCACCCCCAGGCATGGCCTCTGCATGCTGCACCCCCCCTCCCCCCCTCACCAAAGCAACGAGAAAAAAATTCTCAGGTGCCTGAGGAAAGAATGTTTATTTTGCCCAACGCGTTTTGGGAAATGATTTTTTCCCTTCCTCAGCGGCCTCTTATCTTTCCTCAGATGTATCAGGGTACATCTGAGGAAGGGAAACATTTGTGTTTCTTCAGGCACCTGGAAAGAAAAAATCTCTTTCGTTCAGTGACACATCCGTGCCTTCCCCTCTTGTTGTTTTCTGCACACACACCCCTGGCCCCCAGAGAGCGCGGTCTGCCCACCACACCTTCCATGATGCACCACACCTCAGATGAGAGGAGGCCCCACAGCAGAGAGAGCGGGGGAGGGGGAGGCGCATAATGCCACATGGACGGCAGAGAAATCCCATATGATGGCTGCATTTGAATGACCCAGCCATGCATGTGGTCAGGAGAGATCCATGGGAAAGATCCACATTCAGACACCGTCCCTATCCAAATGGGATCTCCTTACCAATAAGCAGTTCCCTCATACCTTTGGGTATGTCCATTGCAGAACATTCTGGGACACGTTTTTATTGCGCATGCTCAATTCATTTGGGTGCTGACCCAAACCTGATGGGCCTCAACATAGTCCTGTATAAATTTGGTGTGAACAAACCCAACACCATCTTGTGACTACAGATGGCAGGAGAAGATCAGAAGTAGCAAAGGAAGCTGCTTTCTTTCTTCTTTTTTTTTTTTAGAAAAGGATCCGGTAGCAATTGGTAAAAAGAGCCACTGCCAAAGTAGACAATATTGGGCTAGATGGACAAATAGCCTGACCTCATATATGGTAGCTTATACCTGGTTAGGCTATTTGTCCATCTAGCTCAGTGTTTCTCAACCTTGGGTCCCCAGATGTTTTTGGCCTACAACTCCCAGCATGCCCCAGCCAGCTACGCTGGCTGGGGCATGCTGGGAGTTGTAGGCCAAAAACATCTGGGGACCCAAGGTTGAGAAACACTGATCTAGCTCAATATGGCAGCGTCTCTCCAGTGTCACAGGGCTTTTCCGTCACCTGCTACCTGATCCTTTTCTTTTTCTTTCTTTTTTTTACTAGGTGGGACCTTCTGCATACAAAGCAAGGTCTCTCCTCAAGTTGTCTTTCAGGGAACCTTGGTCACTCTAAGCAATCCTCTCATTGAGGAACCAGTGATGGCTCCGTAGGGACCTATCTTCCCTGGGCAGAACATAGTTTAACAACACTGTGCTAGGGCAGATGTGATTTAAAAACAACAAACCCCTGATCAGGTTGGTCCTTTTCTTCATATACCGGTACTTTTCCTTCCTCTGAAAATATTAGGTGCAGAATTATTGATGGCTTCCCCGCTTCCCCGTGTTTTCATGATTCTGTATGTATCAATAGAAGGAAATAAGGAGCCAATATAGGGCTTAGCAATGAATGGGTCATACATATCTCTCTTTAACAAGCTTTTTTTTTCACACCTGAACTTTATGATATAGGATTTTGGTATAGAGATGGGCTTTGGAGGCACTCATCTGTGATGTTGTATAAGCATATTTGCAGGAATGTGTGATCATAACATGAGCTGCAAAACAGTCTCCACTATCCAAACAGCTGTTATTTCTGTATGTAGAAATATGTGCTACTTTTGAGCTTAAACCCAGTAATATTTGGTAGGCCAATTTGGTAATATTTGGGAGAGCCAGTGTGATGTAGTGGTTAGAGTGTTGGACTGGGACTCGGGAGATCCGGGTTCCAGTCCCCACTTGGCCATGAAGCTCTCTGGGTGACTTTGGGCCAGTCACTGACTCTCAGCCTAACCTACCTCACAGGGTTGTTGTGAGGATAAAATGGAGAGGAGGGGGAAGATTATGTGAGTTGCCTTGGGTTCCTTGCAGGAAAAAAGGCGGGGTATAAATATAATAAATAAATAAATAAAATATACACTGGCTAGGGAAATCTCCCCCTAGTGGCTAAAGATGTTACTGTGGGCTTCAGCCACATGGGCACATCTACATTAATTAAAAATCAATTAATGTTCTTTAAAAAACAAAATAACCCCAAGGCACACACCCATAGGGTCCCCTCAGTATGCATGCCAGGTTTCAGGTGTCACAGTCCTAGCGCTATGGCACAGTTGGATAGACGGACAGACAGACTGTGTTGGGTCCCAGCCCCAGCACAGGAGTGGACTCTATAGTTTACAGTCAGAATCTGATCAGAAGTGGTCTGGAAGGGTCTGGAGCCCAATTCAGTAGTGAGAAGCCCAGAGCCTAAGGGTTTGGCTGTGCCATTCATATAATGGCAAGGGGGTGGGAGCTGGTTTGGGCCTAATCAGCCTCTGGAATGTCAGAATAAAGGTGAGCTCATCTCTGTCAGTTTTCTCAGAGAAACTAGCAGAAGGGCCGTCAGTTTCTCTCACCCAGCTGCTAGTGGTTGGCCTTGAATGTCATGACTGTAGTCAAGATAGCTAACAGCCTCTCCATGAAAAGCAGGAGTGGGCGGCGGCGGCAGCGGTGGCGGCGGGGAGTTCACAGGTGTCACACAGGTTGATACGTCAACTCAAGAGGGCGGAATAGAAACTGTTTTGTTTTGTTTATGGGCTAAGATCCCCTGTCAATTAGATCATGAGCAGGTATGTTACTGCAGCCCCACCCTTGCTTTTCAGCCGATGCCCAGGCCGGAAGCCTTCGCTGGGAACATCATCTTTAATGTCCATCTTTTATTGTCCATCATATATTGCCTGTAACCCTTCATGTCTGGGACTTCTTGCCATCTGAGATGTGAGAAACGCTTCTCACTGGGACTTTAATCTGTTTCACCTGAATTGATTTGTGAATCATTAAGAACTTGCCATGGAAGGTATTGCTATACTTTTAATAGATCTTGAATTCTTGTTTGCTATGGATTGTATATCTTAATCTTCGATAGCCAAGAGGGCCTTCTGGCTTGGGCTGACCCTGACTCTAGGATTTTCCATGTAGCATGGAGATACCAAAGTGGGCTAGGGTTGTCAAAATCTCTGCGTGTGTGGGTTTACTTTGGACTTACACTTGAACCTACGTCTTAACTCTTGGATTTGATTGGCCTTGACCCATGTAGCACCGAGATACCAAGGAAGAGTTCAAGCTTGGACTAGATCTCTGCATGTGTGGATTTACTTAGGTCTTTTTCTTTTCCCTTGTTTTTGATTGCCAGGGATGGTTTACGCCAAGAATCATTCAAGCTCCTTGCCCTGTATTCTGAACTGTAGCGACTGCAATGAGGAAACCAAGTTGTATGGATCTCTAACATGGTTATAGTTATTAGCTTTTGACTGTTCTTTGAATTATATACTGGCCGGGTTCACGTGATTGGGGAAGGAAAAGAAGCCACGGTGGGTTCTTTTCCCCATCTCATGCGCCACCTAATTCCCATAATTACCCTTGTGTAGGTTGCCATGACGCCCAAACCTGGCAAGGGTGGGCAGCGAGGGTGGTTTCCAAACCACCCCGGAGCCCTAGAACAAGCCATGGCTTGTGGGGTGGTCTGGGAGCCGCCTTGCCACCCACCTAGCTGGGTTCTGGCGACATGGCAACCTGCACACAGTGCAAGCAATTACGAAAACGAGGCAGTGCACGACCGGCCCCAATCATGTGAACCTGGTCATTGAGTCTATAGCTAAATTCCATCAGCTATGATTTCTCAAGAATTGTAACCATTAAGCTTCTGCCGTGAGAGTGAAGAAGCTCGTCTATGAAACCTGATCTGCTACCAAGGAAAGTTCTCACTGTTTCTGGAGTTTTGTGTTACTGGCAGAGGGTGACTGGCTGTGAGGCTGTTCTCTAAACCTATGGACAGGAACACCTTGTTTCATCATTCTAGCCACCATCCGCCACATATGTTGTGGAATTTACTGTATGGCCATTTTTTGCATATTAAGTGACATTCCACATCCTATGGTGATTACAAAACTCATTCAGAATCTTTGGCTATAAAATTACAGAATAGAGGATATCTGATTCAGATAATCCATGAGTCAAGAAAAACAGCAGTCAGAATTCCACGTCAACAATTCTTAACTCAACAATCGTATCACTCTATAGCACAGATATTTTTTTCCCTATGCAGTATTCCCCATTATCATTTTTTATCAATAAGATTATCAGAAAACATTGGCAGTTGGCAAATGATCTACCTGGTTGTGCCAATGTACCAGTCATAAGTCATTGTAGGACTACATCCCTCAAGGGCCTTCGTGTACATTCTGATCCCCTTGTAATGACAATATTAGTGGCCGCTATAAATGTGGACATTGTGTTAACTGGCCCTAATCCCTTCAAATTCAGGAATAGGCATTTTAAATTATGCCATATGTCTAATTTTAATACCACTCATGTTATCTATGTTATACTATGTACTTGCAAGTACATGTATGTGGGAAAAAGTGTGAGGTCTTTGAAAATGAGGGTATCTGAACATCATAGTAAAATTAAGAACAAGGTTATAGATGCTTCCTTGGGATCTCATACCATTGAAAAATTCCATAAATGGGAGGATTTCTCTTTCTTTGTGATTGAGGTTTGAGATCACACTTGTATGATATGGATAGACTTTTGTTACAGAGGGAAGCACTCTTAATTTTTGGCCCTGGTAGGTTTGAATGAAAAGATTGATTTTGCAGCATACTGGTAAACATCTTGTTTACAATGTCCTGTGCCTTTAAACTGTGAACTGTGTTTGTGTATATATATGGCCGATTCCACTTTCTGATTCATGACTGCTTTGGTGGCATTATCTCTTTTGTCGGTGACTGGCCTTTAGAGCACAGATCCATTCCAGGGGAAGAGTTAGTTTGAGAAAACCGGGTGATAATTATTTTAGCTTATGGCAATTTTGTACTAGTAAAGTTTTGGGAAACAAGTAATACTGAGAACATATTTATTTGTCTTTCAGATTTCTCAGATTTAATATGATATTGAAGTTTTCTCCAGATGAATTAATCAGCCCCCAATCTAAAACATACCTGGCTAATTGGCCTCATTTAAGTGGCCAGTACACCACTGAATATCTGTATTTAGGAAGTGGAATTTTTGCTTGGGATATTAGAATTCCTATTTCATTATATATATAAAACAAGGAAAATTGGTCTATATAGTTCCTGAGGAAGACTATCCTTAGTTGAAACAGCAATACGCCGGGTTGCCGTTGACCTATATATGATGGATATGATGTATGACTGTCATGACTGATGTATGTGCATTGATATCATTGACTTGTTCTGTAATTTGGTGCATACAATTGATTGTGCGTTAACTGTTTGTGTGTGTGTATATATATATATATATATATATATCCTTAATTTATTATAAACTTACTCCTTTTTATATTGGTATTTTGCGGTTCTGTAAAGTTCCTTGAGCCATGTGTGTGTGTTTTTGTTGAAACCCCAGAGAGCCGCTGCTGCCAGTCAGTGTCGACAATACTGGGCTAGACGGACCACGGCTCTGGCTCAGGACAAGGCCGCTTCCTATGGGCTGACTGCACAGAGCGTACAGGAGGGATGGAGACAGTGAGAACGAGTAGGCACTTACCTTCCAGTCAGTGTCCACTGCAGACAGGAAAGTATCCGAATTCTCCTGGAAAGGAAATGGATCAAATCAAACCAACGCTTCTCATGGAGGCTCCAACACTTCATGACTTCCTTTCTAGTCCACTCAGCCTTGGGAGTGGCTGAAAGGTGACACATCCAGCTCTCATGGCATCTTTGGGGTGCGTTTTGACTCTATAGGGCAAGGGATGTGGGACTTCCGGCCTTCCAGATGTTTTGGCTGACAACCCCCATAATCTCTCACCACTAGCTATGCTGGCTATGGCTGGTGGGAGTTGTAGACCAAGCCATCTGGAAGGTCACAAGTTGCCCACCTCTCTTATAGAGAGACTGGATGTCAAGATGTATTTCAAAAGGGGTCTCTCCATCATAGCTCTAACCAACAACCACAATCAGAGGATGCTATGGTCACATCCCTACCTGGAAGACAGATGGTCACATTGCTCATGGAGCAGGAAATCTGGGGACAAGCAGATAGAGCCCCTGTTTGACAGAGACCCTGGCACCAGTCAAGTGGTCCAACTGGAATCCTCCAAGGAACTGCCATGGCAGCTGCCCAACTGCCATGATCGCCTCTCCTTCCTCTCCTGAGACAATGACAGGTCTGCCAACAAAATGTAGGATCCATTCCTCGCGGCGAGGCAGGGCTTGAGGCAGCCTTCAGGGCCTGCTTCACTATTTAGGGCTCATTTCGCTTTGGAGGTTGTTGGATCAAGCTACCTGGGGTCTGTCTTAAGTCTTGCAAAACTTGGTCCTGCCTGACTTCCTTCCTTGTTTCTTGGTGTCCTCATCAAACACTGAACCCACCAGGGGGGAAAAGAAAGGTGTATGCACACCATAGGAAGTGCTACATCTCTGAACCCATTCCAAAATTAACATCTGTCTCCAGCTTTAACTTCAGTCCCTAAACCAAGAAACAGGAGGTGATGGGGCTTCACTCAATGTCACTCCTGCTCTTCACTCGACCTGCAGAGGCAGTGAAGAGGCACAGCCAGTTCCAAGAGTCAGCATGGGGGCTCTGTTAACAACAAACCCCCAAATCTTATACCCCCTCCAAAATTATGTCAAAGTTTTGTGCCAGTTTTGGGGACACAAACACGAAGTTTCATGCCATCACCCAAGTGTGAAAATGACATACTATGTAGAGGTGGGGTCCTGGTGAAACCTAAAAACTCCAGATTGCCGTATCTGCTCCAAACCTTTGCCAACATTTGTGCTAGGTTTGTGCAGTTTTGTGCTATAAACCCTGAGTATTGTACTACCACTATACCAATGTTTTGCGGCAGTTTTGTGTCACAAAACAGTACACAACTGGCACCAAACTTTGGCATAGATTTGGAGGAGATAAGAATGTGGGGTTTTCAGGGTTTGTCAGGATCTCATCACTGGGTGTGTCATTTTCACGCAGGGTAGCAGCATGAAACTTGCTGTTTGTGGCATAAAACGGAACAAAACTCTGGCATATTTTTGGAGGAGATATGAGATGTTTTTTAATGTGTTAACTATGAATCTGCATTTGATGTATCAGTACATACTTGTGGGTGGTTACACAAAATAGCACAAAACCGGCACAAAACTTTAGCATACATTTGGAGGGACTTCCAGACTTGGGGGTTTGTGGTTACCACACCTCAGCTGGGGTGGGCAATTGCTGGAATCCAAAATCCAACAAGTAGTTGTGGTACCTGGATAAAACCTTCAAGCTAGGTTACCACATGGACCCCACTTTCCACTAACTTTAATGGTCCCCTTATCTGAATGGGGGGGGGGATAGACACCAGGAAAAGAATATTCTATTTAAAACTATTTACAAATTATTTACAGTAATACCTTGGATTGCAAGTAACTTGGTTTGAGAGCATTTTGCAAGACAAGCAAATTTTTAAATATTTATTTAATATATTTTTTTACTTGATATACAAGCGACGTCTTGCAATACAAGTACTGTAGTACGGCTTAAATTAAAAATCTCTGTACAGATTTTTTTGGGGGGGGATTTCATTTTGATATAAGAGTGTTTTGGATTACAAGCACGTTTCCGGAACGAATTATGCTCTCAATCCAAGGCATGACTGTAAATACATTAGAGGCAGGAAAACAGCTAGGGAGACAGTTGGACCACTGAGCACAACAAAAGAATTAAAGGAGTAATAAAAGGAGGATAAGGAGACTGCAGAAAAGCTGGATGATTTTTTTGCATCTGCCTTCACTGCAGAAGATGTAGGGCAGATGCCCATTTTTGGGAAGGGAGTGGTATGAAGAACTGGGGCAAAGTGATGACAGGAGAGATTAAGCTGTGAAATTGCTGATCTTCTAACAAAAATATGTGACTCATCCAGCCTCCATACCAGAGGACTGGGAAGCGGTCCATGTAATGGGCAATTTTTTAAAAAGGGATCCAGGGAGGATCCATAAGAGT
This sequence comes from Shinisaurus crocodilurus, assembly GCA_021292165.1. Classification (NCBI taxonomy): domain Eukaryota; kingdom Metazoa; phylum Chordata; class Lepidosauria; order Squamata; family Shinisauridae; genus Shinisaurus; species Shinisaurus crocodilurus. Next base: position 325,504 of record JAHFWL010000454.1, read on the forward strand.
TGCATGCCAGTTAGTTTACTCTCTGTTCCAGGTACATTGGTGGAAAGCATAATTAAAGATAAAATTATCAAGCGTATAGAAAGACACGTCTTAGTAAAGGAGAATCAGCAGTGGCTTCTGCAAAGGTAAGTCCTTTGTCACTAACTTTTTAGAGCTTCTTTGAGAGTGTCAGCAAGCATGTGGATAGGAGTGATTTAGTAGCCATGTGTACTTGGGACTTTCAAAAAGCTTTCTACAAAATCCCTTTTCATAAGTGTCCATAAGGGAGATGGCACCTGCTACCCTGCTGCCTGTCAAGCCACTGTCCCAAGGCACAGAAGTCTGGCTGGAGGGGTTGGCTGGCAACACCACAAGCGTCTTTCCTTTTCGATTTTTGCTACAGGTGTTGTTTCTTTGTTGCTACGGAGGTCAGACGGGGATCCTTCACCACATCCTACTATAATCGGGCTTCAGCTACCTAAGGGGGGGGGGGCAGGGAGCTGGATGGGCTCAGGGGGAAAGGCTCCACTGCTCTCTGCTCTCTCACTCAGGTTCCCTGACATGCCTCTTTAAGGAGCACAAGTAGGATAGGTGATGCCTTTGGGGCAGTCAGCTGAGAAGGCGGAGAGGGGTGATGAGGGAGGGATACTGACTGGATGAGGCCGGGCTGGCCTGTTAGGCAACCTAGGTCAGTGTTCTCCAACCTTGGGTCCCCAGATGTTTTTGGCCTACAACTCCCAGCATGCCCCAGCCAGCTACGCTGGCTGGGGCATGCTGGGAGTTGTAGGCCAAAAACATCTGGGGGACCCAAGGTTGGAGAACACTGACCTAGAGGAAGGGTTGGTCATGTCGCATGGGCTGCTGAGAAAGGGAATGGGACAAAAAGGCTGGTTTGCCCCATGCTGGGCTCAGGCTACAGCACTTGAGAGCCAGCGTGGCGTAGTGGTGAGAGTGTCGGACTGGGACTCGGGAGATCCGGGTTCCAGTCCCCGCTCCGCCATGAAACTCACTGGGTGACTTTGGGCCAGTCACTGACTCTCAGCCTAACCTACCTCACAGGCTTGTTGTGAGGGTAAAATGGAGAGGAGGAGGAGGAGGATTATGTAAGCCGCCTTGGGTTCCTTGCAGGAAAAAAAGGCGGGGTATAAATATAATAAATAAATACATACATACATACACACACTCCTCCTGATTTGTTCATTTGTGCTTCAGCACAGCCCCCCCCCCACTGACTAGTGTCGGGCTGAACCCTGGATTTGAACCAGGGACCTCCTCCAGCACACAGAGTGTAAGGCTACAGCCCCTGCCACCCCCCTGGTTCTCCTGGTGCCCCATGGCCGGGTGTTGGGAGTGGCGTGGGAGCGATGACTGATGCGTGTGCTGCCTGTCCGCCGGTGCGGCTGAGGGGTCCGGGCGCCACTCTGCGGCGTGCGCAGTGCGCCTTCACTCAAGTCCCGGATGCTCCCCTTGGCAAGCAAACAGTGAGTGGCACTGGCAGGCTCCCCCCAGCCCTTTTCCCCCCGGTTGGGGCACGTGGCATTGCCGTGTGCGCTGTGCATGTGACCAGACTATCACAGCGCCACTGTGATATCTCTGTGTCTGCATGCCATGTGAACGACATTGCTGGCACTGTCCCTGACTAGTGGGCAGTGGTGTGCCTTCTCATTTTTCTGCAATTTTTGTACAGTCATGCCTTGGATTACAAGTAACTTGGTTTGCAAGCATTTTGCAAGACAAGTAAATTTTTAAATATTTATTATTATTATTTTGACTCGATATACAAGCGACGTCTTGCAATACAAGTACTGTAGTACGGCTTAAATTAAAAATCTCTGTACAATTTTTTTGGGGGGGATTTCGTTTTGATATAAGAGTGTTTTGGATTACAAGCACGTTTCCAGAACGAATTATACTCTCAATCCAAGGCATGACTGTAATAGTACCTTTCATAAGTTCATCTGGGGATCTTGACCCTCACCCCCAGGTTTTCTCTTTTAAAAATGCAGATATCATCCAAAGAGGGGGGTTTACTTTTCCTGATGAAAGTTTGTATCATAACAATTTCCTTCTTTCTGGCCCACAAAAGTGGCAAAATCCTGTTTCTCTTGATGCTCCAACATGGGCTATATTAGAATCTCATGTACCAACACCCACCCCCTGCTTTTTGTGACATCTTGTCTGGTGAGGAGATCTGGAGACCTCGAAAGCTTGCACATTTATTGTGATCTTTTGGTTTGCCTAATAAAAGTAATGTACTAATACGGATTTTGGATTTTTCTTACAGTCATCACGTTCACGGCAACCATTGTTGTTGTTTTTCTATTTTATCAAGCTGCCGAAGGCAAGCCTCTGCAAAGGGTCCACGTTCCCGGACCATCCACTCAAGGCGAAAAGGACTCACCAATTCTGTGTCCTGTCCCCGAAGCAGTGGCTTCTCTTCCGTGAATCGCTGCTCATGCAGGCCAGCCATGGTCACTTCTTGCAACAACAATCCTACACGGGGAAGAAACCAAGCGCAGTGGTCAGCACAGCCCCAGGGCACCCCAAACCATGACTGAGGACAAGTGCCAGGCTAAGCTTGACTTACCTGGACCCTCCTTGGCTTAGCTTACCTGCCACCCAGGAGGCAGGGCCCCATGCTCGGTGGCGGAAAGTGAAGTTGGATTGGTCACCATGCTTGGACTTGGAACTAGGATGCTGCAAAGCAAACTGTCAGCTTCCAGCACCATCTTTATTTCCATGAAAGTGGTTTTGTGTTTTGGAGCTCAGCTCCCACCTCTGCCTTGTACCTTCAGATTTGGGGCAAGTTACTTTTCTTTTAGACTTTCAGACTCACCAGCTTAAGTTTTGGGAAGTGAGCTGCATTGAGGTCTTCATGTTTGGAAGTGACAGATGCAAGTGGCAGATGGGATGATGAACAAGTACAGTACCAAAAACAGAGAACCTCATATTCCATTGCTCCTCCTCATTCAGGCAAAATTGCTGAGAAGAGGGCAGAGAGCAGAGGTTAAATCCACCACCAACATCATTGCTCCCCATCTTGGCAAAATAGCTGCAATTTTGCTTGGATCGGGAGCACTGGCATAGCACAAGTCATCTTCAGTGAGGAAGAAAAAGCCTGGATAATTCTCCCCTCTCTCTTTCTCCCTCCTTCCCCTCCTCAGCACTCTTCCTACCCCCTTTCTCTAAAACAGAGTGGGGGGGGAATACACACACACCCCGAGAATCCAACTCTGAAGAAGGGAGACTTGAACAAGCCTGGCAGAGTGAGAAGAGGTTGGTGGCAGCTCACAGTCTTTTTTAAAATCAAGACAATTTAGAGTGGGGGGAGGGCAAAAAGACAAGGGGGGTGGCAAGAAGGACTTAATGGGCTCAAGTTACAGGAACCCAGATTACACCTGGACATCAGGAAAAATTTCCTGACTGTTAGAGCAATATGCCAATGGAACCAACTACCTAGGGAGGTGGTGGGCTCTCCCACTCTGGAGGCATTCAAGGTGCGGCTGGACAGACATCTGTCAGGGATGCTTTGACCTGGATTCCTGCATTGAGCAGGGGGTTGGACTCGATGGCCTTGTAGGCCCCTTCCAACTCTACTTTTCTATGATTCTATGACTTGGGGAGAGTTTTGTCCTCTCCCACCACCCCACTATACAGTCCTGAATCCTCCTCTAGGGCAGGGCCTGCAAATCACAGGGGAGCGGGCTATGAAAAATGTGGAAGAAATAAAAGATACTCCACCCCCTGGAGGGTCCAGGTTTTCCTAGCAATTTCTTAACACCATTGCTGCCTTGGGTTGAACACTTCCTCCTTTTAGAACTTGTGCTCTAACCGGGTGACCGGCCAGATGGGCGATTAATAAATATAAGAAATAAATAAATATTGCTATTCCATTATTTTATTTATTATTTCACCGCCACCAATGGCAAGGCTGGGGTGGGGAGTGGGGAGTGAGAAAGATCTGATGTCTGTGTATTTAGGGGGGGGGGAGGAATTGCTGACAAATTTTGTTGTTACGGTTAGTATTGTGTTTATAGTCTCTTTTTCATACCCTGTTTGTTCCTTTCCTTATGTTCTCCAACTGCTTTTGAGGTGTGTGTGTGTGTGTGTGTATACACACACAAACCTTTTTGGCTAGATATATTTAAATCTAGCCAAAAAGGTTTGCCTACAATCCCATTGTTCCCTCTCTCATGGAACAGGAGGATTAGCCAGGTAATGCTGTAGGACACTTCTAAAAACAAAGTTTTTAATGCCATATCATGCATGCATGTGTTGTTGTTTTTTAAAATGCTCATTTACAAAATTTTCAGCCACCTGTCTCTCCAGCTTTAAGTGCTCTGCTTCAAAGGTTATTTACAGGGGGTGGCATGTAGTTATTTGTAGTATTAAATCTTTTGCACAAGGAAGTAGGCCAGGAAAAGGAATATACGTACCGTACTCCCAAAATACACTACCACTTGGTCCATACTGAACGGAGTGATATTTTACTGAGTGTGATCCTATGAGGATGCCTGTAACCTGTAACCCTCCGAACTCGGAGGATTATGGGTATCCTATTGAGGGCGGGATGAGCACGGCGGATAGGATACCTGCTGCACTCCCCTCGCCCTCAAAAACATCTAGATGTCCGATTTCAGCCGTCTAGATTTTTTCCTCTCCTTGCGAGGAGGAGAGGCTGCGGCACTGCCTGGATTCCTCAGAATCTGACTGGCAGAGCCCCGCCCCGCCCCGCCCCACCCCCAGGAACACACACACACACACACACACACACACCACAGGGGAACCAAACACGGTCTTCCGTGTTTGGTTCTCTGCCAGCGTGGAAAGACCCGCACCTGGCTACGAGGTGAGGCAGGTGGGCGCTCCGTGGCACATGCGACCTCAGAAGGGATTTCCGAGGTCACAGCGCCTTCCCAGCCCCTATCCTATGTGCCCCCTTACAAGGTCGGAGGGACATGGGATTGCGCCCTTAGTGACATCTGGTTTCTTATAACGCACAACTGCTAGTGTTGCTTCCCCTTCCCCCCCCCCCCCCCTGGTGGAACGCTTGTGCCTTGACAGATGAAGCCCTCTTATCACTGCATCTCCACGTTGTTTTTATTTTCCAGCCATAATCAGATTTATTTGAAATGAAGGATCTTGAGCTCTTAGAAGTCTCACTTCTCATTCTAAACCAGTGTTCTCCAACCTTGGGTCCCCAGATGTTTTTGGCCTACAACTCCCAGCACGCCCCAGCCAGCATGGGCATGCTGGGAGTTGTAGGCCAAAAACATGCTCAGTGTCATGCCTTTACAAGCTGCTCTGCCTTTGTTTCCCGGCTGCACTCTGGTGACCCCTCGGCTCTGCCTCTTGTGACACACCCTCTGCCCCACCAGCCTCCAGTGGATCGCACATGCTTACAATTGGGCTGCCAACCCGACTGAAGCTCGGAGAGGTTAAGTCAGACTACAAACTTTGATTAATCACACCAATAAGCCATTAACCACAGAAAATTAACTGGTCACTCACTACTAGTCCCTTGAAAGCTTCTTGGGGAAGGACCATAGGATGGGCTCCCCTTGATGTGCGAGGGCTTGCAGCCCCTCCCAGCACATGCACGCACACACACGTGTGCACATGCACACACACGTTTTGAGCCTAATCACGCAATACTGATATGACCTTGGACCATCTCGATTACTGTGAATGACCAATTGATAAGTGATTTTAGCAATGTTCCATGAGAGCGCGGAATGTAAGACCCATCATAGTTTGGGAAGATGGCACTCTCCAGCGCCTGGAAGGGGGAAGTGAAATTGGAACCAGTTTTAAGTTTAAAGAGGCAAATGATTAGTAGATTGGGGTGCAGCCATCAACTTGGTTCAAACAGGGTCCTCCTGAGAGTCACTGGATCTACACTGAGAGTCACTGAATCTAAATTTAGGATCTACATTTTTGCAGCTTGTTTTTAGAAGTTTCTCATAAGCTTTGGTTGTATATTTGTCAATAAACAAGTATTATAGAGCTACCACAAATTCCTAGAGCTCTGTGTTTTAGTGTGTGTGTGTGTGTGTTTCCCCCCCCCCCTTGTGTTTTATTGGACTGTACATCGCTCAGAGTAGTTGGATGTCTGGCCAGATGGGCGATTCATAAATATAATAAATAAATAAATAAGAAAACTAAACCCTCCAGCATTCTCCCCAGAGTACCCAGGGAAGTGGGGAGCAGGTATAACAAAATTAACAAGCAGTATTAAGGAAGCTATTAGAGGAAATAAGATTTCCTTCAGAAAATGGAAATCTTGCCCATATATGGACAACAAAAAGGAACATGAACTTGCACAAAGGAAAGGCAAGCAGACAATAACGGAAGCAAAAAAGAATTTTCAGGAACATATCGGCAAAATCGCTAACAACATTAAGACCAACAATTTAAAAAAATCTTTAAATACATCAGAAGCAGGAAACTGGGTAGGGAGGCTGTTGAGCCATTATACAATGGAGTTAAAGGAGTACGTACTAATGGAAGATAAGGAGGTTGCAGAGGTGCTTAATGAATTCTTTGCATCTGTCTTTGCTGTAGAAGATAGTAGGGCAGATACCCATTCCTGAACTGATATTTACAGGAAGGGAGTCTGAGGAACTGAAGCAAATAGTGATGAAGCTCTAGATCTTATTGACAAATTGAAAACAAACAAATTGGGACCAGGTCCAGATGGTATCTATCCAAGAGTTCTTAAAGAACTCAAATGTGAAATCACTGATCTTCCAACAAAAAGTATGTAACATATCCCTGAGATTGGCCTTTGTACCAGAGGATTGGAGAATGGCCAAAGTAATGCCAATTTTAAAAAAGGGATCCAGGAGGGATCCAGGAAATTACAGTCCAGTTAGCTTAACATCTGTTCTGTGTAAATTTATTGAAAACATGATTAAAGATAAAATCAGTAGGCATGTAGAAGGACAAGCCCTGCTGAGAAAGAATCAAGATAGAGTTCTTTGACAGTGTCGATAAATATGTGGACAGGAGTGATTCAGTAGACACTGTTTACCTGGAAGTCCAAAAGGCTTTTGCCAAAGACTCCACAGCAAATTTAGCTCAGTAAGTTTGAGAGGTCAGTAAAAGGAGAGGTCCTCTTATGGATCTGTAACTGGTTAAAGAACAGTAAATAGAGAGTAGGAATAAATGGTAAATTCTTGCAATAGAGGGATGCAAACAATGGTGTCTCACAGGGATCGGTATTAGAAACAACACTTTTAAAATTGTTCATAAATTATTTGGAATTAGAAGTGAGCAGTGAGGTGACCAAGTTTGCTGATAACACCAAATTATAGGGTAGGTTAAAACATATAGCAGTTGTGAAGAGCTCCAACAAGATCTCTCCAAACTGGGAGAATGGGCATCAAAATGGCAAATGCGTTTCAATGTAAGAAAATGTAAAGTGATGCAAGTTAGGGCAAAAAAATCCCAACTTCATGTATACGCTGATGCTATCTGAGCTAGACATGCCTATTGCCTTACCAAGAAAAAGATCATCTTGGAGTTGTGCCTGGACAAGCTCAATGAAAATGTCAACCCAGTGTGCGGCTGCCACCAAAAAAAGGCAAATTCCATGTTAGGCATAATTGGGAAAGGCACTGAAAATAGAACTGCCAAGATCACACTGCCCTTGTGCAAATCTGTGGTGAGACCACACTTGGAATATGGTGCACAGTGAATCTGATGACGCCACTCCCCCCGCCCTATTTTGAATTTCCTCAAATGAAGGAATGCTGCTCTGTCCTCTTTTAAGAAAGAACTGAGCTAGGGAATATTTTAAAACAGGTGCAAGCAGCCTGGTGCCCTCTCCAGATGTTTTGGACTACAGTATAACTCTGATGAGCCGCAGCCAGCATGGTCAATGGTCAGGGATGATGGGGGTTGTAGTCCAAAATACATGGTCCAAAAGTTCTGCTTTTCTGCGTACTGACATCCATGATGTGGCTGTCAACGGGGGCCGTGGAAGCTTGAGTTTACACAGATGTAAAATTGGGCGAGGCAAAGGGATAAGGGATGAATATGAGCAAAGACTAAACTCCAGAATATAGGCTAAAATGCAAAAATTGGAGAGACAAGAAGAAAGGAATAAAATTAAATGGCTTAGGAACAAAAGCAACATAGTTTCCTGTGGGGAAAGAACACCTTGTGAACAAGTTTAAACGGGCTTTTGCATGCAGCTGCACATTAACACTCCAGGGCTTTCAGTCTGCCTACCCTAGTATCCAGCATCACAAGAGATGTATGTTCACAGGTGCCTGGTCCTCCTTTAGTGGTGTGTTATTAAAAAGCAAAAAAACCCACCAGAAATATATTGCTGTTAGATCATCATTTATACACAGACTGCCAGTGTGGCGTAGTGGTTAGAGTGTTGGACTGGGACTCAGGAGATCCTGGGTTCTAGTCCCCGCTCGGCCATGAAACTCACTGCTTGACTTTGGGCCAGTCACTGACTCTCAGCCTAACCTACCTCACAGGGTTGTTGTGAGGATAAAATGGAGAGGAGGAGGAGGAGGATTATGTAAGCCGGCTTGGGTTCCTTGCAGGAAAAAATGTGGGGTATAAATATAATAATAAAATAAATAAATAATAAATGCATATAAAAGATCAGACGGCAGCATTTCGAAATGTCCATGAAAAGCCACCCTAAAACTGGTTGGGCCACACAGCATTCCTGTCTCGGGGTTTACAGTGAATGAGAAACTGAGCCTGGCTATGTGTGCAGTTCGAACTGCCATGCACTCTCCTGGCTCGCTTCTATGCTTTCCTCTTCCATTTTTTAAAACACGTCTATGCTGCCTATCCAAGGCTTTAGAAAACGTATAAGAATAAAAATCAAATCTACTTAAAACACATTTATAAAAACCAGCAGAAATAGCACTGTCTCTTGTGGGAATAATATCAGAAGGACAAGCTGGTAGAACTGATGCCCAAGTGGGAAAAGATGCATCTTAAAAGCCAGCCAACTGCACACCTCTGGAGAAGGTAATTCCATGCCTCGGGGTAACTGATATAAAGGCCCTGCTTTTAGCTGTGACAGGAACACAAAGCTGGGTCTGAAGAGATGAGCATAACCGGCTTCAGGGCTGATCTAGAGAGAGGCGTGGCCTGATTCCCTGAGGTCCGTGGAGCTCAGGCTGTGACGGACTTTAAAGCAGGGGTGTTGAACCTCCTGCCTGAAGGCCAAATCTGACTCACCAGCTCCCAATCTGGCCCCCAAGGATTCCCCAGATGGCCATGCCCCTTTCCCTGGTCCCACCCCTTTCCCCCACTCACTGATCATTTAGTAGTTTCCTAGGTTTTATACAGTGTGTTCCCCCCATTCTAAAAGGTTGAAATGCCTCTCCCAAGGCTTAATTGCTGGCAGTAAGAGCTTTAAACTAAAATATGCTGGTATTTTTGGCACCACCCATTTTGCCTTTGGCCCCGCCCACCACTGGACTATGGCCCTTGAGAGCTTCTCCAAAGTTGAATTCGGCCCTCGGGCTGAAAGAAGTTCAACACCCCTGCTTAGAAGATTAACACCACCCTCTCGACCTGAAAGCCAGTGCGTAGGCTACATCTTCCATATCCATTAGGAGATGCTCTGGACTAGCTGAAGTTCAGAGTCTTCTTCAAGGGCAGTACTGAGTGTGTTACCATACTCAAAGCTGGAGGTTACAAAGATGTGGACCAGTGTGGCAAGACCCTCTCTCTCTCTCAGAAAGGGATGCAGGCTGTGCAGTAGATGAAGTCAATACGAAGCGTCTATGCTACCTCCAATTTTAGACACAATTTGCCTCTGAATTACCAGTCGCTGGGGAACAACATTGTGGGAGGGTTCTTGCCATGTTGTCCTGCGCGTGGGCTTCCCAGAGGCATCTGGGTGGCCACTGTCAGAAACAGGGAGCTTGACTAGATGGACGTTTGGTCGGATCCAGCAGGATTGTTCTTATATTCTTAAAGTGCTCTTAGCCACTGCAACAAGCCTGCATATCAGAAACAACATTCCTAGGCTCCAAACCTGTTCTGACATGAAAATCATAACCTCCTCAAGCAGAGGCAACCAACCCCACTCCCGCAAGAACCCGAGGGGATCCCACAAGCATCACCTTGTCTCGATGCAATTTCAGTTTACCATCATCCATTTGACCACGACTTCCAGGCACTGGAATGTTTAATTACAGAAATATAGAAGTGGATGCCATCAATATACTGATGGCACCTGATTCCCAAATCATAGATGAGCTCTTTCAGCAGCTTCATATACGTAGAAGTTAAACAGGATCAGTGCTTTAAGAACACCAAGCTTTTTGGAACACCACCGTCCAATCCCCCATGGATCTGTGATAGCATATTGTCCTGTGTTGTCTGTTACTTCCAGACAAGAAGGAATGGAACCAATGGAGAGCCAGCTGCAAACCCCCCAAGGGAGAATTGGAAGAGCCCTAGAGCAGGGCTCTCCAACCTTGGGTCCCCAGGTGTTTTTTGACCTACAACTCCCAGCATGCCCCAGCCAGAGGGTTGGAGAGCCCTGCTCTAGAAGAATGGTATGATTCACACGATCAAAAACCACTGAGAAGTCTAAGAGGATCAACAGAGCATTGTCAAGCTCAAGACGAAGAGAAGAGAAGCTGCAGAAGAGAAAAGTGGTACAGGGCAGCAAAGATCATGCTGGCCCAGTGCTGAAGGAGCTTGTGGCCGTTACTTCAGAGTCTCTGCCTGCAATTCTTTAGAACTCCTGGAGGTGAGGTGCCGGAAGACAGAAGATGGGCAAATGTTGTCCCCATCTTCAAGAAGGGGGAAAAGACAGATCCAGGAAACTACAGACCAGTCAGCCTAACATCAATACCGGGCAAATTTCTCAAACAGATAATAATTAAGTGGTCCGTCCGTGAGCATCTAGAAAATAATGCATTGATTACTAGGAGTCAACATGAGTTTGTCAGGGAATAAGTCATGCCAGATCAACCATATCTTTTGATAGAGTTACTAGTTTGGTAGATCATGGGAATGCTGTGGACATATCCTGATTTCAGCAAAGCATTTGACGAGGTTTCCCATGGTATCCTTGTTGACAAGATGGTAAAAAATGTGGGTTGGACAATACTACAGTTAGGTGGATCCATGGCTGGTTGAGCAACTATACTCAACAAGTGCTAATGAATGGCTCTGCATCTTCCTAGAGGGAGGTCTCGAGCGGAATGCCTCAGGGCTCTGTCCTAGGCCCTGTGCTGTTCAACGTTTTCATAGATCACTTGGATGAGGGTGTAGACCAGTGTTCTCCAACCTTGGGTCCCCAGATGTTTTTGGCCTACAACTCCCAGCATGCCCCAGCAAGCTACACTGGCTGGGGCATGCTGGAAGTTGAAGGCCAAAAATATCTGGGGACCCAAGGTTGGAGAACACTGATGTAGACACAAAGCTAGTTGGTATAGCCAACACCACAGAAGACAGGATCAAGATTCTAAGGGCTCTTAGACAGACTGGAACACTGGGTCAAATCTAACAAGATGAGATTCAACAGAGATACATGTAAAGACTTGCATTTAGGTGCAAAAAATCAGACACAAATAGAGGATGGCTTGGCAGCGGTACATGTGAAGAGAACCTACATGCCTTAGTGGATCACAAGCTGAATATGAGCCAGCAGTGTGATGCAGCAGCTAAGAAAGCTAACACAATCTTCTGCATTAACAGAAGCAGAGTCCAACTTATGGGAAGTAATAGTTCTGCTCTATTCTGCAATAGTCAGCCCGCATTGGAGTACCGTGTCCAGGTCTGTGCACACCACTTTAAGAAAGACATTGACAAGTTGAAGCGTGTCCAGAGAAGAGCAAACAGGATGGCAAGGAGTCTGGAAACCAAGTCCTCTGAGGAATGGTTGAAAGAGCTGGGTATGTTTAGCCTGGAGAAGAGAAAATTAAAAGGAGACATGATAGTCATAGAATCATAGAAAAGTAGAGTTGGAAGGGGCCTACAAGGCCATCGAGTCCAATCCCCTGCTCAGTGCAGGAATCCAGGTCAAAGCATCCCTGACAGATGGCTGTCCAGCTGCACCTTGAATACCTCCAGAGTGGGAGAGCCCACCACCTCCCTAGGTAATTGGTTCCATTGTCTTATTGCTCTAACAGTCAGGATATTTTTCCTGATGTTTAGGTGGAATCTGGGTTCCTGTAACTTGAGCCCATTATTCCATGTCCTGCAAACTGGGATGATCGAGAAGAGATCCTGGCCCTCCTCTGTGTGACATCCCTTCAAGTACTGGAAGAGTGCTATCATATCTCCCCTCAGTCTCCTCTTTTGAAGGCTAAACATGCCCAGTTGTTTCAGTCTCTCCTCATAGGGCCTTGTTTCCAGTCCCTTTATTATCTTTGTTGCCCTCCTCTGAACCCTCTCCAGTTTGTCTACGTCCTTCTTAAAATGTGGTGCCCAGAACTGGACGCAGTACTCAAGATGAGGCCTAACCAGTGCCGAGTAAAGGGGAATTATCACTTCCCACGATTTGGAAGCTATACTTCTATTAATGCAGCCCAAAATAGCATTTGCCTTCTTTGCAGCCACATCGCATTGCTGGCTCATATTCAATTTGTGATCTACCACAATCCCAAGATCCTTCTCACTTGTGGTATTGTTGAGTCAAGTGTCCCCCATTCTGTAACTCTGCATTTGGTTTCCTCTCCCTAAGTGCAGCACTTGGCATTTATCCCTATTAAATTTCATTCTGTTGTTTTTGGCCCAGCGCTCCAGCCTATCGAGATCGCTTTGAATTTTGTTTCTGTCTTCCAGAGTATTAGCTGTTCCACCCAACTTTGTGTCATATGCAAATTTGATAAGCATTCCCTGCTTATCTAATTAGTGGTCTTCAAATATCTGAAAGGCTGTCATACAGGAGATGGCGCAGACTTGTTCTCTGTTGCTCTGAGGGCAGGACACGTGGCAATTGCAGTGAAGCAGATTGTGGCTAAATGTTCGGAGAAATGTCTTAACAGTGAGAGCTCTGTGTTCGGGAGGTGGTGGATTCTGCTTTGCTGGAGGTATTTAAGCTGAGGCTGGATGGCCACCTGTCAGGGATGCTGTAGCTGAACCGTGCAGTGCAGAGCCTGCAGTGAGCGGGGGGTTAGGCTACATGATCTCCAAAAACCCTTCCAGCTGGCCCTGGGGGGGAAGGAATATTCATCCAGTAACCCATCATCTGTTACACTTGGACCTTCCAGGCCAGAGGACATGGCTTTATCAGACTCAGAGGGCACCCCTCCAATGCAGTCCTAACCACCCCCATGCCATAGGAGCCAGAAGCTGCAGAATTGGACAATGGCCCTTTAAGGAATAGACAGTTCCTCAGAGGGGACAGAATTAACAGCAGGCCAAGACCATGCCAGCCACTCTGGAGGCATTCAAGGTGCAGCTGGACAGCCATCTGTCAGGGATGCTTTGACCTGGATTCCTGCATTGAGCAGGGGGTTGGACTCGATGGCCTGGTAGACCACTTCCAACTCTACTATGATTCTATGAAAAGGCCTCTGAGTGTTGCTGAGACAACTACTCTTCCTCGGTAGTCTCAGCCAGTGATCTGTCCAGGGTCCTGACAGATCTTGCCTTGCCTGTTGGGAACCTGCATTCCCCAACTTGACCTTGCCTTACCAGCTGTGACCTTGCCTCTTTGGATGTGACCTTGCTGTGCCAGATGGGGTCCAGTCTTTCCAGGCAGTACCACGGCAGCAGCTAATTCTCCCATGGGAGCCCAATGCTGAGCTAGACAAGACAGACTCTGGTACAGACTCCATTAGAACTGTGGCTCCAAGTTAGAGTACAGCCAAGTGATTCTATTGTATCGGCAAAAAGAGCAAGTAAAAAAGTTCACAGCAGGCTACTTATGTGTATCTGGGGACTAAAACACCCTTCATCACCTGAAATATGACATTTCCTTCTATGGTAAGAACCATCAAGAATGTGACATGAGAACACCACATTCGTCCCAGGGGAATCTCTCGTGTGGGAGAGCAACATTACATTGCAACCCACTCTAGGCCTGTGGTGCTGGGCCTATCTCATGCCCCTCACCCCTGAACCAAGCCATGGGGCAGGTTTTCTGGCTGTGCTCCCTCATCCCCATAGAGAAATATGAAGATCAGATGAGTGTGCTCAAAAGACAAATGAATAATTAGAAACAATACAACACAAAAGATGATTTTAAGGCAAGCCCAGTCTCAGGAGGCATTGTCATGGCCCAGCATTGCCAAGAACTCTGTGCTGTTCATGCAGTAATGCAGCCTTCCCCACCCTGGCATCCTCCAGATGTGTTCGTCTACAACCCCCACCCCCACCCCAGCCAGGCCTTCCCCAACCTCACATCCTCCAGATCTGTTGGACTACAGCTGGCTGGAGGATGCTGGAACTTGTAGTCCAACACATCTGGAGGGCGCCAGATTGGGGAAGGCTGCAGTAATGCATTCACTATAGCTGCAACCCTAACCCTTACCAGGGAGTAAGCCCCATGGAACACAGTGGGCCTTACTTCCAAGGAAACGTGCACAGGACAGAGCTGTGGGGCTGGAATCCTATGCCCACTTACCTGGCAGTAAGCTCCAGTCAACTCAATAGGACTTGTTTCTGACATGTTTAGGGTTACGCTGCCAATGTCTCGAATGAAGAGCCTTCATGTTTGTGGCTTTAAAATGCTAATGGCACTTACCACCCAATGACCCTTTCACTTCCCTGGCCCTTTCTATAACGTTATGACATGGGAGACGTTGTGGGTGCTCTCACAAAATGGCTGCAATGGGGGAGGGGCTTGTCCGTTCATAAAATGGCTGCCATGTGGATGGTCACAAAACACTCATTTCCCAGAAGGCAAACTGGCCTGGCGAGACTAAAAGAAAAGCAACTTGCCCAGGAGGCAGAGGCAGGGTCTGAGGCTGAGCTCCAAAACACAAAACCACGGTTTAGCACCCAAATAAAGATGGCATTGGAGGGCAGCACCTCACTTTGCAACAAGCCGGCCTCCCAGTAAATTTTTTTAATTAAACAAATGTTGGGAAATAAAGACCAGGAGGGGTCGGGACGGAGCCTGGCGGGCGCCAAGAGAGCTGCCTGTGGGTTGGAGACGCCAGTTTTACATTTTCAGCAAAAAAAAAAGCTGTCCCAACAGAACGATTCTCTGATTCTCTCGCTGGCATTTAGGCTCTGTGGGGGTGGGGGTGGGGGGGTGCAGGCTTCAAAGGGCCCCTCCTCAGCATGGGACCGGGTCTCCGGTGACTTTGCACCTTCTCTCCAGAAAGGAGCTCAGATTTGACAGCGGGGGGGGGGGGCTGATGACACTCCGTGGCACACGTGGCACACCACTCTAGCAATGTCCTGGTGCCTCGAAACTGGCTGCAAAGCGCCTGAACCAGGAATGGTTCCGAGGCCTAAAAAATGTGCGCCACTGGATCGTACATCTCGGGGGCCTACAGTGGGGGATAGACGAAGGGTGCATATCTACACGGCTGGAGCCACCACAAACAGGAGAGGAAGTAGCCACTGCGGTATTTGAGGCTCTTCGGAAGAGCACATTTAAGAAGACAAGTGGGAGAAAGAAAAGGGGGGGCGGGGGGCTTTCTGATTGCTTGGTCTGGGTCAGTCTAGCTTAGCCTCCCCCAACTTGGCGCCGCTCCAGGTGAGTTGGACTACAGCTCCCACCACCCCAGCCACGGAGAGGCGCCAGGCTGGGGAAAGGCCGGTCCAGCCTCTCCTGATCGCCGCACGCCCACGGGTGGGTGCCTATGAAGCGCTCCCGATGCAGGCTTGGCCAGAGACCAGCGGCCCATTAGGCCCACGCAAGCAGGAGCTCCGCAGGCAGGGCTCTCTCCCTCCCAGCCTGCCCGCTGCCTTTCACGCGCGGCGCGCCACAGACTGAGACAGGCCCAGCTCGGGATCCAGGCCAGGGCACGATGCGCCGTGCCGCTCTGAGTCACTGCACGACTGCCCCTGGGCTACCATGGCAGGGGCAAGAAGGGGTAACGGCGGCGGCGGCGGCGGCTGCATTACGCGGAGGCCCCCTCCAGGGCCGGATGCTCGCCCGGCACACGCGCACGCGCACGCGCACGCACACGCCTGGCCTCATTCCCACCCGCCCTCCTTTAATGGTTCCCGGCACTGCCTCGCCAGGGAAGCGCAGTGGAGGCTGCTGGGCTCAGCTGATGCCGGGGGGGGGGGGAATTGCTCCGCACAACCATTTCCCAAAGATCAGAGAAGCATGATGAGCCACCTGAGGAAAAAAAGGGCAGGGGGCGCGCGGGGCGGTGGGAGGCAAATGATCACATCGCGGCGCTATGCAGAACTCGCTCGCCCGGCCGCGCCGCGCCGCGCCACCCCCCTGTGCGGACGTCGATTCAAAGGGAGGCTGGAGTATAGCGGGATCCGGGCCACGCAGTTCTGCAGCCCCCCCTCCCCCCTCCGCTCGGTCTCCCTCCCCCGACGGACCCGATCCGGCGCCTCGGCTGGCGCGGCAGGGGAGCGGGGTGTCCGCGGCAGATGCGCCGTCTTGGCTCCCCCAAGACTCAGAAGGGGCGTTTTGTCGCTTCCGAGCGGGGGGGGGGTACCGGCTAAAGAGGGAAAACAAGAACCCGCAGCGAGCGGTCCGCCCGGCCCCCGTTCGGAAATTACCTGTTAGCATTTCTATCTTATGTCCCAAAACCTTCATGGCGGCGGGTGGTCGCAGCAGCCGCCCGAGGAGGGAGGAGGGCAGGAAACGGTCGCCGAGCCGGAGACCGCGCAGGAGAGCGGGGCGAGCAGCAGCGGAGGCTCCGGAGACAGGCGCCTCAATGCGGCGAGGAGGCGGGCGGGCGGGCGGAGAGACGGGGGGGCGCGAAGTACGCGCGAGGCGCTTTAAAGCCCGTCGGTTGGCCAAGCAACGGGGGGGGGGCTACCTAGACGGGGGGGCACATCTTCGCCCCTGCGCCGCAGATGCCCAGTCCTGCTGCGGACGAGGCACAAAGAGACGGCAGCATCCCTCCTCCCGCCCCCGGCAAATACGGACGCAATTTGGTCTCCAAGGCGCGGCGGGGGGGGGGGGGTCAGAACAGCCACTCGGGGGTGGCTCTACTTACAGGCTCGCCGTCTGGTCTGGAACGGCGGCGGCGCGATCGGCCCCGTCTCCCTCTCTCTGTCCGTCCAGCCGCCCCGACTCAGCGGCGGATGAGCCCCGCCGGGAGGGGTCTCCGTCTCCGCTCTGCGCACCCCCAGCCGCCTGCAAGGGAGGGGCCGCCGCGGCGCGGCGCCGCCCCCTCCTCCTCCTCCTCCTCCTCCTCTGCCCCCGCCCCGCGATCCTGCCCGGATTGCGCTTAGCCTCGACGCTCCGGCGCCAAGACGGACACGACGGAGGCTGCGCTCGGCGGGCAGGTCGCCCGCTTTAAATGGGGAGGCGGCGGCGGCGGGGGGGGGGGTGAGAGCCAGACGCAGGCAGGCGGGGTCATCGGCCGCGCCCACCCGCGCCCTCCCTCCGTCCCGCGCTGGCCCAGGCGCCGCTCGCTCGCCGGAGAGCTCCCTCCTTCCGCAGCCCGGCGACGGGGCCTTCCTGTGCGCCCACGGCAGCCGGGGGGCTCCTCGCGGGGTCGATTTGGGAAGCGCGGCCCGCGGGGAGCTTTCCGGGAGGCCTGGCGCTTGGCTGGCCTCCTGCCCCTCTGGGATGGTTCGAGCGGCTGGCCTTCGGGGCCCTTCCTCGCCTGCGGACTCCGCCGCCGGGTCTGCACCTGTCCCGGAGGGGGAGGCGGTAGCAGCAGGCCTCCGAACCGGCGGGCCGCCGTCAGCCTGGGGCGCATCCCCGGCTCTGGCCTCCTGGGGCGGAGGGGCCCCTCCTTTCGCCAAAGCTGGCCGGGGGGGGGGGGTCCATGGCTGAGGCCTTGCTCGGCGACCCGCAGGTCACCGCCTCCCGCTCTGACTGAGGTGGGCACAAATCCCTCGCCTAGAAAAGAAGGCCCCTTGAAAGATGGACCTTCTTCCAAATGGGCGGAGATACACGACAATTGCCTCGAAGGCAGCTTTTGGCCAGCTTAGGGTGGTACATCAACTGTGACCCTGTCCGGAGAGGGAAGATTTGCCTCTGTTGTTCATGCTCTGGTGACATCCAGGCTGGACTACTGTGATGCACTGTACATGGGGCTGCCTTTGAAGACGGTTCGGAAGCTTCAGCTGGTGCAAAATACAGCCGCCCAATCTGCTCCTGTGACTCCAATGCTGTGCCACTGCACTGGCTGGCAGGGCATTTCCAAGCCCCATTTGAACTGCTGGTTAACTTTTAAAGCCTTAAATGGTTTGGGCCCAAGCTACTTGAAGGACCACTCTCTGAGGTCATCAGCAAAGGCCCTTCTCACCTGTCAAGGGCAGTTGGACTAGTGAGAGAGGGAGAGGGCCTTCTCAGTGGTGGTCCCGCACCTCTAGAATTGGCTTCCATCTGAGGTTCATAAGGTCCTTTCTTTGCAGGTCTTCGGGAAGGTTTTGAGGACCCATTTCTTTTTGCTAGCCTTTCCATAGTCTGTGAGATAAATGTGTTATTGGTATTGTCTGGTGTTTGTTTGTTTTTAATAGTATTTTAGTGAATATTTATTGCTTTTCTGTTGTATTTGTTTTGCATAGTTTTGTATTGTTTTTATCTTGCATGCTGCCTTGTGAGGGTTCTACCCTTAAAGGCGGCCTAAACATAATTTTAAATAAATAAAATAATAATAATTCATGTCTCTTTTTTGCCTTCTCTTCAAAGCCTCATGCCATAGTAACAAACCAGTTAGTCTCTGAAACATGGCACTATCTTACTGGCTTCTGCAACACTCTGGTAACCAAACTCGGATTCTGGTTTTTCCTGGACTCCCAGACAGTATCCCGACCCCTTTGGGGGCGAGATACTCAAGTGGATTGAAGTATTCAATTCCGAGCATTCCTGGATGAAGGAGATTATCTAGAACCATTTAAATCAGTTTTCGGACTGAGACTGCATTGGTATCCCTGGTGAATGACCTTCATGAGGAGAGGCACACAGGGAGTGTGACTCTATTGATTCTCTGAACCTCTCAGTGGCTTTCGATGCCATCGACCAGGATATCTTAATGGACTAGCTGGCCAGGATGGGAATTGGGGGCACGGTGTTCTGGTGGTTCTGTTCCAGATGGAGGTGCTAGGAGACTGTTGACCCATAGTATTTATGCTAAGGGGTGCCAAAGAGTTCCATCTTTTTTTCCATGCAATTTAACATCGGTATTGGGGCGGCAATTTGTGGGCATCCAGATGTTGGTCTGCAGCTCCCATCAGCCATAGCCAGCATAGCCAATACTGAGGGATGGTGGGAGTTGTAGTCCAGCAACATCTGGCGGGCCAGCTCTGGTCTATATGAAACCAATAGGGCAGGTGGTCCAGGAATTTGTAGTGAGGTGCTATCAGTGGGCTGGTAACATTGTTTATTTCTCCTTTTCATCACATCTCACTTTCACAGCTGAATTCAAGGTGTTGGTTTTGACCTTTAAAACCCTATACGGCTCCGGTCCAGTTTATCTCAAGGAGCGTCTCCAGCAACACCAATTGGGCCGCTCAACAAGATCTGCCACGGACGGCCTTCTCCTTGTCCCTTCAGCCAGAGCAGCTAGACTGGTGGGGACGAGGAAGAGGGCCTTTTCTGTGGCGGCCCCCGTACTGTGGAACTCTCTCCCGAGTAACCTCCGCCATGCCTCCTCTCTGCTGAGCTTCTGTCGCTCATTAAAAACCTGGTTGTTCAGGCAGGAATATGGGGTGGGTTAAAATTTTAAAAATTTTATATTGTTTTAAATGTATTTTATTGTTTTTATTCTATGTACATCGCCCAGGGTGGCCGGTTGCTGGCCAGATGGGCGATAAATAAATATTATTATTATTAATCATCATCATCATCATCATCATCATCATCTCAAGACTGTGAATGTTCTGAACAGTTGTCTGGAGTTGGTGATGGGCTGGATGGGAGCCAATAAATTGAAAATTAACCCATTTAAGACCAAGATACTAGCCCTGTTCGGGTGTTCTAAATTAGGGGGATAAACATGCAAGGGGGGGAGTGCATTAGCCTCGCCCCCTCGGTCACTGCTTCCATCGCCCTCTACGCATCAACGCATGGAGGAGGGCAGTTTTTTGAAGAGGAGAGCATCCTCTGCCCACCGGGGCTCTCCACGCAATCCAGAATGTTGAAAATCAAAATGCTGGTTTTCCTGACTGTCCATTATGCTTTGGTATGAATTTCTCCACATTCCTGTGCAACATGCTTTTTAAACATTGTGGTCAGTGTGGTTATTTTCCACGTTGCTTTTGGTTTGGCCATGCAAAAATAAGCTAATTAGGGTTTGGTTTACATAATGGTGTTTCTTTCTTTTCGTTCACCTCATGGTGAAATTTACGTGGATCGAGTAACAGCCAGGCAACAAGTTGATCCAGCTGAAGAATGCCAGGCTTGTGGTTAGTCCATAGTAGAAATGTGTGATCCGGTTCCATGTAGATGAGTCACGACCGCCGTTCGACTGAACCGAAAAGATCAGCTGCCCACAAGGGAAGAATTGCTGACTGGCTGCTACTCCAAATGGGAGGTTTTGGCTCCAAATCTGAGTTCCCTTGTTCTGAAGGAGACCTAGCCACTGTCTAGTCTTCTGTGGGTGCCTCCAGATGTGTTTATTCTGCAATCACCCTGCCTCAAACAATGCATCTGATGAGGTGGACAGTGTCCATGAAAGCTTACACCAGAAAATATGTTAGTCTTTAAGGTGCCTTTGTTGTTTTTGCTGCAACAGAGTCAGACTAACACGGCTGCCCCACTGGGGATTTGACAAGGGGCCCTGATGACATCATCTTCTATTGTAAACCTCCAGTGTTCTGCTACTGTTTCTGCCCTCGTTTTTTCTTACCATAAAGATCCATTAAGGAGGGAAAGATGGAATAGCTGTACAATGTAGGGCCAGGCAAATCCTTCTGTCTGTTTCACTCTCTCCTGAATTTGAATTTTTTTATATCTCAAGTTCTTTCTCTCCCAAATATGAAGAATGGATTTTGGCAAATTCTTATCAAAAAGTACACTGAAACGAAATTCTCCCCCCTCCGCCCCAGCCAAATTCAGTAGGTACAGCTATGCCTGCCTGCCATAGAGGTGTGGAAGATGAGGAGCCTGTCGCAACAAGAGCTGGCGACCCCCGTGAAGCGCCCGGCGGGATGCGCAGGGACTCAAGCCCAGGCCCCTTCTTTAAGGGCGAAGCACTCAGAGCCCCGGCCTGCAGGGAGGAAACCGTCCGTTTTGGTTTCTCCCACATACGATTCTTCTTGATCTCGAGCTCTTTTTGTTCCAGATATGGAGGGCTTTATGAACTTTGGCAAATTCTTATCCAAAAGAAACTGAAACAAAATTGCCATCCATCTGCACCAGCCAAATTCAATAGGTTCTGTTCCCAGCCTAATGTACCTACCTGCCATATTTAAAGATGAGGTACCTGATAGAAATAATAAGAGGTGGCAACCCTAATTAAGCACTGCTATGACTGAGTACACAGGGATTCAAACCCAGACTTTTAGGAGCTAAGCACTCAAAGCCCCAAGTCTGGATGGCCGAATCTGTTTCAGTTTCTCCCACATTCAGGTTTGTTTGTTTTTTTAAAATCTCAAGTTCTTTTTGTCCCTAATTTATGGAGAACTGTGCAGGTTTGGGTAAATTCTTATCAAAACCAAACTGAAATGAAATTGTCACCCATCCCCTGCCTGCACACAGTGCCTTTTTGGCTGGTAGCACCCTAGAAGTTGTCGGCCAGGAAGCGCTGGCTGCTGCTGAAGCATCTTCCCGCCTGAGCTGTCCAGGGTCCTGAATGCCTGCTGGATGGAAGCCCCTGCAGCTTAGACTTGAAGAACCACCGCCTGGCTGTGACCCACCACTTAGAACAGAACAGTTTGCTTTTCCCATACAAAAGTTGCTTGAATATTCCTGGACAAACTGGAGAGGGTTCAGAGGAGGGCAACAAGGATGATAAAGGGACTGGAAACAAGGCCCTATGAAGAGAGGCTGAAAGAACTGGGCATGTTTAGCCTTCAAAGAGGAGACTGAGGGGAGATCTGATCGCACTCTTCCAGTATTTGAAGGGTTGTCACACAGAGGAGGGCCAGGATCTCTTCTCGATCATCCCAGTTTGCAAGACACGGAATGATGGGCTCAAGTTACAGGAACCCAGATTCCACCTAAATATCAGGAAAAATTTCCTGACTGTCAGAGCAATAAGACAATGGAACCAACTACCTAGGGAGGTGGTGGGCTCTCCCACTCTGGAGGCATTCAAGGTGCAGCTGGACAGCCATCTGTCAGGGATGCTTTGACCTGGATTCCTGCATTGAGCAGGGGGTTGGACTCGATGGCCTTGTAGGCCCCCTCCAACTCTACTTTTCTATGATTCTATGATTCCTCAAAATGTACTCTCCCACTTTCAATCTGAAATTACAATCCGCTAGTGCTCTACCATGTGATTTTTCTGAAGTATGGATTTCGAATACTCCCTGAGCCTAAAGCAGGTAGATAAAGATACGGTGGCCTGGTGGGGGACCTCTCTGTCGCCCAGAGAAGCCTTAAGCAAGCAACCCCACCCATCCACTCCAGCAGTTTTGAGGATTGGAAGAGCTAACTACCAGTTTGCTTTCCTCTCCTGGGAAGAAATGGCTCACGTCACATCACTGAACACCGAAGGGAGCGGGATGAATTAAAATGTCGGTCTGCACCTGGATGGAGCAGAGTGCTGCTGTGCTGCTGTTTTTGTATTTTCCAAAGCGCTGCTGTGCTGTTCTGCAAGTGAGCAGCTCAGAGACGTCTGCATCTCACACACTCCGAAAGGGAACGCTATTGATGGGTGCGGGGAGGCTGCAGCAACTCGCAGGGAGCTCCTGGCTCAGAGCAAGCAAACAGGATCAGCAGAAGGAGTGTGATGTGGGAGTGGTGGATGAGGCAAACAGGGAGATGGCCTGTGGCATTTTGCTTGAGGCTGCTTGGCCTAGGCCAGCAGTGTCCAACACATGGGCTGTTTTTGCGGTCCTGCTGTGTTCCCCTGCCTTTATTTATTCATTTATTTATTTATTATATTTATAGCCCACCTTTTTTCCTGCAAGGAACCCAAGGCGGCTTACATAATCCTCCTCCCCCTCTCCATTTTATCCTCACAACAAGCCTGTGAGGTAGGTTAGGCTGAGAGTCAGTGACTGGCCCCAATTCACCCAATGAGTTTCATGGCCGAGCGGGGACTAGAACCCGGATCTCCCGAGTCCCAGTCCAACACTTTCACCACTACGCCATAATGGCAGCAAAACATGGTGATTTTTGACATGGACAGGCAGTGGCAGTGGCTCTCCTGCATTTTGGGCAGGATCCTTCCCTAGCCCTACCTGGAGATGCTGCTGGGGACTGAACCTGGGACCTTCAGCATGCAAGGCAGTGGCTCCACCACTGAGCCACGGCCGATCCTGCTGAGCTGTGGCCCAGCAAGGATGAGTGCAAATGAGTAGCCGAGGCTTGCGGGGAAAAGTGCCAGGAGGGCTAAAGCTCAGAATGATCTTGTGAAATATGTTTTAAAGAGGGGCTATTTTTGGAGCAAGTAGGAGAACAAGGAAATATTAGGTCAGTTGCATAGAGAAGCTGGAGAAATGCTAGTGAGTGACAGAAAGTGGAACTGCTGAACTAGTTCTTCGCTTCAGTCTTCTCCCGTAAAGGCAACTGTGCTTGTTGATCTGGAAAATGTGAATCAAATGATGGAGGGACAGACCTCCAGCCCAGAGTAGCTCAGGAGGTGGTGCCGGAGCACCGAGCCCCCTAAATGAGCAGCATCCTGGGGCATGAAAGGAATTTGGAGGTGCAACCTCAGAGCCTCCAGCTATCATCTCTGAAGATTCCTGGTGAGCAGTTGAAGTGTCAGGGGACTGGAAGTGGGCAGATGCTGCCCCACCTTCAAAAGGGGAGAGGGGATCCAAGCAACTATTGACTGCTCTCTCTGCTTGACATCAATATCTGGAAAGGTTCTATCTAGATCAAATCATTAAGCGGTCTGTCTGTGCACATTTGGGGTAGGTGTGGGCAACGTCAGAGGGTTCTGGGGCTGCGCTGCCCCTGGAACCCTCCAGACACGTCCCTCTGGCTGTGCTGCTGCTGGAAGTTGCAGTGGGGTGGGGTCAGACAGAGTTCCAGCGATTCTGCTGGGGAACAAGGAAGGCGCCCAAAGAGCACGCACCTTGTTTCCCCGCAGAATTGCTGCGGTACAGTAGCAGTGGCTCCACCTCGTGCTCAGCATTTCTGTCCTCTCCAGCAACAACCCAAGAGAACACAGCAAGCAACAACAAGTTCAAGCAGCCCTGGAGAAAGGGGTCACCTCATCCCATCCCTTAGGGGTGCAGACTCTCAGGCCTGTAGGACACATCCAGCCTGCCTGGGTTCCAGTCTGGCACTCCGGGGTTCCCAGTGGCCATGCCCCTTTCCCTGGTCCTACCCCGTTTCCCCCAACCGCCAATCATTTCTTGGTTTCCCAGGTTTTGCACAGCCCCTCCCCATTTTAAAATGCTGAAACCCAAAAGTCCTCTCCTAAGCTTAGTTACTGGCAGTAAGAGTTTTAAGCTAAAATGTGATGGTATTTTTAGTATTTTGTCCCTGCCCCCCTTTTCCTGTTGGCCCCACCCACCACTGGAATGCAGCCCCCGAGAGCTTCTCCAAAATGGAATTCAGCCCTCGGACTGAAGGAGGTTCGACACCCCTGGTGTAAGTCTTTGTTTGATACATCCTTTGTGGTTTAGGTTCTTCTCTGCTGATCCGATGGAAGTTAGAAAAAGGCTGTGGTTCTCAGGACTCTGCCTGTTGTGTGGTTCCTGGTGCAGCCCCGCAGAGCCCGTGGAAGAGGTAGCCATGGGGCTGAGACCCTCCTCCTCTGGAGAGTTTCCTCTCGCTTGGTGGCAGCATATCCTTGAGCAGAGGTTGCCACGGCTGGGATGGGACACGGGAGCCAGAGCCCAGCTTCTCTGGAGGCCTCCCTGGGCTGGGTCTGACCTTCACCTTGCCTCGAGTCACATGCACAACAAATGTCAATAATGGCATGCGATTAACAAAATGAGCTGTCGCTGCCAATTAACACGCTGGGCTTAATCTGCTCCTGGGGCTTTCAGGGGCACAGGGAGCTGCTGGGCCAGATCCCAGTTGGTGACTCTGGCCCTCTGGCTCTCCTTGGGATAGATGGGGCAAAGTCAAACAATGGAGAGATGGAGCCAGCAGAAAGCATTGTGGGAAAGGTGGGGCACGGCCTCCAGGCAGATCTGCGCTGAGCGCTCTGGAAGTCTTAATACGACAGCCACCGCTGCTAGTGTATGCCAGGGCTGGATCAAGGCCATGATGGGCCCTGGGGCAAGCAGTCTAGAGCCCCCATTCTGCCCCCAATACTGAACCTACACACATTTGTGCATGCACACACAGAGTCAAAGAAAGCTATTTTATGTACAACAATCATGCAGAAACATGCCTTACTACATTTTTAAAGTGGAAATCATGTTCTACACTTTCCTGGAAGCAAAAGACTGACACTTGGACCATGGCAGAGAATCCAAATTCAAGAACTTCCCCTTGTACAGCACAAGGCACCCAGACACAGGAAACATGAACGCACATAGATGGCATCTCAGAAAGACACTCCCACTCAAGACTGGGCTGACACACGGCGCATTAAGAGGCAACAGCCAAACAGGACAGGACACACACACACACACACACGCACACACACACACACACAACTTCTTCATGTCAGGCAGCCGCAGCCTAAGCTCAGCAACCGGGGGAACAGCCTGAGCTTCCCTGCGGGGCTGGCCCAAGGTAGTTTGCTGCCTGAGGCAAAGGACAAGATGGCACCTCCTCATGCAACATGCAGAAGCCGTCTGGACTGGCTATTGAAGCTTACTGCATTTTCTTTTCTTTTCTTAATTTTTATTGAAAAAAGAAAAAAGAAACACCACAAGGCATACATCAAGTTAACAAAACAAAACTAAAATGGACTTCCGCTTTTCTCTACGACAAATATAAGTAACAATACGTAATAAGAAGCTTACTGCATTTTCCACCCCTCCTGTTATCCCTGTTGCTCCACAACTGTTCCTGCTTCTCAGCACCACCCTGGTCAGCCACGCATGCAACAACGCGAGATCATCATCAAGCGGGTCAGTCGGTCTGCCCCATCTCTCATTCCTTCCCTCCCCGCGCGCGCGCACCTTCTTTCAGTGACATCTTGCCTGAAGAATCTCAAGGGGAAGGCAAGCAGACATCTGCCTGAAGATCTCAAAAGCTTGCACCTGTTGTGATCTTTTGGTTGGCCTAACAAAGGTATTACAGTAATAGGGGTTTTGGAGATGATGACTTCATTTCATTTCATTTATCTCATTTCTATAACCACCCCACAGCCCAAGCTCTCTGGGTGGTTCACAATTTATACATAAAAACAACAACAATAAAAACATACAATACAGTTAAAAAGATTAAAAACCAAATTTAAAAGCACACTTTAAAATGACAATACAAAAGGTAATAAAACTAAGCCTACAGGTGACAATTCCCCCCCCACCCCCCCATGATGATGATGATGATTTTTCACCGCCCTGAGCTGTCTGGGAAGGAGAAACAAATTAATTAATTTCCCCAGTCCATGTCATTCTCACAGGTGTTCACTCACAAGTCTGTTCTGTTTACATATTAGAAGAGTCCTGCTGGATCAGGCCAAGGGTCCATCTAGTCCAGCCTTCTGTTTACACAGTGGCCAACCAGATGCCCACAAGAAACCCACAAGCAGGACAGGACAGGAGTGCCACAGCCCCCAGCCACTGCTATACATAGGCGTATCATCGCCTCTGATCAGGGATGTTGAAGAGTCCTTGGTCTCGAGTCACGAGTCGAGTCACGAGTCTTTGGACCTGAGTCTCGAGTCCGAGTCCGAGTCCTTGGTCCAAAATGGTGACTCACGAGTCCTGAGTCACTCCCAAAACTGACTCCACGAGTCCCTATTAAAATCAGTGGGGGGTTTCCCCCCAACAAAATAAGGCTACT
This sequence comes from Shinisaurus crocodilurus, assembly GCA_021292165.1. NCBI lineage: Eukaryota > Metazoa > Chordata > Lepidosauria > Squamata > Shinisauridae > Shinisaurus > Shinisaurus crocodilurus. The sequence continues at coordinate 352,556 of JAHFWL010000454.1, forward strand.
TCAGATGTGTGGCTTAAATAAATTCTAGGCACAAGTGTGCCTTTTTATCTCAAAACTCTGCCACTGATTTTGGCAAGAACAGACCAGGCAGACAAACCCAAAATAACCAGACAGGCAGAGGAGGCAGGGAACCCCAAAGCAGGCAGACAGAGGCCTTTGTCTTGGACAATTCAACTGTTGAACAGGTCAAGAAGAGACCAGACAGGCAGAGGAGGCTGGGAACCCCAAACAGGCAGGCAGAGGCAGCCAAACCCAAAATGTCTGACCCTAACCCAAACCCCCCACAACAACACATCAATCAAAATAAATCTCAACACATCGTTGGGGCTGAGCTCCTGGTAGCTGTCCATAGTGGCCGAGCAGCGGCACGCCTCACTTCCATGCGCTCTTCACCGGTGATCGCGCTCCTTCTGGCACAGCCAGAAGACTCGTCAACAGCCCAGGGATGTTGACGAGTCCTTGGTCTCGAGTCCCGAGTCGAGTCTCGAGTCCCATTAAAAATATTGGGACTCGAGTCCGAGTCGAGTCAGAGGGGGGACTCAGTCCGACTCACGAGTCGAGTCCTCGAGTCCGAGTCCCCATCCCTGCCTCTGATACTGGAGGTAGCTGCAACACACAGTTCCTTCACCCTGGGACCAGGCGCATAAACCCTTCTCAGGCTAAGCACCAACACTTAAAAACTTGAGGGGAGGGACAAATGAAACCTTTCCCCTACCAATGAGGGAAAAGAGTAATACAGGTTATTAAGGATCTATTTTAAATCTATGATCCTGTGGGTACAAAGGGGTGTGTGTGTGTGTGTGTGTGTGTGTGTGTGTAGATTTAACAGCAATGCAGGTTAATAACGCCAAGCTGACACGTAGGATTTGGGCAGCAAACAAAATAAAAATAAGTTTATTTTAATTCTCAAAATCTTCGTTCCAGAAAATAACTTTAAACCTGCCTACACCAAACACTTTGTAATTAACCTAAGGCCCTATAACTCTAAATACTTTCACTCTTCAGACAACCACTGATTTCTCTCAAAACTCCTGACAGACAAGACACAAATAACTGTAAGAAGGAAAAGACAACGACCTGGCTAACCTAACTCTCCAACTTCCAACTCCCAACTCCCCCAACACTCCCCTGACCTGACATCAAACACTCCTTATATATTTTATTTATTTATTTATTTATTATATTTATACCCCGCCTTTTTTCCTACAAGGACCCCAAAGCGGTTTACATAATCCTCCTCCTCTCCATTTTATCCTCACAACAACCCTGTGAGGTAGGTTAGGCTGAGAGTCAGTGACTGGCCCAAAGTCACCCAGTGAGTTTCATGGCCGAGCGGGGACTAGAACCCGGAACTCCCGAGTCCCAGTCCAACACTCTAACCACTACACCACACTGGCTCTCCTCCCCCCACCCTCTCCTCCCCCCACCCTCTCTAAGACATCACAAACCACACCCACTCAGTTCAACATTCTATACTCACTAAACATACCAATGCAGACATACACCAGGGAACTGAATTGTGGGGTTACACCACAGTAGCCATCAGGACTAGTAGCCATTTGGTATGCCTTATCCTCCATGAATTTGTCTAATCCCCCTTTAAAGCTGTCCAAACTGACACCCATTACTAGATCTTGTGGTAGCAGGTTCCATAGTTTAACTATGTGCTGTGTGAAGAAGTCCTTGCTTTTATCTGTCCTGAATCTCCCACCCATCAGCTTCATGGGATGACCCCTTTGGGTTCTAGTATTAGGAGAGAGGGAGGGAAAAGTCTCCCTGCCCACTTTCTCCGCACCAGGCATAATTTTGTACACCTCACCTCTGCCATGTCTCCCCTTACTTGCCTTTTTTCTAAGCCGAACAGTCCCAAATGTTATAACTAGAGCTGTGCACAAATGGCCTCGCAAACTTCTCCACTCTGTTTTTGGGCAGAGAAATTGGGGGGGACCATTTCACCAAATTTCTCCATGGGGACCAGCCAGGGTAGCCGGGTGACCGGCCAGATGGGTGATTAACAAATGTAATAAATAAATAAATTCTCCAACAGTTTCTCACAGGTAGGGCCCACCATCGGCAAGGGTGGCAGGACAGCTTCTTTCTTTTGGGGTTTTTTGTGCTGCCACTACAAGTGGCAACAGCATCCACTCTGCTGGGCAGCCTGGCCCTCATTTTGCATCCTCCACCGTGCAGTGGAGGGGACAGTGTGGTGCCGAGGTCCAGGGAAGAGGTGGGGTTGGTGCCGTGTCAAAATCTGCCCTCCAATTTCCTGAAAGTTTCTTCCATCATGAAAGAGGCTTCCATCTTTCTGCCTCATTCTCAGGGACAGCCATCTGTCAGGGATGCTTTGACCTAGATTCCTGCATTGAGCAGGGGGTTGGACTCGATGGCCAACAGGCAGGCTACAGATTGCTTGTACAATGTAGCTGTACAATGAAAGACAGAACACTCGTGCACTCTCCTCAGCCACATCATAAGTAGCCTTGAACCCAATCCATGAGAATTTCTATGAAATTTTCTCCTTTAAATTTCTTTTCAAAAGCAATTTCTTCTCTATCAAATTGAATGAGAATGGTTTAAAAAATGTGGGATAAATTTTTGGCACAGTACAGCACAAGTTATAGGGGAGTTCTTTCTTCATAGGGGAGTTGCTCCAGTCCCTGGATTATTTGGGGCAAAATGATCTCCAATTTAAAAAAAAAAAAAAACACCTTAAAGAAAATTGGCATAAAAAGAATTGACAGCCAAACCCCATTTCCCCCTAGTGCAATCCAGAGATACAATGGTAAATGTTGGAGTGCAGGCGCTCATCAGGACAACTTGCAGAGCCACGCCCCCAAAGAAAGGCCAAAAATTGTTGCTGGGAAAATTAACTTGCGAGGATTGCAGCTGAGGTCGGTGGGAACAGGGAATTCGGGGGAGGGGGTGATGATGTCAGCATCCCTGCTAGTCAAAAAGTGCTTGCGCCGTGTCCCTGTGGGGCCCCCTGGCTCCGCTGCGCCTACCCCAAATGCCACATCTGTGGCCCCGTTTCTAACATTTCCCTGCCGTATCTCACCTCTCAATCTATCCCTCCTCAGGTGTTTGGCAAATCTAAGCGTGGAGGGAAACAGGGGACCCCCCCCCTCATCTCACTGCCGCTCATCCTTTTAGAGATGTGGATGGCGGCTGGCACGAGGCTGGGTCGAGCAGGAGCTGATTCTATGTAACAGGAGGGTGCCAGCACCTTTGTTGTGTGACCTCCCATGTTCCAGTACTGAAAAAAGTTTCCACAGCTGAACCTTGGCTCAGACAAATACATAAATCAATGACCATCTATTATATAGAAAGCAGCCTCCTGAGGGGTGTAGTGCAGTGTTCTCCAACCTTGGGTCCCCAGATGTTTTTGGCCTACAACTCCCAGCATGCCCCAGCCAGCATAGCTGGCTGGGGCATGCTGGGAGTTGTAGGCCAAAAACATCTGGGGACCCAAGGTTGGAGGACACTGGTGTAGTGGATGACGTCACTGTCCCTGCCAATCAAAAAGTCCTGACAGGTCAACCCCATGAGCCCTGGCCCCATCACGCCACAGGTCACTCCCTCCTCTGGAGGTTGCTGTATTGGCAAAGGGGCCCAGGAAGCAGGAGAGTCCATGGGAACCAAAGGGGCTGGTAGGCAGAGCAGGAAGCCAACAGCAGCACTCTGGGCTCTGTACCCCATGGCTTTGCCAGCATTGCTCTTCCGGGTGCCCCAAAACTGGTCAGTTAGGGGAACTCATCCTGACCTGGCTTACTTCCCTATTCCCACCATCACCAGTTGAGGGAACCTGACTCAGAGGAATGCACAGTCTGCTGCCCAGGGCCCACGTGCTTCCTTCCAAGGCCTTTACTGTGGCCCCCTGACTGTGCCCTGAGCCCCACCCCAATTTCCCCACTGCCAATACTCTCCACTCCTTCCCCCAGAGATCCTCATACAGATCTCTCTTTCCCCAATTCTGATATAGATCCCCAGTGCCCCCTAGAGCATCTGGCCAGTTGGCACCCTGCTGGGCAACCTGAATAGTTTTATCAAGTCTTGGCCCTTATCTCCATTCTTTGTCCTCCAAAATGTGATAATTTCTTTTCCTGAGTAGGCTGACTGGTTCCAACCACCTTAGGCTTTTGAGTTGGAAGTTACAGTCCTTATGAAGGTGGGTCCAGCCTCTAGGTAATTTTCTGATTTGCTGTCTAGACCACTGATAACAGAAATGGAGGCTATCACGGTATTAGACCAACCATCCGTCTCTGCTAAGGGGCTGGATTTTTAGTGAGGGGAGATCCCCTCAAGAAAGATCCCCTCGGTCCTTCTAGAACTTCCTATATACCATCTGACTGGAAGCCAGGTGCACGCGCTCGCTCGCTCTCTGAACATCCTCTCTGCTATAAACTCAGCACATGCTCTGGGACCCAAGACTCTAGTCAGGTAGCTAAAGTGACTATAATTTAGAATGGCTTTTTTTATTATTTGGAATTCTGTGTATGTGTGTGATTGCTTCCTTCCATGATTCCCTCCGCCCCCCCCCCATTACTCTTTTATTCCTAAATAAACTCTTTTTTTACATTTGGACTTTTGGCTGTGTTGTTTTAACTGAACTCTTGCCCACATGAAAGACCACATGGTTACAAAGCTACAGGCCAGGGTGGCCGGTTTGCCGGCCAGATGGGCGATAGATAAATGCAAATAATAAATAAATAATAAATACCACATTTGTTTTAAGAGTTTTTAAAGGGTTTTGGTAAGCTCTGTTTCTGGGACTTTGGGAAAGAAAGTCCAAAGCACCTTACTTCCCCCCTTCTTTTCCTGGGGCTGGGCTGAAGGGAGGGGTCCTTGGCAACAGGGCTCAGAAACTCCCCAAGCAGCTGGACAGACAAGGGTGTATACTGGCCCTATCAGAAATTCTTTCCCTGGGGAACCCACATAAAGAAGAGGTCCCCAGGAGGAGAATTGCCACTGCTAGCAGCAAGGAAAGAGTGATCTGTATCAGGATCACTGAGGGGTGGGTGGCCCCTGGCCCCCATCACATGTAGTCCTTGCGGCCAAAACGCTGGTGCACCCCTGATCTAGTATCACCATCAGGAGGGCATTGTGTAGGGCTTGGTGCCCTCCGCAGGCCCCGCTCTGGGAAGGAATGTTCCATGTAGGGTTCTCCATTCCACTCCCCGATTGCTGTGGGCAACATTATTATTGCCATGCCACCTGCCCAGTTTCTCACATGCGCTCTTCCTCTCCCCGGCCTGTTCAGTCAACATTTGGCTTCTGTCTTGCTCCACAGCAGATAGAGGGAGAGGATGTGTGACGCAGCGGGCAGACGTTGCAGGCAGCGGCATCAACGGTGAAACAGGAGAGTTAAAGATACACAGAATTCTCCGGGTTGCAACCTGGCAGCCTGCCCATCCGCTCCCATGAAAACATGACATGAAAAACAGTAATCAGTCAGCAGAAAAAATGGACTTCACACCATGCCTGTGCTGAGAAACATCTACTTTTTTCTTCAACAACCAGGCTAAGGAAGAATTCTGTCCACATGAGCAGCTCAACATGCTGCTACCACCACTAGGCCCACTGGTACTAATAAAAGTTCTTATTAGCTGGTGTCCACTGTGGCTGTTGGGGTGGAGTAGAGCCAACCACATCTAGGTGGCTACACAACCTCCGCCCTTGCAAGACCTGAAATTTGGCCAACCCCAGACAGAGGCACATACTTTTTAAAGACATGAGATTGGGCCACCCATCTGGCACAGGGTTTTTAAAGACATAAAATTTGGGAAACCATCTGGCACAGGATTTATAAATTGAATTTGGTGCAACACAAACATAGAGGCAGATAAATGCATATTAAAAGATATATTAGTTTGCTCAACCAGGCATCTGAAAGGAACATAGAGCAATGAAGAGGCAGTGCAGCAGCAGCAGCAGCCCTGTGCTGTGCCATGCCACAACAATAAGTTATTTTATTGATATAATCTGCTTTAAAATAATGTAACCAATACACAGGAGAACCACAGCAAATATTATCGCAATATAGAGAAAACCACCGTGATTGTCTAACTACATCAATGTACTCTCAAAGAATCATACATCATCAAAACCTTATACAGGCCTGTGGCTTACGCTGGCTCAGCTTGTCTGAGCATGGAAAGCTAAGCAGGGTCAAGCCTGGTTATTACTTGGATGGGAGACCCCTCCTCTAGTTTCCTGCATTGAGCAGGGGGTTGGACTCGATGGCCTTGTGGGCTCCTTCCAACTCTATGAAATCTATAATCTATGAAAACCATATAAACCATAATTTTGTTATCCAAAGGTATCCAATTTTATCCAGCAATAAGTCTCAAATAGTGCATTGTGCTCAGATCTGTTTCATCATTAACAAGGTATAACACTATGTACATATATAATTTAAAGAAATCCTTCCAATGTACAAACATATTTCGCAATTTCCTATAACAGATATATGAGCACCATTACAGGTAAGTCCAAGAATAGTAAGTAGAAGTTTTTTTTAATGTTGTATCTTGTAGCAGGATCACCAAACGCCTTCCCCTCAACTGCAGTGGGACCGGAGCTGTGTCCCGGCTTCTCTCAACAAGGAGACAGCTGGCTCTCCTGTTTCAGCCTCCTTTCTCAAGAGTGTGCCGTAGATCACATCGGTTTTAACGTAAGTGTGTGCTTTACCATAGTTCCTGTGAGGGACCCCCTGCGGGTCCTTTGCACGAGTTCGGAATGGAAAGGGTTAACCGGCACGGAGGAGACCCTTCCCTTGTGGCTCTAGCAGAAGATAAACTTAGCCTCAACCTGAATTGACACAGGAAATAGACCAAACAGCGAATCTACGTTTGTTTACAACACCTTTAATGGAGCAGAACTAATAGACTACAGGAATTTCACAGTATAAACAGCGTAAATCATACAGACCAATTGAGCGTAGCGCCTATGTGAAAAAAAGGGCCTCTAGGGGTTCCTGCACATGCCTGCAAACACACACACACACACACACCTCATGTGTGAACCGGCTGGAAGGGTGGGGTGTGCATAGTTCCTCTGGATGGTGCCTGAAAGTCCTGAAAAGCCGGTCTAGGGCTTTCAGATGCAAATGTCATGAGTCATGAGTTCCCCTCCCCTGCCTGGCCAGGTGAAGTGCATCCTGATTGGCTAGAGGCAGCAGAGCTACAGAAAGGAGGAGGGGAGGGGGGAAAGGTAATATTCCCAAAGTGTGGCCTTTATCTCTTTGTCTTTGGTCGTCGCATGGTTGCCGTGGAGCAATGGCGGCAAGCCACGCAGAGGTCCAAGCCTTCGGGCGGCCTCAGGATCCGACCTCAGGTAGCTCCTGGTGAAATTAGCTGAATGAGGGCTTTGGTAAAGGCAAGCCTTGTGGAGGGCTACCCATCTCGGACCTTAGGGTAGGTGTGTAGTCTCCTCCGGTGGCAAGGCTGTGCTGGAACCAACCCTGAAGAGAACTGACCCCCAGGTAACAAGCTGTGTGCCTGGGAGATATAAGGAATCAGGTTTTGTTATTTTGCAGCTCTATTGTTTGTACCAAAGTGTCTCTCTCTATTTTCGTGTCCTTCCCTCATTTCCCTATTCTTGTTGTAATATGCTACCTGAATAAACCTTCTTGGTTTTACCCCACATGGTGTTTGAAGTTGCTCTGTGGCTTCAGCATCTAAATCCAGGTTACAGTCAAAGGCAAGTCCCTGAACAGAGATTCAAGTAGGATTGCAGACAGCTGAGGCTGGCAGTCTGGTACCTTGAGATCTCTGAGGGTCTTGGGTCCTTTGGGGTAGGAAAGGGTGGGTTGTGGCAGGTCAGCCAGCCCCCCTTCCTCCACAGCCTGCAATACACATACACTTTCTAGGGTAGGCTAGAGCAGTTTTCTCCAACCTGCTATGCTGGCTGGGGCATGCTGGGAGCTGTAGGCCAAAAACATCTGGGGACCCAAGGTTGAAGAACACTGGGCTAGAGGACAGGCTTACCAGACACAGAGCAACAGAACACCTGAGAACCTAACTCACTAGTCTCGTTCTCTCCTGCGGGCGATCACCGGTGCCACGCCCAGGGCTGGATGACTGCTTGCTGACCGAAGTCAGGGACTTGATCCGTGCAGAGCGTGCACCAACTTCCAACAACCTTGATGGTCAGATGTTTGCCCAGACCCCTCCCCGTCCCAGGTGATTCGCCAGGCAGATCCTGCCCTGCGGAGGGGTGGTACCGGGTGGGTGTTCCCAAGGGGCATCTTGCAGCTCTTTGAGACTGCAAGATGTTTTGCACCTCCTCAGGGTAAACTGTAAATGTGCCTTTTGTGTGAAATGCAGATGTGACCTGTTGACTGTGCCTCCCTTGCCCAGGGTGAGGATTATGCAGGGTGGGGCTTATGCAGAGGAAGAAGAAATGGGGAAACAGGGAGGAACAAAGGTATGCCAGAGTTCAGGGCTGATGGGCGATCAGGCTTTCTCTCCACAGTTCCTTCACGCACTGCTTGGTGGTCTTAATGAGGAAATCAGACTTAAGGTGATAAAAACAGCGATATGTATCAAATGGTGGAAGAATCTTACCAGTAAGCAGGGCCGGCGCTACCGCTAGGCCAACTAGGCGGTTGCCTAGGGCGCGCGGCTGAAGAGGGCGCGCGGCTGAAGAGGGCGCGAAAACGCTGCGCTACTCTTCGCTGCCGATGCGACGCCCCCGAAGGCCTCCGCGCGATGGCCTCCCAGCCAGGCTCGCTCCCCGCAGGCCTCGCCTCCCACCCTACTGCCTGCCGCCGCGCCGCGCCTCCCCCAGCCACAGCGCTGCTCGCCCGCCGCTGGCCCCCATCAACCGCATCCGAAATACAGAATCGCTCGCTGCAGTGTTGCGCCTCCACGCCTCGCACCCCCCAACCCCACGTCCCCCCCAACCCCCCTTCCCTACTCTCGCGTCGCTTCGTGCCCAGCCCGCGTTGTTTTGGCGGGAGGAACCAGGGCAACAGGCTTAAAACAGCCCTGTTGCCATGGTTTCCCGTGCAAAAAACAGGGCGGGGGTCACGTCGCGTCACTTCCGCAGCAGCCAGCACAGCAGCAGCAGCCGCCGCCGCCAGGGCGGGGGGGGGAAGAGGTTGGTGGGGGCGCACAGGGTGGTTTTTTTTGCTTTGAGAGGGGGGAGATAAATATTTTTCGACTGGCGCAAACTGACCCTGACAACCGGTCCTGCAGTGTAACGTTATCTTGTGGTGCGGAAGGATTTGTAACCAACCTGTGTGCTAACACGGCCTGGTATTCACACATAGATCTAGCGAGTGGTTTTTCTTCACAGCAGCGTGGCAGCATGAGCAGACCCTGTTATGAAAGCTTCTCCAGCTTCCCCAGTTGCCGATTAACCCAGTACTCAGGAAAACACTATGTGACACCAAACAGGTCTAATCTACTGTTTATTTATTTCAAAGTAACACTACAGAGCTAGACATTTCCTCGTACAGTCCATGTGCAGAGTATAAATAGCAAGCATTAGTCCAGTGGAGAAAAGTGGAACTTCACTCCACCAATGCAAAAGCGTTACATTGTTGCAGTTGCAGGAACAAAAGAGGAAGAAGAGAGCAGGAATAAAACCTTCCCCTTAAAATGGCTTCTGCCTGGAACAGTTCACTACATCAGAGAATAACAAACACGTGACTGCTGGTTTGTTCTGTTCTCAGGGAATGTTTCCCAGCCTTGAGTCTGAGAAAAACCTCCTGCCAGACATAACAGAACTGTTGCCACAGCCAAGCTGTCCCCAATACATGTAAAAAACAACTGTCCACAGTTTGTAGTGATAATACATCAACAATCTTAGGAGGCATCTGTTGTTTCTTGTTTGAGAGTCAGTAACCTTCTTCTAGAACCTCAAGCTCCCTTTAAAAAAATGACCCAAAGTGTGCCTTACTGTGGCAAGTGTGGTCTTGATTCCCAAATGTTAGCTGTGGTTTTCAGGTAGAGACAGCTTTGCTTTAATCAATAAATATACTTCTGAGAGACAACTGGAAAGATTGAGGGACTGGAGCACCTGGAGCAACCCGTGCCCCCCCCCATCACTCTTTGTGCAGCTCGCTGAGGCTGCAGGTGAGGTGCCCCACCCAGTTTCCCCACAGCCCCCACCCCACCTGCCGAAAACTGCTGGGATTTTGCAGCTAATGGCAATTATGGCTGCAGGAAAGTTGTGCCTCCAAAAATGCCCACCCCAATACGTGTGTGTGCCTGTGTGCACGTACATGTTGAGACCCACGCACCCCTACCTCAACTTGGGGTTGAAAAGACTGTGCCCCCGTGGGTAAGAGGAATGGCTAAACAGGCCAGGTCTTTTTTACTTTAGAAAGGAGACAACTGCAGTGGGCCAATAACATTCCATCAAATTCTAAACGCTAGCAGGCAGGAAATTTCTCTCTTCTCTCATGTAACAGTGGAACTAGAGGTCACTCAGTTGAACTGGTTGGCAATAAGGGCAGGACAGACCACGCAAAGTGCTTCTTTTCACACCGTGTCACTGCCTGCAAGATGTGGTGACAGCCACTTGAATTAAAGAAAAATGGGACACATTGACGGAGAGCTCTCAGGAGAGCTCTCCAGAGAGCCAGATGCCGTCTAGATGGATTGTTGGTCTGATCCAGCAGGGCTCTATTCAGATCAAAGAAGTCAGTCTGCAAGCACCTTGAAAGCAATGCAGTGATTACTAGAAACCAGCATGGATTTGTCAAGAACAAATCCTGCCAGACTAATCTGATCTCATTTTTTGATTGGGTAACCTCCCTTGTGGACTGTGGCAATGCGGTGGACATCATATATCTGGACTTCAGCAAAGCTTTCGACAAAGTGCCTCATGATATCCTGATTAGCAAGCTAGCTAAAAGTGGGCTAGATGGAACAACTATCAGGTGGATCCACAATTGGCTACAGAATCGGACTCAAAGGGTGCTTATCAATGGTTCCTTCTCAAACTGGGGAGAGGTAACGAGCGGGGTACCACAGGGCTCGGTCCTGGGCCCAGTGCTCTTCAACATTTTTATTAATGACTTGGATGAGGAGGTGCAGGGAATGCTTATCAGATTTGCAGATGACACAAAGTTGGGTGGAACAGCTAATACTCTGGAAGAATGAAACAAAATTCAAAGAGATCTCGGAAATTTAATAGGGGTAAATGCCAAGTGCTGTGGTAGATCACAAACTGAATATGAGCCAGCAATGTGATGTGGCTGCAAAGAAGGCAAATGCTATTATTTTGCACCAGGTCAACACACAAATACACACAAACACTCAGCCACCCCACAGAAAACACACACACACACAAAAGCCCCATACACAGATGCCAAAGATTACTTACACCCACAGCTACTACCGAGAGAACACACACACTTCACACAGCCACCCCAAACACTTGTCACACAAACCCACCCTCACAAACACCCAGCCACTGTCAGAGCAAGTGTTTCAAGCAGTAAGTTTCAAAAATATAATAATAAATACATTTTATTTATTTATTTATTCATTATATTTATGAATCGCCCATCTGGCCAGACATCCGGCCACTCTGAGCGATGTACAGTCCAATAAAACACAAGGGGGGGGGGAACACACACACACAGTATAAAACACAATTAAAAACAGTACAAAACTTAAAAATCCTAACCCACCCCATATTCCCGCCTGAAAAGCCACATTTTTAATGCCCGGCAAAAGCTAATCAAGGAAGGGGCATGGCGGAGGTCACTAGGGAGAGAGTTACATAAATTGGGGGCTGCCACAGAAAAGGCCCTCCTCCTAGTCCCCACCAGCCTGGTTCCTCTGGCTGATGGGACAGGGAGGCTATCCGTGGCAGATCTTGTTGAACGGCCTACTTGATGTTGCCGGAGGCGCTCCTTGAGATATACTGGACGAAAGCCGTACAGGGTTTTAAAGGTCAATGCCAACACCTTGAATTCGGCTCGGCAAACAACTGGTAGCCAGTGCAACTCTTTGAGCACTGGAGTGATGTGATCACACCAGCGGCAGCCTTTAAGCAGGCGAGCTGCTGCATTCTGTACCAGCTGCAACTTCCGAACCGTCTTCCAGGGTAACCCCACGTAGAGCACATTACAGTAGTCTAGGCGAGAGGAGACTAAGGCATGAGCCACTGATGGGAGCAGATGATTAGGAAGGTAGGGGCGCAACTGCCACATCAGATGGAGCTGATACAGCACCACTCGGCTCACAGCTGACACTTGAGCCTCCATGGACAGCTGGGAGTCTAGAATGACTACACAAGCTGCGGACCTGATCCTTCAGGGGTAGATGTACCCCATTCAGCACCAGGTCAACATCCCCTAACCTTCCCTTGTCTCCCACCAGAAGTACCTCGGTCTTGTCGGGGTTCAATTTCAGCATGTTCCTTCCCATCCAGCCACCCACTGCCTCCAGGCACTTGGACAGGGTTTCAACAGCCAACCTTGGTGAAGACTTGAAGGAGAGGTAGAGCTGCGTGTCATCCGCATATTGATGACAGCACACCCCAAACCTCCTGATAGCTCCCAGCGGCTTCAGGTAGATGTTAAATAACATCGGGGAGAGGATGGAACCCTGCAGCACCCCACAAGTGAGCGGCCAAGGGTCCAAAGCCTCCTCCCAAGAACTACCCTCTGGTACCTTCCAGAGAGGAAGGACCGGAACCACTGCAATACAGTGCCTACCATGCCCAACCCTTCCAGGAGGATACCGTGGCCCACGGTATCAAAAGCCACTGAGAGATCGAGGACTAGAAAAGAGCATTCACCCCTATCCAAAGCCCTCCTCATATCATCCACCAAGGCAACCAAGGCCGTTTCTGTCCCATGTCCAGGCCTGAAGCCCGACTGGCATGGATCTAAAGCTTGCCCAGAAATGGCAAATTGGAGACTGGGCAAAGTTGTTCAAATCTTGAGGATCCAAGGAGGGCTTCTTTAGAAGCGGTCTTATTACTGCCTCCTTACGGGCTGATGGCATCACTTCACTACCGCCCTGATCTCCCCACCCAGTTTGCTGTGGTTTTAAGAAAAACCAAACAGAAATACAACTGTTTATGGAAGCCTTCCTTGAGTAATTTAGCCTATTATCTTATGCACATGCAGATACAATATGTTAAATATATTGCTTTTCATACGTTTGTTTTTATGCTTCGTATACACTTGCAGCCTTCTCCAACCTGGCGCCCTCCAGATGTGTAGGACTAGCTAGCGCATTCTGGGAGTTGTAATCCAACACACCTGGAGGGCACCAGGTTGGGGAAGGCTGCGGTTTCTAATCATAAATGGAAATTCAAAAAAATAAAAGGGAACAGAAACCGGTCCTTCGAAATTGCCGCTGAAGTCCCCGCCCAGCACCGTCACTCCACTGCGCAGGCGCAAGGAAGCCGGAGGGGCGGGGCCGTGACGTCGTGCCCGCAGCCTCGCCGCGTTCCCTTCTGGCGGCGCCATGGCCGAGGCCTACGTGCCGGTGGGGGCTGGGCTCGGGCCCCAGGAGAGCTTCCTTTCGTTGGCGGACATCCTTATGTCCCAGGAGAGGCTGCCATGCCGGGCCGAGACCGCCCTGCCTCGCCTGGGTGCCGTGCTGGGCAAAGCTGCCACTGCCCCCTCGGCCGACGACGCGCTCCCTGAGGTGAGGTAACGCCCGTCAGGGGGACTACAGCTCCCGACAGCCACTGGGCGGAAGTGACGACTTTAGAAATCAACTTCCACTCCACCCGATTTCGCCCATAGAGTTATAGTTTGAAGATGTACACGCTGTGTAGACTTTCCGGGATGAGCTTCAGGAGCCCTTTTTCGGACTCGGAGCTACAATATACAAAACAATGGAGGAGGAATCCAGGTTTGGGACATAGCTGTGATTGGGCAGCAGTGGTCTTCCCTCTCACCCAAAACCCTCCCAGAGATAGCAATTAATGCTTTTCCTAACTACGAAATGTCCAAAATCCATATTTGTGTAATACCTTTATTAGGCCAAGCAAAATATCACCCCAAAATTTGTGCGAACTTTCGAGATCTCCAGATCGCTTCATCAGGCAAGATATTACACAAAATGGGGTGGGGAAGCATATATTTTAAAAAGTATATATTTAAGGCTTAAATTAATTTAAAAGAGAGAGGCGTCTGCACGCAGGTGAATGGATCACGAGAGTTCTCTGCATGCTATAAGCGCTGGATTTGGGCTGGGTCGGAGTGGACCAGCCTTCCCCAACCTGGTGTCCCTTCAGATGCTTTGGACTTCAGCTCCCATCAGCCCCAGCCAGCGTGGCCAAGGGTCAGGAATCCTGGGAGTTGTAATCCGAAACCTCTGGAGGGCACCAGGTCGGTTAAGGCTGGAGTGTACAACTTAAGTAGATGGGCTTCGTGGGCTGTGGATCCAAACCAGCTTTGAGCTGGAAACAGGAGGCAAAGACTTGTTCTGGGCTGCAAGCAGGGAGCTGAGGCAAATCCTAGAGTTCATCCACTTTCTTGTGCAGCTAGTCAGGGTTGGGAGGAGGCCTCTCGCTCATCTCACTCTCCAGAGCCTGCCCAGCCCCTCACCAGTGCTGTGAGCAAGATTGTATATCCCTGGCCTTGCCTCTACCCTGAAATATTTATTGAGCAATACAGAGCAGGCATCTTAGCTCACTCTCTGTCCCTGGCCTCTCCGCTGCAGTATTAAGGATAGCATTGGGAGGGTCCTGATTAGTGGTGAGAGAGTTGGACTGGGTGGGACTCGGGAGATCCGGATTCTAGTCCCCACTCAGACATGAAACTCACTGGGTGACTTTGGGCCAGTCACTGACTCTCAGCGTAACCTACCTCACAGGGTTGTTCTGAGGATAAAATGGAGAGAAGGAGGAGGATTATGTAAGCCACCTTGGGTTCCTTGAAGGAAAAATGGTGGGGTATAAATATAATAAATAAATAAATGGAACAACTATCATGTGGATCCACAATTGGCTACAGAATCAGACTCAAACAGTGCTTATCAATGGTTCCTTCTCAAACTGGGGAGAGGTAACGAGCGGGGTACCCACAGGACTCGGTCCTGGGCCCAGTGCTCTTCAACATTTTTATTAATGACTTGGATGAGGAGGTGCAGGGAATGCTTATCAAATTTGCAGATGACACAAAATTGGGTGGAACAGCTAATACTCTGGAAGACAGAAACAAAATTCAAAGTGATCTTGATAGGCTAGAGCGCTGGGCTGAAAAGAACAGAATGAAATTTAATCGGGATAAATGCCAAGTGCTTCACCTAGGAAAAAGAAATGCACAGTGACAGGATGGGGGATACTTGGCTCAACAATACTACAAGTGAGAAGGATCTTAGAATTGTTGTAGATCACAAGCTGGATATGAGCCAGCAATGTGATGTGGCTGCAAAAAAGGCAAATGCTATTTTGGGCTGCATTAATAGAAGTATAGCGTCCAAATCGCAGTGAAGTGATCATTCCCCTTTACTCGGCACTGGTTAGGCCTCATCTTGAGTACTGCGTCCAGTTCTGAGCACCACACTTTAAGAAGGATGTAGTAGACAAACTGGAGAGGGTTCAGAGGAGGGCAACAAAGATGATAAAGGGACTGGAAACAAGGCCCTGTGAGGAGAGACTGAAAGAACTGGGCATGTTTAGCCTTCAGAAGAGGAGACTGAGGGGAGATATGATCGCACTCTTCCAGTACTTGAAGGGTTGTCACACTGAGGAGGGCCAGGATCTCTTCTCGATCACCGCAGTTTGCAGGACACGGAATAATGGGCTCAAGTTACAGGAAACCAGATTCCACCTGGACATCAGGAAAAATTTCCTGACTGTTAGAGCAATATGCCTATGGAACCAACTACCTAGGGAGGTGGTGGGCTCTCCCACTCTCTGGAGGCATTCAAGGTGCAGCTGGACAGCAATCTGTCAGGGATGCTTTGACTTGGATTCCTGCATTGAGCAGGGGGTTGGACTTGATGGCCTTGTAGGCCCCTTCCAACTCTACTTTGTAAACTTTTTTCTTTGCTGCTGCCTCCCCCCCCCCCCCCGGGTGAACATGCTTGCATCTTGCCAATAATAGATGGGGAAATGATAGCTGTTAAAGGACCCTTCCTCAACCTAGTGCTCTCCAGATGTGTTGGACTGTCAACTCTCAGCATCCCCTAGCCAGAAGGGGTGGTTGTAAGTAACCAATCTCCTTCAGTATTCAGTGAATATGGGATGTTAACAGTGGGCTATATTTGCAGAAGTAGCCAGCTTTGCAAGAGGTTGCTTGTCAGAATTTAAGGGTTTAGAATGTCAAAGCATATTAAAGCTTATTAAAGTTTGACCCACTGACCCCAACTTTGGTGTTGCCCCCCCCCCAACTTGCAGAGCATTGGGGCTGAAAGATGAAGGAAAGTGTAGGTGCCTGGCCACTCAGTGTTTATTTCTTGCATCGCACAAACATTAAGGCAAGTCCAGATAAATCGGGAGCAGTTAATCCACCTTTTGTTTTGTCCTCCGGAAATATTTTTACCAAATTCTAGGATATTTCTTATTACAATTACAGTGCAAAAGCATTTGCTGCCATTTTATTCATGTTATTGCTTTTTAAAGCCTGGAGAATTTGTTTGGAAACTTACAAGAACAAAATAAGTCTACTCTATGTATTTCATGTACTAACCAATCGTGTGTGTGTGTGTGTGTCTAATCTATAAACTTATCTCTCATATAGCCATCTATAAACTTATCTCTCTTGTGTTTGTAGACCAATTAATTTTGAAGAATTCCCTTTTCTTATTTATTTATTTATTTATTTATTTAATACATTTTTATACCGCCCAATAGCCGAAGCTCTCTGGGCGGTTTACAACAGTTAAAATCATAAAATACAATATAAAATATAAAATTTAAAACCACAGATTAAAAACAAACAGCAGAGCTAGCAGAAGCAGTTACAATAACGGAATTAAAAACTATTACAAGATTAAAATAATTAAAATGATTAAAATGCCTGGGAGAACAGAAAGGTCTTCACCTGGCACCGGAAAGAATACAAAGTAGGCGCCAGGCGAACCTCTTTGGGGAGCTCATTCCATAACTGGGGTGCCACAGCAGAAAAGGCCCTCCTCCTAGTAGCCACCTGCCTCACTTCCTTTGGCAGGGGCTCTCAGGAGAAGGACCGCTGAGGAAGATCTTAGTGTCCAGGCAGGTACATATAGGAAGAGACGATCCTTCAGATACCCTGGTCCCAAGCCGTTTAGGGCTTTAAATGTTAGCACCAGCACTTTGAATCGGGCCCGGAAACAGACTGGCAGCCAGTGCAGATGAGAAAGCACTGGCATAATACTGTATGTTCTCGTCGGCCAGTTCCGGTTAATAATCTCGCTGCCCTATTTTGGATCAGCTGAAGTTTCCGGACCGTTTTCAAAGGCAGCCCCACGTATAACGCATTGCAGTAATCCAAACGAGAGGTTACCAGAGCATGGATAACTGTAGCTAGGCTATCTCTGTCCAGATAAGGACGTAGTTGGTATATCAGCCTAAGCTGATAAAAGGTGCTCCGTGCCACCGAGTTGACCTGTGCCTCAAGTGACAGTTGGGGATCCAAGAGCACCCCCAAACTACGAACCTGATCCTTCAGGGGGAGTGCAACCCCATCCAGAACTGGTTGAATATCACTTAGCCGGGCAGACAAACCACCCACTAACAGTACCTCCGTCTTATCTGGATTGAGTCTCAGTTTATTAGCCCTCATCCAGTCCATTACTGTGTCCAGGCACTGATTCAGAACAGCCACTGCCTCACCTGGATTAGATGAAAAGGAGAGATAGAGCTGGGTGTCATCCGCATATTGATGACACCTCAGCCCACACCTCCGGATAACCTCTCCCAGTGGTTTCATGTAGATGTTAAACAGCATAGGGGATAAAATAGAGCCCTGTGGCACCCCATGGCATAACTGCCAAGGGACAGAGCAGTAATCGCCCAGCACCACCTTCTGGAATCGGCCGCCCAAGTAGGATCGGAACCACTGGAGTGCAGTGCCTCCAACTCCCAACCCAGACAACCTATCCAGGAGGATACCATGGTCGATGGTATCAAAAGCCGCTGAGAGGTCCAAGAGAATCAACAGGGTCGCACTCCCCCTGTCCCTCTCCCGGCAGAGGTCATCCCACAGGGCGACCAAGGCAGTTTCCGTTCCAAAGCCAGGCCTGGATCCAGATTGAAATGGATCTAGATAGTCCGTTTCATCCAAGAGTGCCTGGAGTTGACCAGCAACCACCCGCTCAAACACCTTGCCCAGGAATGGGATATTAGCTACCGGCCTATAGTTATTAACATCATCTGGGTCCAGGTTAGGCTTTTTGAGGAGTGGCCTAATTGCCACCTCTTTCAAAGAGGCCGGCACCACTCCCTCTCTCAAGGAGGCGTTTACAACCTCCTGGACCCTTATCTCAATATATTTTCTGCTATTCCGGGTAGAGCAAGAGCTTATGTCAGGTTCGCCTTCCACATAAGCAACACAAGAAATTAAATTCTTATTAAGCAACTTGGAAATGTTTAGGCTAGACTCTAGAGGGTACCGCTGAAGTACCTCTGAATTACCTTGGAACATTTTGTGTAGAAAAGTATCTCCCTATCATACAAACTTTAAAAGCAGACAACTTTTAGTAGAGCTTAAAGTACCCCCAGCCAAATACCTAAGAGCCATAGGAAAAACTTACTGTATTTCCATTATTATTCTGGTAGCCTAAGAAAGGGGGAGAGAATGATAATTATGGTATAGAACAGCCGTCCCCAACCTGGAGCCCTCCAGATGAGTTGGACTGCAACTCCCATAATTCCCAGTCAGCATGGCCAATTGGAATGATGGGAGTTGCAGTCCAGCACATCTGGAGGGCTCCAGGTTGGGGAAGGCTGGTATAGAAAGTCCGCTGCTGCCTCCTCTTCCGTTTCATTGGCTCATAGAGACGGCTCTACCAGTATCGTTTTGTTGGAGTTTGTGTCTGAAACGCCCCCCCCCCCCAAATGTAGAAGCTACTATGTTGGAAAAGGCTAGTTTTCAGGCCATCACAGTGGGTTGGTAAATCTCACGTTGGAACAGCGCCATACAAATGCCTCTGCCCCATGCCAGAAATGTGCCAAAGAATCCGCTCCATTATCCCTTCCGTTCAGTGCCACTGCACTTTTGCCATGCGTGTTGCTCTTCAGTCTACCACTAAATTTGCTTTCTGAACTCCTTTTCTGAGAAGAGAAATTTTAAACTCCTTGTGATAGAATTTAGAGCTGTTGCCTCAAAGTAATATTAGTAATGTTCAACCAAGCTCCTTCTTTACTCTTGGTTTTTTGCACTGTAGGGATCAAAACTGGAAATTCCTCTCTGGTTGGCCAAAGGCTTGTATGACAACAAACGGAGGATTCTTTCTGTGGAGCTGCCAAAGATTTACAAAGAGAGCTGGCGGACGGTGTTCAATGCTGATGCCAATGTGGTGGACCTGCATAAATTGGGGCCCTACTACTATGGATTTGGCTCCCAACTGCTGAACTTTGACAGTCCTGAAAATACTGAAGTAGCTCAGACTATATTGCAGGTAAAACTCTGACTTGCCAGGAGACCTCTGCCCCCTGCTGCTGCTGCTGCTATCCTTTCTGTCTGCTTCTCAGTGTGCAGCTGGTCTCTTTCTGTACTGCACGGCTGGAGAGCTGCAGATGTTCTGCTCCAACCATCCCACCCAACCCCAACCACTCACTTGGGCTTTTCTGTCTGTAGTAAATTGGGCCATTCTGGTATTTCTGGAGCACAGAAAAAGAGGGGGTCTGCTAGATAGGACAGCGGTTTGGTCTGCTAGGCCTATGCCCTATCTGTGCTGTACTACAGATTGGCCCAGTTCAGACATAATGCTAAAGCATGGCTTGGTATTATGGGAACAGGCCTGGGGCTCATGCGCTCTTCTCTTCCCTTTCCCCCTCTATACGCACAAGGAGATCAAAAGCTGTGCTTGCTTTAGAAATTGTGGCTAACTTGGGAGTTGTTTGACTTGAAAATGATGGCTTCCAAGTCTGGTTACATTTGGAATTTTTCTGTTGACTTGATAGGTTTTATTAGATTTCATTGTCTTTGAATGTGGGTTATTATATTAAGCTAGAGAACGAACCTGACTTGGCACTTCAAGTAAATTTACACAGATGTCAGAATTGGATATATGATGCCCACTGAGTGAAGCCACGCCTACTGGCACACCTAGGCACAGCCCCTGCCGTGGTATGCCCCTGTAGCTTCTAGGGGGGGGTCTGTCCACTCCTTTCCCATGAGGGGGCTGCCCCACAGCAGGGAGGAGGGGGCAGCTACATAACTATTCATCTCCCCTGGTTTCAAACTGTATTATCAGCTGCAAAGCTATGCAGTACAGTAATACCTTGGATTACGAGTAACCCGGTACGCGAGCTTCTCATAAGACAAGCAAAATTTTAACATAACTTTCAGTTTGAAAGACGAGCAAGTCTTGCAACACGAGCCACATGCTCTGCCGGCGCCTCGCACTTAATGTGCCGGCTCCCTGTCAGGGAGCCCCATGGAAGCGCTGCGCGCCTACTCGCTCGTTGCCTCCCACTGCTTGCCTAGCCGGCAGGGAGCCCCATAGAGGCGAGGCATGGCCGCTTGCTCTGCGGGTGCCCTGCGCTGCTGCGCCAGCTCCCTGCCCGGGAGCCCCGTGGAGGCGATGCGGCCTCGCCTCGCCTCCACCGGGCTCCCAGGGAGGGAGCCGGCACAGCAGTGTGGGGTGCCCGCAGAGCGAGCGGCCGTGCCACGCCTCCATGGGGCTCCTGGGCAGGGAGCCAGCACGGAAGCGCAAGGTGGAACGAATCATCTGAGTTTCCATTATTTCTTATGGGGAAACTCGCTTTGATATACAGCTGTAGTAGTGGATTTCCCGCATTGACAGCGGATAGGACCAGATTACCTCTGTCATTACCTCTGGAGAGGGTTCAGAGGAGGGCAACAAGGATGATGAAGGGACTGGAAACAAGGTCCTACGAGGAGGGACTGAAAGAACTGGGCATGTTTAGCCTGCAGAAGAGGAGACTGAGGGGAGATCTGATCGCACTCTTCCAGTACTTGAAGGGATGTCACACAGAGGAGGGCCAGGATCTCTTCTCGATCATCCCAGTTGGCAGGACACGGAATAATGGGCTCAAGTTACAAGAACCCAGATTCCAGCTAAACATCAGGAAAAAAATTCCTGACTGTCAGAGCAATAAGACAATGGAACCAACTACCTAGGGAGGTGGTGGGCGATCCCGCTCTGGAGGCATTCAAGGTGCGGCTGGACAGCCATCTGTCGGGGATGCTTTGACCTGGATTCCTGCACTGAGCAGGGGGTTGGACTCGATGGCCTGGTAGGCCCCTTCCAACTCTACTTTTCTATGATTCTATTCTATGAACTAGAGAAAGTCAACACCCAGCGCAGGCAGTGCTCTTTTCAGCCAAATGCTGCTGGTTGTTCTTGCATCTCTTGCAGGGGGTGCTGGTGGTACAGTAGGCTAATGCCTGTATGGGGACCAACCAACATGTCACCAAGTTGTAAGCAGGCTTTTTAAAAAACAACAAACATTGGAACAATAAGAAATACACAAAATAAATAATAAGACTTCTACAAAAGCAAATACTATCTCATTCTGCTGGCTTTTGAGTCCTTCAGAACTCCTTGTCAGGGTGGCTGCCGGGCAAAAGAGGAGGGTGGTGGTGCAGGCAGGAGGGTAGACATTGCCCGAGCATGGTGTTGTTGTCTAAAAATCTGCAGTTTACAACAGTCTTCTTGAAGGAGTCGTGCAGATGTAATTCGCGTAGCCTCACTAAGTGGCGGGCAGGTTTCACAACGCGCACAGGGGGGGGGGCTACTGGGATAAAGAAGCAAAAATTCCCCCTTCTAAAAATATATATAACCTCGTACTTATCCAATCCTTTCTTCAGCACTAATCAGACAAATAGATTCCTTGTGAGGCAGAGAGTAGAAGAGAAGCATGGTGGTCTTTATTAGTAACGCTGGATATTAATTTTAAGTGGTGCATTAGGTCCAGAATCAGTAGAAGCCAGTTTGAACCGTATTACCTGGTAGTTGGAGGCAAGTAACCTCCAAAAGGCAAGTCCCATCCACAGGTGGTAGAAGATAATTTACCTCTGGTTCTAAAATCCCTCTCCTGGATAACTAAATGCAGTATTGTCCACTATACACACAAATTGGAGGTAGCCATGTTGATCTATTAGAAAAAAATCCGACACAGTATGTTAATACCTTTATTAGGGCCAGTCAAAATATCACTGTAGTGCTACTTATCTCCACTTTTCTCAGGTTGCAGAGAAAGGCACTGGAAAGCTGATCTTTACCATCACTTGATACAAAGCAGTACCTTAGACCCTGCCTCTAAGCTGGCCATACACAACGCGCTTCAAATGCATGAGTGCTGTTCCGCTAGCTTCTGATGTTCTTTGAATGAAATGTAGTGAGAGTAATGAAGGCTTAATGAGTGGTGAAGGTGCTAATGGCTCCTTAAGGGGACTTGAGTCACTTCTGTTTAAAACCTGGGCCCCAGGTGGAATGAACAGTGTCTATACCGCTAGCCCAGCGGGCCAGGGATGATGGGGATTGGTGTAGTCGAATGCAGTTGGAGGGCGCCAGGTTGAGGAAGGCTGCACTAAACTATTGGGACTTGGTTGCTGACAAGAAAAGCTTTATGTGTAGACCGAGTGGAAGCTTAGGAGAGGGCTGCTTGAAATGCTATCTAGTGTGTGGCAGAAAATGGCCTAGATGCTGCTGTGCCCCAAAATCATGAAGCCATCTAGCCGTGCCACTCGGCGGCGATGCCATAACTGTAATCTGGCCTGTGTGTGGCCACCAGAGATGCACAGCTTGGACTCTCTCTAGCTGCAAAAGGTACTAGCCACTTGCCTGTGGGGCCAAAGAGGACGTCTTCCATTCTAAATAACTCTGTTTCCCTTGCTAGACATTTATTGGCCGTTTCCGCCGCATCATGGACTCCTCTCAGAATGCTTTCAATGAGGACACATCTGCGTTGGTGGCCCGGCTGGATGAGTTGGAGCGAGCCTTATTTCAAGCTGGCCAGAAAGGACTCAATGACTTCCAGTGCTGGGAAATGGGTCAGGCCTCCCAGATCACAGTATCCAGCCTGATCCAGAATTACAAGAAGAGAAAATTTACTGACTTGGACAGCTGAGAGCGTGAAGGGCTCAGGAGACCGGGGGGGGGGGGTGGCATTTGCTGGGGTTTCTGGTCATGTGAAAGACAAATGGGGAACAAAAATTCTTCCTGGTAGCATCGTGAGATTGCACCAGAGTATATATTCCTGAGGAATGTTGGCTGACATCACACACTCTCATCACACATCATTTACACTCTCTTTGCTTGAGGATCTGCTAAGAGTGTTCATTTATGTATAGCATGTTTAGGGTACGAAGTGCTTTTCACTTCTTGATTGCAGCTATTGTCCTTGGGGCACACCATGACCATTAAAAGCAATTTAACTCTGGTTTAAGCTTCTTGTGTAGATGGTAACCATAGGCTAAGTCAACATTGCGGATGACACAAAGTTGGGTGGAACAGCTAATACTCTGGAAGACAGAAACAAAATTCAAAGCGATCTCTATAGGCTGGAGCGCTGGGGCGAAAACAACAGAATGAAATTTAATAGGGATAAATTCCAAGTGCTGCACCTAGGGAGAGGTTAGGCCTCTTCTTGAGTACTGCGTCCACTTCTGGGCACCACACTTTAAGAAAGATGTAGACACACTGGAGAGGGTTCAGAGGAGGGCAACAAGGATGATAAAGGGACTGGAAACAAGGCCCTATGAGGAGAGACTGAAAGAACTGGGCATGTTTAGCCTTCAGAAGAGGAGACCGAGGGGAGATATGATCGCACTCTTCCAGTACTTGAAGGGTTGTCACACAGAGGAGGGCCAGGACCTCTTCTCGATCATCCTAGTTTGCAGGACACGGAATAATGGGCTCAAGTTACAGGAACCCAGATTCCACCTTTTCTACGATTATATTTTCATGCAGCAAAAGTTGCAGGCTTTTGAAACTTGCAGGGTTCTTTTTCATTGAGTCCTTATGTGTCAGGCACCTGGTTGCTCAGGAAACCAAAGCTCAACATCAGTTTAGTAGAAGAGATCCAGAACAGAGGCAGGTTGCAGGAGCCGCTGTCCTTGCCTGCCCCAGGGCCAGCACCTTGATTTCAGTTTAAATAGTATTTTGATGAGTGGGATTTCTGAATGGCTGTGCTATTCTTAATGGCTGCATAGTTCTTACAGGAAGCAATCACAATCTGGTAAGATGTAGTTTACCCTACAGGTCATTGTGGAAAACGTTCTTAATTGTTGCTCACAAATATTAGAATTTGTATCTGGTCTACATTCTATAGCAGGGGTGCAGAATCATAGGCCTGGGGGCCAAATCCAGCCCTCCTGAAGCCCCGGTCTGGCTCTTGGGGGTTCCCCAGATTGCCATGCCCCCTCCCCCGCTGATCATTTGGTGGTTTCCTGGTTTTTGTGCCATTTTTTCCCCATTCTAAATGGTTGAAATCCCTCTGCTAAGACTTAGTCACTGGCAGTAAGAGCTTTAAGCTAAAATATGCTGGTAATTTTTTGTTTTTATCTCCCTTCCTTTTGTCTTGAGCCCTGCTTGCCACTGGAATGCAGCCCACAAGAGCTGCTCCGAAATGGAGTTCCTCCCTTGGGCTGGAAGAGGTTCAGCACCTCTTCTCTATAGAGTTAGTTTACCTGAAACCAATTCTAGGTTCAGTTTTGAGGAAGGCATTCTCTCCAGAGCCCAAGCAGAGTGTCTCCGCAGAAGAGGATGCCTTAGCCATTGTCTTTTCTGGCCTATCTGACTGGGCAGCAATGGTGGACTCCAGAAATCCTGGAGTAAAGGCATTTTTCAGGCAATAGGACAGGAAGTGGAGTCAGTAGAAAGTTATAGAGTGTGAAGAAGAGAGCCTTTGCGGGTTCATAGACACACACACACACACACACACACCCTCATGTGTGAACCGGCTAAAGGCTGGGGGTGGGGTGTGCATAGTTCCTCTAGAAGGGATGGTGCCTGGAAGTCTGGAGGAGCCAGGCTGAGGGCTTTCATATGCAGATGTAGTTCAGGCCCAGTAAGCCATGAGGCATGACTCATGAGCCTCCCTCATCCTGACTGGCCAGGTGAAGTGCATTATGATTGGCTAAGAGGCAGCAGAGCTACAGGGAGGAAGGGAGGGGGGGAAAGGTATATTTTCCAAAGCGTGGGTTTTGGTCTTTGTTCTACCCGGCTGTGGTAATGGCGGTAAGCCAAGGACCCCAGGCAGCTCCTGGTGAAATTAGCTGGATTGAGGGCTCTAGTAAAGGCAAGCCTTGTGGGAGTTTTACCCATCTCGGACCTTCGGGTAGGTGTGGCAATCTCCCTCGGGCAGCGAGGCTGTGCTGGATTTAACCCTTGAAGAGAACGCCCTCAGGTAACAGGTGTGTGCCTGGGAGATATTAAGGAATCAGGTTTTATTGTTTTGCAGCTTTACTGTGTACTAAAGTGTCTCTCTCTTTATTTTGTGTGCTTCTCTCATTTCCCTAATCTTGTTGTAAAATGCTACCAGAATAAACCTTGTCCTGGTTTTACCCCACATGGTGTTTGTGGATCGCTCTGCTTGGTTCAGTATCTAAATCCAGGTTACAGAATTAAAGGCGAGTCCCTGAACAGAGATTCAAGTAGGGTTGCAGACAGCTGAGGCTGGCAATCTGGTACCTTGAGATCTCAGGGGGTCTTGGTTCCTTTTCAGGGAGGAAAGGGTGGGGGTGTGGCGGGCCAGCCAGCCCCCCCCTTCCTCCACATAGAGATTATGGGGGGTTGGGGTGGGTAGAGAGATCTTCCTCTGGTTTCTCTTTTTGAATTTTTACACATCTCACCTCCTGGAGGGAACCAAGAGCATGGAGGTGGCTTGGGAGGCCTCTTCAGGCTCCGTCCAAAAGATGCCTTAATAAAGAATAGAACTGCTGCAACTCTACCTCAGGATGGGGGAGACAGCCTGGAGCGGGAAGGAAAGGGGTGCCGGCGGGCAGGCGGGGGGTTCTTAGGGGTGCCTTTGTACATTGGGTCTCCAGTACAAAAATTCATTTTAAATGAGGCGTGCTCATTTATTTTTTTAGCGTTTTATATCCTAGCTTTCCGCTAAAAAAAACTCTGGAGGGCGGCTTCTGGCTAGAGCAAATAGCAAAAAAACTGTGAAAAGCCCCCAAGGCAAAAGCAAGCCACGTCAACAGGGCAGCCGTGGTGAGAGAGCGACAGAGGGCGAGGGCTCATGGCTCTGAGAAGCCCGGGCTCCAAGGCTGCTTGAGCAGGGGCGTCTTGAACCCGGGCCTGTCTGCTCTTAACGCGCCCAACCAGGGCCTCCCAGCATGCCTTGCTTCTAATCCAGCAGGGCCCCCTTCAGGAGGAGCATGCGTATGGGGGGGGGTAGGGCTGCCCTTGACTGGCTCTCTCCTTCTGCCCTTTCTTGTCTCAGTATGGCTGACTCCCCACCCCCCCGAAAAACCGCCTTTGCCTCCTTCCCCAAGGCCTCTCCTTCCTCTCCAGCAGAGGTAATTCTGAGCCCCCTTTGGGGCTTGGGACGGCTGTTGCGCCTAAATATTTCTGCATTTGTATTTGGAAACATCCCCCACCCTTCTCCCAGGTTTGCTCCGTTTTTATCCCCACCGCAACCCTGGTAAGGTGAGTTGGAGTTGAGAAAAGAACGCAGATTTCCTTGGTGGGTTTTGTGGCCCAGGGAAAAGCTGCAGACCCATCAATGGTATCGCACTGCACTATCCTTCTCCAGCCCGGGGGAGGCCCTCCAGATGTGTTGGGACTACAATTCCCATCACCCCAGCCAATGGTCAGGAATTCTAGGCGTTTAGTTCAAAAACATCTGGAGGCCAGGCTGGGTGGGGAAGATCCTATACTATAGAATGAAGCCATCAGCCGAACTTGACAAACAGGGAAGGAACTCGAGCGCTATGACAACCATGACCTAACAGTGGTCGATTCTGCAGCGTTAGAGCATGGCAGAATAAAGGGGACACGCCCCTCCCCAGCCAGCGCTGTCCAATAATGTCAGAAAGCAGGAGGTCACGAGAACAGGCCAAGAGTTCAATGGTAAAAGGAGGGAAAGTGTGGGCCTGATCTTGGCAGAATTAACTTGGAAATGTTATTTCCCACATTTCCAGTGGGGAGGCTCACAAGAAAGAGATGCTTTCTGGAAGGAGCAGGACATGGAATTTCTAGGAAGACCACCAGAAGAAGAAAGCCAGCCAACCCAGGGCAGTTTCTCAGGAGAATTAGCCATGGATCCTCAACCCATCTGTAATATCGGTTGGCTTGAGTGATTGACTCCTCAAACCACTGTGGGAGGAAAGACATCCCCAGTGGCCCCCAGACACACCATGACCCTCTTGTCCAGAGGTGTAGAGCCGGGGGGGGGGGGCAGATTCAATTTCTGAGAAGCTGAGAAGAATTTCTGAGAGCTGAGAAGCTCTCAGGGGCTGCCTTCCAGGTGGTGGGCGGGGCTGAAGACAAAGGGGGTGGGGCCCAAAAAATACCAGCATAGTGTCGCTTAAAAGCTCGCACTGCCAGTACCTAAGCCTTCGGGGAGCCAGTTCAACCCTCTAGGGTGGGAGCGAAATGGCACAAAAGCCAGGAAGCCACCAAAGCATCAGTGGGTGGGGGCTGGGGCAGGGGGCGTGGCCATCTGGGGGGAAAAAAAACCCCAGAGCTGGATTGGGACCTCAGGCAGGCCAGATTTGGCCCAGAGGCCCAGCAGCTGAGCTCTAGTCGCCAACCACAATGGCTCTCTAACGGGGCAGCCCCACCGTTGGGCAGAATGGACACTTCTCCAGCAGCAGATGCTGGTGGGCAGTGAGTGGCAGGCAAGGGGTGGAGGACGGAGCTGTGTGCCACTCGGTCTGCCCTGCACCTCCTAAGATAGCCGGCTGCCCTCGTGGCGTGGTGGAAGGTGCGGTCTTGTCGGCGCCAGTGTTGAAGTACGAGTCAACTGCCTGCCTAGTCCACTTTTGTATGTTGAGGGGCTGGGTGGGGGAATGCCGTCCTTGCACTTCGCCTCAGGCGGCAAAATGTCTTGGGCTGGCTCTGCTCTCTGAACCAGTGGGTTTTAAAGGGAACTCTTTCCCACATTGACTGGTCTTCCAAAAAATCCTGCACATTACCCTAGAACTCCAGTTTGATGTTGCGAGAATGGTGGGACACACCGCTTTTTTCACAGCCTTCCCCAGATGTTGGTGCCCTCCAGATGTTGAACTACAATTCCCATAACCCCAAGCCAGCATCGCCAACACTGCTGGGACCTCACCATTGACCCACTCGCACGGAGAGCGTGGCCAAGAAGTACACCCCCAAGTCTCCCCTGCTGCACCTGTGCACCGTCGCGAGCGGAGAATGCCACGGAAGGCCGGCTGCCCCTCGCTGGGCAGCGGGTCCACCATTACTGTGTGCTGCACCGAGAAACCCCAGAAGACACTCCGAAAACCCACTGCTCTCAAGCAGCCAACCACGTGTGTGTTTTATAATACTGCACGAATCAAAGGTTTCTGGGATAAATGGACCGCTGGCAGCTTTTCCAAGGACACTCCGTTTGCTCCTCCAATGGGGCGGATGGAGCTGGGCTAGCCAGCCAGCCAGACTGGCGGCTGCTGCTACTGAGGATGATGGGATTGCTGCTAAAGGTTCTAGGGAATAGCTGAATTTGCCTCTTCTTGACAGGGATGTTGTTGGCAGGCCTGCTCCTTCGGTACTTGTCCATCCTGCCCTCTTCTGTGGCTGGTGAGTGATGCTTCGGGGTCTGGTCTTGCAGCAAAATTTGGCCATGGGAGGTGGAGCTACTACGGGAGGAGCCCTCTATGCCCCTGGGATGCAGGAGGACGCAGAGCCGTAGACGAAGGCATCGGAACGGAGATGGGGACATGACATCACGAATGGCACGTGGCTATGGGTGACAAGAACACAAGGGCAACCCTGCTGGATCAGACCAAAGGCCCCCCCTAGTCTAGCGGTCTGTTCACATAGTGGCCAACCAGATGCCTCTAGGAAGGCCCCCCGAGGCAGGGCAACACCAGTGCCAGCTCCAGGTTTCGGAGGGTCCCTCGGGCAGGGCACCCTCCGTGGGGCCCTCCCTCAGCGAGTCTGCCTCCTCACTGCCATGGTCATCAGCTGCTCTTGCTCCCGCTCCCGCTCCCGCTCCCGCTCCCGCTCCCGCTCCCCCTCCTCCTCCTCCTCCTCCTCCTCCTCCTCCTCATGGCTCCCACTTGCTTCCTTGGCAGGCAGAGGGCCAGTGAGCAAGCAGGCCGGGGCATCTCCTGCTCCTCCTCGCCATCACCATCGTCTGGGCCGGAGAGAGAGGCAGGAGAAAAGCAGGCTGCTACGATAAAGAGGAGGAGCAAGTCTAGGGGGCTCTTGCCAGGGCCCCCCTGCTGCGGTGTGGGCCCTCGGGAGGCGACCGACCGACCGTGCCTCGCCTTGACGCTGGCCTGAACAGCACCCTCCTCCTCGCGTTCCCTGCAACGGGCGTGCTTGCAGACCACTCTGCTCCTGATCCATGCCGGATTCAGTGGCCAGAATGCCAAATAGTGCAATCTGAATTAGCAACCCAAGCGATGTAGACTGTTGCACTTGGTGCAGGCCCCTCCCACTTCCAACTGCCAAAACATTTTTTCAGAATAGATTCACAGGTGCTCTGTGACTCTTACAGCAGTTTCCCTTCAACCCAGAGAGTTGCGGCAACTTTGCCAAGGCTACCCAATGAGCTTCCCAACGTGGCCCCTCACACCAAACCGTTTCTACGCTGTGCCAGGTGGTTTGCGCATTTCCCCAAACTTTGGCTTTTCTCGTGCAAAGGGTTGGGGCTTGCACAACATCACTGGGTAGCAAGTGCTGGAGGGTGAGTGAACACAGCGTGTGGAGTGGAGCAAATGCATGCTCCTCCTGGAAGCCCCGCTGCCCCCAAGGCTTTGCCTGCTGCCACCCTGAAGTCTTCTGGGATCTCTTCTCTTATCCAGATTTTTTCGATGAGTTTATGAAGATGTTGTACAAGTTCGGGGGCCCCTTCTTTAAAGATTTCTGCAGGAATCCCATCTGGTCCACTAGCTTTGTTGTTCTTCATTTGATTTATAGCTTTTTTTACTTCATCCAGTGGTGTCCTGGAAGCAGAGCTCACAGGGTTGGGGCACAGGGACTCTTTGATGAACCGGGCCAATGCCATTGTCTGCTGCCGGCCCACCCCGGCCACCAGGCTCAGGCTTCCCTGTTCCCCCTGAGCTCTTAGCTCTAATCCACACGGTAGCTGGGGAGGGTGAGAAGAAGTGGATTTCCCCAGCAACAATAGATTGTAATGAGCCCTCCCCCTTGTAATGCAAAGTATTTTGGAGTGACCTAGTATTGAAAGGGCAGTTCAGAAGACCCGCCAGCTTTACAAAAGACCAGACCCTGGCGGAGCTGAAAACTGCTAGAACTGATTTGCTGATGTGGATCAACACAGCAGCCTGAATTTTTGGACCTCCTCAGGGCCGTGGCTATCCGGACTCACTGTCATGAGGAGTGCCCGCAAGTAAAAAATTTACCACCACACCACTGGCTGCCTTGTAGGCGGGGGCTCTTCTTTTCCCGTTCTCTGGGTATCCGAAGCTTCCCTGGTCACTTCTGCACTGGAGGACACATTCTGTGTCCTGAGCACAACCGGGCTTCTGGACCTTCTGCATATAAACAAGGGAAAGGAGGGGGGAAATGTGGAGATCAAGGTGGACCCCAACAGACCTTGATGAATGACGTTCACTTCTCCCCCCCCCCCCATTGGTGTAGGCAGTGGCATGCAAGACCGCTTTGCTCCCACAAGCCCTACACGAGAGTTTGCGGCTGTAGGTGAACTCCCTTGGGTGGTGTCTTTGCGGGATCTCCACGACAACCATGTGGCGTTCGGCTCCATCCTGAGCAAACACTGGATACTAAGCGCAGCCTCTGAGTTCCTGAACAGGTAGGTGCCAAGGTGGAGGATGCTACACAAATAAGACGCACCTGGGCTAATGCCTGCAGATGGAGCTGATGTTAAAGACACTGTCAAAAGGTGGGCGTGTCTGCAGGCAGGAATTCTGGTATCTTTTGCGCATGGGGGGAATGGGGAGGAGTAAGACTGTGCAGCCGGTGAGAAGGTAGACTCACTGAGGGAGGGGACCCTCAGAAACCTGGAGCCAGCACTGGGAGTGGGTCGGAGCAAGGAGCATGTCTTCTCCCAGTCCGCTTATGCGGGCAGCCCTTCCTCTTTGCTTCCACTCTTTTTGCCTCCAGGACCCAGGCCTTGGCCCTGCTTGGTGTCCCAGGTCTGAAGGGGCACAAAAGGCACTTGCTCCCCATCAGCACCATCGTCCCGCATGAGGCCTTCGATGAAATCACCCTCACCCACAATGTTGCCCTCTTGAAGACAGACACCCCACTCCAGTTCAGCGAGACCGTGCAGCCCATCTGCTTCCCCTACCAAAACTTCCCCGTGACCACTCTGGAGAACTGCTTGCTAGCGGGATGGCTGCATCCTCACACAGGTGGGCTAATTTTGCACCTAGGTGTTCACCTTTCAGCAGGTACAGCCTTCGCAGATGCTGCTTAAGAGCAAGCCCAAGGAGGTGACAATTCACCCCTTTTGTCATTGATTGCATTTGTAGTTGGCTCTTGCTACAAAGACTGCTCATGGTGGCATATTTGGTGCTGGTCCTATTGTTGCCTTACAAATGATGTGACGTGATGTTTACTCCAGGGTAGGGGTGTTGAGCCTCAGGCCCCTGGGCCAACATGGCCCTCTGGGGTTCCCCAGGCAGCCATAACCCCCTCCCCTGGCCCCGCCACCTTTCCCCGGCAACCAATTGTTTGGTGGTTTCCCGACTTTTCCACGTCCCCGCCCCATTCTAAAAGGTTGACATGCCTCTCCTGAGGCTTCCTCACTGGCACGAACTGTAAGCTACAAGAGGCTTGTATTTCTGAAATTCGGCCCTGTCCCCTTTTACCTTTGGCCCCTCCCACCACTGGAATGCGGTCCCCAGAGCTTCTCCAGAATTGAATTTGGCTCTTGGGCTGAAAGGTTTAACACCCCTGCTCTAGGGTTTACTCCAATGTGAACCTGAATCCCTCTGATAGTCTGATTAATACACATCCACTGACCTTCTAGAGCTGGGAAAGATGCCTTGTATGTGGCTATTTTAACATCTGAATGCTTCCTTTGTTCAATTATGGCACTTTGCCCCTCCGACTGGCCTATGCACTAGGACTGGTAATTCTTGAGGGAGCCTGTCAAGATAGGAAAACAGAAATTTTCTCACTCTCAAACAAGTCCTAGTTTGAGTGCACAAGCACACTCTCTCTGCGTTCTGGAGAAGGGCCTTGGTGGGCCAGTGTAGTCCCTCTTCAGAATGTTGCTGCTTCTGATTGGCTTCAGCAAATCTCAGAAGATTAGGACAACAGAGGCATAGATACAGAGGAATGAGCTTCCATAAATGTCCTCAAGCCTGATCTGCAATTTATTTAGCCTGTTTTCCCTCTCATGGTAATGGGGTTGTAGCCTGGCCCACCCCACCCCCACCTTGATCTCCTAGCCCTGGTAAACTGCACCCCCTCTCATGTTTGGGGGCACAGGCACACCACAGACATCCAGCAATTCAAGGTACGTTTTACAGCACTGAAGATTCTATTGGATTACATCAGCCTTCCCCAACCTTTGGCCATTCTAACTGGGAATGATGGGAGTTGCAGTCCAACACATTTGGAGGGGACCTGTTTGGGGAAGGCTGCATTACATAGGCCATTAATCTGATTTAAACACGTTGCAGACATTCTGTCAGAAGCAATTTTCAGAGGCTAGCGAGATCATGTGTTTTACCCACCACGCTCTGGTGGTACTTTGGAGAGCTACTCCCTCACCATCTTCGCTAGAAGGCTAAAAGATAAATGCACCTTTTAGCAAAGGAGGGGGAGGATGAGGAACAGGACAGTGCGTGTTGTGTTCAGTTGCCAACTTAGACCTGTAAAGATCTAAAAAGGCCAGCCCCTCTCATGCCGTGTTCTCTTGGTCCAGACAGGGAGTGGCTCTCTACAGAAGCTCTTGGTGGTGGATGTCGACCCATGTCCCCTGCACAGGATCATGACCACAGAGTGTTGCAGCCACAGGGAAGGTGGCAACGTATCTGGATGCCTGGTGAGGATGCCAAGTTCATGGGCTCATTTGGCATAACCACGTTTCATGCACCCAACTGGGTGTGCGTCCAGATGGAGAGCTAGCAGTAACAATCAGAAGGCGTTGGGCAGCTATTCTGTCTTTTCTTCCTCAATGGATTTCCAAAGTGAAAAAGAAAATGAAAGTGGTAGGAAAACACAGGAAGGTTTTCATGACATGAGTGGAAGACGACAACATCTGGACCCCCTGGAAAATTATGTGAATGAGGCAGGGAGATCATGGCACAATAAAAGCCTCATCTGGAAGCAACCCCATGACAGTTTAAAAAGGTGACATTTCCCCATTCTTCCAAACTAGTTCTTTTTAGTGACTGAGAACACTTCAGCAAAGATGTATTGGAAGCATGGAAGATGTTCCACCCTGTGAACACACAGGACTAAGGCTGGCATTGTTTTACAAAGGACAGGTGCAAATCTGTCAATTCCTAAGTGGCATTTCCATGCATTGGTAACAAAAAAATAATAGTACTACCAGAAGCCAGTAGGTGCTCTTGGAACTGCACCCTCAGGTATGGGAGCTTCTTACCTGCATGTATAATTCTGAGGTCTGGAAAATGGGCAGGGGAGGGGCCTGGGTTAAATGATCCAGCTCCTCCAAGATCCATGTGTGATTTCAGGTTCACATCTACATTCGCCCTGAAGCTCTCTTGGGTCAGCCACGATCTCTCAACCTATCCTGCCTCACAGGGTTGTTGTGAGGATAAAATGAAGTAGAGAATCTTCTACTGCACCCTGAGCTCCTTAGAGGGAAGGCAAGATAGAAAGACACTGAAAGTACGGTACGGTAATTCCACAGCCAGGGCAGGCCTTTGCTGGGGCATCAGAGTCGTCCTTTTTGCAAGCTTCCTTCTGACTTTTAGGATGATTGGATGATTGGATGATGGGGACTCGGACTCCAGGACTCGACTCGTGAGTCGGACTGAGTCCCCCCTCTGACTCGACTCAGACTCGAGTCCCAATATTTTTAATGGGACTCGAGACTCGACTTGGGACTCGAGACCAAGGACTCGTGTTCCAAAATCGTGTTCCTCAAATGCAACATGGATAGGTTTTGGAAAGTACAGCAAGTTTATTTTTTAAAATCATTTTCCTAAAATGCAACCTTTCAGACATTTTGGGTTTGGCTGCCTCTGCCTGCCTGCTTTGGGGTTCCCTGCCTCCTCTGCCTGTCTGGTTATTTTGGGTTTGTCTGCCTGGTCTGTTCTTGCAAAAATCAGTTGCAGAGTTTTGAAATAAAAAGGCACATTTGTGCCTAGAATTTATTTAAGCCACACATCTGAAATAGCCTTATTTTGTTGGGGGGAAAACCCATTGATTTTAATAGGGACTCGTGGAGTCAGCTTTGGGAGTGACTCATGACTCATGAGTCACCATTTTGGACCAAGGACTCGGACTCGAGACTCGGGTCCAAAGACTCGTGACTCGACTCATGACTCGAAACCAAGGACTCTTCAACATCCCTGATTGGTCATAACTGAGAGAGTGTCTGATTGCTTGGAAAGGCCCACAGGGAGCCTTGCAACAGCCAATTGTGGAGCTGGCATTTGCATGCCACATACATTTATTGGCTGTGAGCCCGTGTATGTATGATGGATGCTACAACCCAGCCTTTCCCAACCTGGTGCCCTCCAGATGTGTTGGGCTGAGCTAGTCCGACACATCTGGAGGGCACCAGGCTGGGGAAGGCTTCTGTAACCTGAGTCTCCAGGCACATGGTGGTGGAAGGCTGGAAGACAACATTTCATGTTCACACTGCACTTTGCTGAAGTTGGTTGACATCTGTCTACTTGTGAAGGTCCACATTGGCGGCAGATGAGTCATCATGAGTATCAAACACCATTTTGCTAGCTCCATCCACACATGAAAGATTAGTGGCACTTAGCAAAATGGCTGCTTAGGCCCCTGATGGAGCCTTTTCACCAGACCAATGAGCCAACGGCAAAGCCACCCAAGCAGCTTCTCACCCACATGATCAGCTCTTCCCTGGCCAGGTGTGAGCTGGCTGGCTTGCCTTTCCTTTTCTCAGGGGCATGGAGCTCCATATTTTGTCCTTACTTGTATTAGTTTTACTG
The DNA here is from genome assembly GCA_021292165.1 of Shinisaurus crocodilurus. Classification (NCBI taxonomy): domain Eukaryota; kingdom Metazoa; phylum Chordata; class Lepidosauria; order Squamata; family Shinisauridae; genus Shinisaurus; species Shinisaurus crocodilurus. Next base: position 387,870 of record JAHFWL010000454.1, read on the forward strand.
TATTTAATCATTTCTGCTGTTAGCTACCTTGAACTGCCCAAGGAAAGGCAGGCTCTCCCACTCTGGAGGCATTCAAGGTGCGGCTGGACAGCCATCTGTCGGGGATGCTTTGACCTGGATTCCTGCATTGAGCAGGGGGTTGGACTCGATGGCCTGGTAGGCCCCTTCCAACTCTACTTTTCTATGATTCTATTTCAAATCATAAAGTGATAATTCCCCTTTACTCAGCACTGGTTAGGCCTCATCTTGAGTTCAAGATTCTGGGCACCACACTTTAAGAAGGATGTAGACAAACTGGAGAGGGTTCAGAGGAGGGCAACAAGGATGATAAAGGGACTGGAAACAAGGCCCTATGAGGAGAGACGGAAAGAACTGGGCATGTTTAGCCTTCAGAAGAGGAGACTGAGGGGAGATATGATCGCACTCTTCCAGTACTTGAAGGGTTGTCACACAGAGGAGGGCCAGGACCTCTTCTCCATCATCCTAGTTTGCAGGACATGGAATAATGGGCTCAAGTTACAGGAACCCAGATTCCACCTGAACATCAGGAAAAATTTCCTGACTGCCAGAGCAATAAGACGATGGAACCAACTACCTAGGAAGGTGGTGGGATCTCCCAATCTGGAGGCATTCAAGGTGCAGCTGGACAGACATCTGTCAGAGATGCTTTGACTTGGATTCCTGCACTGAGCAGGGGGTTGGACTCGATGGCCTTGTAGGCCCCTTCCAACTCTACTTTTCTATGATTCTATGATTATATTTTCATGCAGCAAAAGTTGCAGGCTTTTGAAACTTGCAGGGTTTCTATGATTAACTGAATAATCCTTTTCTCTTTCAAAGGGACACTCAGGCAACCCGGTGATGTGCCAGGCAGTGGAGAACGAGGCAGTGGGTGCTGAAGGGAGTGCTGAGCAGGGGTGGCGCAAGATGCTACGGGCCCTTCCTTTACACCAGGGTGTCCTATTATGGTGACTGGATTGTGACCACCACAGCAAAATGGGGCGCTCCTGCCTCTCCCATCCCCAGCAGGAGGAGACATGTCAGCTTCAGGACTCCAGCAGAGATCTTTATCGTTGAGCCCTTCTTGGCAGGAGAGAGCACTGAACTCTTCAGATGACCACCCTGGCCCTAACCATACCGAGCAGCAGCCCAAAGAAAGCCGCCAAGATATCCCAGCCTGGCCGGCTGACCCGCAGGCCCAGCCTGCCCCTTTTTACTATGACTACTACAGCGGGGAGGAGCTCCCCATTTCCACAGCAAGGTTAGGGCAGCCGTGGGGCCTCAGAGGAGTCTTATCCGCAAGCCTGCTGCTCCATCTTCCGACCTGCTGGATGGCAGGTCAAGCCGCAGGCATCCCTGGGACAGCGTAGGACTGCACAGGACTCTTCATCTGCACAGCTGAGATGTGGTTACGGCCCCGTGGTGCTCGTCCATTGCTTTCCCCAAGAAAACAAACTCAAAACCCTCCTTAGGCGCCAGCTCCCCAGGCCCCGTTGATGTGAAATGACTCAAAAAAGAGGCCAATACAGTTGGATATGATTACTATAAAGTAACTCCTTTTATGGGAACAGAAAAGGGAAGGGGTCAACAACTGTGGGGGTCCTGGTGATATCCTGGTGCAAATGTCTCGCTGGCAAGAGAGGGCCAAAGGAGGCTGAGGAAGCGTGAGCCGTGCCAAAATGGTTCCCGCAGTCTTCCACGACCGACCGGGCTGCCAGACCCGCTGCAAATCCTCTTGGCCGATCGGTCTGCCTCGGTGGGTGCCTTGCTATGGGAGGAGAGTCTGCAGCTGCTGACTGGCCATCTTGGCCTTGTGCCAAACACTGTGGTAGCTCTGCAGGGCCATCTGCAAGACACAAGAGGTGGCGGATGAGAGCAGAGACAGACGCGGCACTCCCCACTTTCCCACCCTGGCCCCTCGCAGCACACCGGCTCCTCTACAGCAAGGCTGCAAATCTCGCTCTCCTGGGGCCCCGACCTGGGTCGCCTAGAGCAGGGCTCTCTGACCTTGGGTCCCCAGATGTTGCTGGCCTACTGCCCAGCCAGCATGGCTAATGGCAAGGGATTCTGGGAGCTGTAGTCCAGCAACATCTGGGGACCCAAGGTTGGAGAGCCCTGGCCTAGAGTGTCCTAAGTGCCCACCACCTTCTCCTGGCCCCACTGCCTTTCCCCTGGCTGCCAATCATTTGGTGGTTTCCCAACTTTTGCACACACTCCTGCCCCACCCTAAAAGGTTCAAATGTCTCTCCTAAGGCTGAGTTTCTGGCAGGAAGAGCTTGAGGCTGAAATATGCTGGTATGTTTGCCCCTCCCTCCCCCCCCCCATTGTAACGTGGGACCCGAGAGCTTCTCATAAATGAAGCTCAGCCCTCAGCCAGAAAGAGGTTCAACATGCCTGCGTTACAGAATGTCGTCTCCCTCTGCTTGTAACTGGGTCCCACTATCACCACAGTGCTGCTAGCAGCTCAGTCTGGGGCATCTAAGAAAGGAGAGACCATAGCCTAAGGGAATCATAGAAAAGTAGAGTTGGAAGGGGCCTACAAGGCCATCGAGTCCAACCCCCTGCTCAATGCAGGAATCCAGGTCAAAGCATCCCTGACAGATGGCTGTCTAGCCGCACCTTGAATGCCTCCAGGGTGGGAGAGCCCACCACCTCCTTAGGTAGTTGGTTCCATTGTCTTATTGCTCTGACAGTCAGTAAATTCTTCCTGATGTTTAGGTGGAATCTGGGTTCCTGTAACTTGAGCCCATTATTCCGTGTCCTGCAAACTGAGATGATCGAGAAGAGATCCTGGCCCTCCTGTGTGTGACAACCCTCAAGTACTGGAAGAGTGCGGTCATATCTCCCCTCAGTCTCCTCTTCTGAAGGCTAAACATGCCCAGTTCTTTCAGTCTCTCCTCATAGGGCCTTGTTTCCAGGGAGACGCCTGCAGGGTGGGATTTGCAGAAGTCCAGAAGAAACTAGTGCTGGTGTCAGCACTTGAGTGAGCTTGTGCACAGGAGTTCATAAGGGTAACCAGCTGGCAAGATGGACTCTGGGCAGAAACGGTTTCCCTACTACAATCTAGGCCACGGAAGGGCAGCCCCTTTTGGCCAAAGCTGGTGGGCCAGATGAGGTCAAGAGACGCCGAGCCCCACCCAGAAGCCTCACCCCCTCCTGTGACATCATGTGCCCCCCCCTGCCCATTCCCCCCCCCATGCTGTGCAGAAAGGGGCTCAGCCAGCTCCTGCAAGTGCCGCCTGAGGCAGGTGCTTCCTTCCCAGGCCCCTCGGCATCCCCAAGTGGGACACCAATGGTGCAGGAAGGGAACTGGCTGCAGCTTGTGGGGCCTGCTCCGGCAAGCACCAGCTGTGTCAAGAGGCTCCTTCCCACACTGCTCGCATCCCAACCGGGGCACAAGTCGCGCAGGAAGAGACTCGGCAGGGCTGGCAGGAGCCAGTCGTGCCGGCCCTGGTTATCCCCAATCGGAGACTGGATACAACATGGGTGTTCCTCTCCCCCTCAAGCCTCCGTGCCAGGGGACGGGGCTTGGGGACGGGGCTGCGAAGAGCTCCCAGCCTACCGTGGGCCAGACTGGGCACTTCCATGGGCTGGGTTAGGCCTGAGCGCCCGAGGCTGCCCTCCCCCGATCTAGGGCTGAATCTCTGATGGGGGAGGAAGGGAGGCAGCCCCTCTTCAAGATGGGATATGTTTAAGCACCACGGCGATATTCATTTCCAGATCCCCTCCACCACCAGGCCACCCAAGAACCCTTTTCTAATAGGGAATTTGACTTGCACGGTGGCTCTTGGCTGCGTCGTGCTCACAACACATCTAGCTCGTGTTCTGCTCAGGGACAGAATGGAGGCAGGCAAACCGCTCAGTGGGCAGCTGTGCATCCTGAAAGGGCGGTACACATCCCACATGCCTCCAACCAGAAATGACCCAGTGCCCATACGGCTATACCTGTGCAATTTCCACCTTCCTCTCCCAGATCTTGATGGTGTTTTCAAGTTCATGGATTGCCATCTTCTCATGGACATAGTTGAGGACAGGGGGGCACTTTGTACTCTGCAAGCTGTCTCCGGAGCTTTTTGTTCAGGACCTCAGCCGTGTCCCGTTCCTATGAAAGAAAGGGGTCAGCCTTTTGATGGGAAACTCTCTCTTTGGCTTTAGTACCTGTATTTTTTTTTCTATTGTAGGGTAAACAGCATCCAGGGTGGTGGGGGTGATTTAGATCAGGAAAATGGCACAAGGAGAAAGGGTTAACCTCCTCCCCCAGCACCACTGCTCCAATCAAATTCCGAGCCCCCTGTTGCTTTGAAGACTTTTTTAAAGTGTCACATGTACGCTGGGGGAGGAGCCTGCAGCTGATGTCCAGCCATCTGCACTTCAGGGTTCTCATTGGTAACCCATCCTCCACTCAAACTAGGGAAAGCCAAGGCTTTTCCCCTGAATGTACAACCCCCAAAAGGCAAAGAGGCACTGAGCCTCTCCACTGACTTTCTTTCCCTACTCAGAGAAGTCCCTCTCTTCTACTATCCCAATGATCCCTCCTCAGTTTGTAACCATTTACACGTATGTTGCTGAAAGCATGAACAATAGGGAAATTAATGTTCCAAATCATATTTTCACTTCTTGGCCAGGCTTTTCAGCTCTTTACACATCAGTAAGCAACCAAATTTGTTTCCTGGCACTGCAAATTCCCCTTAATGTTTTCATCCCCCCGCCCCCATTACTGGAACAGTATGAATTATACTCTGACCCAGGAATGAGAGAAATGAAATCACAAGCAAGTGTAAAGAAAAAATACAGTAAAAGCCGGTAAACTCAATGCCCCCAACGCTGTGATTCACAAATAATTCTGGGAAGCTGCAGCTGCTTCCTGACTGCAGCTTTGGCTCCTCTGGTGCCTCACTCCAGCCCTACCTCTTCCACAAGAATCGCTTCGCGTGCAATTTTTTCCAGGGAGTCCTTTCTTTGGGCAATGTCTTTCACCAGGAGGGTGGCCATGGCCGTTGTATTCTGCAGCTTCTTCTGAAATACAATTAAGACGGTTCAGACTGAGAAGCGCAGGGCAGGGCAGCCTGCGTCTACCTAAGCAGATGGGACATTCAGGCAGCATCCAGGCTAATTTTGCTTGTCTGAATACTGGCTGGCTGCAACTGGGAGAAGAGATGTGACTGTCACCCCACTACTGACACGCTCAACCCCTCTTGCCATTCCATCTTGCCTCTGGAATGTTTCCAGAAACTCTTTCCCCCCTCAGGGCTTTGAGAGATATTGTTCTGCTTGCTGTGCAACAGAAAGTTTGTTCCACTTATTTACGTGTATGAGTCAAGTGTGGCCGTGTACAAAGACAGGTTGCTTACCTGTCACTGTAGTTCTTTGAGTGGTCATCTGTGCATTCACACATATGGGCTCTGCGCCTGCGCGGAGACCGTTTAGGGAAGATTCTACAGCTGAGGAGATTTGGGCGGGAGCCCCTCCCCGCACGCATGCCCTCTGGGGGGCTCCCGCCCTCTCCCTCAGTTCCCTGAGACCGCCATCGCAATCCCAGTACCAAGGGAGAAACCCTAGGAAGACGTTTTCTTAACCTTTGTAAATGTATACAACAATCGAATTAGAGGGAGTGTTTTTCCTGACCTTGGTTCTCACTTCGGGCGTTAGAGTCGAGGAACGCAGCCAGGCATTTTATTTATTTTTATTTTATTTATTATATTTATACCCCGCCTTTTTTCCTGCAAGGAACCCAAGGCGGCTTACATAGTCCTCCTCCTCTCCATGTTATCCTCACAACAACCCTGTGAGGTAGGTTAGGCTGAGAGTCAGTGACTGGCCTAAAGTCACCCAGTGAGTTTCATGGCCGAGCGGGGACTAGAACCCGGATCTCCTGAGTCCCAGTCCAACACTCTAACCACTACGAAGTGCAACTGCGCTTACCAGCAACCTGCCATGGCAATCTCCCTGATGTCTAGCCTTGTGGATCTGTTGTCTGGACAGGTTGATCGCCTCTGCCTGGAACACACGACCTAGGTCTCTCTTCTCATCAGGCATATACTCTATCAGGCTTGCCATTTTTTCCCAAAGGAAGAGTTGATATCTCGCCATGGTGGCCTGATAGCCTGCAACTCGAATTCCGAGGGCCCTAGACGTGTAGACACAACAACCAAAATTATCTAGGCGTTTGCCCTCCGGATCAGCTGGAGTGGAGTGCTGTTTCCTAGATTCTGATTGTGCAGACTCCACTATAATCGATTTCGGCACAGAGTGTGAAAACAGAAATTTTGCAGTGTCTTCTCGCACCCTGTATGGTATCAAGGCGTCTTGCAGCAGGTGGTGCCGTTGCTGGTGTACTCCAGGATCCCTGCACGGTCTCAAGCATCGTTGGTGTGATTGGGATGAGCGTCGGTCCCGACGTCGATTTAGAGACTACATCAAAAAGAGGATCTTTCGTCTTTTTTTCTTCAGTCGTAGTCTCTAGCCCTAATGCTTGTGTTATCTTTAGAACTTGATCCTGAAACGTCCCCATATCCTCGGATGGTGACACCCTGGCCTGAGAAGAGACATTCTGGTCCGGTGAGACCGAAGAAGGTGCTGCAGATAAATCAGAAGCTGAATTGGTGGAGTAACCACAAGAAGAAGATCTAGGGGATCGGGCAACCTCTGTCACCGATACCGCAGACTGGCAGTCTTTCTCCGCTTCTTGAATTGGCAAAGCTGACGAGGAAGGAGCACGGAGCACCTCGGGAACCGTAGAAGGTGGCCGCCTTGGACTATGGCGAGATCGGTCCCAAGAACGGTACCGACGCTAAGTACGATCTTGATAGTCAGATTCTGGTGATCTGTGATGTCGCAAATATCCCTGATCGTAATAATAAAAACACCGTGACTCCAACGAATAAATGGATCCCTCTCGGTAGAATGGAGAACGAGATTGAACACGATGTGTATTGGAGGGCCTGTAGAACTCTCAGTCCTGATATGTTCTGACAGGAGTTGCATTGTTTGAAATCTGTACTTCCTCAATCTCGATGGAGACAGATCGAGTTCAAGAGACACGAGCCCGTGTGCTTCGAACTGGAGACAGACGAGTTGGAGGAGGCGATGCTGGAGGATCACGCTCTCTCGCTCCCGTAAGCATCGGGGAGTCAATTATTTCTCCTTCCGAAACCGAAGGGAGAGGATTCTTTGAGCCCAAAGAACCCTTAGAAGGAGGAGACGTGGATATTTGTTCTGCGGGTTCCCTCGATCCAAAGGGAACCACTACAGGTAGAGGAGACGGAGATCTCCGCCGGCCGGCCAGGCTTTTCTGAGATTCGGAGGCATCTGTTCGCCTGGTGGCAACGCTCTCGAGCCCGAGAGCGACATTGCAAGTTTTTTTGCCAATTTTCTTGCTTTCTCCTTCTTTTCCTTCCTTCTCTTCTCTGAGGCCTCTTTTTGTCTGTGAGCCTTTTTAGCATGGCTCTTCAAGAGCATCGTTTCCATGTATTTGTCTGGCTGGCCTTCAGAAGTCACTGTGTGAGAAGGCGGCGTACTAGGCCTCACTAATTGAGCGGGCGGTTCCGTAGGAACTTGGAGGGCCTTCTTCCATAACAGGGCTTTAAGTTTGTCTGCCTGATACTTTCTGGCTTGTTTTGTAAAGGCCTAACAATGGTTACAGGCCTCTACGTTATGAGCCTCTCCTAAGCAGACGAGGCATAAGGAATGCCCATCTGCTGGGGGCAATTTAGTGCCACACCTCACACACTTTCGGAAGGGCGCTTTTGGAGGCATTACGCCGAAAGCGAAGCCACCTGAAAAAAGAACCAGCAACAAAGGGAGGAACGACGACAAAAAACGGGGGGGGGGGGGAATAGACGACGAAGGTAAGTTTGATACTAGAAGAATTTTCCTCAGCGAAGTATCTAAGCAAGAGAAACTTCCAAAACGCTGCCACACGCGATGGCGGTCAAAGAGGAACTGAGGGAGAGGGCAGGAGCCCCCTAGAGGGCATGCGTGGGGGGAAGGGCTCCCACCCAAATCTCCTCAGGTATAGAATCTTCCCCAAACGGTCTCCGCACAGGCGCAGAGCCCATATGTGTGATGCACAGAGACCACGAAGAACCTGGACTGATGCCTGGATGCAGTGGTGGGTTGGATGAGGGCCAACCAACCTAAATGGAATCCCCTGTTGGTGGGCCAAAAACTTCACAGGTCCAGAGGTTGGGTAATTTACCTGTCCTGGATGGGCTGCACTCTCCCTACAGGGACATCATCTGGAGATTTTCTTGGATTCATCTGTGTCACTGAAGGTGACAGCTCTCTACTTACTTTGTAGAAGTTGAGGATCTGGAGGGCGTTGCCCACAGTCAACTTCAGTTGCAGCAGGTCCTGGTTTCGTTCATCAATCTTCTCCAGGAACTGGGCATTCTCGATCTTCAGCTGCTGGAAATCTACCTCATGAAGTGCCTCCCCCAGCTCCTCCTTCTGCAGACCAATTAAGGATAGTGATGGTCACTGACCAAGAAGCCAAGCACATTGCAGGCCTCTGCCTTTTATGAGGTCTTTGGGGGCTCTTGCCCAGCTCAGCCCTGACCGGGCTGCAGGGAATGCTGGAGACCAAAGGAAAGGAGACACAGCCCCAGGTTCTGGATGCTGACCCTTCTCTACAGGCCCCAGTCCTGCTCTGTGAATTAGTCACCAGTGTTTAGGAACTGGGAATTCAAATTGTGCAAAGAAGAGCAATGTTAAGAAGTCTCAAGTGCAAGAAGAACGGGAGAACTGAGGCTGTTTAACGGAACAAAAAGCAGACAGAAGGCAGACAGTTTTGCTCCGCAAATGCATGGAAGCAGGGGACCGGAAGGGAGGAAAGTGGGGCGAAGCAGAGCTTTAGGTTGGAAATCAGAAAATGGTTTCTAAGCGCCAGTCCCAACAATGCTGCCACGCATGCTTGCATTTCTCCACTTGCAAACCCTCCGCCCACCCCGCCACCATTATAGACCATTACAGTAGTGCAGGAATCCCCAGACTATGTGTCAGGGTGGCACACCACCGTAGCAAGAGAGACATGCATGAATGAAATAATTAGAGACTCCTGTGAGCCCAGAGTCTCCACCCACAGAGACGGCTGCCTGTTGTGTCTGCCGGAGTCACTGCTCTTGGCCTGGCCGCCTCCTATTCAGCCTCCACTTGGAGTAGGGAATTCGCCCCTGTCCCGCACTGGGTGTGACTGAAATAGGATTGGCTGCCTGTTCGGTCTCCTTCCGATGAGGAGGCAAGTTCCGAACAGTGACTCACACAGAAACACATCGGGTGTGCTCCGCACAGAGCAGGTCATTCTTCTAGCACAAGAAACCTTTGCAGGCAGAAGAGTGAAGTGAGAAATAAGCGTCCCTCAGCTGTCAACCCTTTGGAAATGTTGTCCACAATCCCAGCCTGCCTTGAGCATGGGGGCTGCACCGCGCGCTCTGCAGTGCCCTCATCATGGGTACCATCCACGAGGTACCCTGTGCTCAAGGACATTCCACACACAGTGACTTCAAGGGGAAAGAGACATGAGAAGAATGGCCTTTTGGGGAAGCTGTGGGAGCAAAGAGCCACTGTGGTTCAGTGGACAGTGTTGGCCTGAGATCTCTATGCAGCTGTTGGGCATGTCCTCATCTCTCTGGCTGTAAAATGGGGAGAACCACCCTTTCACAGTTGTGAGGATGAGCAAGGCAAAAATGGTAAAGTACTTTCATTGCAATGATGTCTGTGTTCCTGACCATTAGAGCAATAAGACAATGGAATCAACTACCTAGGGAGGTGGTGGGCTCTCCCAGTCTGGAGGCATTCAAGGTGCAGCTGGACGGCCATCTGTCAGGGATGCTTTGACCTGGATTCCTGCACTGAGCAGGGGGTGGGACTCGATGGCCTTGTAGGCCCCTTCCAACTCTACTTTTCTATGATTCTATGTCCAAAAGCGGTTTGCCAACGGCAGCTGTTCAGGTAATCGGCACTATCTGTGCTTTCTGCATTTCAGTTCCCTCTGACAGCACAGTTTACATTCGCTTCCGCCCACCCCACCCAGCATATCTACATAAGCCTGCCAATTTGAGGCCAACACTTCATGCATCTGGTGGTGTCCACAGAAGCTTATGCCCAAAGTCCCTTTCTCCTGCCCCTGACTCAGAGCAAACTGGGGTCTTATTTACTAATATGGTCCATGGCTTGCATGTATCGGCAGCGTTGGATCCTGCATTCTCGGGGCAGCTGCAGAGAACTGGAGAGCTAGAAGCAAAGCACAAAGGGGACTTTGGGGCAATCGAGATAGAGCAGCTTCTTAATTCTGATCTGATGCCTCCATTGTGTCCCTCCCTGGGCTCAGGGATTATTCCTCCCCCACCCCCAGACTTTTCCTCCCCCCCCCCCCCCCCGTGGATCAGCAGCACCTGCTCTCTGCTTGACTTTGATCCAGTGCCCCACTTATGGAGACAGGTGGCTTCCAGACAAGGCTTTTATGGAGCCCTCGCCCTGCCTCACTCATGGAGTTTTACGGGTGGTCCAGGAGTCCGCGTCTGCCACTCGTAGCCCGTCCTGTTTTCCCACCACGTCTTCAGTCTTTGTTCTTACCACAGAAAATCCATTCAGGAAGAAAAGACGGAATAGCTGCAGGAGGCCTTCTGGATGCTGGCACTAGGAGCCCGCCCTCCATCTGGAGGCCCCCATATTCTTAACACAGACCACAAGCACACCAAACAGGGACACATCCAGGTGGGATTTCCTCGCCGAGCTCTTGCTGCGAAGGGTGGCGTACCTGCTTGAGCTGCAACTGCATCTTCTTCTTCTGGACTTTCAGAGAATCGTTTTTCAAGCGAATTTTCTCTTTCTGTACATCCTAAAAAAGGAAGTTGCCTCGTTTCTTCCTCAGACTTACAGCTGAAGTTTGATTCTGGGTCCGCATTCACATGCTTGGCTGAGGGAAGAGCACTCCCCCTCCAGGCTGGGACCAATAACCCCGGGTGCAAATCTCTCCAAATGAAACGCCAAGGCAACAGCAGAGACACTGCCTTGCCTCAGGTCTCGTGGCTCAAGGAGAAACCACCCCTAAACTCTGCCATCCCCAAGGTGACCCCCCACCCTACATTGATTTCTGCACCAAGAGTGGGGTCCCTCTCGTCTGGTTTTTGGGAATCAACCACAAAGGCCACACTTCTCTATGATATAAAAGTACAAGCAAAACTTCCCAAAAGATGAAGGAAAATATAGCTAGGATCCAAGGAAACAGAAGGCCGAAGTACACATCACATTACGAAGTACACATTTTAAAACTTTAAATAGCAGCCCCAGGGAGGCCCTGATAAGAATCAGGACCCTGGCGCATGTCATGGTTGTGAAGAAAATCGCACACACCCGCCTCCACAAGCTACAGTTTCTACTGGGCCAGATAAATTGATATGGCAGGGTAGGAAGCTTTTGAGTTCCAAAGAACTCTGCTCTAGAGAAAAGAGTTCCACATATCTCAGGAGTCTTCTGAGGAATTTTACAGCGTGCTCCCATCCCAATACTGTTAATCCCCAATAAAAGGGAATCAGCTGAGCCTTTTTTGATCCTGTCTTTCTTGCAGACTGAACAGAGAGCCGCACATTATTGCTACTACTACATGCAATAGCCATGGCCATTCTGTGAAAATTGAAACGAAGAGAGATTTTGTGAACAGCTGGACTTGACAGATGTGTTTGCCATGTTTTCCAGTGGCCCACTCCTGCATCTTTAAGCACAGCAGCACGGAAACCGTAATCTTCATCAGGATGGGGAGTGGGGTGGAGACTTTAATCTATTAGTACTGGAGAAACAGGAATTTTGTCTGCAGGGATCAGGGGGGAGCAGGCTTGAACCTCACTCTGCCCCCCCAGCAATCTATGCAGGCAAATGTGCAAGAGTGAGAAAGAGAGAATGGGTTTGTATGTGTATGTATGGTTGTGTGAATGCATGGGTGTGTCCTGGCCCCTGCCACCCTGTGGCAAAGGGTTCTGCAGCCACCAATGCAAAAAGGCTCCTCACCCCTGGCCTAACATGCAGAAGTGTGGCAGAGATTTCCCTGGCATGGAGGTCAAAGGATGGGGGAAAGTTCCACCCATTTGATTTCCACACATTTGGCAGCTATTTAGTATACAGGAACATGGCTCCTTTTTTCTTTTCTTTTTTTAAAGGCAATCCTATTTATTTGTAGGGCTTTGTGAAGTCAGGGGTATTTATCTTATGGAACAAAGATGATCTGAAATCGGCAGATTTCCCAATTGGTCAATCCTCCTTTGAAAGGCGAAGATATACAGGCACCACGATAGTGTCTAGCAGCCACTCCACCCAGTCGCTGGCAAACTCAACGGAACAAGAACACGTGCTGAAGATCAGGGATACTGCAAGGGTAACAAGCTGACTAGAAACACTGTACGATTAATGAGAGCAAAAGGAGAAGTGATTGACTGACCCTGGTGCGTATCTTGTCTTCCATGTATCGTAGCACCTTTTCGGAAGCGATGACGCTCCCTTTCTTCTTGGTGATGGTTTTGACTATGTCTTTGTCGAAGTCCAGCACAGCCCTCTTAATGTCAGCCGTGCGAATGTCTGCTTCCTCTAGAACAGCCTGCAGGATTCAAATCATGTTGAAAGTAAAGACATGTTGCATTTCATTTATCCTCTGTGGTGGGGTCTGGAAACAAGCCAGGTAAGACCTTTCTCCGCCAGCAGTCATTTAATCTTTAATCTGTTGCTCTGATTATTAACTTTTGTGGAGAAAAAGCCAAGTCAGGGACAGCGCCCCCACATGGCCACACCCATCAAGGCTTCTGCCTAGGGCAGAAGCAGCTCAGTTCCGGACAGTCATTTACATCAGCCTTCATTTACATGTACACCTCAATAGGCCATCTCCCCATCTCCCCCAAGCGCTTCACCTGACAGCCAAATGAGCTGTGAAACACCCCACACACCAAGAGGGGCGTCCAGCTGCTGAGCCGTCTCAAAGAGCTGCTAAGTGTTGTCAAGCACCCGGGAGAGCCCCAAGGAAGAACCGGTTTTCCCAGGAATGTGAAGGGAGGGGGGAGCAAGAGAGGAGGTAAAAGAAGGGCAACCTGGCCGAAGTGGTTGTTGGTCAGTGGGCACAAGGCTGCGCAGACATCCAGGGCTTCGGTCCGGACTCAGGATCCAACACCGGGAAGCTCCCGGTGAAAGAAATCTAAACGCTCTTGATCTCCGAGAGCCACGGCTTTCGAGGAACTGAGGTCATCCAAGGCAACGCTTACACTATACTGTCTCTGTTCTATCAAAGTTGAATGAAGGCACATGTACCTTGTTAACACGTCTTGTCTGTTTTGATACGCTTCATTAAACCTGTTTACCTATAAACAGTGTAGTAGGTTCATTCATTCGCTGTTCCACCGTCAATTTTGGCTGCGGTTCCCTTTAAGTGCTGGGAAGCCGCGTAGGAAGGGTTTTCTCCACTCCGGTTAACCCTTTCTGTCCCAAACCCATGCAAAGGACCAGCCCCGGTCCTTTACAACTTTACTACCGCCTTTTAAATATGTTTTTCATATTCTAATTGTATTTATTGTTTTTGTTATTACTGCATTGTTGTTGTTATTGTTTTTTGTGAAGGAAAGAGCCTTTGGGGGTTCCTACACACACACACACACACACACACACACACGCCTCCTCATGTGTAAACCAAGTAAGGCCAGTTGGGGGGCTGGGAGGGGGCGAAGTGTGCATAGTTCCTCTAGAATGGATGGCGTCTGGAAGTCCGGAAAAGCCAGGACTTCTGGATTAGCAGGGACAATGGCATGCAAACTGCTAGAACTGGTTCATTGACTTCGAGATAAATGTTTCCCCCTAGTCCTGGGAAAGGAAACTCCTGAAAAGTCTTGAGCTGGTGGCCTTATGCTGTCTGGGGATATGTTAGCCCAGTTTGCACATAACGAGAAGCCACCATGGGTGAATTTCCCCATGGGGCTTCTTGTGGCGGCAGTGGCCATCTTGAATACGTATTTGTGGCGTAGTGGGGGTGCACTGTAGCTTCTCGTCATGTGCAAACCCGGCGAGGGCGGGGTGGTTGACAAGTCACCTGCAACCGTAAGACAGCCCATGGGTTCTGGCTGGCTTGTCAGCCACCCCAACAGCCCACCGCCACCCGGTTCGCAGGTAAGGAGAAGCTGAGGCGACGGGGCCTTGGACTGGCAACCTGGTGCCCACGGGCCCCACAACCCATCATGGCTAATAAGCCACAGTGGGCTGCAGAGATCATGGAAACCGGGCTGTCGTGTTCCTCTCTTTTCCTTTCTCACGCAGGTCTCTCCAGTCAAAGTCCAACATGCTAACCACTATACTGCTCTTTGCCAGCTCACTATTCTGACAGGTCAGCTGATTGATTGTAATAAATTTGGTATGATGAGTACTGCTCATTTGGTATTGGTATTGCAGAAAACTGCTATTCTTTGGGGGCGGAATACAGAGAGAGAGAGAGAGAGAGGTAGGGAGAGAATTCAACACAGCTGGCTGCATTTTTGGTCTCTCCTTGGCGGCATGGCTACGGAGACTGTCATGAGGAGTGCCTGCACTTCCCAATTTACCACCACACCACTGCTGCCAGGCACTTGAGAAGCATCCCTCAAAGCATAGTTGCTGCTGTGCTTACATTAATGAAATACTGAATGTGGAAGAGGAAGAAAGTTATATCTATGGCAGACAAATAAAGCAGCCACCAGCTCCGCTATGGAAAAGCCAACTATTTCTTCCAGGCTGAAGTATCCAGAAAGGAGCCATTTAACATACCGGTAGGTTCTTCTAGCTCTTCAGCCAGCATGGCCTTGTAGGCCCCTTCCAACTTTGTGATCCTATGCTATGATCACCCAAACCACCTATTTTAATATACACAAAAGTGGGAAAGACTTGGATAACAACATCAGTGACAGTTTTGCTGACATGCTGCAGAACACGGCCTGGCAGGTGTCTTGTCAGTCAGTAGCAACACTGAATACCTAAGTCTTTGAAACGACATTTCCTCCCCAGATCCACAAATAGTTTTCAATCTGCAAACTCCTTGCAACGTGTCCATGAATGGGTGTTTTGAAGCTGCCGCACAGGCAAGTATAAGGTCAAAAACCAAGAAGAATTCAGGAGATCTCAAAGTCAAATGTTCTAATGTTATTCCAAAGTCTTAACATTTCCTGGTTCTTGAACATTGGGAGCGGGGGGGGGGAGAGAGAGAGAGAGAGAGAGAGAGCACTACTCTACAACTTTGGCTAACTGAACCTCCTTTCTGGCCAAAAGCTCTGTTGGGAGAAAAGAACATGCCTTGTCTGAAGCAACATCAATACCTTGATGGCTATTGTTACTGGATTTGCCCAGATTAAAGATGGTGCTTCAGTGAGGACGGAATACACAGTTCAATACAAGAATACAATAGGACAAGCCTAATCACACTCCAGTACCCCTGGACTATACCAGGTAGTTCTGCAGGTTCCTTTCGGAGTTCTCCTTCATCTGCTGAATGTCTTCCTTCGTCTCTTCCAGCTCCCGCTGTGCCAGGTCGCATTTCTGCTCCACTGTCAGGCATAACAGGCGGTCTGTTGTTATCCGGGACTTAGATTTGCGTCTGCCTCGTGTCTGGAGTGCAAAGAAAAGCATAAGGGGAGCACCCAAGTCTAGAGTAGGAGCCACTAAAATTGCTATCGAACTTTAGCATTTGCCAACGTTGTGTTTAGTTTTTTTCTTTTTTCTGATTGAATATTGTCAGGTATCTTGAATGGAATTTGTGGTAGATTGGATACAGCAGTGATTCACAGCCTGATCTTATGCATGTCTACTGAGAAGTAAGTCCCACTATGTTCGATGGGACTTACGTACTCCATAATAAGAGAGTACAGGATTGCAGCCTGCGTGGTCCACTGAAAGCAGACCTGATAGCAGACTGAGTAATGTGACTGATTAATTAACAAGCGTCAGTGCAAGGATAAGAGCGGACTGCAGCAGTCTGGTTGCTGTTGTAGGACTCTGATCCTATTCCAGGATTCCTTGGGGGAAACGAAATAATCAGATGGTGCAGATACTGGTTTAGATCCTGTTACTACTAAGTCTGCTAAAGGAGCAAAGGATGCAACAAGATTTTTATTAAAAAGGAAAATGTAGTTGTGGAGGGATTCAGATTTGGGGGGGAAACATGTAGGGAAAAGGGCTAATCAGTCCCCCCAAGCCTCTGCCCCATATCCGGCTGCATTTGCCCTTTAAAAAAAACACAGGAGATCTGATCATGGATCAGGTGAGCTGAGCTTTCTACTGGTGAGCACCAGGCACTGCTGCCCAAGCAGTTGTGATTGGTTTTGCCTTGCAGGATGTGCCTGAGCGTATGGAGCAGAACAGCCACTGCACCGAAAGGTCTCCTGCAGCTCCCAACATGGGATGGGTAAGGGCCAAACTACATGTTCCAGTGAACATGCTTTTTTAAAAGCATGTTTAAGCTGGTCACTTTTATTTTGAGGGGGAAACAGCCATGGGGCCCTGATCCTATTCACAATAAACAGACACTGTACACAAAAGCACAAGAGCTCTTGCTGGTAGCTAATAGACAGGCAAGATGAAAGTTGCATATTATCCGGCTTCCTTTCTAACAACTCTCTCTTTCCAGAGCTATTCTGAAGCTACTCAGCAGCTGCTTCTTGTCAGGTAGAGGACATTCTTCTGACGCTATCTGGCTCCTTCCCTTTCCCAGCTAGTTGATGCAACTCTCAACAGCTGGGTGTTTGCAATTCCAGTACGTCCAGTACTCTTTGGTGCCAAAAACATAAGTCTCTTTTGCAGACAGATTGTGCTCCCCCCCCCCCCCCCGGCTACCTTCCCTTTTGTCCACAAGCCTCCTCTTCCAACAAGCCAGAATTGTTCTGAGGAGAGTGAACTGGGTGAGTGGTTACATTACAAGAACAAACACTCTATAATTTGTACCAGAAACTAGCTTGCCCTGCTAGGTTTCCTTGGCAGCAATGGTGAAAGTTGTAGAATCTACAACTTTTACATCTTTTGTAGGCAGAAGATCCTTTTCAGTAGAGATTTCATAGATCATAGAGTTGGAAGGAGCCTACAAGGCCATCGAGTCCAACCCCCTGCTCAATGCAGGAAACTAGAGGAGGGGTCTCCCATCCAAGTAACAACCAGGCTTGACCCTGCTTAGCTTTCCACACTCAGACAAGCTGAGCCAGCGTGAGCCACAGGCCTAAAGCTTCAGCAAGCCTCTGCATGTTGCTGAGACAACAGCTCTTCCCGAGTGAGCTCCAGCCAGCATAGATCTATCCAGGGTTCTGACAGACCCTGCTTGGTCACATCTTGCCTTGCCATCCTGCTTCATTGGATTTGACTCTGCCTCGCCCCTCTAGTAAATGCAAGTGCTTCAGATTGGCTCCCCTGGGAACCTTGAGCCAAGCTAGACAGGACGCTTGCCTCAATCTTCCATTCCCTCTGGCAGGCCTTGACTCACCTTTTCCCGTTTCCCAGCTCAGTACTCTTGCCCAGTGATCTAATGGGGGAGTCACATCTATTGTGTGAGACATGAAAATGCAAACCCTCACCCACAGGGATGTCTGGAATATGTCAGTTATCAGGCTCAAGCTGGATATACAAGTGGCTCGCAGTGTTGAGGGTGCTGTGGTGGTCTTCTCTCTGCTGGGTTGTATTCTGTTTGTAGTAAAATGAAAACGCCTTCATGATACAATCCCATCTCCATCTATGGACTGGCTCCTTCCATATATGGAAAGCATAATGCACCATGATTGGTGTGTATCAGTGGTGTTGCTAAAGATCAGGGTTGTTATAGATCAGGGGTTCAGCTGAAAGGCTGAATTTCATTTCAGGGAAGCTCGGGAGGGGGGGCTGCATTCTAGTGGTGGGTGGGGCCAAGGGCAAAGGGGGGTGGGGCAAAAGGGGCAGGGCCAAAATGCCAGCCTACTCTAGCTGAAAGGCCAGTAGCTGCCCGTAGCTTAGGAGAGGCATTCCAACCTTTTAAAATGGGGGGGGGGGGAACTGCACAAGTACCGAGACACCCCCAAACAGTCGATCGGCAGCTGGGGAAAGGGTCACACTGATACTCTTCAGTTGCCAGTGCAGCAGGACCAGTGGCACTGCCCTGACCCTGAAGAATGCTATCCCTATGGAGGAACTGAAAGGAATATGTTTAAGTGAGCTCCTGGGAGGAAAGGTGTGATATAAGCCCAATAAATAAAATCTTTCAGGGTCAATCTATGAAGTAAACTTAAGAATATGAAGGGGGGAAACAGAGGACCTGTGTGCATGAGCTAACCCTGCAGCACTGTGGAAATGGGGGGATGGGGACGGGGGGGACAGAAATAATACGTTGTATATTTGGGCACCATCATCAGAACCATGAATACAACAGCAGTGCCCATCCCTGTAAAATAACCCCCACAGCTTACATATTGCACTTGTCCCAGGTCCAGAGAAGAGCCATGTTTTTCTGGTGTCATGTCCCTTGTCTCCATCCGATTGAAACATTTCTCAAACATGTCTGTCTCCAGTTTAAGCATGGAGTTGGCGTGGCTGGACAAAGATGAAAGACTGAGTGAGCAAACACCACGGATCACTTATAAGATTATTGGCATGCAAATGGTCCACCATGTCTCAAACCAAAGGGGATGCCAGCAGTGTCTACTGAGCAAAATTTGAGGAAGGCAAAATTCAAAAAGTGCCATCTAGGGTAACCCACTCCTTAGAGAGAGGGGGCATGACTCTTAACCCTCTTTGGGAGCCCCATGTGGGCTAACAATACAGATATTATTGGGGGTAACAGATAAATACAGAAAGAGGGCATTTTCAGTGGTGGTGCCCTGGTTGTAGAATATCTTTCCCAGAGATGCTTGCCTAGTGCCTATGTTGTGGTCTTTTTGGCACTAGGTGAAGACTTTTTTTTTTTTAATTTCCCAGGCTTTTTAGTCTTTGTTTTAAAGAAATATGTTAATGCAATTTTAGATCTTTGCACTACTGCTGGCTTTTATCTTGGCTTTTACTTTGGTTTCATTCTATTTTAAACTTAAGGTTTCATATCTTGCTTTACTATGTTGTTGTATTTTACGGTTTTAAGTTTTGTTTTTGAACTGCCCAGAGAGCTTCAGCCAATGGGCGGTATAGAAATGTAATAAATATTAAAATATATAAATTCTGGAACAATAATAACTGAACCATCTTCGAAGTGGGTTTTTCAGGCTGTTCTTTAAAACCTTCTGTAACTTTTCTGCATAAAAAGTAAGTATTTTGACTAATACCAACTACCTTCACCTTCCTGGAAGTGTCTTTTATCCCACCCCTGGCATAAAGGGAGAATAGCCCTTTCCATCTTCAGTGTGGTAATGTTTAAAATATTGAAAGACGGCTAGCACATCTCACTTTAATCTTCTTTTGTCTAAGCCACTTTCTCAACTAGGACAGTTACAGTGAAATTAAGTTTAAAAATAAGCATCTCCAATATAATTTTAAATTCTCAACGTTTTGGTGTTTATCTGAGGAATATATATACTGGGCCATGGTGTACCATAGGTAGCACTTCAGTAGGATGACTGTCACTTGTCAACACTATATATATGGCCTTTTCCTATAACTTTTCCTTGTACAGCACACACATCCTAAAATTATATAGGTATACTGGCCTGGGATCCTTTGTTGAAGGAGCAGTTTAGATTTTTAAAAATAAAAAAATCCTGCATTCTTTGTCACGTTTGATGTTCTTCTCTGAACTTAGTGTATTTCATTGACATTTCCTTACAGGTTGGTGACAGACACTGAGGTTAGTAAGTAGGAGACTGTATTTTCATAACTTGGAGCAGGGCTGGGCCGAAGGCAGTTCTGGATCTTCTGATAGATATCTCTGTGGCTTGCAGTAGATTGGCAAGGACTGCGGACTCCCAATCATTTAGCAACAACACAGTGACTCCCATAACTACCACCACTCTAATGATGCTGATGAAATGAAGAAAGCTTGGGATAACCAGGGGTAGATTTTTGTGTGGAAGGACCATGAGGTCCGTTCAGTTCTGCTCCTCAAAACGAATTCCGGCACTCAGAATTCTTTACTTCTAAGTGCATGTCTTTTGCATCAGGTCTCAGTTGGTGGACCCTGGTGTTCTTACAAAATAAAACAAGTAGATCCCAGAAGCCTGAAGTCTGCTGACCCCTGCCTAAGACCTCCCAAGTGTCAAGGAAATGGATGCTTCTCATATCTTGGATATTCTGATGAAGTAGACACTATCCACAAAAGTTTATTCCAGAATTAATTAGTTTCACTACCAGAATCCAAATCACATTTTGGTTGTTTCACTACCAGAATCCAAATCACATTCTTGTGGCACTTTAAACGGTGCCACAAGAATGTGATTTGGATTCTGGTAGTGAAACCCATTCTCAAGTTGTGGGCTTACCACGGGCATCTTGGTTGGCCACTGTGGGAACAGAATGCAGCACTAGATAGATAGGCCCTTGGTGTGGTGGCCAACTAGGACCAACGGCATGATCCCAGCTGCTGTTTTCTAGGAAGCAGTCACTCAGTAAGACTGCAGCTTTATGCTAAAACACCCCCCAGCCAAACATGTGTACTCCTTGGAGGCGGAGACCTCTTGCTGCTTTTTGACAAGGCAGCAGCACACTCCGTTTCCTGGCCAGGGCTAGATTTGGGAACATCGGCACCAGGCTATAGATCAACTTTCCCTGACCTGATGCCCTGTGGATAGGTTGGTCTATGTCAGTGCTTCTCAAATAGTGGGGCGGGCCCCCCAGGGGGGGCGTGGGGCTCCGTAAAGGGGGGCTCGTTTGAACTCAGTTAAAAGTTTTTTTTAATATTGTGTTCCTTTAAATCCTGTGCTCCTTTAAATCTTTTCTGCTACAGTTAATAAAGCTATTCTTTGTTGTAAATTGATCCACATTTCTTTCTTTTTTTATTCTCTTATACGTTAATAAGGATACAGTGTTATGCAGAGATGTACTTATAACAATTTTATAGACAAATGATACTATTTACAGTCGCGCGGGGGGCGCGAAATGTTTTCTTCTTCCTAGGGGGGGCATGACAGAAAATAATTGAGAAGCACTGGTCTATGTATTGTTGTCCCACGCATCCAGAGGGAGCCAGGTCAGGGAAGGCTGCGTGCCACAGAGGGCAAGCATGGTGCCTGCCATTAATATGGGCTGGGTGAAGGGTGTCAGAGAGAGGCCCCCTATTTTGCAGATGGGGGGAGCTTGTAAAGGGTTGCCATATGTTATGCACAGACACCCGGCGCCGCCTGGAGACATTCCATATAGGCCAAGCAAACCTGGGGCCCAATCCTGTCCCCTGCCCTGGCAACCGCAGTGACATTTGGGGTGAGAGCAGGCGTTGCCCTTTCTCAACTGTGCCCCACGTGGCGGTGTACCCGTTTGTCCGTAGGACTTGACTCAGCCTTCCCCGACCGGGCGCCCCCAGATGTGTTGGGGCACAACTCCCAGCATCCCCCAGCCAGCTACGGTGGGGCTGTCGTCCATCACAGTGTTCTCCAATCTTGGCCCAGATGTTTTTGGCCTACAATTCCCAGCATGCCCCAGCCAGTTGTAGGCCAAAAACATCTGGGGACCCAAGGTTGCTGATCGCCGGGAGCCAAGCCTGCTCCGCCGGGCCGCGTTACCCCCGCAAAGGCCCGGCTCCACTGCCGCACCTGCTTTCCTCCACCACGGCGAGGAGCTGGGCCAGGGAGAGCTGGGCCAGGTCCTGCTGCAGCTCCTCGCCCAGGTCGTGCGACTCGCCGGTGTGGACGCTGTCGCGCTCCGACTCCTCGTCCGCCATGGCCAGGGCCATAGCCGCCGCCGCCGCCGCCTGGGAGGTCGCCATAGCAACGCGGCCCAGCGAGGAGACGGGGAGGCGGCCGGCGCCGCTGGGGCGGCCGGCCGGAGGCTCCTCCCAGGGCCCGGCCCGGCCCGGCCCCCTCGGTGCCGCCACTTTCAGGCCGGCAGGCGGACGGCGCTGCGGGAGTTGCCGGCCGCCGTTCGGTCCGCGGAGGCAGCGGGCGCCACTCTCTCTCCCTCCCCCCCCCGCGCGCGCGTCCCCCTCGCCCTTCAGGGGCTGCGTGGCCGTGCCGCGCGCCGACGCTCGCCTTCCTCCTCCTCGGCGCCAGCCCTTCCCAGCTGGGTGCCCGCCAGACGTGCTGGACTACAACACCCATCATTCCCAGCCCGCAGGCACTAAAGCGGTGAGATGCCGCCCAACACATCTGGCGGGCGCCCGGTTGGGGAGGGGGAGGCCTCTCCGCGGCCGCCCGAGGGAGCTGCGCAGCCGCCGCGCGCGCCCTTGGCCACCCCCGCTCGCCAGGCGCGCAGCCCGGCCACGCTCCCGAGCGGGCCGTTGCTTGGCCGAGGACTCCCGTCCCGAGCGGCGTTCTTGACCCCTCTGCCCTCAAGGGCGCATTGCAACTGGCGGGAAGCGGGTGCCCGTCCGGGCCCAGGAGGTTGTGTCCGTTCCTCCCCGGGAGAGAGAGAGAGAGAGCGGGCGGCAGCTGCCTCTTCAGAGCAGGCGGAACTATTAACCAGGCTAGGCCAGCAGCCCACATCCCCTTCCTCCTCGAGGTGAGGCACTCTCGAATGAAACTGATTATCCAGACCCATTTCAATCCGGCATCGGGTCTGGATTTGGGACGGAACCTCCCTTGGTCATCCTGTGGGATTATTGTTATTTATATTTAAAATATTTCTTGGCCGCCTTTCAGGGTAGGAGCCCTCCCAAGGTGGTGTGCAACAACAAAACACATCATAGAATCATAGAAAAGTAGAGTTGAAAGGGGCCTACAAGACCATCGAGTCCAACCCCCTGCTCAGTGCAGGAACCCAGGTCAAAGCATCCCGACAGATGGCTGTCCAGCCGCACCTTGAATGCCTCCAGAGTGGGAGAGCACACCACCTCCCTATAGAAATAAAAACCGATGTGGCAATAAAGGCAGTACAAGCACAGCAAAAACAGCAATGAAATCAACAGCAGCAGTAAACATTCTAAGAAATCATCATCAGGCGATCACTCGTGACCGAGTAAGATTGTCTTCCGGGATAAAAGGAGGAAATTCTAAAGAAGATTGTGTAGACTCTAGCGATGGGTCCGTAAGTGACTGTGGAGGCCAATTCTAGATCCACACAGCTTCCCACAGTGAGGACACAGGTTACCAGATAGAAGATGGTCCTGTAAAGGATTCATTTGACGTGCTTTTCGCTTAGCACGTTTCTCCCTTTCACCTTGCACTCGGGCTTCTTCAAAGTCCATGGAACCTTTGTGAAAGGCCAACCTCCATTTAGATCGTTCATGGGCCAGAGCTTCCCAGTTTTCGATGTTTATATTGCATTTTTTTAGATTAGCCTTATGAACATCTTTAAACCTCTTATATTGACCACCGATATTCCGCTTTCCATCCTTGAGTTGGGAGTAAAGTAACTGCTTTGGGAGACGGCAGTCAGGCATTCGAACAACATGACCGGTCCACTGAAGTTGGCGTTGAAGGATCATTTTTTCAATGCTAGTAGTCTTTGCTTCTTCCAGTACACTGACATTTGTTCGCCTATCTTCCCAAGTAATTTGCAGGATTTTCCGGAGGCAACGTTGATGAAACCTTTCAAGGAGGTGGAAGTGACGTTTATAGATAGTCCATGTTTCGCAGGCATACAATAAAGTTGGTAATACAATGGCTTCATAAACCAGCGTTTTGGTCTTCTTACAGATATCCGATCCTCGAACACTCTATGTTTCATTCGAGAAAATGCGGCACTTGCGGAGCTCAAACGATGCTGGATTTCACTGTCGATGTTAGCTGTAACAGAAAGATAGCTGCCAAGATAGAGAAAATGATCGACATTTTCCAGTATTGTCCCGCCAAGCTGGATAGATGGCATCACCAAAGGATTGGCTTGCACTTGCTGATGAAGCACTTTGGTTTTTTTGATGTTAAGTGAGAGACCAAGTTTTTCGTATGCTTCTGCAAAAGCATTTAGGATAGTTTGGAGATCATCCTCTGAATGTGCGGAGACCACATTATCATCAGCATACTGAAGTTCCACAACGGAGGTTGTAATTACCTTACTTTTTGCTTTCAGCCTGCTGAGATTAAAAAGCTTTCCATCTGTTCGATATATAATTCCCACACCGGTGGGAAGTTTCCCCTTGACAAGATGTAAAACCATGGCGATGAAAATGGCAAATAATGTTGGGGCGATAACACATCCCTGTTTAACACCTGATCCCACTTTAAATGGAGCACCATGAGAGCCGTTGTTGTCCAAAACCGTTGCCGTCATGTTGTCATGGAGAAGTCGCAAGATATTCACAAATTTATTGGGGCATCCAATTTTCATAAGGATAGTCCAGAGAGCTGTACGGTCTACAGTATCAAAGGCCTTAGCCAAATCGATAAATGCCATATAAAGGGGTTGATTTTGCTCCCGGCATTTTTCTTGGAGCTGACGTGCAGTAAAAATCATGTCTACTGTCCCTCTAGAGGGGCGGAAACCATATTGAGTTTCAGGGAGGATCTCTTCTGAAATAGATAGAAGACGGTTTGCGAGAATCCTAGCAAATATTTTTCCTGCGGTTGCTAAGAGAGAAATGCCCCGATAGTTTCCACAGTCTGTTCTATCACCCTTCTTAAAGAGGGTGATAATTATGGCATCCCTGAAGTCTTCTGGGATCTCTTCTCTTATCCAGATTTTTTCGATGAGTTTATGAAGATGTTGTACAAGTTCGGGCCCCCCTTCTTTAAAGATTTCAGCAGGAATCCCATCTGGTCCACTAGCTTTGTTGTTCTTCATTTGATTAATGGCTTTTTTACTTCATCCAAAGTGGGGAGTATTGCAAGTTCCTCTTTAATTTGTTTTTGTGGGATTGCGAAAAAAATCTCGTTATCCACCTTAGATTTACGATTTAAAAGGTCATAATAATGCTCTTTCCAACGCAGTGCAATAGACTCTTTGTCTTTTAAGAGTTTGGTGCCATCTTTTGATTGTAAAGGGTTTGTACCATAGGTTTTTGGTCCATAAATGGCCCTTGTGGCCTTAAAAAGCCCCGTGCATCATGAGATTCTGCAAGTTGTTGAATTTCTTCAGCTTTCTTTTTCCACCAAGCGTTCTTAAGTTCTCTTGTTCTTCTTTGGACCTCAGCCTTTGCGCTAGCGTAGGTTTTTTTCTTGGCAGCGCAGTTAATATCATTTTGCCATATTTGGAAGGCTTTCCTTTTTTGGTCAATTATATATTTAATCTCATTGTCATTTTCATCAAACCAATCCTGATGTTTCTTAGTTTCATATCCAATAGTTTGTTCACAAGCTGCAGTAATGGAGGTTTTCAGCTTAGACCAATGGTCCTCAATGTTGTCAGGAGGTTCCGTAGGTAGATGTTCCTTAAGAAGTGATTGAAGACGAGTTTGCTTAATAGGATCTTGAAGGACTTGGATGTTCATTTTACGCCTTGGTTTCCTTCCTTGAAGCCTACGTTGGGGAGCAATGTTGATAACCATTGTGGACCGGATTAGTCGGTGGTCTGTCCAGCAGTCGTCGGCACTCACCATGGCCCTAGTAAGAAGTACATCGCGGCGATCTCTAACACGGACAATTACATAATCCAGAAGATGCCAGTGCTTTGACCGTGGGTGCTGCCATGATGTTTTAAACTTATTCTTTTGTCGAAAGAGCGTGTTTGTGATAGTGAGATTATGCTCTGCACATATAGACAAAAGTAAGAGTCCGTTCGGGTTGCTATTACCAACTCCGTCTTTTCCAATAGTTTCTGGCCATAAATCAAAGTCACGCCCGACTCTTGCGTTAAAATCGCCCAGGAGGATAATTTTATCCTCCTTAGGTATCTCTGACAGGAGACTGTCCAACTGGCTGTAAAAACTTTCCTTGATGTCATCATCAGCATCTAATGTTGGTGCATAAGCGCTCAAAATAGTTACCTGTTGGTTATTGGCGAGCTTTAATCGAAGAGTTATCAGGCGTTCGTTAATGCCAGTAGGAACTTCTGACAAAGAGTTCACTAGCATCTAAGAAATATATACCAGCATAAAATAAAACTTAACAGACAACTGCAGCTACAACCCAGTCCGATCACATCATCAGGGGAAGGCCACAGTAAAATAATACATTTTCAGGGCCTTCTTAAAAGCATGCAATGATGGGGCCTGGCAGACCCCTGATCACAACTTCTTCCAGAGGTGTGGGGCCACTGCAGAAAAGGCCCTCTCTCGTGTGGATGCCCACCTAACTGCCCCACAGGTGGGGAAATGAGAAGGGCCTCTCTTGCTGATCGTAAAGTGCGGGCAGGCTGATACGGGTAAAGGTGGTCCTTGAAGTAATTTGGTTCCAAATGACCATTGCCAAGAGAGTTACAAGGGGAGTGTGAGTGACCTTGTTGTTGTTGATTCTTTTGGACCTCTTGGTGGCTTTTGATATGGACCATGGTATCCTTCTGGGAAGGCTGGCTGGGTTGGGAGCTGGAGGTGTTGCGCTGCAGTGGTTCCACTCCTACTTGAATGGCTGATTCCAGAAAGCGGTGCTGGGGGCTTATTGCTCTGACTGTGCCTTGGCAGCTATACTATGGGGCTCCATAGGGTTCTATCCTATCCCCCATGCTGTTCAACATCTACATGAAACCACTGGGGAAGGTTATCCAGAGGTGTGAGCTGAGGTCATTAATATGCAGGTGACAACCAGCTGTATCCTTTTCATCAAATCCAGGTAAGGCAGTGGCTGCTCTGAATCAGTGCCTGGGCATGGTAATAGACTGGATGAGGGCCAATTAATAGAAGTATAGCTTCCAAATCGCGTGAAGTGATAATTCCCCTTTACTCGGCACTGGTTAGGCCTCATCTTGAGTACTGTGTCGAGTTCTGGGCACCACACTTTAAGAAAGATGTAGACACACTGGAGAGGGTTCAGAGGAGGGCAACAAGGATGATAAAGGGACTGAAAACAAGGCCCTATGAGGAGAGCCGGAAAGAACTGGGCATGTTTAGCCTTCAGAAGAGGAGACTGAGGGTAGATATGATCGCACTCTTCCAGTATTTGAAGGGTTGTCACACAGAAGAGGGCCAGGATCTCTTCTCGATCATCCCAGTTTGCAGGACACGGAATAATGGGCTCAAGTTACAGGAACCCAGATTCCACCTAAACATCAGGAAAAATTTCCTGACTGTCAGAGCAATAAGACAATGGAACCAACTACCTAGGGAGGTGGTGGGCTCTCCCAATCTGGAGGCATTCAAGGTGCAGCTGGACAGCCATCTGTCAGGGATGCTTTGATCTGGATTCCTGCATTGAGCAGGGGGGTTGGACTCGATGGTCTTGTAGGCCCCTTCCAACTCTACTTTTCTATGATTCTATGATTCTAGGGCTGCCTTTGAAGATGGTCCAGAAACTTCAGCTGGTCCAAAATAGGGCAGCGAGATCGTTAATGGGTACTGGCCAACGTAATCATTATTATGCCTGTACTTTTCCATCTGCACTAGCTACCAGTCCATTTCCAGGCCTGATTCAAAGTGCTGGTATTAACATTCCAAGCCCTAAATGACTTGGGGTCAGGTTACCTGAAGGATCATCTCCGCCCATATATACTTGCCTGGACCCGAATATTGTCTTCAGTGGTCCTTCTCCAGGAGACCCTACCAAACAAAGTGAGGTGCCTTTGCTGTGGGAGCACGCCGGTTGTGGGATGGGCTCCCCAGAGAGGCTTGCTTGGTGCCTACGTTGTGCTCTTTTCAGTGCCAGGTGAAGACCTTATTTTCTCAGGAACTTTAGTCTTTCAGTTTGTTATTTTAAATCTGTTACTGTCTTTTACATCTTTGCATTGCTGCTAGGTTTTATTTTGGTTTTGGTTTTTATTTTGTACTGTACTTTTCAACTTTTATATTGTATTTTATCATCCTGTATTTTATGGTTTTAATTTTTGTGAACTGCCCAGAGCGCTTCAGCTATTGGGCGGTCTAGAAATGTAATAAATAAACTATCACATTGGCAGCTTTCACACTGCAACAATTTGTCAGCCTTCTCCTTCAAAGATTCAAGCACAAAGTCCACTCTACCCTGGGCAGCATGGCACTCTCCCAGCTGCAGTCAGTCTTGGCCATCCCCACTCTTGGCCATCCCAGGGTTACAAGACACTGTACACAAAAGCACAAGAGCTCTTGCTGGTAGCTAATAGACAGGCAAAATGAAAGTTGCATATTATCCGGCTTCCTTTCTAACAACTCTCTCTTTCCAGAGCTATTCTGAAGCTACTCAGCAGCTGCTTCTTGTCAGGTAGAGGACGTTCTTCTGACACTATCTGGCTCCTTCCCTTTCCCAGCTAGTTGATGCAACTCTCAACAGCTGGGTGTTTGCAATTCCAGTACGTCCAGTACTCTTTGGTGCCAAAAACATAAGTCTCTTTTGCAGACAGATTGTGCTCCCCCCCCCCCCCCGGCTACCTTCCCTTTTGTCCACAAGCCTCCTCTTCCAACAAGCCAGAATTGTTCTGAGGAGAGTGAACTGGGTGAGTGGTTACATTACAAGAACAAACACTCTATAATTTGTACCAGAAACTAGCTTGCCCTGCTAGGTTTCCTTGGCAGCAATGGTGAAAGTTGTAGAATCTACAACTTTTACATCTTTTGTAGGCAGAAGATCCTTTTCAGTAGAGATTTCATAGATCATAGAGTTGGAAGGAGCCTACAAGGCCATCGAGTCCAACCCCCTGCTCAATGCAGGAAACTAGAGGAGGGGTCTCCCATCCAAGTAATAACCAGGCTTGACCCTACTTAGCTTTCCACACTCAGACAAGCTGAGCCAGCGTGAGCCAGTAATGTAAACAGGCAGATCCAGTCAGGAGCCAAAGGTGAACTGGGATGTTCTGGAGGTGCTACAGTTCAAACATTTCTTTTAGCGGTGCATGAGTTCTCTCCTCTCCTCTAGGTTTCTGTATAGTTCGTAACCATGGTGGACAGCAGGGTCTTGATTAATGGTAGCTACTCCAAGTCACTGGAATCCGAGTCACACCTGACTGAGTGAGGAGCTAAGATAAACAGCATTTGCAGTTTGAATGTGAACAGAGGAGAGAAAAATACTGAATCTCCTCTCTGAGGAATGAGACATAAGTTTTATTGATTATGAACTGTTGTCTTTGATGTGCTTCATTGTATTTTGTTTATGTCTTTTTTCTGTGGTCGCTGACGGTGTTGTAACCAATGGTTAACAATAAAATTACATTCATTCATTCAAGTAATTATCACTGTACTTTCTGCATTCACTTCCCTCTGATCTAACTGTTTACAATTCCACCACCACCGCCCTCCACAACCATCTGTATATAAATTTGCCAACTTGAGGTTAGCCATGTATCTGATGAAGTGGACAATGTCCACGAAAGCTTGTGCCATGATGAATGTGCTAGCCTTTAAGATGCCACTAGGATCTTCTGTTTTGTTGCAACAGACTAACACAGCTATTGCCCTGGAAATATTCTCAGAACGTCAGCAATTGGCAAACACCCACTCCCCTCCACGTATTATGGGAATACCCATTTACTACATTGCAGGATTATTGAAAAGCCTATTCAGTTTATTTACAACATTTATATATGCCCCTTCTTCAAAATGGATTCCAGGGCAGTTTACAACAATATGAAAGAGTTGAAATACAATCTGCAACACACACCATCTCAGCAATTACAACTTCCTCTCCAATATGGAGACAATGATCAATTGCCATGCCAATACAAACACAGTTTAAGTGCTGGGAAGACACATTTTTCATATGACTAAGGGCACAATCCTATGCATGTTTAGGCAGAAAAAAGTCCTGCAACTCCCCGTAGGCCTTTTTTCTGTCTAAATAGGATTGTGCCCTCAATTCGTTAGTCCTAAGATGCCACAAGATTCTTTTCATCTTTTCATCATGGAACAGTGTCCATGAAAGCTTATGCCATGATAAACGTGTTAGGCTGCTTTCCTTTTTTCTTTCTTTCCTTCCAATTTTTATTTAAATTTTAACATATAAACTACAAAATACATAAACATACAAATTATACAACAAACACATAAAAAAGCAAAATAAGAATAATAAGTGCATTACCCCACCCCACCCCGGGACCAACTAACTACATAACTGTTCAACCTTCCAAAATTGTAATGACTTGTAAAGGTGTACACCCTTTCCCACTTAATAAAACTGTGGAGAAAGCCCAAACTCCAGTTACACACACGCACACACATTTCCCCAAGGGAGGGGGCAAGGGAGGAGGGATGAGGTCACCAGGGAGTAACCAGACAAGTCATCAACCCCAACAAAGGAGGGCCTCGGCAGAGATCCACAAAAGTCCAGGAAGGGCCATCAAGGACCATCAACAAACAGGGCAGTCTCAAAGAGCTGCAAGGTATCACTACGTCACCTTCTTCCCGGGCAGGAATAAGCCAACCGAAACGAAGGGGCAGGCATAAGCCCCCACCTGACCCAGAGGGCGGGGAGAGCGGGAAATCCGGGGTAGAAAACCCCTCTCCCTTCCTGTAGTGGGTTGTTGGGAATCACGGGGCCAGATCCTCCTAAGCAAAAGCCGTCCAAGTACACCGTTCTCCGCTACGAAGCGCCGATCGGGAGCTGGGCTGACATTGACTAGGGTACTGTCTTTGATGTGAGGATATTGACCAGATTCCATCTGCTAGCCACAGAGCCCGCTCATTGGGTAAGACGCGGGTCAGCTAAGGTTGTGTTGACTGTAAACGTGTTCTTCGAAGGCTGCTAGTTCCGATCTGATAATTGTGTAAACAAATAAAAAGTCTTATTTGGGCATACAAAGGGTTGTGGTTTTCCTCTTGTACTTTGAAAGCCGATACGAGCCGTATTGCTTTGCCGGTTAACCCTAGAGTTGCCGAACTCACGCAAAGGATCCGGTTGCTGATCCTTCACATGGTGGCAGACGACGGGACAATTGGAAACCACATTTGACAGTCGGAACTAGCAGGGCTTCGGGCAGGCTAGTAGATTGCTGGGAAGCACTCAGATCAAAGAAATGGATAGCCTGAGCCAAGAGCAAGCGGAGCTAGTGAGCAGCCCAGAGACCCCAGCCCAGACCTCCACAATGGAGTGGGTGGTGCTGCCGAAGACTGCAAGGCAGGAAGGGGGGGGAGCCCCCTCATCGTTGTTAGAAGGGCAGGAATCCAAGCAGTGGGGTAGCCCCAGCCTTACCAGTAGTGGCAGGAGGAGCGAGATAAGGGACCCTGAGGCAGAGGAAGACCTCGACAGAAGGGTTGCTGGCGGAGCCATGGGGGGAGGAGGGTTGGATGCCCTCTTTCCCCAACTCAATTGGCAGCAAGCCAGGGAGTTGATGCAGCATCAGCAGGAAATGTGCCAGCAGCAACAAGTAACGTTACAGATGCAGCTGGAGTTGGCCAGGCTGACCATGGGCACCGGACAAGGGGGGACCCCTGCACCCCAGAGTGGGGGTACCACGACCTCTAAATGGGACAGGAAGCAATTCCCCACCTACCAGTCGGGACAGGATGTGCTGATCTTTTTCACCCTGTTCGAGGCTGCCTGCCTGGAGCAGGGGGTGCCGGACAACTTAAGGATGTCTGCCCTGAGGACTCAGGTCAGCGGGGAATTGGCTGACCTCCTGGGTATTCACACCCAAACTGCCCCCTTGGACTATGGGGCGTTCAAGGAAGCGGTGAGAGAGAGGTTTGCCCTCACCGCCGAGCATTGTCGCCGTAAATTTCGTTACGGACAGCCTACCCCAGGGGACACGTATGCCTCCTGGATGGCGCACCTGGGGCAGGTTTGGGACGCATGGATGGGGGCAACTGGGAAGACTACTTTGGTGGAGGTGCGGGAGCTCATGATTCAAGAGCAATTCTGTGCCACTATCCCTGAGGACTTAGCTATGGCGGTGAGGGATCGGGACCCCCCAAACTGTAGGGAAATGGGCAAGTTGGCCGACCAAATGGGACTGTATCGGCAGCCCAAAGGACCAAAGGGGGGCCACCTCCATCGTGGCGGGGCTAAGGGAAGTGTGGAAAAGGGCAACCCCAAACCTCGGGAGGGAGCCCTAGCCAAGCCCAAGGAAAGCCCCGGCACCAGTGGCTGTTTCTATTGCAAAGAACCGGGACACCTCAAGAGGAGCTGCCCCAAACTCATCGCGAAGAACCGCCACGCCAAGACATCGCCGGGCAAGGTGGGGAGGATGCTTGCTCCAGAGTCCCGCGAACCGGAGGAACACGAGGAGGATCAGCAGTCCAGCTCGTCCCTCGAGGAAGACGGTGAAGAGGCGGCGCGGTCCCTGAGGAGCGGAGGACAGCATTCGCTGGGGGCCATCTCACAGGCATCATTGATGCGCATTGCCTCACCGGAGCAGCTGCGGTGGAGCCAGGACAAATTCTGTGAGTCCATCTCTGTAAACAATGTTTCCCAGGTGGGGTATAGGGACACTGGGGCGGACATAACTGCTTTACCTCGGAGTAAGGTAAAGAAGAGACAGTTGCTAAAAGGGCGCACCTGTGCCATAAAGCCCTATAACTCTCCCAACATAGCCGTTCCCCTCGCCCGGGTCTGGGTCAAGTACAAGGGGTGGGAAGGGGAGATGGATGTTATAGTGCATGGGCGACAAGAATGGGGAATCATCATTGGGAACGACGTTGCGTTCCGGGCTGCCCAGGTCAAGGTGGGGGTGGTGACCCGGTGTCAGGCCAAGCAAGCCCCTGCCCCGCAGCCTCTCAGGTCCCCAGTCTCCCCTCCCAGTCGCGGTAAAGTGACCCCGGCAGAGACAGCCAGCCGTCCCCCGCCGCTCCCCGCGGTTGTGGGGAGGGAAGAAGACCCCGGGGGGTTCGCGCCAATGGCCCGAGATTTTGGGACTCAGAAGGCGTTTCAAGAGAAGCAGCAGAGCAACCCATCCCTCCAGGGATGTCGGGATCGGGCCAGTCAAGGGTCCGGGGTAGGGGACCAGTCAGAGCAGTTTTTGTGGGAGGCAGGAGCCCTCTACCGAGAATTCTGCCCAAGGACTGAACCGGGTCCCCAACCAAGAAAAAGACAATTAGTTGTGCCCGTGAGATACCGCCAGGCTGTGCTCCAGCTGGCCCACGATGTGGCGTGGGGAGGTCACCTGGGACAGAAACGGACCTTGGCCAGGGTGACGGAGGGGTTTTACTGGCCCATGGTGGCAAATGAAGTGCGGGAATATTGCCGGTCCTGCGATGTCTGCCAGCGGGTGGGGCATAACCGGGACCATCCGAAGGCCCCCCTGCAACCCCTACCCATTGTGGGTGTTCCCTTTGAAAGGATAGGGATGGATATCGTGGGACCCTTGAATCCCCCCACCAAGACGGGGAAGAAGTTTATATTGACTGTTGTTGACTTTGCCACCCGTTATGCAGAGGCTTTTGCTTTAGCCTCCATCTCCGCCACCAGCCTGGCTAAGACTCTCCTCTCTCTTTTCGCCCGCCTAGGAATGCCCCACACAGTGGTTTCGGACTGCGGCACGGGATTCGTGTCCAAACTGTTTAAAAAAATGTGGGAACTGGGGGGTGTGGAGCACCTGACTTCGGTGCCATATCATCACGAGACCAATGGGTTGGTGGAGCGTTTCAATCAGACTCTTGAAAAAATGATCAGGGCATATGCGGCTAAGCACCCTGGGACTTGGGACCAAGCCCTCCCCTACTTGTTGTTTGCCTACCGGGACTCCCCCCAAGAAAGCCTGGGATTCTCCCCCAACGAACTGATGTTTGGAAGGGAGCTCAGGGGACCGTTGGCTCTGTTACGGGCAGAATGGGAGGGGGTTGCCGCAGAAGCCTCCATGCCTGTGCACACTTTCATGCAACACCTCCAGACTGTCCTTCGGGAGGTGAGGGAGACGGCGCAGCAGCATCTTGAAGCAGCACAGCAGCGGCAGAGCGTGTGGTACAACAGGACGGCTGTGCCACGGACTTTTGAAGTGGGGGACCAGGTGTTGGTACTGCACCCCCAAAAGACGGACAAATTGTGCTTGAAGTGGGAGGGCCCAGGGACCGTGATTGGAAGGTCGGGGGAGGTGAATTATCAAGTGGCTTTCCCGGGACAGCCGGGGAGGCAAAAGGTATTCCATGTAAATATGCTAAAGTTGTATGTGGAACGGGGAACGAAGGTGGGGGGAGTACAGGAATGTGTGGAGCAGGGAGACCCGGACGGAGGGTTGTTGGCAGAGTGGGGGGAAGGGGGAGGAATGGAGGAGATCAAACTGTCCCCCTCCCTGTCCGAACAGCAGCGGCAACAGATCACCCAGGTCTTAGAGGATTTCCAGCCCATGTTCTCGGACCGTCCGGGATGCACCACACTCATACAGCACACCATCGACACAGGGAGTAGCCCCCCCATACAGTCCCTACCCTACCGAGCGGTAGGGCCCCATGCCCAAGTCGTCGCCGAGGAAGTCCAAGCCATGCTGGACTTGGGGGTCATTGTCCCTAGCTCGAGCCCCTGGTCCTCCCCGATTGTGTTAGTAGCTAAGAAGGATGGGGGTGTCCGGTTCTGTGTAGACTACCGGAAAATAAACAAGGTGACCGTCCCTGACCCCTATCCCATTCCCAACATGGATGTGCTGTTGGAGAGGCTTGGGGGGGCCAAGTACATCACTACCCTGGATCTGACAAAGGGTTATTGGCAGGTCCCGCTCGATTCGGACGCTGCCCTGAAGTCTGCTTTTGTGACCCACCTGGGGTTGTTCCAATTCACCACCCTCCCGTTTGGGGTCCGCAATGGTCCGGCTACCTTCCAGAGGTTGGTAAACGGAATGTTAAATGGGCTGGGGGAGTTCGCCTGCGCATATTTAGATGACATCGCCATTTTCAGTTCCACCTGGGAGCAGCATCTGCAACATGTCCGCCAGGTGTTTCAGAGGATTCAGGATGCAGGGCTGACGGTGAAGGCGAAGAAATGTCAGGTGGGGAGGGGGAGTATCTGGGACACAAGGTAGGGGGAGGTAGTGTCAAGCCCCTAGAAGCCAAGATAGAATCGGTACGCACCTGGCCCCAACCCCAGACGAAAAAACAGGTCCAAGCTTTTTTAGGGCTGGCTGGTTATTATCGTAAGTTCGTGCCCCATTTTAGCCAGCTAGCCGCCCCCCTGACTGACTTGTGCAAGAAGCGGCAACCCGTTAAGGTCCAATGGTCAGCCGCTTGCCAGGCAGCGTTTGAAGGACTGAAAGCCTGCCTGATGGCAGCCCCGGTGCTGCAAGCCCCAGACTTTGAAGCCCCTTTTGTTCTGCAGACGGATGCCTCGGAAGCAGGGATGGGAGCCGTTTTGCTGCAGGAACGGCCAGAGCAGGGGCTGTGCCCGGTCGCCTTTTTAAGTAAAAAACTTTTGCCTCGGGAGCGGAACTTGGCCACTGTCGAGAAAGAGTGCCTAGCAATAGTATGGGCAGTGACCAAGCTTCGCCCCTACCTGTGGGGCCGCCGGTTCCGACTGCAGACCGACCATTCCCCCCTGTGCTGGCTGGATAGGGTGAAGGGGTCCAATCAGAAGCTGTTGCGGTGGAGTTTGGCCCTACAGGATTTCGATTTTTCGGTAGAGCACATCAAGGGTAAGGACAACATCGTGGCAGATGGGTTGTCCCGGGCTTTCTCAGTAGGAGACAGTTAGATAGGGATTGGGGTGGTGGACCCCAATGCCATCTTTCCCCAAATGGGAGGGTGTGGAGAAAGCCCAAACTCCAGTTACACACACGCACACACATTTCCCCAAGGGAGGGGGCAAGGGAGGAGGGATGAGGTCACCAGGGAGTAACCAGACAAGTCATCAACCCCAACAAAGGAGGGCCTCGGCAGAGATCCACAAAAGTCCAGGAAGGGCCATCAAGGACCATCAACAAACAGGGCAGTCTCAAAGAGCTGCAAGGTATCACTACGTCACCTTCTTCCCGGGCAGGAATAAGCCAACCGAAACGAAGGGGCAGGCATAAGCCCCCACCTGACCCAGAGGGCGGGGAGAGCGGGAAATCCGGGGTAGAAAACCCCTCTCCCTTCCTGTAGTGGGTTGTTGGGAATCACGGGGCCAGATCCTCCTAAGCAAAAGCCGTCCAAGTACACCGTTCTCCGCTACGAAGCGCCGATCGGGAGCTGGGCTGACATTGACTAGGGTACTGTCTTTGATGTGAGGATATTGACCAGATTCCATCTGCTAGCCACAGAGCCCGCTCATTGGGTAAGACGCGGGTCAGCTAAGGTTGTGTTGACTGTAAACGTGTTCTTCGAAGGCTGCTAGTTCCGATCTGATAATTGTGTAAACAAATAAAAAGTCTTATTTGGGCATACAAAGGGTTGTGGTTTTCCTCTTGTACTTTGAA
Organism: Shinisaurus crocodilurus; assembly: GCA_021292165.1. Lineage (NCBI taxonomy): Eukaryota > Metazoa > Chordata > Lepidosauria > Squamata > Shinisauridae > Shinisaurus > Shinisaurus crocodilurus. The sequence continues at coordinate 424,194 of JAHFWL010000454.1, forward strand.
AGCCGATACGAGCCGTATTGCTTTGCCGGTTAACCCTAGAGTTGCCGAACTCACGCAAAGGATCCGGTTGCTGATCCTTCACATGGTGGCAGACGACGGGACAATTGGAAACCACATTTGACAGTCGGAACTAGCAGGGCTTCGGGCAGGCTAGTAGATTGCTGGGAAGCACTCAGATCAAAGAAATGGATAGCCTGAGCCAAGAGCAAGCGGAGCTAGTGAGCAGCCCAGAGACCCCAGCCCAGACCTCCACAATGGAGTGGGTGGTGCTGCCGAAGACTGCAAGGCAGGAAGGGGGGGGAGCCCCCTCATCGTTGTTAGAAGGGCAGGAATCCAAGCAGTGGGGTAGCCCCAGCCTTACCAGTAGTGGCAGGAGGAGCGAGATAAGGGACCCTGAGGCAGAGGAAGACCTCGACAGAAGGGTTGCTGGCGGAGCCATGGGGGGAGGAGGGTTGGATGCCCTCTTTCCCCAACTCAATTGGCAGCAAGCCAGGGAGTTGATGCAGCATCAGCAGGAAATGTGCCAGCAGCAACAAGTAACGTTACAGATGCAGCTGGAGTTGGCCAGGCTGACCATGGGCACCGGACAAGGGGGGACCCCTGCACCCCAGAGTGGGGGTACCACGACCTCTAAATGGGACAGGAAGCAATTCCCCACCTACCAGTCGGGACAGGATGTGCTGATCTTTTTCACCCTGTTCGAGGCTGCCTGCCTGGAGCAGGGGGTGCCGGACAACTTAAGGATGTCTGCCCTGAGGACTCAGGTCAGCGGGGAATTGGCTGACCTCCTGGGTATTCACACCCAAACTGCCCCCTTGGACTATGGGGCGTTCAAGGAAGCGGTGAGAGAGAGGTTTGCCCTCACCGCCGAGCATTGTCGCCGTAAATTTCGTTACGGACAGCCTACCCCAGGGGACACGTATGCCTCCTGGATGGCGCACCTGGGGCAGGTTTGGGACGCATGGATGGGGGCAACTGGGAAGACTACTTTGGTGGAGGTGCGGGAGCTCATGATTCAAGAGCAATTCTGTGCCACTATCCCTGAGGACTTAGCTACGGCGGTGAGGGATCGGGACCCCCCAAACTGTAGGGAAATGGGCAAGTTGGCCGACCAAATGGGACTGTATCGGCAGCCCAAAGGACCAAAGGGGGGCCACCTCCATCGTGGCGGGGCTAAGGGAAGTGTGGAAAAGGGCAACCCCAAACCTCGGGAGGGAGCCCTAGCCAAGCCCAAGGAAAGCCCCGGCACCAGTGGCTGTTTCTATTGCAAAGAACCAGGACACCTCAAGAGGAGCTGCCCCAAACTCATCGCGAAGAACCGCCACGCCAAGACATCGCCGGGCAAGGTGGGGAGGATGCTTGCTCCAGAGTCCCGCGAACCGGAGGAACACGAGGAGGATCAGCAGTCCAGCTCGTCCCTCGAGGAAGACGGTGAAGAGGCGGCGCGGTCCCTGAGGAGCGGAGGACAGCATTCGCTGGGGGCCATCTCACAGGCATCATTGATGCGCATTGCCTCACCGGAGCAGCTGCGGTGGAGCCAGGACAAATTCTGTGAGTCCATCTCTGTAAACAATGTTTCCCAGGTGGGGTATAGGGACACTGGGGCGGACATAACTGCTTTACCTCGGAGTAAGGTAAAGAAGAGACAGTTGCTAAAAGGGCGCACCTGTGCCATAAAGCCCTATAACTCTCCCAACATAGCCGTTCCCCTCGCCCGGGTCTGGGTCAAGTACAAGGGGTGGGAAGGGGAGATGGATGTTATAGTGCATGGGCGACAAGAATGGGGAATCATCATTGGGAACGACGTTGCGTTCCGGGCTGCCCAGGTCAAGGTGGGGGTGGTGACCCGGTGTCAGGCCAAGCAAGCCCCTGCCCCGCAGCCTCTCAGGTCCCCAGTCTCCCCTCCCGGTCGCGGTAAAGTGACCCCGGCAGAGACAGCCAGCCGTCCCCCGCCGCTCCCCGCGGTTGTGGGGAGGGAAGAAGACCCCGGGGGGTTCGCGCCAATGGCCCGAGATTTTGGGACTCAGAAGGCGTTTCAAGAGGAGCAGCAGAGCGACCCATCCCTCCAGGGATGTCGGGATCGGGCCAGTCAAGGGTCCGGGGTAGGGGACCAGTCAGAGCAGTTTTTGTGGGAGGCAGGAGCCCTCTACCGAGAATTCTGCCCAAGGACTGAACCGGGTCCCCAACCAAGAAAAAGACAATTAGTTGTGCCCGTGAGATACCGCCAGGCTGTGCTCCAGCTGGCCCACGATGTGGCGTGGGGAGGTCACCTGGGACAGAAACGGACCTTGGCCAGGGTGACGGAGGGGTTTTACTGGCCCATGGTGGCAAATGAAGTGCGGGAATATTGCCGGTCCTGCGATGTCTGCCAGCGGGTGGGGCATAACCGGGACCATCCGAAGGCCCCCCTGCAACCCCTACCCATTGTGGGTGTTCCCTTTGAAAGGATAGGGATAGATATCGTGGGACCCTTGAATCCCCCCACCAAGACGGGGAAGAAGTTTATATTGACTGTTGTTGACTTTGCCACCCGTTATGCAGAGGCTTTTGCTTTAGCCTCCATCTCCGCCACCAGCCTGGCTAAGACTCTCCTCTCTCTTTTCGCCCGCCTAGGAATGCCCCACACAGTGGTTTCGGACTGCGGCACGGGATTCGTGTCCAAACTGTTTTAAAAAATGTGGGAACTGGGGGGTGTGGAGCACCTGACTTCGGTGCCATATCATCACGAGACCAATGGGTTGGTGGAGCGTTTCAATCAGACTCTTGAAAAAATGATCAGGGCATATGCGGCTAAGCACCCTGGGACTTGGGACCAAGCCCTCCCCTACTTGTTGTTTGCCTACCGGGACTCCCCCCAAGAAAGCCTGGGATTCTCCCCCAACGAACTGATGTTTGGGAGGGAGCTCCGGGGACCTTTGGCTCTGTTGCGGGCGGAATGGGAGGGGGTTGCCGCAAAAGCCTCCGTGCCTGTGCATACGTTCATGCAACACCTCCAGACTGTCCTTCGAGAGGTGAGGGAGACGGCGCAGCAGCATCTTGAAGCAGCACAGCAGCGGCAGAGCGCGTGGTACAACAGGACGGCTGTGCCACGGACTTTTGAAGTGGGGGACCAGGTGTTGGTACTGCGCCCCCAAAAGACGGACAAATTGTGCTTGAAGTGGGAGGGCCCAGGGACCGTGATTGGAAGGTCGGGGGAGGTGAATTATCAAGTGGCTTTCCCGGGACAGCCGGGGAGGCAAAAGGTATTCCATGTAAATATGCTAAAGTTGTATGTGGAACGGGGAACGAAGGTGGGGGGAGTACAGGAATGTGTGGAGCAGGGAGACCCGGACGGAGGGTTGTTGGCAGAGTGGGGGGAAGGGGGAGGAATGGAGGAGATCAAACTGTCCCCCTCCCTGTCCGAACAGCAGCGGCAACAGATCACCCAGGTCTTAGAGGATTTCCAGCCCATGTTCTCGGACCGTCCGGGATGCACCACACTCATACAGCACACCATCGACACAGGGAGTAGCCCTCCCATACAGTCCCTACCCTACCGAGCGGTAGGGCCCCATGCCCAAGTCGTCGCCGAGGAAGTCCAAGCCATGCTGGACTTGGGGGTCATTGTCCCTAGCTCGAGCCCCTGGTCCTCCCCGATTGTGTTAGTAGCTAAGAAGGATGGGGGTGTCCGGTTCTGTGTAGACTACCGGAAAATAAACAAGGTGACCGTCCCTGACCCCTACCCCATTCCCAACATGGATGTGCTGTTGGAGAGGCTTGGGGGGGCCAAGTACATCACTACCCTGGATCTGACAAAGGGTTATTGGCAGGTCCCGCTCGATTCGGACGCTGCCCTGAAGTCTGCTTTTGTGACCCACCTGGGGTTGTTCCAGTTCACCACCCTCCCGTTTGGGGTCCGCAATGGTCCGGCTACCTTCCAGAGGTTGGTAAACGGAATGTTAAATGGGCTGGGGGAGTTCGCCTGCGCATATTTAGATGACATCGCCATTTTCAGTTCCACCTGGGAGCAGCATCTGCAACATGTCCGCCAGGTGTTTCAGAGGATTCAGGATGCAGGGCTGACGGTGAAGGCGAAGAAATGTCAGGTGGGGAGGGGGGAGGTGGAGTATCTGGGACACAAGGTAGGGGGAGGTAGTGTCAAGCCCCTAGAAGCCAAGATAGAATCGGTACGCACCTGGCCCCAACCCCAGACGAAAAAACAGGTCCAAGCTTTTTTAGGGCTGGCTGGTTATTATCGTAAGTTCGTGCCCCATTTTAGCCAGCTAGCCGCCCCCCTGACTGACTTGTGCAAGAAGCGGCAACCCGTTAAGGTCCAATGGTCAGCCGCTTGCCAGGCAGCGTTTGAAGGACTGAAAGCCTGCCTGATGGCAGCCCCGGTGCTGCAAGCCCCAGACTTTGAAGCCCCTTTTGTTCTGCAGACGGATGCCTCGGAAGCAGGGATGGGAGCCGTTTTGCTGCAGGAACGGCCAGAGCAGGGGCTGTGCCCGGTCGCCTTTTTAAGTAAAAAACTTTTGCCTCGGGAGCGGAACTTGGCCACTGTCGAGAAAGAGTGCCTAGCAATAGTATGGGCAGTGACCAAGCTTCGCCCCTACCTGTGGGGCCGCCGGTTCCGACTGCAGACCGACCATTCCCCCCTGTGCTGGCTGGATAGGGTGAAGGGGTCCAATCAGAAGCTGTTGCGGTGGAGTTTGGCCCTACAGGATTTCGATTTTTCGGTAGAGCACATCATAGAATCATAGAAAAGTAGAGTTGGAAGGGGCCCACAAGGCCATCGAGTCCAACCCCCTGCTCAATGCAGGAATCTAGGTCAAAGCATCTCTGACAGATGTCTGTCCAGCTGCACCTTGAATGCCTCCAGAGTGGGAGAGCCCACCACCTCCCTAGGTAGTTGATTCCATTGTCTTATTGCTCTGACAGTCAGGAAATTTTTCCTGATGTTTAGGTGGAATCTAGGTTCCTGTAACTTGAGCCCATTATTCCGTGTCCTGCAAACTGGGATGACCGAGAAGAGATCTTTGCCCTCCTCTGTGTGACATCCCTTCAAATACTGGAAGAGTGCGATCATATCTCCCCTCAGTCTCCTCTTCTGAAGGCTAAACATGCCCAGTTCTTTCAGTCTCTCCTCATAGGGCCTTGTTTCCAGTCCCTTTATCATCCTTGTTGCCCTCCTCTGAACCCTCTCCAGTTTGTCTATGTCCTTCTTAAAGTGAGGTGCCCAGAACTGGACGCAGTACTCAAGATGAGGCCTAACCAGTGCCGAGTAAAGGGGAATTATCACTTCCCGCGATTTGGAAGCTATACTTCTATTAATACAGCCCAAAATTGCATTTGCCTTCTTTGCAGCCACATCGCATTGCTGGCTCATATTCAGTTTGTGATCTACCACAATTCCAAGATCCTTCTCACTTGTAGTATTGTTGAGCCAAGTGTCCCCCATTCTGTAACTCTGCATTTGGTTTCCTCTCCCTAGGTGCAGCACTTGGCATTTATCCCTATTAAATTTCATTCTGTTGTTTTCGGCCCAGCGCTCCAGCCTATCGAGGTCACTTTGTGACAACATCGTGGCAGATGGGTTGTCCCGGGCTTTCTCAGTAGGAGACAGTTAGATAGGGATTGGGGTGGTGGACCCCAATGCCATCTTTCCCCAAATGGGAGGGTGTGGAGAAAGCCCAAACTCCAGTTACACACACGCACACACATTTCCCCAAGGGAGGGGGCAAGGGAGGAGGGATGAGGTCACCAGGGAGTAACCAGACAAGTCATCAACCCCAACAAAGGAGGGCCTCGGCAGAGATCCACAAAAGTCCAGGAAGGGCCATCAAGGACCATCAACAAACAGGGCAGTCTCAAAGAGCTGCAAGGTATCACTACGTCACCTTCTTCCCGGGCAGGAATAAGCCAACCGAAACGAAGGGGCAGGCATAAGCCCCCACCTGACCCAGAGGGCGGGGAGAGCGGGAAATCCGGGGTAGAAAACCCCTCTCCCTTCCTGTAGTGGGTTGTTGGGAATCACGGGGCCAGATCCTCCTAAGCAAAAGCCGTCCAAGTACACCGTTCTCCGCTACGAAGCGCCGATCGGGAGCTGGGCTGACATTGACTAGGGTACTGTCTTTGATGTGAGGATATTGACCAGATTCCATCTGCTAGCCACAGAGCCCGCTCATTGGGTAAGACGCGGGTCAGCTAAGGTTGTGTTGACTGTAAACGTGTTCTTCGAAGGCTGCTAGTTCCGATCTGATAATTGTGTAAACAAATAAAAAGTCTTATTTGGGCATACAAAGGGTTGTGGTTTTCCTCTTGTACTTTGAAAGCCGATACGAGCCGTATTGCTTTGCCGGTTAACCCTAGAGTTGCCGAACTCACGCAAAGGATCCGGTTGCTGATCCTTCACAAAAACAAAGTCTACAAATGCTCTCCATATATCTTTAAAATCATTTCGATTCGATAATCCCCTTTTAATTTTAATACTACATGTTAATTTATCATTAATAGGAATATCCCATACCTCTTTATACCATTCCTCTAGTGTGGGGTAGTGTGGTAAGCCAGTATGGCGTAGTGGTAAGAGTGTTGGACTGGGACTCGGGAGATCCGGGTTCTAGTCCCCACTCAGCCATGAAACTCACTGGGTGACTTTGGGCCAGTCACTGACTCTCAGCCTAACCTACCTCACAGGGTGAGGTATCCACACATTGTGAGGATAAAATGGAGAGGAGGATTATGTAAGCCGCCTTAGGCTCCTTGCAGGAAAAAAGGCGGGGTATAAATATAATAAATAAATAAAAATAAATTTGATAATCACATTGCATTTTCCATTTTCTAGGTATCATTAACCTTGCTGCTGTCAATAAGTTTGTAATTAAATCTTTAGTATCTTGAGTACAATAAACCTTACCATAAATAGGCCGCTTTCCTATAGCCTTTTACCAGGTAGTCATCATCAGGCGATCACTCGTGACCGAGTAAGATTGTCTTCCGGGATAAAAGGAGGAAATTCTAAAGAAGATTGTGTAGACTCTAGCAATGGGTCCGTAAGTGACTGTGGAGGCCAATTCTAGATCCACACAGCTTCCCACAGTGAGGACACAGGTTACCAGATAGAAGAAGGTCCTGTAAAGGATTCATTTGACGTGCTTTTCGCTTAGCACGTTTCTCCCTTTCACCTTGCACTCGGGCTTCTTCAAAGTCCATGGAACCTTTGTGAAAGGCCAACCTCCATTTAGATCGTTCATGGGCCAGAGCTTCCCAGTTTTCGATGTTTATATTGCATTTTTTTTAGATTAGCCTTATGAACATCTTTAAACCTCTTATATTGACCACCGATATTCCGCTTTCCATCCTTGAGTTGGGAGTAAAGTAACTGCTTTGGGAGACGGCAGTCAGGCATTCGAACAACATGACCGGTCCACTGAAGTTGGCGTTGAAGGATCATTTTTTCAATGCTAGTAGTCTTTGCTTCTTCCAGTACACTGACATTTGTTCGCCTATCTTCCCAAGTAATTTGCAGGATTTTCCGGAGGCAACGTTGATGAAACCTTTCAAGGAGGTGGAAGTGACGTTTATAGATAGTCCATGTTTCGCAGGCATACAATAAAGTTGGTAATACAATGGCTTCATAAACCAGTGTTTTGGTCTTCTTACAAATATCCCGATCCTCGAACACTCTATGTTTCATTCGAGAAAATGCGGCACTTGCGGAGCTCAGACGATGCTGGATTTCACTGTCGATGTTAGCTGTAACAGAAAGATAGCTGCCAAGATAGAGAAAATGATCGACATTTTCCAGTATTGTCCCGCCAAGCTGGATAGATGGCATCACCAAAGGATTGGCTTGCACTTGCTGATGAAGCACTTTGGTTTTTTTGATGTTAAGTGAGAGACCAAGTTTTCCGTATGCTTCTGCAAAAGCATTTAGGATAGTTTGGAGATCATCCTCTGAATGTGCGGAGACCACATTATCATCAGCATACTGAAGTTCCACAACGGAGGTTGTAATTACCTTACTTTTTGCTTTCAGCCTGCTGAGATTAAAAAGCTTTCCATCTGTTCGATATATAATTCCCACACCGGTGGGAAGTTTCCCCTTCACAAGATGTAAAACCATGGCGATGAAAATGGCAAATAATGTTGGGGCGATAACACATCCCTGTTTAACACCTGATCCCACTTTAAATGGAGCACCATGAGAGCCGTTGTTGTCCAAAACCGTTGCCGTCATGTTGTCATGGAGAAGTCGCAAGATATTCACAAATTTATTGGGGCATCCAATTTTCATAAGGATAGTCCAGAGAGCTGTACGGTCTACAGTATCAAAGGCCTTAGCCAGATCAATAAATGCCATATAAAGGGGTTGATTTTGCTCCCGGCATTTTTCTTGGAGCTGACGTGCAGTAAAAATCATGTCTACTGTCCCTCTAGAGGGGCGGAAACCATATTGAGTTTCAGGGAGGATCTCTTCTGAAATAGATAGAAGACGGTTTGCGAGAATCCTAGCAAATATTTTACCTGCGGTTGCTAAGAGAGAAATGCCCCGATAGTTTCCACAGTCTGTTCTATCACCCTTCTTAAAGAGGGTGATAATTATGGCATCCCTCAAGTCTTCTGGGATCTCTTCTCTTATCCAGATTTTTTCGATGAGTTTATGAAGATGTTGTACAAGTTCGGGCCCCCCTTCTTTAAAGATTTCAGCAGGAATCCCATCTGGTCCACTAGCTTTGTTGTTCTTCATTTGATTAATGGCTTTTTTTACTTCATCCAAAGTGGGGAGTATTGCAAGTTCCTCTTTAATTTGTTTTTGCGGGATTTGCGAAAAAATCTCATTATCCACCTTAGATTTACGGTAGTAAGCCCGACTGAACACAATAGAATTTGTGTTCTATTTACATAGATATATGTAAGGATTGCACTGTTTGGCTTTTAAGGTTCCACAGGACTCTTCTACAGACTAACACAGCCACCCCTATACAAATCGTTACAAGAGGGTTGTTTTTTCATATTAATGTTTTTATTTATTACATTTTTATACCACCCAACAGCTGAAACTCTGAGCAGTTCACAACAATTAAAACCATACAATACAGCATGATAAAATATAATACAAGGTTTAAACCTACAGTACAAAATAAAAGTAAAAACCAAAATAAAACTTAGCAGCAATGCAAAGATGTAAAAGACAGTACTTTAAAAAAAACAAAAAACAAAGGTAAAGAGTAAAATGCCTGGGAAATAATGGCTGGGCAGTTAGAAAGAGCCTGAACTCCAGGAGTCTTTGCTCCCACCTTTTCTTTTTAAACGGGTAGAACAATAACGGCAAAGTAACCAGGAAGTTCCGCCTACACAGAAAGGAACAGTCCGCTCTACTTTTATAAGTCTACTAGGCCTGAGCCACAATCCCGTCTCGCAGCAGCTCACGCGATAGGTCACCCTTGCGACGGCAGAGGGGGCGGGGCGAGTGCCAGCGCGGGGCCCGCCTCCCCTTGGCGACGCCCGGAGTCCTCCGCGCCGGCAGGAGTCGCTGTGGCGCCTGACGCGAGCCGGACTGGGCGGCGGACTTTCTCGCCGCGCGGGGCCGGGCTGGTGGGCGCGTCGCCGCCTCCGCCGAGGCCAAGGCCGCCGCCGCCGCCGCCTTTTCCGGGTCCGCTGCGGCGGCGAACGCCGCTCCGAAGGAAGCCAGGAGGCAGGGCGGGAGCGCCGCTCGCCCGCCCCTCAGCCGGTCCGCCCGCCCGCCCGCGCGCCCGCCCCCTCTCCCTCACGCCGGCCGGCCTGGCGCCGCTGCTGTCCACGGCCGCCGCCTCCGCCCCGCCGCTGCTGGTGGTGCTGGGCCGCCGGTGGTGCTGCTGCTCGCCGCCCCGCCTGGTCGCGGCCTCCCCCGCGCGCCGGCGCCGCCTGCTGCTGCTCGCCTCGCTGCCCCCGCCTCGGCCGCCTCCCGCCCCCGCCATGCCCGGCCCGGCCGCCGGGAGCAGGGCCCGCGTCTACGCCGAGGTGAACAGCCTGAGGAGCCGCGAGTACTGGGACTACGAGGCGCACGTCCCCACCTGGGGGTAAGGCCGGCGGGAGGGGCTCTCGGCGGCGCATCTTCTGCCTCTTCCCGGCCTAGCCGCGCGGAGGCTCGGCCGCGGCGCCCGCCTGAGGCGAAAGGCGCCGCCGTCGCTGTAGGAAGCCTGCTCGGCAGGGCCTCCGAATTACGGCTGGCCAGAGCCGGAGAGAGCGAGCGGTTTTTAAACCGGCCGGGCGCCGCTCTCCCCGTGTCGCTCTGGCACTAGGGTGGAAGGAGGAGCGGGGAAGGAGACGGCAGGGTGAAAATGGCCTCGGCCACTCGTGGCGTCCCTTTCGCCCAGCTTCGCCTTCTCCCAGTACTTCCTTCCACGCCTTTCATTCATTGTATTCTCTCCCCCTTTCCTCGCTTGCAGGCTTTGTTTCTCTCCCTCCATCCCCCAAAGGGCTGAACTTGTATAATTGCACACACACACCCCGAAATACACACACACACACACCACATTTTCTAAATGAGATTCCCGTGCTATGGGATCAGGAATTCACTGGGCTCTAGAACAAAGTTTAAATTTTGCTAAAGATAAGGAGTTATCAGTCCAAGTGAGCAGATAGGATGCTTTGGTATTATTAAGGAAAGAGAATTGGGCCAGGATAGATCATAGGATAGGATTTATAGAGTTGGAAGGAGCCTACAAGGCCATCGAGTCCAACCCCCTGCTCAATGCAGGCAACTAGAGGAGGGGTCTCCCATCCAAGTAATAACCAGGCCTGACCCTGCTTAGCTTCCCACGCTCAGACAAGCTGAGCCAGCGTGACCCACAGTAGTCTAGCTCAGTGGTTCTCAACCTTTTTTGCCCCGTGCACCCTCTTCACCATATGTCAGAATGTCATTCCCACCTTTCCAAGATTGTCTGACTTAATCGGTGCCATACAATAAGGTGTGATGTCCTATAGCTTATGTACAGTCTGTAGAATTGTAATTTGTAGAAAGATCAGTATTCCAGCAGTTTGAGTCTGTGGTCCCAATTCCCCCCTTGAAACCCTAAAATTCTTCCCCTGGGAGGAATTTCCCCCTGGTTGAGAACCCCTGGTCTAGCTAGACCTGTGATTGAGTTATTTGTGTGTTCTTGAATGTGGTACCACCAACTTTTTGTAAGATGACCCAGGGGGTGGAGCATTATTCAGGAACATGGGGTTGCAGGCGTCTGGGTGTAATGTGGGCTGCACTTCCTCACATCATTGTCAATGGCAGATTGTGTGTGTAGGCAACCTATGTTCCTAATCCTCAGACGCAGGGTTGTTTCTCTGAATCGCTTGTCTGAAGATTAATGAAAACAAGGCCCAAAAAAACTGCTGTATCTGTTTCCAGAGACACACACATGAGTTCTGTTTTTACTTCTGAGATCTGTATAGTCTCTTACCTGGGACACACATTCAAGCTCAAACACAGTTGTGTGCTGCAGTAAGGCGACTTTCCAATCTTTATTGCATATTTACCGGTGAATTTGGGATTTAACCAGTACGATCATGGCTTGAAGTAGTTATTCCTGATTAACACAGACAAAAGATTGTGATCTTGTGTAGTGATGCTCTGTACTTTAAAAAGAAAAAAGAATGAGCAAAAAAATCTTGTAGGGTTGGTCGTTTGACCAGTCAAGTATTTCTAAACCTTTGAGAACAACAAAGATAATCAACAGGTTTTGTACCTATGCTAAATACAAAAAAGAAATTGGATAGGTTTTATTGTGAAACGATTATTAATTTTTAAATTGTAATGAATTATTTTATTACATTTTTACCCCACTTATCCCCGAGAGAGATTAGGATAGGATACATAGTGCCTCCCCCACCCCCCTTTTATCCTCTCAACAGTATTGTGAGGTAGGTTAGGCTGTGTGCGTGTGTGTTACTGGCTCAACATTGCATAACAAGCTTCATGGTTGAGTGGGGATTTGAGCCTAGTCCAGCCTTCCCCAACCTGGCACCTTCCAGATGTGTTGGACTACAGCTCCCATCATCCTCAGTCAGCATACCATGCTGGCTGGTGATGATGGAAGTTGTAGTCCAACACATCCAGACGGTGCCATGTTGGGGAAGACTGTCCAGCTCTACCCACACTAGGCTGTGGCCTTTGCCACTGATGACTGGACCGCTTATGTTCCGGTTTGAAGCTGTAGCAGGGAGCCAGTGGGGAAGCTTTGCTATGCTGCCACATTTGTCCCAGGCTGCTGCAAGGATAGGGGGCAAAGAGCCCTCATTCCTGCCCTTGCTAAAAAAATGCGACCATAATGAAATAAAAAGGTATGCTGCCATCTACAAAGTGACATTCTTGGAATATTTGACAATTGTCAGATAGTTGATCAGTTGACCGGATCGGTGCCAGGCCTAGTCTTGAGGGACAGATCTGACCCCTTAACACACCATGAATACTACTTTGTGCTTATAGATTTGCTTAAAGACATTAAAAATCAGAGAGGCAGCATGGCAAAGTGGTTAGAGCGTTGGACTGGGTCTGGGAAATCCGGGCTCTAGTCCCCACTTGGCCATGAAGCTCACTGGGTGACTTTGGGCCAGTCAATGACTCTCAGCCTAACCTACCTCACAGGCTTGTTGTGAGAATAAAATGGAGAGGAGGATCATGTAAGCTGCCTTGGCTCCCTAGGAGGAAAAATGGTGGGATGTAAATGTAATTAGGTATAAAACAAATAAAAATCAGGTCCCTCCCCCTGCCTTTCAGTCCAGAGTGGTAATTTAAATCAGTGTGGGTGAGTATGAGGACAGGTTCAATTTGTGTGGTAATGCTTTCAGATTAATTGGACAAGGATGGGATTGGTCTTGTGAATTCACCTTTAGAGCATGTTGTGCAGAGGGTTGGCATACCAAAAAGAAAAAGGGCAAGTGAGAAGGAATTGGGTGACGACTAGGTTGTCTTATAGAGCCCTTGGCCAGGACACCACAGGCTGGGTTGAGGGCACCTTTCATTTACCCTTTATGTAAACTATTCACTATCATAAGGTGGTTAATATTTAGGAAGAGCGCTAAGAATATTGAACTCCCCCACCTGCCTTTAAAAAAATGGATGCTTAATGTGCAAAGTGTCAGTGTTAATATGAATTAATTGTTGCATAGCTAGAATCGGGGAGGTATTCATTCTTGGCTAATTAGAGTGAAATTGCCAACACAGTATTATGTGAGTTTGTAGATATGCTGTTGATTTGGTGCATATGGGTCTCTATGGCTTGTCAATGTGTTTCCAAGACCCCTGAACATACTAGCTACTTTTTCTTGTGCTTTAAGAACTCCCTTGTATGCAGTCAAGATGGATAAATAGCACTAAAATTCAAAACTGGAAAATCTCACGAGCCTCATTTCCTGGTGTCTAAAAGTTAATGCTGGCATCTAGGTCTGAGCAAGGGTTGGGGTTTCTTCCTCTGCTGCCCCCAGCTTGGTTGTCAGGAAGTTGAGGGGGCTGAGAAGGGAGAGTCTAGCATAGAGGTTTGCAAGGACAGTCTTTCTCACTCTGGACCCTTGAGAGAGAGCGTTGGTAATAAGACTTGTAGAGCTCTCCAGATGTTTTAGACTACAACTCCCAGGACCATTGGCCATACTGACTGGGGCAGATGGGAGTTGAAGTCCAAAACATCTGGAGAACATCAGGTTGGAGAAAGCTGTTGTAGAGTATTTGGTGAACAGACCCATCAGATCTGTAGCAAAAATCAGGACAAGCATCCCAGAGTGAGGACTCCTACAGTAGCTGGCAGATTCTCTTGTTCTGATGCTTGTAGATGGCTTGTATCCACTTGTTTGAAAGATCTGCACATTAGTAAATTCCTTGTTCCTAGTTCTTCAGTTTTGGGGTGTTTGGAGCAGAAGGGTAGGAAGAGAATTTCAGCCTAGTTACTTTTCAGTTGTTTTCCTCTTCACTGTCTGCAGTAATCAAGATGATTATCAACTGGTTCGGAAACTCGGCCGGGGGAAATACAGTGAAGTCTTTGAGGCTATAAACATCACCAACAACGAGCGAGTGGTTGTGAAAATTCTTAAGGTGAGTTTTTGTTGGATGCTTATTACGTAATAGGTTTCTGAGACAATGCTGTGGCAGCGATATTTCCTAACATTCTGTAATAGGCTGTTCTTGGATATAAACCCCTGCATCTTTGGCCATTAGATTTTTAGTATCTGGGATGGATATTGAGTTGCCCGATGATATCTCTGTACATGGTAGTGGTATCTTGATGATCTCTCTCCCCACCTGTTTTAAAAAGGTAAAATTGCATTTGAAAGCCTTTTGTGAAGGAACAGCATCTTCCCCTGTGATGGAATAGCACTGCATGTGATGGCTGCATACAGTAAATAACCGTCTGGCAGGGCTTACTTGACAGGACAGATGTTAAACCATGTTAACTGTAATGCAAAGTCTGCAGGACATCCTTCAATTAATTAATTTATTATTTAAAAGGATTTTTTTGCCCTATGCTTTAAGATAAACGGGGAGGCTCTTCTCACTGGAACTACCAGTGGTACATTATGTGACAACAGTGGAGAGAGACTTCTCTGTTGTGGTGCCCCAATTATGGAACACCCTCCCAGCGGAGGTGTGCCTAGGTGCCAACATTATATTCTTCCTGGCACCAGATCAACACCTATTCCCCCCCCCCCCCGGCATTTTAAACTAGTTTATTAAACTGGTTGATGTGAACTACATATTTGATGTCTTTCCTGGCTTTTATTGCTATAGTTGATGTTTTATTGTATATTGGGTAAAAAAAATTTTAAAATAATAATAATAAATAAATAAATATACTGAAGTACCCAATACAGTTAACATTGCTTAAAATGAGGGTGTAGAATTTTTATGTTCATCATTGCTCATCATATGTTCTCTGCTGTGGAAGGTTTCAAAACAAGGTGACCCAGTAAATACACTGCCAAGCCTGACATTACAGTTGTTTGGGGCCAACCAAATTGTAATTATTGGCATGTGTAAAATACATTTCCAGGTTATTGTGGTTTAGTTAGCTAGAGATGTGTGTGTCATGGGAGGTCCCCGGGAAGAAGGACAGCTTACTCTGAATTATGTAGAGATAATTAAAGGAGGACTTGTGGTCTTATTTAGCAGCCAGGGTCATTGCTTTTGGCTCAGCAGCCTCTTCAAGGTAGCTCTGGATGAAGGGGCATGAATACTTGGAGTTGTGAGCAGCAGCGTAAGGCCTTCCAGGCGTATCCATCAATCTCACTGCTGGTTTGATTGCTACTTATAATGTGCATTTAATGGTTTGTGCTGAGTTAATCTGAGTTGGTGCTGGCACAGGGCTACCCTGCAGAAAGTTGTGGCAGTTTGAAGAGGTGTGTGAATGGAAGTCCCGTGGTTTGAATTTTCAACTTTGAGAGCAGATTGCTTCCTTGGGAGGTGGGGTTTTCCTTTCACACAGTGGTGCTATTCCAGTTTGTGCAGTGTGCCCTAGTGCTGCATTTATTAGAATTTTTTGAAGTGTAGATACTTATTTCTATACTGCCCCACAGCCGAAGCTCTCTGGGTGGTTCACAACAATCCATTCTCCAGATATAGGAGTATGGTAGATAATGAGAGTCTGCCCCCACACCTAGAGATATGAAGTCTGGGGCGGGGGAGAACCAGAAAAAATCAGGGGGGGGAATTCCCTCCCAGGCCTTTGCATCTCCACCCACATTATAAGGCAAGTGTGGGCAACCCTTTTGGTGTTGAGGGCTGAATTCTCTCAGGAAAGTACTCTGGGTGGGGTCAAAAGTGGGTGAGGATATCCCTTCTGTCTCCTTCAGCTGGGCTAAACAAATATATGTTATTGCCAGCATCTTGGTGTTTAAGGTTCGTTCAGCCCTGCTAAACCCCTCCCACCACACCTTTGGTAAGGTCCACCTGCTTGAAACTGTTCCTACCTGCTTGGACCCAACTTTGTCTTGGAAGCCCTCCCTATCCACCATGGTAGCTAAGTGGAATCTCCTCATTCAGAGGCAGTCAGCTTCTGAATTCCAGATGCTGATGGCAGACAGAGAAGGGTGAATCTCCAGCATCTTCCAGGTAATACTAGGAAAAAGTTAGCTTCTCTGCAGTGTCCCGTGTGAACTTAACTCAAAGGTGGGAGAATTGAAGAGCCTGATATTCAAAAAGAGCATGGATATAGTGGGCATATTGGAAATCTGGTGAGCAGCACAGGTTGGATTTCCAGTAGTCAGGAGCAACTTCAGTTACCTGCATAATTCTTGCCTTTCCACTGCGTAGCAGAAGAATAAACCATGCGAACTGTGCACATTTGCATATATTGTCTTAATTTTCCAGGGTTGCAGAATTCAGCTGCTCTTTGCAGATAATTTTGATTTTATATATATATAGTGTGTGTGTGTGTGTGTGTGTGTGTATACCCAGCTTTGGATATCAACAAACTTCAAAGGAACCAATGTTCAGCTTTTGTTTGTCGTCTTTACAGTATAAAATACATTCCACAGGAGCAAGCAGGAGCTGATCTGTCAGAAATGGAGGGATGTTCACTCGACATGGTCTTCACTAAGTCAAATCCTGTAGTTCAACCCCCTTTCCAAGAAGAGTGAGCTGATCACAGCTTTATGTGATCCAAAGTAAACTCCCTTGGAAATAGGATCATTGCAGACAAAAGCATTTGCATCCAAATAAATAGATTTAAGATTATGGTGGTTGTTTTTGATCGCCATCTTTTAAGAAAGGACATGTGTTCATATTAGTTACAGTATTTGCTAAAGTGTGCTAATTTGGACTCTTGTCTCAGCTGCTGTTAATTTGGACATGTGATCTGAATTGACTTCAGTGTTGATTTGCAATCAAGTGAGGTTGTGGGATCATTGCTACTTTTTAGCCTTAAAATGTATATTAGTTAGTCATACATATTTTCAGACTAGTACGTAGAACGTACCCCCTGCTTCCAAATCCTTTTAATGGTTACATTCTTGTTAAGCCATGAGTTGTATCCTGTGGGATGAAGGTAATGAGACAATGTACTCCAAGCTTGTTTCCAGGTTCTGAGCATACACAACAGACTTAAAGTATGTCCCAAGTTGCTTCTCCCTAGACTTTCAAAAAGCAGGGATAGTTACCTCACTTTTATTCCTGTTGATACATCCTCATCTCCCTCCATGGCACGGTTATTATTTATTTATTTGATTTGTACCCTGCCTTTCCACCAAGAAAATGATATTCATGGTGACCCATTGACAGATATGTTTGTCGAGAAACAAATTACTGAATTCGGGCAATTTCTGTTTTCTTCCAAGAGATACAGAGAAGTCTGAAGTTCTCTTTCGTGAAGTTGCTTGAATGTAGGAAGCTGCCTTATGCTGAGTCTGACCATTGGTCCATCTAGCCCAGCCTTCCTCAACCTGCTGCCCTCCAGCTGTTTTGGACTACAATTGTAGGAATTGTGTTCCAACATATCTGGAGGGGGTACCAGGTTGAGGAACACTGATCTAGCCATATTGTCTATACTGCTTGGCAGCTGCTCTCTCAGGTTTCAAACAGGAACCTTGCCCAGCCATACGTAGACATGCTGGGTATTGAACCGTGGGCCATCTACATGCAAAGTCTGTGCTCTACCACTGAGTTGCAGCCCTTCCCCAAAAGGAATTCCTTTGTTAAGAATCTCTGTGAAAATAGCTGCAGCCACTTGCGCGTCTTTCCACTTGACCTGAGAGCCTTTATTTTTCATCAAAACAAAACTTTAAACTGTACTACAACAAAATTGGTAACCAATGGTTGTTGTTTATCTATCTTTCTCGGTCCAGAAATGACCATTTTGCCTGTGATCTGTCGTAACCACTTCCCCTATGATGATGTCAACCCTGTATCAGCCCAGCTTAATTACTAGGTGCAAAGTATATTAAAAGAAATCTTACTTTTAATCACCCTTGTGTATTTAAGCCAGTGAAGAAAAAGAAGATAAAACGCGAGGTTAAAATTTTGGAGAACCTGCGAGGTGGAACCAACATCATTAAACTGATTGACACTGTCAAGGATCCAGTGGTAAGAGTCATTATTGGGATATTGGGATTGTTGAGCTTATCTTCAGAAGTGGGTTTTGGAGGCAGTTCAGTTTCTCACACAGGTTTTACAGTTCAGATGTATACTGCAGGTAGAACAGTTGTCAAGTTGGGATTTTTAGTGTTTTGGTTTCTGTATGGTTTGAAGACTATTTCTTGCGTTTTTGTTTTTAAAATATGCTTTCATCTATCCTTAACGGAGGAAGTGAATCCTGGTTAGCTCTGCTTCTTTTTATTTTTGAGTCTCGGGACTAGAGAGCGCATTATCCAAAGGAACCTTAGAATAAGTGGGCAAGCAGGTTATGGAAAGGGGTGGTTAAACCACAGGTATTTCTCTCTTGCAGTCAAAGACTCCAGCACTGGTGTTTGAATACATCAATAATACAGATTTCAAGGTGAGTCTTTCTTTCTGTCTGTACACAGTGGATTTGCCAGAAATGCTTGGGAGAGGAAACGTTGAGTACAGTGAAACAGGGATTAATTCTTGTGGGGGAGTGAATTGCTCAGCCTTTCAAACAGTTTTGGAACTGCAAACACCAAGCTGTCTTTCCTTGTGGCTTTTGTGGTACACGTTCAAAGGGAGTGGTGCAATAGAAGTTTGTTGCATTTCCTAGCGACTCTGTCTCAGTATAGCAACTGTTGCCCTGCAGTATTTAATTCTGTGCTAATCTCTCTGCTGTGGTACTCTGTTTATAGCAGAGTTGTTGATGGGATTGACAGTGCCTGTTTTTTGTAGTGAGAATGCTGTGGATATGAGAGTGGAGTTGGAAGTGCTTAGTTGTGTTAAGCTTTGGGGAAATTGGGATCAGGCTCTACAAAAGTGGCAGGCTTCATTTGAAGCACAATGAAACCAGATTGCTGAAAATTAACATCACACAAATTATAAGCAGCTTTAAAACTTGACTTTTTTTGAGAAAGCTGGACTTGAAATAGGGAGTGACTGGGTTTGCACGACATGACAGCCCATCGTAGGTTGCTCTGGAAAGTACAAAAGTGCTTCCCCTGCCCTTTTTCTGGGGAAAACAAAATTTTTGGTCCCCTCTAAAAGAGGCTTTTGACTGTATATGTCCCAGTCCAAAGCCCCCGATTGCCCTTTCAAACCCCCCTTTTAACGGGAGCCAGAGTTTTGTCAGCTAGATGTCAAAACTTGTTTCCCAAGAAAAAGGGTGAGGGGAAGCATTTTCCCGAGCACCTAGAGTCTTGAGGGGGGAAAGTGCAAGATGTGCACCAGCCTGTGGACTATCAGGCCAAAAAGAAAAAAGAAAGTTGAGGATCTTGCTGTGAAGGGGGTGTCGTAGAATCTACTAGAGGGGATTTATTGTACTGAAGTTGAAAGGGAGGGTCAGGAGAGAGTGATCTCTTCAGGACACTTGGAAGCTACTCAAAACCCTGATAATGGGAGTTAAACCAGAATGTTTTCCACCCTTCCCCAACCTGGTACTGTCCTGATGTTTTGGACTACAGCTCCTAAAATCTCTGACCAGTGGCCATGCTGGCTGGTGGTGATGGGAGTTGAAGTCCAAAACATCTGGAGGGCACCAGATTGGGGAAGGCTGATGTATACCGCAGATGAACAGAGGTGCTAAGAAGCTCAAGAGCAAAGTCAAGGAAGACCAGGTTTCCTTTAAAAAAAAAAAGTCTTGCCAAAATGAGCCAACTAAATCGGAGCACAATTCTAGCAAAACAAATGTTAAGGCCTGGGGTGGGAGGACAGAAATTGAGAAATACGTTGCTAAACACATTAAAACAACCCCATACATTTAAACATTTCAGAAACGGGAAACCAGCCATTAAGGCTGTCGGATGACAAAAGTATGAAAAGATTACTGGAGGAGAATAGCTTCTCTACAAAATCCCTGAGTGAATTCTTTGCATCTGTTTTCAGTGAGGCAGATATTGGACATAAGAGCCGTGCTGGATCAGACCAAGGCTCAATCTCTTCCAGCATTCTGTTCACACAGTGGCCAACCAAATGGCTGTGGGGATCCCACAAGCAGGACATGAGTGCAGCAGCACCCTCCTGCCCATGTTCCCCAGCAACTGGTATACAGAGGCAAACTGCCTCTGATACTGGAGGTAGCACTATAGCCATCAGGACTAGTAGCCATGGATAGCTTTCTCCTCCATGAATGTGTCCAGTCCCCTTTTAAAGCCATCCAGATTGGTGGCCATCACTACATCTTGTGGTAGTGAGTTCCATAGTTTAACTATGTGCTGTGTGAAGAAGTCTTTCCTTTTATCTGTCCTGAATCTCCCACCAATCAGCTTCATTGGATGACATCATTGGGTTCTAGCACTGAGAGAAGCAGCTGAGGAGTGTGCAGATTGGTGCTAATCGGGGTGGGGGGGCTTGCGGGCCACATTGAAGTCAGCCATGGGACTTATATGGACCGCACATTGCCCATATTTACCTTAAGGCAGCCTTCCCCAACGTGGTACCCCCCAGATGTTTTGGACTACACTTCCATCAGTCCCAACCATCATGGCCAATAGTCAGGGATGATTGGAACTGCAGACTAAAACTTCTTTAGGGTACCGCCAACATGGATTTTTTTTAAATTAAGACAATTTAAATCACTGATTTAAATCAGGATTTAACTGAGCAAGAAAAAAAAGTTGGTTTAAATCAAGCTTCCCATTGAAACTTTTTCATATATTTCCTGCACAATGGTGCAAATCTGGCCACTAACCCATGTTAACTCACAACTAAATAGAGTATTATTTACAAGCATCTCTTTGTCTCACTATATATATTCTGCATGCTTTCCTCTCTCTCTCTCTTTTTTTTAATCTATAGAGGGAATGTCTTTACAATATTTCCATTTTAATATTTCCAGTCTTATGACCAGCACCCATGACAGTTTGACATTAACAGCACAATCCTATAAACATGCCTACCCAGAAATAAGTTCCGTTTAGTTCAATGGGGCTTACTCCCCGGCAAGTGCTTATAGGACCCCCAAGCTAAGTAGGGGAATACAGGCAGATGCATACTGGAAAATGTTGTCTTTTTCTTTTCAGTGTTGCTCCTGTTTGTTTAATTCTGTCTTGGCCAAGCCTTGCCCTCACAAAAACTAAGTAGGAAACAAAAATGAAATGCCCACGGCTGATAAGTTGAAGAAAGATTTAATAGTTACTGGGCAGACTAGAACAGTTTATTTTCATCAGGCTAAAATGAAATGCCTTTGTTTGGGTAGAGTGTAAATATTCATATTTTGAGAAATAATCAGATTGGTTCAAATGTACTGACCTACCTTGTCGGGTTGTTGCAAGCATTGCTGAGGTAATGTTTGCAAAGGGCTTTAAGAACCTAGGAAAACAGCTGCATATGAGCATGGCTTATCTTCTGAATTTAGTTTTAGATCAACATTTGAAATTGCTGTTCAACAGAGGTCAGCTCTCACACAGACTGGGCCCTCCTTATCCTCCATTGCATTTCCTCATTCAGTGGCATTGTAGCAGGACTCTGCTTTGGATGCATGTGAAGGGAGTATTCCAGGTGCACTCGACATCTCCCAGCAAGAGCTCTGACCACTTAACCACCCTGTTCCCCTCCCCCAGTGGCATTCCCAGCCACCGTTTGGCAAGGTGTGCTAGCGGGCTGTTCGCTGTAAAGCCATCAGGATACACTGGTGTTTAGTAAAGGCAAGTGCCGTGACCAGCACTAACTGGAAACCAAGCCTCTAACCTCTAGTGCTTGCGAGAGTCACTTGACACTTTTGTGAGATCTCCTGCTTGGGGATCTTGCAGTTCTGTCTGGGGATCTATTCCTCTCCCTTTGAGTATGGAAGAGGTTCTACAGCATCCTTCCCCAACCTGGTGCCCTGGACTACGACTCGCAGCATTCCCCAGCCCGCACATTCTGGTTGGGGGATGCTGAGAGTTGTAGTCCAACACATCTAGAGGGTATCAAGTTGGGGAAGGCTGTTCTACAAAGCATGAGACATGGCCGAGGGATATGGGAGGGGCGAAAGCTGTAAGAAAGACATGATGAGCGGAAGAATGATTTTTGTTGCTTTCTCTTTTCAAATCCAATTCAGCAACTGTACCAGATCCTGACAGACTTTGATATCCGGTTTTATATGTATGAATTGCTCAAGGTGAGTATTTAAGCAGCAATTTAAAATGTGACTCATGGTGCATCACGCTGGCTCAGCTTGTCTGAGTGTGGAAAGCTAAGCAGGGTCAGGCCTGGTTATTACTTGGATGGGAGACCCCTCTAGTTTCCTGCATTGAGCAGGGGGTTGGACTCGAGAGTCTTGTAGGCTCCTTCCAACTCTATGATCTATGAATCTCTATGCTATTTGAGTTTTGTCAGATGGGGTTATGTGCAATGGATGAAGATCAAATTTAACCAGTATTCTGAGAAAAGAAAAGTGGAAAGTTCAAAACCAAACCTGAAAGCTATGCTGAGCCCTCCTTTTGCTTTGCCTCAGTATATGTGGTGTGTAGTTAGGCTGGGGTCAAAAACATTACAAAATCAGGTCTCTCCAAAAGATATCTGTAGAACCCAATATTATGTGCTGTGGCAAGACTGGAGCCAGTCTGGGTTTGTATACGTTGCTATTTCCCCCTCCCTAACAGAAAAAAGAGAAAAGAACAGGTTATAAATCTCACTTAGTGCAGTTCCCACACTTGGACGCTTCCTTGTGGAGAACATTGAGCCTTGGGCACTTCTCCAGAGTATTTCCAAAAGCCCTCTAAGATTTTTTAGCCCATAATGACCTCTTGTCGTTTGCTTTTTTCACTACCTTCTCCAGTTGGGCTTCTGTAAATGTGCAGAGGATCTCTTTATGCCCCCCAAACCCTTCTTTCTCTGTAGGCAATGAAAGTCAAAGGAGGTTTACAGTCTAAAAAGACACGACACAAAAGGGAAAATGGATAGGAAGGGAACAAGAAAACTCAGGCACCAATTCTTAATGTTACAAGTTCTTATGTCCAGCTGTAATACCAATGGACACTGTTGATATTCTTGTCGTGGGTAGATGAAATGGAAACAGTTCAAGGAGAGGAGGAGCCAAGAATTGCCGGGGCCTCAGCTGAGCCAAGGGTGCTTCCTGCCTCTGCCTCTTCTACAGCCTGATGGAGCAACTGCTGGGGGCAGCTGGAGAAGAGGCAATGCCCGATGAAGCTGATGGTTTAGTCTCTCTTTTGTTGGGTGCTAACCTGTATATGTCTCTTTCAGGCCTTGGATTACTGTCACAGCATGGGGATCATGCATAGAGATGTCAAACCTCATAACGTCATGATAGACCACCAACAGAAAAAGGTAATGACGTGGGAAGGACCCTTATCTTTTGCTGTTGCTGAGTTCTTGGTATAGACTTGAGCCCTGATGCTCCCAGGTCTCTGAGATAGGCTGTGATTGCTGGATGGCTCACAGCCCTATCAAAAGCCGGGGCTAGCAATATTCTTGCTCCCTCAGGAATCCATGAGAGTGAGGCAGGAAGCCCAGCTTGTGCCTGGGCAACACTTGCATCCTCTGCAGAGGTTCTTACCTTTGCAGCTATCCCTGTGCATTAACATGGATTGGGGCCTTCCAGCTTAGCTGTGCTCTCACATACATGTGCGTAGCTGGTCCCTGTTTTCTGGCATTCAGTTCACTTTTCTTTTAGATGATTAGTGACTTCTGATTAGCAAACGAGTCATCCAGCAGTACATGAGCTGACCAATATTGCAGGGCTAACTTTACAAGGCAGAGCAAATGAGAGGAGCTGAGCACCAGCCTGGCCAGCATCTTTGCAAACTCCGTTTGACCAAAGCATTGAGCAGACTCACTGACTGTCTTATGTGTTCTCAGTTACGGCTCATCGACTGGGGCTTGGCAGAATTCTACCATCCAGCTCAGGAATACAATGTCCGCGTAGCCTCACGGTACTTCAAAGGGCCAGAGCTTCTTGTGGACTACCAAGTAAGTCTTGTCCTCCAGTTTGCTCCTCAGTCTGAAAAACTGATGGGCACCAATGTTATAAGCTCACATACACGTGCGCAGGGAAAGGGCAACAGAGATGAGTACCACCATCTGACAACAAACCATCTAAGGGTGTCTTCCTGCAAGAAATGGAGAGTGTGCGGAGAGGCATTCTTAGAGGCTGCTTTAATGCTGGAATTCTCACAGTATCTGAGCCTGGGCATTTCAGAAATACTCTTTATCCATTAATCTCCTTTTAAAAATTGTTAACCTGCCCTTGGCATAAATTATGGGGTGGGATACAAGTTTGAAGACCAAGATGAGCCATCCCTGCTTTTGACCCTATCAAAGTCCTTCCTGATGTGGTTGTGTTCCCAGGGATTACCTTTCACCTGTTAGCCCTGCAGGAGTGAGACAGGGCAGCCATTGCACTTTAAAGGAAGCCGCAGAGTCTCAACAGAAGCTTTCCTCTTCTAGCACCTCCATTTAAGCCCCTTTGAGGGAGGACTTCTGAGGCACTCGTGGGTATGAGGGCCCAAAGGGGCCTTCCTAATTGTCATTGTATGATTTGGAACAAGGGGAGGAGAAAGCAAAGAAGAGTCAATATGACCAGATTGACCGTTCACCATGTGACGCAATTTCAGTGGAGAAGATTGTTGCAGGGCAAAGATATTCTCCTTGGCAGACTGCTTTTAGCTGAAATGCCGTGTGTCTTTTCAGCCCCACCAGATGGGCAACTCAGAGTGCCTGTGTACATTGCAGGCCAAGGGATCTGCAAATGGAGCATCCTTCCTGAACCTCAAGGCAGCAGGGGAGAGAACTGACTATGGGGTGAAAGGAAGGAGGAGAAAATAGGGCAATGATAAATATTCGAGATGTGGCACTGGTGCAGAACTGGTAGTAAGGATGACCAGATGGGGCCAGCACTTGAGTGCATACAGTATGCTTTTGGTCCAAAACGGCTTCAACAAATCTGGGCCTTTCTTGGAAACAGATGGTGGCAACCAGCATAGACAGGAGTTTGCTACAGTCAGGAAGGAGAAATGGAGATCCATGGAATCTTGGTTTGTGTTAAAGATTCCTTTTGAAGAAGTTGTTCCCCTTCAGATATTGGAGCAAATTTATTCTATAACACTGAAAGCGACTTTATAGCTTTTAAGCAACTGTGCTTTCAAAATATAGGTTGGAGTTGCAGCAACCTCCTTCATTACTTTTTCTGCTTCTCCCCCCCCCCCCCCCCCAGATGTACGACTATAGCTTAGACATGTGGAGCTTAGGCTGTATGCTGGCCAGCATGATCTTCCGAAAAGAGCCTTTTTTCCACGGTCAAGACAACTATGACCAGGTGAGAAACGGTGGCGTAGAACAACTTGCAAAAGGCTGATTGTTGAACATTTCTTCTCTTTCCACAGCCGTCATGGGACAGATCGGGACGTCTAGCCTTTGGTGACAAAAGGATGTCCCAGTTTGTAAGATGTTACTAGCATTTCTCAATTTAAAGACATTTAAAGGTCTTTTCCTTAAAAGCTTAAGAAGAACCTTGCTTTTCCAACCTGAGGTTGGCTGTTTCCTTGGAGACCAATGCACTAAGATCTCGGAGCATATGTGGTGCTTAACTCGTGGCTGTCTAGTTACAGTATTTACCTTTTCCCACTGCATAATCAGCCAGGGGGCAACTGCATCAGCCTTTAGCGTAACATAGGTATGGACTATCAGCAACTCTCCCTGAGTGGATGCCACAAAAATTTGCACAGAAGCTCTGCTTTATAGGTGCCCTTGTGTGGCTAGAAGTTTTTAAGCAGAGGCTGGCTGGATGGCTGCCTATCAGGGTTGCTGTAGCATCAGATTTCCCACATTGACAGGTGGGGTTGGACTAGGTGACCATTAAGGCCCCTTCCAACTCTGGGATTCTAATAGAATCCTGAGAATTGCATCTTAAAGCTTCATGGCTGCAGAAATAAATGAAAGGGCCAGAAGTGCTCTTTCTCACTTGCCTCTTCAACATTTGTGAAAATGCCATTGTGGCACCTTTTTTGTCAGCATTAAAATGTGGATGACTAAGAGAAATGGGGCACTACCGATGCTTTTGGGATGTGGTGGTAGAGATTGTGGGATGTGCTTCACCTTTCCAGACTTGTAACTAGAAGGCCTCTGAGTGGCCCATCCATGCCATGTGGAGGCTTCTCATCAGCACCAAGATAGCTTCTGCTCCAATTCTGAAGCAAGAGGACAAGGCACTTGAGCTGGCCTTGGAAGCCTGCATTGTGTGCCTCTAGTAACTTCCTGTTTCCTAGGTTGCATGAAAACCCAGTCTTAAGTGCCCAGTGTATTATTAGTCAATCAGATCAATACTCGTAACTATTAATATTCTAAAAATGCCAATAACCATGTTAGAATAAGCATTAATTCATTATCTACAATAGTTTCATACAGTGGGGCTGAGTTCAAATGGAGAAAAAGACAAGTACAATATGAAAACACATGAATTCAGTAACTAGAAACATCTTAACCAAAATTTATCTGCTTGTATCAACAGGCAGCAAATAAGAGTTTAAAAGTTGCACTTGAACTAACAAGAATAAAATACTCATAACCAGCCACCTATGTTATATATTACAAAAAGCATGGTATTTTATTCCAATCATTCTAATAAAATATACTTTTAAAAATCATTAACTCAAAATAAAAGTTATTCTTTCTCCAAGGCAAAAATCAATTGCCAGCTCCACTATATTTTAACATGTTGGGTGTGACTCTTGCCTTGATTGTATAGATAAACTCTACAAATGTAGCATAGTAAATGCAAAACTGCAATCATTGCCCCAGATAAGCCAGAACTGGTTTCATAGATAGCCCATACCTATCTCTGAGACCCTCAGATAATTTGCACATGAAAGATGAAAAAAGGTCTAGCTTGAACTTGGTGACGGTAATGTCTAATCTCTCAGGTTTGAGTGGGCAAACATTGTGCCCTTAATGAGGCAGGACTTAAATGGATTTAGAACTGGTCCTCTTGGGTCCAGTCAAACAGTACTTCCACCCAAATTTGATTAATTTTTGTTGAGTAAGTGGGTGACCTAGAAGGAATAACTTTGCAGATGAACATAGGAAGCTACCATATGCCAGTCCCATTTAGCCCAGTATTGTCTGCTCCAGTTAGGAATGGCTCTCCAAAATCTCAGGCAGTGGATGGGGATCTTTTCACTAGAGATGGCAGGGATCAAGCCTGGGACAATGGGACATTGCCTGCACAGTGCATGTGCTGAGCTACAGCCTTTCCATGATTCCCTTTGAGTGGGAATAGCTTGTCTAACCAGCAAGATGACATGGGGAAAGGGATGTGAGAGACAGAGTGAGCAACGGAAAAGCTTTTCCTGCATGCAGAAATTGTGTTCTGTTCTGGGCGCTTGTTAGCACAGCTGGTCCAGGAAAAGATGTCACTTGCTTCTGCCTGGCTCCTGCCTGTCTTTCTTGCATTGCCAGCTCCTGAGCTAGCTTTGTCCCAACAGAGCAGCAGAATGTGGTAGTGGTGTTTCGTTTTCCTGTTGCTACAGATCTATTCTTTATTGCAGTTGGTTCGCATCGCAAAGGTTCTGGGTACAGATGAATTATATGGTTATCTCAAGAAGTACCACATAGAACTGGACCCCCACTTCAATGATATCTTGGGACAGTAAGTTCATTGTGGCATACATTTTTTGTGTGTGTTGCCTGGGGAGTGGACACTTAGCGTGAAGTACAGGGCCTTTTCCCTTGTAGAAAAAAGCAAGGTGAGATTGATTTGCTCACAGGCACATCCTGGAACCTGTTCTAGATATGTGCAGCCTTTTCTTCATGTGGCTGTGGTGAGGGGTCCTGACAACTGTTGGCTAGGCTTTTCTGTTACCTGGGTTCCCAACTGTTGCTGCATGTCTGCATTCACATGGACATGCAACTTGCTTGTATACATGTGTAACAACCAATGCAGGTCTTAGGGGGGTCTTTAACCAGAGATGTGGTATGCACACAGCGGAATAAATGGGAAATACCTTTTAAGTTGGGAATATCTAGTGCTCAAATGGGGAAATTCGCTGACGCATGCATTCAAAGTCCAAAAACATGAACTTCATTTTTTTACAGGTTTTTGTTTTCAAAAAGACACAGGCACATTCATTACAGAAGAGAAAAATGGCTTGCTTAGTATACGCACCCCCTAGCACATGGACCAGTGTACCAGTTCTAGTAGGCCTAGTGTAGAAGATAGAAAAGGCGAAGATCGGGGAAATTTGCACGTGCCAAATAAGGAGGGGAAGGTGGCGCCATGGAAATGGCGGAGCGGGGGAGTGTGAGGCTGGTGAAAATGGTGGGCCCCGGGGGCAGAAATGGATAGATTCTGGAGGAGAAGAAACCTCTCAAACTGGGGGGAGGTAACGAGCGGGGTACCACAGAAATGGGACAGTAGCTTCAAGCTGCCCTGGTCTTGTTGACAATATGCTGTACTACAGACCTCCCAAAAGAAAGGTGTCCCAACAAGGATGGGGTGACTGAACAGAAGCTACGCCATTATTAGGGACCCGGAGCCACCAGGATTTGGGTGAAGAACAGATTTAGGTGGAGAGCCTTGCCAATGGGGCTCTCCTTTGCATTTCCAATTAAATTCAGGAATTCAGCATTCAGCTCGAAACTCTTTATTAGCTGCTTCCCAGTCCTCTGTGCTTCCTGTGGGACGAATTTCACCCTTTGGACTGAGAACCGACAATCTGCATATAGGTTGTGGTCCCCTTGCCCTGGACTTAATGGTGTGCTTTACCAGGGGGCAACGCATTCTGTCTGAGTATGCAGGTCCAAGGCAGAGCGGGGGACGCTGGCCCGGGGAATGGGGGATAGGCACCAGAGTAGAGGGGAGAATCGTGCTAGGATAGAGTCATGAGAATGATTTCACTTCCACATGTGTACAGCTTCCACCTGCAATATGTAAGCTTGAAAAACATTTGAAGGTAGTTTCTCAGACAGAGCATTAAAATTTAGGACTATCACGAGAAAATGTGCATAGGATTGTGTCTTTGTGGTGAAAGAACCATCACAGTTGGGATAATCACCAAGCGTAGTTTCCCAAAGAATCTTCACTGCATGGATTACACAGATCCTTTTAGTGATGGCATCATTTTGACATTGCATATGGCATTGTAGACATCCCCTTCAAATATAAGCACGATGCCATGGTCCACTATATTCTCATAAAAACCTAGGATGAATACAAAAAGTTAATTCGCAGCCGATAGTGATATTTCCAAATCCAAGCTCATGGAGATAATCATGAACAAGCTTGATAGGGAGCCTGGAGGCAGGTGCTCTGGGGCTACACATAATGCATATGTGGATAACCAGCCCAGAAGAATTGTATGGAATTCTTAACAATACTGAGAAGCAAAAACAACTCAGCACAAGTACAGAGAACAGTTCTCCTTGAACTATGTATGGGGTCAGTTCTCAGTTTGCAAGGCATGTATATGTACAGCCCCAGTGAAATGTTCTTGGCACTAAGCTTCCACAGGACTTCCTGAAAATGGATTGTAACCACAGGGATTCTTGCCCAGAGAATTGAATCTCTTTTGATGGAATTTTACCAGTTTCCAGACAGAAACTGATACACCAGAAATTCAGTTCGTTTGTAGGTTGCACCTCTTAGAATCATAGAAAAGTAGAGTTGGAAGGGGCCTACAAGGCCATCGAGTCCAACCCCCTGCTCAATGCAGGAATCCAGGTCAAAACATCCCCGACAGATGGCTGTCCAGCTGCGCTTTGAATGCCTCCAGATTGGGAGAGCCCACCACCTCCCTAGGTAGTTGATTCTGAGTGTGTCTATTTTGGTAACTTTTTTTTTTTAAAGGTGGGGTAAACCTTTTGAAACAGATTTTAAACCAGAGCCAGTATGGCGTAGTGGTGAGAGTGTTGGACTGGGACTCGGGAGATCTGGGTTCTAGTCCCCGCTTAGCCATGAAACTCACTGGGTGACTTTGGGCCAGTCACTGACTCTCAGCCTAACCTACCTCACAGGGTTGTTGTGAGGATAAACTGGAGAGGAGGAGGAGGATTATGTAAGCCACCTTGGGTTCCTTGAAGGAAAAAAGGCGGGGTATAATATAATAATAAATAAACCAACACAAACAAACAAACCCACTTTGGCCAAGTACATTAACTAGGTGAGGTTACTGATAATGGTAGGTAAGAGCTTCCTGGGTCAGAAGCATGCTCTCAAAACATGTGCATGAAATATGTTGCACCGCTCCCCGTTGCACCGCTTCATCTGGAGGTAGAGAAATATCAGGCTTCAGTACCACAAACTGACCTTTCCACCTTGCTTGCAGACATTCACGGAAACGTTGGGAGAACTTCATCCATAGTGAAAACAGACACCTGGTCAGCCCCGAAGTCTTAGATCTTCTGGACAAACTCCTGCGATATGACCATCAACAGAGGTTGACTGCCAAAGAAGCTATGGAGCACCCCTATTTCTGTAAGTCTCTTGGGGAATGCAGAATACAGGTGGGACTGAGCTGGGAAATTGGCCCATGAGGCTGTTTGTTTAGGCACGTGTTTATAAAAGCTGTAAACCATTTCCATGCTTTTAAGTGTTTTGGAC
This sequence comes from Shinisaurus crocodilurus, assembly GCA_021292165.1. NCBI lineage: Eukaryota > Metazoa > Chordata > Lepidosauria > Squamata > Shinisauridae > Shinisaurus > Shinisaurus crocodilurus. Next base: position 454,763 of record JAHFWL010000454.1, read on the forward strand.
CTCTGTAGGCAGGAGAGGGATACTTTTTATAAAATCAAAAATCTTGCACGTATTCTGCAAATAAAGAACAAAGAATGTTGTGTCGCTTTACTCTCTTGGTTACTCTTTATGGGTTTTGCTGCAACAGACTAATACATGTGCCGCTCTGACTAACGAATTTAAATATTCCTGCATTTTGAAGTGTTTGCACCTCTCAAAATTAGTTCTGAGGTTTCAGCTTTTTCCCATTGCTACAGGCATTCGAAATCATAGATGGTGGCAGTTTGTAAACATTTCCTCCTCCTCCAAAAGTGAGGCTGGGTCAGCACCCTTAGAATTTACTGCAGGATCTTCTGCAGATAGTGCCCCATCTCACCTTGTTTGTTTGCACAAGTCCTTTGGTTAAGTACTCTACAAATCCAAGAAAAGCAGCAAGCTGTTGGAGCCTGGGTATCTTGAAAGGTCTCACTCCAAGTCTGGATGGATTATTATTTATACAGTGCCCTTGAGATATGTTGGTGTACACGTTAAAGTTTCACAAGTAAAAATGTCATGTTCCCCACCCAGTGAGCTTGTAGTCTTCTCCAGAAGTGGGGGAGACAGCAGAAGGTGGGAAGGGAAGGAGCAGGACAATTGTGAGCCATGCAGTTATGTGTGTTTAGACTTTGTTTTGGTTGAGCATGAGGGCTTAAGGATATCATAGCACGGAAATGGTGGGTTTTGAGGAAGGATTTTAAAGGAGGCATCAAGTAGATGTACCTGCAGTTTCCTCCTCTAACCAGTCCTCTCATGATACTATGGAGATAGTATGTGTTCTCCAGAGTCCAGAGCTGGCCTAGCTTTTGGCGTCTGGGGTTGAGCTTTGGCAACAAGATTTCAACGTGGATTTTCTCAGAGCTAATTTACATATATATGGATCCCTTGATACCTCATCACCTAACAACTGTAAGCTAAGTAAGTGAACCATTCTAAAATGACTGCAGGATTGGTTAAATGAGGGTTACACTAATCATAGAATCATAATAGAATTGGAAGGGACCTATAGGGCCATCGAGTCCAACCCCTTGCTCAACGCAGGAATCTTAAGTCAAAGCATCCCTGACAGATGGCTATCCAGCTTCATCTTGAATGCCTCCAGTGTGGGAGAGCCCACGACCTCCTAGGTCATTGGTTCCATTGTTGTATCGCTCTAACAGTCAGGAAGTTTCCCCTGATGTCCAGGCAGAATCTGGCTTCCTGTAACTTGAGCCCATTATTCCATGTCCTCCACTCTGGGATGGTTGAGAAGAGATCCTGGCCCTCCTCTGTGTGACAGCCTTTCAAGTACTTGAAGAGCGCTATCATATCTCCCCTCAATCTTCTCTTCTGAAGGCTGGACATGTTAAATTGACTTTCACTGCAAAATTGCTAAGTGTCTAGATCTCGGAGAAGTGCAGGTGGGAGGGCTGGAATTGAATGAGTCTTGCTGGTTCTTTGTGTCTGGAATCTCAAGCAGTCCAGCTTTGCCTGGGTGTTCCCAGGAAAACACCTGTTCCAAAAAAGACAAGTTGGCTGCTGTGTGAACAGAATGCTGGGCTAGATAGACCGTTGGTCTGATCCAGCATGGCTGCCCATACGTTCTTAATTACTGCCCTGTTTCTTCCCAGTAACGTCTCCTCTTCTCCTCCTGCAGATCCAGTTGTCAAGGAGCAGGCCCAGCCCGGCTCCGACAGCTCCGTGCTCTCCAGTGGCCTAACAGCAACACGATGAAGCTTGGGGAACGACGGGTAATTCCAGAGGTTTACAAATACAAACTCACCCTTCAGTCACCTAGGGAAGGGATGAACCCAAACCCCTGTATGCTCAGCAGAAGCCTCATCTTGAAGGGGGTTAGGTCTTAACCTCCCTCGCTCTCCAGCACTTACGGCTACTCCAATGTTGTCTGTGTGTTACCAAAGTTCCAATCCAAACGGTTGTGCAAGATTTACATGGATTCAAGGGTGTGCCCCGAGGTCTGCACGACTGGCTCTGGGTTGATTCTGCAGTTTCTTACTCTACCTTTCCTAGTGTGCCATTTTCTCTGTTCTTCCATTGGGCAACCTTTTGATATCTCTCCTCCCCCACACACTGGAATATAGCATGTACCCCATAGAAGCAAGCCCAGCTGGGCCCAGAGTCTATGTAAGACATAAGGAATGAAGGCCTGCAAGTGGTGGATGTCACCCCTGCTCTTTTCAGGTCTGTTCTTGGCCCGTGATTTCCCTCCCTTTAATTTAAACAGTAACTGTTGGAAATGGGTTGAGTCAGTCAAGCTAACGTGCTTCAAAATGGGCACCCATTGGGGAAAATCCTGGTACCCGCCCCCACTTCTTGTGCGGAAGTGGCTGCCTTAGCGGGGGGGGAGGGTTGTTCTTTGAGGCAGAAAGAGCATCTCCTCTGGTAAGGCATGTCCTTATTGCTAGAAAAGCAAATGTGGCCATTCCCATCAATGTGCAAATTTTGGAATTGCTTTGATTACAGCAGCTTTGAATATGTGAGGAAGTGCTTGGGCAAAGACCAGTGGAGAATTTTGGAAGCCAGAAACAGTGGGGCTGTTCAGAACTGGTGAGCAGCAACCTGCCTAGGGTTCAGATCCCTCTAGCATTTGTACACGCCCAGCCCAGTGTTGGAGTTGTTGGGGTAGAATCCTCTCCTTTGGGGGATGGGTGTGTGAGATGCTCCTTTAGTTATTTCAGTGGGTCTCCTATGAGCCCAATAGTTCAACCCCACCGTTGGGGGGATTATATTGTGTGATTCTGGTGACTTCATTAACCTAAATCCACACATGCTTTTGTCACCATGCCTAAATGCAGATTTTTCTTTATTACATTGTCAAATATTTAATTTTAAGTAATACGGTTAGACTGTTTCTATTTGAAGCATCTGTTTACATTCCACATCCCAATAACGACATGTTAGCATTGATATCAGGTCAGATCCATTTGTACAATTCACTGGAACCAATAAATCTCTCTATGTACAAACGTGTGTTGTCCTCCGTCTAGTCTCTGGGAATTCTTTGGAAGGAAAGAGCTGATTCAGGAGCTGAGATCTCACTTCAGGGCTCAGGAAGAAAACTATCTTGTTATCCTCCAACTTTAACGCTAAAGCATTAATGAGTGTAAAAGACCCAATGGTTGAGTGTGGGTTGTATTCTTCGCTTTGGATCCCAGTTTGAGACCTCGTTTCACAGAGTTGGTAATGGGGGTCACTGAGCCTTGTGGATAGGCTGGGTTATGACTGGGATATGATGCATCTACCTCTGCTCTTGAGATGCATTTTTTTAACCTTTCATTTCTGACCACATGAGTAATTGCTTTCAAACAAAGTTTGTACCAAACAGCTTGCTTCAGTGCTCAACCTGCAAAAGGGTGGTTGGAGTCTTCCTTGTAGCTTCTAATCCAGTGTTCTCCAACCTTGGGTCCCCAGATGTTTTTGGCCTACAACTCCCAGCATGCCCCAGCCAGCGTAGCTGTAGGCCAAAAACATCTGGGGACCCAAGGTTGGAGAACACTGTCACACTCCCCTAATCATTGCTCATTCTTATTTAACCCATACATCTGCCACCTTGCTGTTCTTTGGAGTGGGGGGTGGAAATAAGATTTTGTTGCAATTTTAAATTTAGTTCTTAAAAATTGAAATACTGAGTTCAAACAAAATATCAGGAGTAAGTATGCACAGCTTAATCAGCTTTATTCAGAGTGCAGAGTAGAGTTTGTGGTACAGAACCTTGTTTCCTTGGCACTGAACACTCTTTGTTTCAATGCAGGAAGTTGAAAAGTGTGTCTGCTGTAGAAGCTTTGATCTCTGCTGTACATAATCTTAATTTACAGCACAATCCTATGCCTTTTTACTCAGAAGTAAGTTTCACTGTGTTCAATGGGGCTTACTCCCAGGTAAGTGTGCATAGGATTGCAGCCTTAAATGGTAGCCTTAAATGCTTTTCAGAATCCTTTATATGTACATGTTCCCTTAATTGCATCTGTCTTGAGGAAAAGCCAATGTCCAATTCATACCTTGCGTAATTTAATTTGCATAAATCAAGTAATGGGCATATTTTAGATGCAAAATGTGGGAGCGGTATATTGGCTTATAGTTGTGCTAACTTTATCTGGTGTCTGTCGAAGTGTCATCAACAGTTAGTGAAACCTGGAACAGTTTTAATGAAGCACCCCATTCTCCTCAGTTATTGAACCCAAAGATATTGGGTGGCTTCCACACGTGAATAAGATTTCTCTCTGCCTGTGAGGATGTGGGTCTTCTAGAAATTGAGATGGCTGATGTAGCCATATAGTTGCAGTCACACTATTAGTATTAATATTAATTAATTGATGATGATGTAGCACTTTCAGATGTATATGAAGTGCTTTGAACATTGACTTGTAATCCCTATAGTAAAGTAGGTCAATATTATTATCCCCATATCTTAGATGGAGGGTTGAAGCTGAAAAAGAGAGGCTTGTCTAAAGCCACAGGTAGCGGTGAAATTTGAACTGGAGCTCCCCGATCTGTAGCTGACTCAGCCATTTGACTACACCAACTCTGGACGCCCAAGCACCAACACCAGGCATTGGTTGTGATGGCCAATTGCCCTTTGCCTTCCACTGTGGAGCATTGTGCCCCTGCTTGTTACTCTCTAGTTCTGTGGCAGCCAGCCTCTTTGGCCAGTGTGCACTACAGTGTGTACAACCTCTTAACTATTGAGCCAGGGAGCAGGTTCTGGTGCCCTCCAGATGTGTTGGACTGCAACTTCCAGAATTAGCCATGCTGGAAGGCATCACATCCAGAGGGGGTCAGATAGGGGAAGGCTGCTGTTGGAAGAGCTCGGAAGGCTGTTTTTGGAAGAGCTGTGTCTACCCTGTGCTTTAAAAAAATAATAAAATCAGCAGTGAGGAAAGCAAGGAAGTCTGTAACCTGTATAAATTAGGCATGCTTGTTTAGCTTCTCTTGTTTTACTAGTCATGGGGAGGGGCCAGGACTGTAGGGCACTGAATCCCCACCCCATCTCTAGAAGCCTTATTCAGTAACCTCCCTGGCTTTGGAAACTTCAGGTGTTGGCTGCCCACACATGGTCAAGCACTTCTGGCAGCTGTGAGAGCTAAAAATGTGCATGCACCCCCCCCTCCCCCCTTTAAATGAAATCTGAGAGTCTCAGGAAACTGAAATCTGGGCTTGGCTTTTCTGCTTCTGCAGAATTTGCAACATATGTACAGCCTTGTCTCCAGGTGGCTGAAAGCTTTCCTCTAAACTGGCTGGAGGAGTTAAATCAGCAGGAGTTGGGTCCCCAGATGTTTTTGGCCTACAACTCCCAGCATGCCCCAGCCAGCATAGTTGGCTGGGGCATGCTGGGAGTTGTGGGCCAAAAACATCTGGGGACCCATGGTTGGAGAACACTGATCTAGTAGAACAAGCTGCATCCTTAAGTATAATGTTGTGTATCTGCATGTGAAGAGTGTACTTCCCTTTCCTGTCTCCATCAGGTTGGCTAATTTTCAGAGAGGAAGGTGAAGGAGGTGCATTCTGCTCTCACATGGGACAAAAATATGTGAGGTGGAATGCCAGTCTGAGTGGTTATCTTGCTCAGATTTATTTACTTCTTTTCGCTTGGTGCCCTTCGCTCAAGTTCTGTCATATTCAGAATCCGCACTGGATCACCACCACAGTCTTGGCACAGGTCTACTTGAGGCATGGCCACTTCTTCACAGAAAGAGAAGTCCTAGCAGACAGGTTGGCTCCCGCACATTGGAGCGAACGCCAGTGGAATATGGCAGGGGTTTGGCCAGCAGGCCTTTGGTCAATCATGCCCAGTTGCCTCTGGCCCTTGTTCATTGTACTAACTAACCGTTCTGGCTATGCAATGCCTTCCAACGCCAGCTTTGCATTTGATGCTTGCTTCCCCTCTCTTCCTAGGTCTGTCTGATGCTGTTCCTCCCAATTTTCCATAAGCAGAACAAGAACCAAATCAAAACGTCTTAATCCGCTTGTGTACAGAGATGGTGGCGTGCAGCTTCTAGATGTCATCCCAGTGGCAGGTTACGGAGCAAGGACTGTGACGGCAGCAGCTGATGACACCCAGCAGCATATAAAAACACAAACCTTAACTTCTGCTTTTGACTTCCTGTTGACCTCTTCCTGACCAAGAACGCATGGAAAATGTGAAGGGTATGCAACACCGTTGTTGGCTCAGGTGGCTTCCCTGAACCCGGCCCAGCGTGTGGCTCCCTGACAAACGGGCTCCCATTTCGCAGGCTGGGGGAGGAGGGAGGCTCTGTGGCACGATGGACAGTTCTATATTAAAATAATTATATATTATTGAATAAAAATTTTAAGTAAATGTATGGAGAGTCTTAACTTAAGACTGGGAGAAGTCATGCAGTGAGGGATGCTGCTGTGGAAGGGGAACTAAGCCAGTGTTTTTGGCCTACAACTCCCAGCATGCCCCAGCCAGCATAGCTGGCTGGGGCATGCTGGGAATTGTAGGCCAAAAACATCGGGGGACCCAAGGTTGGAGAACACTGAACTAAGCCCAGTTGGGGATATTTCTTCCAGTCTAGCCCTTCAGGATCTGGCACTAGAGAAGGAGTGCCCTTTTTTGACAATTGTCAGTGAGGTTTTGAAAGTAAGTAAAAACTGAAAAAGAGCAATGACTTTTCCAATGAATTCCTTCATAGGATAATCACAAACATTTAGTTTCTAGCCTACCATCTCCCTAGAATCCCCCTTCCAATAGCTCTGTCAATATGGCATTGGAAAACAATGTTGACGGCAGTCAGCTAATGGCAGGCTTGTTATCCAAAGCCGAATGCAAACAAGAAAAATAAAGGGAATGAGTGAAAGAGTGGGGTGGGGAGAGAAACGGGAGAAAGACAACTTGAGGACTGCTCGTGCTACTCAATTGTCCAGTTCACACAGCATGACTACCCATGGGTTGTTTAAGCCATGGGTAGTCATGAACAAGCAGGAGTAGGCAAGGGCCCTGGCTCCCACCCACTCACTTGCACTGAGCTAAACAACCCGGGGACGCTTCATCCTTGAATTGTTGATCATGATGCCCAAACCCGGAATTGTGGGTTGTTGGGAGAGAGACAACCCAGAGCTGTAACCCAAGAACCAAACCATGGGTTGTCTCTCCCACAACAACCCAGAATTGCAATTCAGATGTCCCAATCAACGTCTCGGGGATGGGCATGCCTGGGTTGTTAAGCTCCACCTTGCTGCAGTGGAAGCGATATGGTGGTGAGAAGCAGCTCGCTCACTCTTGCTCGTTCACGACTACCCATGGTTTAAACAACACATGGGTAGTCGTGCCATGCAAACCAAGTCGTTGTCCCTGAAAATCTAAAGGCCTTCCCAGTTTTGCTCAAGGGTGCCTAAGATAAATCCTTCATTTTTAAAATACGGTATTTCACTTGACTGATAAATTATGCCTGAACTACATTTGATAACAAGGAAATCCCCGACTTGTCTCTTGTCGTGTTTTTCTATTGGGACAGGGCTGGCAACCTGTGGCTCTCCAGATGTTTTGGCCTACAACTCCCATCAGCCCTAGCCAGCATAGCCAATGGCAAGGAATGATGGGAGTTGTGGCCCTCCAGATTGTTTTGGCTTACAAGTCGCCCACCCCCTGGTCAGGGAAATGGAGGCAGGCCAAAGGAGAGCTGCAGAAGTGCTCCTGGCCAAGGGGCCTTTCCTTGTGGGCTGTTTTGGCAAATGCTGTGCCTGAGCTACTTTCTGACCTCTGAGGGAGGAACAGAGCCCCCACAGGGGGAAAGCGGGCTGAGTGCATAAGCAAAGGGTAGAGCACCTTCTCCCCCAGTGCCACTGCTGTGCATACATTTATTGCCCTGTGCCTACAGTTCTCTGAAAACAAAAGAGCCAAGATCAGTCTTCTGGAGTCATTGTGTAGTTTGCCACCCCAGAAAGCCCACGAATTCATATCTTGGCATTTGTGGAGAAATTGGCTTTGTGGTGATCTAGAAAACAATGCAGTGATTACTAGAAGCCAGCATGGATTTGTCAAGAACAAATCCTGCCAGACTAATCTGATCTCATTTTTTGATCGGGTAACCTCCCTTGTGGACTGTGGGAATGCTCTGACATCATATATCTGGACTTCAGCAAAGCTTTCGACAAAGTACCTCATGATATCCTGATTAGCAAGCTAGCTAAAAGTGGGCTAGATGGAACAACTATCAGGAGGATCCACAATTGGCTACAGAATCGGACTCAAAGAGTGCTTATCAATGGTTCCTTCTCAAACTGGGGAGAAGGTAATGAGCGGGGTTCTCGATCATCCCAGTTTGCAGGACAAGGAATAATGGGCTCAAGTTACAGGAACCCAGATTCCACCTGAACATCAGGAAAAATTTCCTGACTGTCAGAGCAATAAGACAATGGAACCAACTACCTAGGGAGGTGGTGGGCTCTCCCACTCTGGAGGCATTCAAGGTGCGGCTGGACAGCCATCTGTCAGGGATGCTTTGACCTGGATTCATGCATTGAGCAGGGGGTTGGACTCGATGGCCTGGTAGGCCCCTTCCAACTCTACTTTTCTATGATTCTAAGTAGTCTAGCAACAAAGAATGCCAGGCAATCTGGAGACTTGACAGTGCTTGAACCACAGGAGAGAAACTTCTTGTCAGCATCCAGTTTTGGAGGGCTTCCTCCCCTGACTGAATTGTTGGAATGGATCCTGCCCAGTACTAGAAGTTACCAGTAGGTAGATCAGCCTTCCCCAACCTGGTGCCCTCCAGATGTTTTTGACTACAATTCTCATCCCTATCCATTGGCCATGCTGGTTGGGGCTGCTGGGAAGTGTAATTCAAAACATCTGGAGGGCTCCCAGTTGGGGAAGGTTGAGCTTAGACAGTGCACTGGAGTGCAAAGCTGCTTCTGAGGTTTGGACCACAGGCTATACTGCACACGTCACTCGCCTTTTTCTGCCCATGTGGGTGAAATAATGGATAAGCTATACTTAGCTAGTGTGGAAAGTCTGCTGTATTCCTCTTCACGCTCTAGGAAAGACATGGCTCTGTTCGCCTCACCCATCTTGAAAGGGAATTACTGTAAGTATCAGGTGCATATACATTATCACAGGTCTGTTAAATCCAGGTGCTGCTAAGGCTGTCACGAATGGGTTCTGCAGAAGTCCATTAAAGCTGGGGACTCTAGGCCTAAATAACTGTTGTCAAGTGTGGCTTTTCCAGGATAAGAGTGCTACTGGAGTGCTAAAAACGGCCAGTTCAAGGAGCATTCCCAAGCTGTGAGACAAAACAGGCTGTACACCAAGAGTGGAGGAACAGCAGTCTGTGGGCTAGATGTGGCCCACAGGGCCTCCCCGACAGGTCTGCCCGCCACTGGTAGCACTATGGACTTGAAAAAAGTATCCCATTGGGGAGTGATTTTTGCAAGGGAACAGCTGGGGCAGAGAAGGGTTAACCCCTCCCTGCTTGCTGTGACCTTCCCCCAAAACACCCCTCCCCACATAGCAGTCTTTTAAAAGCCGCCTGCTGCCTCCAATGGGAGGCCTTTCAAAGCCAACTTGCTGTGCTGGGACACTGTGTGTGAATGGGGTGTGTTTGTGGCCTTGGCTCAGCCCACTGCTGGCGCACAGCACCCTGAAGAAATGAGGCCCTTGGGGTGAAATCTGTTCTCCATCCCTGTTCTGCGCCTATTCTGGACTCTCTCAATCCCCCCAACAACAGCACTTGTATCTTGCCTGGAACATAGCAAAGCTGCCTTGTAGTGAGTCAGACCATTGGTCTGTTTGTTCATTGTACACTGACTGGCAGAGAGGGGTCTTTTCCAGCCCTACCTGGACATGACAGAGTGAACCCATAAACCATGCAGTGGACTAGTACTCCAACACTACCTTCTAGGGCAGTGTTCTCCAACCTTGGGTCCCCAGTTGTTTTTGGCCTACAACTCCCAGCATGCCTGGAGTTGTAGGTCAAAAACAGCTGGGGACCCAAGGTTGGAGAACACTGTCCTAGGACCTAGCCCCCAGGAAAACCCTGCCGCCTAAGAACTGTCTCCCACCCACACCTTGCAAAGCAGCCCTGAAGGCTACCGTGGCCGATGGCATCACATGTCACTGAAAGGCAGGGCCATAGTTTCCATGCTCCTCTCCTGGCACAAATTGCCCAAGTAGGGCAATCAGACCATGATTTCCTGTTCCAAGCGAAGTCAAAGCCCAGCCAGAAAGGGTCCAGATAAATCGGCATCATCCAAGAAAACCCATGCTGATGCCACGTGCTTGAGCCTAAAATTGAATTGAGCCTGGAAAACAGAAACCAGTGCAGGTCTTTCAGTATTGGGGTGATATGATCATGATAACATGAACCAATTAGTAAGTAACCCAAATGAAGCTTCCAGACACTCCTCAAAGATAGCTCCATGTAGAACACATTGCAATAGTTGAACCGTGATGTAACCAAGGCATGGATAACTTGCCAGGTCAGACTGACTCAGGAATGGCTGCAGCTGGTGCACTAAGCCTGTGAAAACACGCTCCTTACCACTGCTGCCGCCTGAAGATCCAAGGACCACATTGGACCCAGCCAGGAGCACTCCGAAGCGGTGAACCCTAAGTGTGAGCCCATTCAGAACAAGCTGAGCCAGGCTTTCTACTCACCAACAGCACTTCTGTCTTTTCTGGATTTAATCTCATTTTGTTCATTCTCATCCAGCCCATTAGTGAACTTGGGTAATGTTGAAGAGTGTTGCCTGCTTCCTTAGAGTAAGGTGACAAAGAGCAACAGAGTTGCTCACTTCAGAGCTCCACTCGCCCGATGACATCTCCCAGAGGTTTCATGTAGATGTTAAATAACACAGGGGCCAGCACAGAACACTGTGGGACACCATAGGCCATGTGCAGAACAGCAGTCCCTTCACACTATCTTCTGGCATGACCTGACAGGAAGGACCGGAACCACTACAATATGCCCCCAAGGCCCAATCCTGCCAGGTGTTCCACAAGGATGCCATGGTCAATAATATCAAAAGCTGCTGAGGTCTGGAAGAACTAGTAGGGCTGCACTCCCCACCCATCCAGCTCCCGGGGTAGCTCATCCACCAAGGCTACCAAAGCAGTTTCAGTCCCATATAGATATCATAGATCATAGAGTTGGAAGGAGCCTACAAGGCTATCGAGTCCAACCCCCTGCTCAATGCAGGAAACTAGAGGAGGGGTCTCCCATCCAAGTAATAACCAGGCTTGACCCTGCTTAGCTTTCCACACTCAGACAAGGCCAGTTGAAATGGGTCCAGATAATCAGTATCATCCAGATGTGTCTGGAGTTGCAACACCACCATCTTTTCAATCACTTTGCTCAGAAATGGAATATTTGAGACTGGCATACAACTTCTGAGATCTTTAGGATCTAGGACCAGTTTCTTTAAGAAATGCTTCATTATGGCTTCCTTCAAGCAAGACAGAGCATGCCCCTCCCTTAGCAGTGTGAGCAGTTCCATCCAGCCAGGATCGGGAAGGGTCAAGCAGACAAGTAGCATCTGTTCAACACAGGATCTGTGAACTTATTGCTAAAACAGTTCAGTTGGTCAGTTGGAGAGCCAGTGTGGTGTAGTGTTTACAGAGTTGGACTAGCACTTGAGAGATCCAGGTTCTAGTCCCCGCTCAGCCATGAAGCTCACTGGGTGACTTTGGGCCAGTCACTGACTCTCAGCCTAAGCTACCTCAGAGGGTTGTTGTGAGGATAAAATGGAGAGGAAGAGGAGGAGGATTATGTAAGCCGCCTTGGGTTCCTTGCAGGGAAAAAGCAGAATATAAATAAATTAAATAAAGTGCCAGCAAAGAGAACAAGGTCAAGAGTTCTTTCCCTCATAGCTCCGGCAACATAATATTTAATTCTACATTCATATCCCACCTATGCTCAAGACGCTCGTGGTGGAATATAATGGTCTCCCCCAATTTTATCCTCACAACAACCTTGTGTAGTAGATTAGGCTGAGAGATGTGAATGGCCAAAAGTCATTGTAACATTCATGGTCGAGTGGGTCTCCTCCATCCTAGTCCGATATTTTAAGCACTGCACCACACCACACCTCTGAGCTTCTGAGTAGAAAGAGTAGCAAAGAAGCCGCAAACTCTCGGAAACTCTCTTTGCAGATCTTCACTCTGGAGTTTGTGAAAGTTTCATGATTAACTGCATCTGTTCCATCTAGTACAATGAGAGTGGCATAGTTGGTTGGTTTTACTCTCTCAGAAGTTGCTATTCTGGGCTATTTGCCCACAACAGTTGTGGCTCATTCGTCTTCCTCAGAAATTCCTATTGCAGCTGTTCATTTAGAATACATACGATTGCCCAGAAAGGGTATCGGAATGTGACTTAAGAACATCAGAGCCATGCTGGATCAGAAGAAGGGTCCATCTAATCCAGCATTTTCTTCACACAGTGGCCAGCTAGATGCCTGCGGTCTACATAGGCATATACTGCCTCCGATACTGGAGGTAGCATATAGCCCTCAGGACTAGTAGCCATTGGATAGCCTTCTCCATGAATTTGTCTAACCCCCTTTTAAAGCCTACACATTGACGGTCATCACTACATCTTGTGGAAGGAAATTCCATAGTTTAACTATATGCTGTGTGAAGAAGTACTTCCTTTCATCTGCCCTGAATCTCCCACCATTCAGCTTCATGGGATGATCCCAGTTTGTAGTATTATGAAAGAAGGAGAAAAATTTTCACACCATGCATAATTTTGTACACCTCTCTCTGTCATGTCTCCCCTTACTTGCTTTTTTCCTAAGCTAAACAATCCCAGATATTGTAACCTTTCCTCACAGGGGAATTTCAGCCCCTTGATCATTTCAGTTGCCCTTTTCCCAACTCTACAATATCAGTATGATATTGACAGTATTATTTTTTATTCCTTTCCTAACAATGCCTAACACTGGGTTGAAATTTTCATCAAGCTATTCACCACTACTCCAAGATCTCTTTCTTGGTCAGTCACTGCTAGTTCAGAATACATCAGCATACAGATGAAGCTGGGATTTTTGCCCCAATGTGCATCATTTTACACTTGCTTACATTGAACCACATTTGCTATTTTGGTGCCTATTCTCAAAATGGCAAATGTTCGTAATCCCTTTTTGTTTTAACCACCCTAAGTAATTTGATGTCATCAGCAAACTTGGCCACTTCACCGCTCACCCATAACTCCAGATCATTTATGACTAAGTTGAAAAGCATTGGTCCCAATAGCCAGTGTGGCATAGTGGTTAGAGTGTTGGACTGAAACTCGGGAGATCCGGCTTCTAGTCCCCGCTCGGCCATGAAACTCACTGGGTGACTTTGGGCCAGTCACTGACTCTCAGCCTAACCTACCTCACAGGGTTGTTGTGAGGATAAAATGGAGAGGAGGAGGATTATGTAAGCCACCTTGGGTTCCTTGAAGGAAAAAAGGCGGGGTAGAAATATAAATAATAAATAAAGATCCCTGTGGGACCCCACTGTTTTCATCCCTCCATTGGGAGAATTTACCATTTATTCCTACCCTCTGCTTCCTGTTCTTTAACTCTCTGTTGAGCTTCCGCCGCTCACTAAAAACTTGGCTGTTCACAGTGTTCAGGCGGGAATATGGGGTGGGCTAAGATTTTAAAATGTTATACTGTTTTAAATGTATTTTATCCTGTTTTTATCTGATGTACATCGCCCAGGGTGGCCGGTTTGCCGGCCAGGTGGGCGATAAATAAATGTTTAATAATAATAATGTGAAGGATCACTAGCAGGATCCTTTGCGTGAGTTCGGCGCTTAACGGGTTAACCGGCACTGAGTTACAGCCCGTAGGAGCGCTGGTTACCACCTGAGAGGCTTTCGCGCACAAGAGGAAACCGAAGCCCTTTAAAGAGGAGGGCAACAAGGATGATAAAGGGACTGGAAACAAGGCCCTATGAGGAGAGACTGAAAGAACTGGGCATCTTTAGCCTTCAGAAGAGGAGACTGAGGGGAGATATGATCGCACTCTTCCAGTATTGGAAGGGATGTCACACAGAGGAGGGCAAAGATCTCTTCTCGTTCATCCCAGTTTGCAGGACACGGAATAATGGGCTCAAGTTACAGGAACCTAGATTCCACCTAAACATCAGGAAAAATTTCCTGACTGTCAGAGCAATAAGACAATGGAATCAACTACCTAGCGAGGTGGTGGGCTCTCCCACTCTGGAGGCATTCAAGGTGCAGCTGGACAGCCATCTGTCAGAGATGCTTTGACCTAGATTCCTGCATTGAGCAGGGGGTTGGACTCGATGGCCTGGTAGGCCCCTTCTAACTCTACTTTTCTATGATTCTATGATTCTATGAAATGACCAAATAAGGCTTTTATTTGTTTACACAAAACACAGAGCAGAACTAACAGCTCTCCAGGAATACTACAATGTCAACACAACCTTAGTTGACCCCTGCGTTACTCAATGAACAGGCTCCTAGGCTAGCGGATTGAATCTGGTCAATTACCTCAGATCAGAGACTTTACGCTTAGTCAGTTTCAGCCTGGCTCCGGGTCGGCCGATCCGGGGATGAGACTGGCTTACTCGGGCTGCCACTTGAAGGACGAATCTGGCCCCGACGTACCCTGGTTCCCAACAACCCTCTACCGGAAGGGAGAGGGGTTTTCTACCCCTGAGTTCCCGCTCTCCCCACCCTCCAGGTCAGGTGGGGCTTATGCCTGCCCCTTCGCATCAGGTGGGCTTATTCCTGCCCGGGGAGAAGGTGACGTACTGGTACTTCACAGCTCTTTGAGACTGCCCTGATAGTTTGATGGTCCTTGATGGTCCTTCCTGGGTTTTTGTGGATCTCCACCGAGACTCTTCCTTGTTGGGGATGACGACCTGTCTGGCTGCTTCTCCTGTGACTTCATCCCTCCTCCCTCGCCCCCTCCCTTAGGGGAAGACTGTGTGTGTGTGTGTGTGTGTGTGTGTGTGTGTGTGTGCATACTTGTGTTGGGCTTTCTCCACAAATAACAACAAGTTACTGATCCATAAGAGGACCTCCCCTCTTATTCCATGACTGCTACGTTTGCTCAGGATCTTAGGTGAGGGACTTTGTCAAAAGCCTTTTGGAAGTCCAAGTAAACAATGTCTACTGGATCACCCCCATCCACATGTTTATTTCCAGAAGGGTAGCCCTGTTAGTTTGTAGTAGCAAAAACAAAGTCTTGCGGCACCTTAAAGCCTAACAAAATTATTTATTCTGGCATAAGATTTTGTGGACACTGGCCACTTCATAAAATACACGAAATGCCAATCTCGAATTGGTTGATCCACATACACATGTGGGGTGGGTGAACGGGGTTGTAAGAGGGAACTGAAATGCCAAACAAGTACAATGATAACAACCTTAACAGTTGCTATTCTCAAAAGTTGGCTGATGAACATAATAAATTTGTTAAGTCTTTAAAGTGCCACAAGACTCTCTGATGTTTTCACATGTTTATTGGCCGGGAGATTTGCGGCGGAAGCCCCGCCAGGTGGAAGTCTTGGATCTCTCCATTATTTTCTACGGGCAGCCCCAGGGGAGCGGGCGGAACAGCGTCCACAGCAGCCTCCTCCTCCACCCAGGCACCCTCCTGCGCAGGAGATGGCTGCGGGTGATGAGAACTGCAGCCCAGGTAGGTAGGGGAAGGCTAGTCCAAAGGGACGACAAGAGAGTCCCGCGTTTCGGATACTGTATTGCCCCCTCCGATTTCCTATCTCTATGGAAATTAGGCGCCGCCGCTGCCTCCTCCGTTACCCTGGCAACACGCACGCGCCGCGACAACATACCAAAAGAGAGGGAGAGACTGGAACGAGTCCCGTCCGGAAAGTAGTCCGTCCCCTGGCGACAGGGGCGGCGCTTCGAGAGGCCTGCGCGCGCGCGCGTGTGTGGAGGTATTTCGACTTCGCTTCGCGGCTTTTGCGGAGCGCTCCGAACGGATGCGTAGTGAGAACTACCGCAGCGCGTGACCTTCCGCCACGGAGACCGCGAGAGACGCGCTTGGCGGCGGCGGCTGAGGGCGCGCGACCACCCCTCCCTCCCTCCCGCCCGCCCATCCACGCGCCCGCCCGCCCGCCCGGCGGAGCCAGCCCGGCCTGCCTGTCCGCGGCGCGGCGGGATGTTCAAGAACACGTTCCAGAGCGGCTTCCTGTCCGTCCTCTACAGCATCGGGAGCAAACCGCTGCAGATCTGGGACAAGAAGGTGGCTGCCGGGCGGGCGGGCGCGGGACAGGCGGGCCCGCTCTCGCATTCCGCGCTGCGGCGGAGAGGCCGGCGGGCCCGATCCCGGCGCGGGGGCGTCGCTCTGGCTTGCCAAGAGCGCGTTTCTAGTCCTCATGGCCGGGCAGGAGACGCTGCCAGTGGGCGGGGACTGCCGCCGGCCGCTTCCCCCCCCCCCCCCGGCTCTCCTCGGGGCAGGGGAAGCGCCTCTCCCCGGCCGCCTTGCTCGCTCGGGGCGGGGGCGGTTGCGGCGCCCCGTTTCCCAGCAGCCGGGGACGGGCCCGGAGGGAGCGCAGGGCCGGCCGTCGCCGAGGGCCGCCTGCTGCCCCGGCAGCGCCCCTGCCCAGCCCAGCCCCCCGCGGAGGCCGGCGCGCTGTGCGGAGGAGCCCTTCCTGGCCTGGGGCCGGCCCTGCCTGCCCCTCGCGGACTTCAGCTGCGAGGCCTGCTGGGCGAGGGAGAGAAGCCCTCGCTCGCTCCTCGCTCTTTCCTCCGCTAAGTAGCCCCCAACCTTTTCTCATCAGCCCCTGATCATTTTGGTTGCCCTTTTCTGCACCTTTTCAGCTTTACTACCTATATCTTTTTTGGGATGTGGTTACCAGAGCTCTGCAGAGTATTAAATATAGTTGCCCCGTGGATTTGTTATAAAGGCGTTACGATATCGGTAGTTTTTATATTCGATCCCTTCCCTATCGACGATCTCCAACATGGAATTCATGTTTTCCCTCCAGCTGTGGTACACACTGGGTCAGTGTTTTCATTGAGTTATATCCATCATGACTGTAAGTTCTCTTACCTGGAGTATGTATGTGAAGTAAGGATTTTTTTGGCCCCAGTATGCAGCATTTTGCACAGTTGCATTAAACTGCATTTGCCATTTTAATGCCCATTCACCCAGATCGGAGAGATACTTTGGGAGATCTTTGCAATCCCTTTTTGTTTTCAGCACCCTGAATAATTTAGTGCAATGTTCTCCAACCTTGGGTCCCCAGATGTTTTTGGCCTACAACTCTGGCTATGCTGGCTGGGGCATGCTGGGAGTTGTAGGCCAAAAACATCTGGGGACCTAAGGTTGGAGAACACTGATTTAGTGTCATCAGCAAACTTAGCCACCTCACTCCTCACCTCTAATTCCGGATAATTTATGAGCAAGTTAAGAAGCACTAGTTCCTATGCAAACCCTTTGGGGGCCCCACTTTGACACCCCTCCAATGTGGGAAATGTCCTTCTCTTTGCTTCCTGTTGTTTGGCCATAACCAATCCTAAGGAGACCAAGTCTCATCCCATGACTGCTAGGTTTACTCAAGGGCCTTTGATGAGGGTCTTCAGTAAAAGCTTTTTCAATTGTTGATCCTTGGGCTTCTTTCAAGTCCTCCAGTACGGGGGTGGATCTTAGGGGCAAGTTACGTATTTCACATTTGAGTTCTTTTAAAAATTCCGGTGGATACCATCCAGTCCCAGTGATTGATTAAACTTTAATTGGTTTATAAGGCCTAGAAATTCATCTCTTGTCACCACTGTCTTTAACAACGCTCAGATGGATACCATCTGGACCTGGTGATTTGTATGTTTTCAGTTTGTTAATAAGGTCTAGAACTTTATCTCTTGTCATCACTATTTGCCTTAGTTCCTCAGACTCCCTTCCTGAAAATGTCGGTTCAGGCATGTTTATCTGCTCCACATCTTTCTCAGTGAAGACAGGCAATAGAATGCATTCAGCTTTTCTTCAGTTTCCTTATTCTCCTTTGGCGCACCTTTAACTCTTGTTATCCAGTGGTCCAACCACCTCCCTAGCCAGTTTCCTCCTTAGTGTATTTGTTGTTATTGTAGGTCTTAATGTTTTTAGCAAAACACTCCTCTTTTTTTGTTTTTTGCATTGTTTATTGTCTACTTGAATTTCTTCTGCCGAGATTGGCGATAAAGAGATTTGCAGCTGGGGCGACAAGGCTTCCATGATCTCAGAACGTCTTGCACAGGAGTTGGCAGGGCTGTCACTCAGCATTAACTGCTAAGAAATAGTTGGCTACTTGGATATGAAGGGGAGCGTGTTTCCAGTGCACTGTGTTATTTTTTTATTATTTATTCATTTTATTTATTACATTTCTATACCGTCCCTTAGCCAAAGCTTTCTGGACGGTTCAGTTAAAAACATAAAATGCAATAACATAGAAAAATGTAATATAAAAAGAAGTTTAAAAAGCTGAATGCAGAAGTTTAAGACAGAATAAAGCCAAAGTTATATGTTGGTGGTGCTTAAAGCACCAAACAGGAAGGGAGAACGGTCAGCCACGGGCTCTGAACTTCGTATACGTGCCCATGGATGTGTCTGAGCCGTCTGGGTCCCAGCTCAGCATAGGTGATGGTGTGCGCTATGCAACAATCTAGTAAAGGAAAGCAAGATAAAAACTGTAAAACTCTGGAGTTAGTCAGGCTCAGTCAGCTTCATGGGGGATTATGCAGTTGAGTAAAGTGATGATCTGAGGGTCAGCAGCTTCCTCCAGACCCTGGTGTGCCAATGATGTGATGGACTGGGAAGAAAGTTCCTTGTGCTGCCCTGCTTGCATAGAGGCAAAGGTCCTGGTAAATTTCGCTGAACTTTGCCGCAGGCCCGCAGCTCCCCTTGCTGCTCTTTGATGCGTTAATCTCTGGAATGCTGATGTGTTGCATGGAACTATCATGGGAAAGGGGCAGTTCATGATGGGAAAGGAAGTTTATGCACTGCCCACACTGAAACAAATTAGCTGTAGCTCTCGAAAGAACACTGAAATCTTGCAAGAAGAGGAGTACCATGATGTGAACTGTAGTTTGCAGTAGGTATTGAACCTACAGTTAAAAAACAAAACAGTTATAAACTGCTTTTATTGGACCTCTGGTTTGCCCAAGGAAAGAATATGCATTTTGACCATTTCCATTGAAAACTAGCTGTTGACAAAGTCCCGTACTCATCAGTGGCGCTTTTGAAAATTGAGCAGTTGTGCAATAAGTGTTCATACCATTGTGAGAGCCAGCGCGGTGGTGTGGTTAAGAGTGTTTTACTAGGACTAGGAAGCCCTGGTTCTAGTCCCCACTTGGCCATGAAGTTCAGCGGTTGACTTTGGGCCAGTCACTGATTCTCAGCCTAACCTACCTCACAGGGTTGTTGTGAGGATAAAGTGGAGAGGAGGAGGAGAATCATGTACGACACCTTGGGCTCCTTGAAGGAAAGGCGGGATATAAATGGAACTGATAATAAATAATGATGTGGAAGTTGGGAATGAACAGCAGCTTATTCAGAATACTACTACTAATAGGTATTCAGAAGAAGAAAAATAAAAAAGGTAAAAAAGGATCTCTCCAGTGTAGAGGAATGAGCCATTAAGTGGCATGTGAGGTTCAGTGTATGTAACTATACAGTGGTGCACAGTGGGGTAAAGCATTCTAGCTAGTAGGGTCTGAACTGGCTGTGGCTGTTTATTCTGGCTGCAGAAAATAGATTTTCTTGGCCCTAAATTTTGTTGACTTCGATGCAGAATGTGGATTTGAGGGGTTGAGCACAGCTAGAGTGGCTAGCAGTGTCCTACGCTGGCTGGGGCATGTTGGGAGTTGTAGGGCAAAAACATCTGGGGACCCAAGGTTGGAGGACACTGGGCTAATGGTTTCTCTGTGTCTGCAAAGTGGGAGGGTCTTGACACCTAGGGGGATCTTTTTAAATGTTTGTTTATTTTATTAATTTATTTACTGTACTTTTAAACTACCCAATGACCAAAATGTTGAGTATTAGGAATTCCAAAATCCCTGTCCGTCCTCTACAGCATCGGGAGCAAACCGCTGCAGATCTGGGACAAGAATTAGAATCGTATCACCAAGAAAGTTAAAAGATAAAAATCTGTAGTCCAGGTAGATAAAGCAGGTGCACAGAAAAGTGTGTGTGTGTGTGTGTGTGTGTGTGAGAGAGAGAGAGAGGGGGGGAGAGGGATGAACCAAAAAAGGAGTGGTGGAAATGTGGTACTTCTAAAGAGAGCAGGTTTAATTCAAGCATTAAGCATAAAACAGCATCTAGCATTAAATGAAAACTAGCCATGGAGTACCACGAAGTACGATGGAGGAAAATATAGTGAGGATTCACTCTCCCTTACCTGCTGGCTTGTGGATGCTGGAAGCACTGCTGAGCTTCAGAAGCAAGAAGGGGAAATAGAGGGAAACCAGGGAAATCCCCACTTCTGACACAGTATTGGGTTTGCAAGCTTAAAAAGGCGTGAAGAAAAGTTCAAAGGCTGAACAAAGTAAATCTGGCTAATAATGCAGGTGGTATCAGGGACGGGTAGAGGAGGTCAGGGGTTTAAGTTGGAGACAATAGAATCGCTTAGGTCTATAACCTCTTCACAGCATAGCACAATTTTCGGGTGCTTTGTAACAGTGAGGCATGACGGGAGTTGTAGTCTAACACATCTGGAGGGTGCCAGGTTGGGGAAGGTTGTATCCGGCAAGGAGTCTGCAGCCGCTGAATCGGTGACAATCCCCTCTCTTTGGCATCTGTTGCTCAGCCCAGGAACGGGCGCCCCTTCCTGCTGCTTTGCAGCTTCCGCCCTTCGCCTGGCGCTCTGCGTCTTGGGTGTGTTGATGTTGATGGCGGCAGTTGGCTTGCTCTCCGGGGATGGGGTGGCTGCATTTGTGAGCCCTTATTTCACAAAGAGGCAGGTCCACGTGGGGCGTGTGTGTCCTTCAGTGGGCGGAGGACGTACAGTGATACCTTGGATTGCAAGTAACTTGGTTTGAGAGCGTTTTGCAAGACAAGCAAATTTTTAAATATTTATTTAATTTTTTTTAACTTGATATACAAGCGACGTCTTGCAATACAAGTACTGTAGTACGGCTTAAATTAAAAATCTCTGTACACATTTTTTGGGGGGATTTCGTTTTGATAAAGAGTGTTTTGGATTACAAGCACGTTTCCGGAACGAATTGTGCAATTCAGTAATCTGTGCGTTGGCCCAAGGCTGTGGCCACAGAGCCCTTGGGGCTGCTGGCCGCCTTTTCATCTGGTGCGGGTGTGAGCAGCTCCAGGAGGGGGCTAGTGGGGGACTGTGACCTCTCACACCTCCCTGCCATTCCTCGTTTCCATGCAGTTCTCTCTCTCCTGCCCAGTGTCTTTGAGTTCTGGAAGCAGAATCCGTACCACGTGAATAATTTTGGATCCTTTGGTTTGGTTGGGACCCTGCTTGTACTTTTGTTCGGCCGCATCCAGTCCCACCTTGGTCTTGCAGTCCTCACTACTGTGCTGGAAGTGTGCCTTCCTGGCTGGGGTATCAAATGGGCCTTGAAGGAACCTGGGAATGATGGGTTGTTTCCTCCTCCCCTTCTAGGTGCGGAATGGCCACATCAAAAGAATCACAGATAATGATATTCAGTCGCTGGTGCTGGAGATTGAAGGAACCAATGTCAGGTAGGGAGGAGCCCCTGGCTGGGCCTTCCTGGTGTCCCATGAGAGCCCCTCGTCCCAAAACGCCTTCCTGTCCCTTGTGTGGCGCATCACTGGCCTGTACCTAGTCTGCAGACAGTAAAGCTTACTCTCACCGCCAGTATGACTTAAAATTCAGTCATCTGAAATAAGACTGCTGTATGGTATTGGTACATAAGCATTTATCAGTTCTTGCAGGATCCTGAAATTCAGAGCATTGCTTGTAAAAAAAGAAATATGTCTAGCGATTTAGAAAACACAGGGGAGTTGGGGCGGGACTTTCAGTGGTCACGGAGGCTTGGGGAAGAGAACACTTCCAACCAACGCAAGATGTAGAAACCTAACAAGCTGACCTGCTGTGCCTGGGTTTCACAGCCTGAGTGGCTGCAGTGTCGTTGGAAAGGTTCTGCAGAGGTTCTTGCTCAGACTGCCAGCTGCAGCTGCCAGTGCGTGGGTTCCAGTGTGCTTCTCTCTCTCCCAGTACCACATACATCACGTGTCCTGCTGACCCAAAGAAGACGCTGGGGATCAAGCTGCCTTTTCTGGTGATGATAATCAAGAACCTGAAGAAATACTTTACCTTTGAAGTGCAGGTGAGTGCCTGGGGCGACCGTGGCAGGTTGAGAGTGTGACAGCTCTAGTGGGCACAGTCCTTGGCCTTCCCCATGTCACCCTTCTACTTCACTTGCTCAGACCACGTCTCATTGCCCCAGCCCATGTGACCTTGGTCCGTGTTGACAGCGACATGGAGAGAGGGGCTCAGCTGGTGCTGGCTACTCAGTAAGAGCTACTCTGGGTAACTCTGAGTAGTAAAGACGGCAGTCTTTCCTCACAGGGTGAGATGGGGAAGGCCAACGACTTCACCCACTAGACTTTGCTTCACGTGGTGCACATCATCCCCCCGGGGTGGCACACTCCCAGAAGAGTGGCTGCTCCTCCCAGTGCCGGCCACTTGCCGCCCGCATCCCTGCTGTTCTCCGATTTCAGACCCTCTGAAAAAGTGGGGATCCCTCCAGGGGGAGTTTCTCCAGGGGCTGCGGCTTGGAGGTCCCCAGAGGAACCCAGTGGGGCTCCGCAGGCTGGATGGGGAATCTGCACCCCTCTTCTCGCCACTTACCCTGCCGCAGTTCCTCACCAGTACCTAAGTCGGGTCCTTGCCGAGTCTTAACACCGCTGGTCTCCTGGTGGCTTGCTCCCTTCCGTTCCAGGTGGCTTGCCCGGGCAGGTGGGGAGCGGCAGGTGCGACTCCCACCTCGGGTAGCCCTCCTTCTTCTCGGCAGCACCCCCCTTTCAGCGGGGGGGCGTCTTTCTGTGTTAGGTGTTGGATGATAAAAATGTGCGCCGACGGTTCCGTGCCAGTAACTACCAGAGCACGACCCGGGTCAAGCCCTTCATCTGCACCATGCCCATGCGCCTGGACGATGGCTGGAACCAGATCCAGTTCAACCTGTCTGACTTCACTCGACGAGCGTACGGCACCAACTACATCGAGACCCTGAGAGTCCAGGTGAAGAGTTCTTTCTTGGGGCCGGGCCGTTTTCCAGCTGCTGGTGTGGGTGGTTTCTCTGGGGCGGAAGATGAGCACAGGGCCCCACTAAAGTCCCTCAGTAGGCTGCTAGTGCTGGGACAACCCCCCCCCCCAATGATTTGTGGGAGATGAGATTGGGCTGCACTGTGAGAGTGTGGGGGCTGCCAGGGCCAGTTGACAGACTGGGTAGTTTTCCTAGACCAGTGTTCTCCAACCTTGGGTCCCCAGATGTTTTTGGCCTACAGCTACGCTGGCTGGGGCATGCTGGGAGTTGTAGGCCAAAAACTTCTGGGGACCCAAGGTTGGAGGACACTGTCCTAGACAGATCAGTGGGCCTGCTGGTCTTCATCTGGAGCATTCCTGTGACATCTAACAAAGAAGGACATAACAGAAAGTGCTCTTTCCTCCTTGATTAGTAGATGGAAAATTATTTTATACTTCTCGGATCTCGAAGGTGCCTGTAGCTTGGTTCTGGCAAACACGTTGTGAATTGCCCAGAGAGCTTTGGCTATTGGGCTGTATAGAAATGTAGTATGAACACTACAAATGCACTGGATTTGTTTTAAAAGGTGGAAGATTGGTCAGCTAAGTCGACACGGCTGTAGGAAATACTCCAGAGGATATTTATCTTCTACAGAAAAGGAAGTTTTCTTTTTCAATCTCAGCGATGCTGCGTTGCTTGCCAGGGCCAATGGGGGCGGGGTTTGCCATTGCCCAGTGGTGCAGAGCACATGCTTTGGGTACAGAAGCTCACAGGTTCAGGCCCTGGGCCAGCACCTCCAATTAAAGAGGATATTGGGTGGTGGAGCTGGGCAAGTCCCCTGCCTGGAGACCTTTGGGAGCGGACCCCAGTTAAGACGCACGGTGGACTAGGAGGAGCACGGCAACGTCATCTGTCCAGGCGTTGCTTGCCTGGTGCCACGAGATGAGTTTGGGGGGCTAAAGCAGCCTTCCCTAACCTGATGCCCTCCGGATGTGTTGGACCACAGTTCCCAGCATGTTGTAGCCCAGTACATCTGGAGGCAGCAGGTTGGGGAAGGCTGTGGTCAAAGCCCTGAAGTGGGACAGGGCTTTGACCTCTGTCGTCTGCCGTGCTTTGTGCAGCTGGACTCCGCTTCCGTATGACGCCTCATTGTTGCTGTTTCTGCATATGCGGAAATGAAAACCCAAATCTGAGAGTGTTCCGGAGCGCTAAATGACAGGGTGCCCAACTGATCCTGTCCACAGTGAACTGGGTTTTGAGCGGAGTGGCCTGGAAGCCCTAAGCCCTTTTTGAAACGGGGCAGCAGAATTCAGAGTTGCTGCAGCTGCTGCTTTTGACATGGCTGCCATTTCAGATCCATGCGAACTGTCGAATCCGCAGGATTTACTTCTCCGACAGACTCTACTCTGAGGATGAACTTCCTGCTGAGTTCAAGCTTTATATTCCTGTCCAGAACAAGGCCAAGGTGAGCAGCCGGTGGATGGAGGGAGATCTGATCTGCTGTGTGGGGGAGGGGTGTGTGTATGAAATTCTCAAGTAAGGTAGTTGTGGGAGCAGAAACTGTTGAATAAATGTTCTTGAAGCTGATGCTGTAGGTCAGGGCTCTCCCACCTTGGGTCCCCAGATGTTGCTGGCCTACAGCTCCCAGCATACCCAGCCAGCATGGCTAATGGCAAGGGATTCTGGGAGCTGTAGTCCAGCAACATCTGGGGACCCAAGGTTCATAGAATCATAGAAAAGTAGAGTTGGAAGGGGCCCACAAGGCCATCGAGTCCAACCCCCTGCTCAACGCAGGAATCCAGGTCAAAGCATCCCTGACAGATGATTGTCCAGCTGCACCTTGAATGCCTCCAGAGTGGGAGAGCCCACCACCTCCCTAGGTAGTTGATTCCATTGTCTTATTGCTCTGACAGTCAGGAAATTTTTCCTGGTGTTTAGGTGGAATCTGAGTTCCTGTAACTTGAGCCCATTATTCCGTGTCCTGCAAACTGGGATGATCGAGAAGAGATCCTGGCCCTCCTCTGTGTGACATCCCTTCAAGTACTGGAAGAGTGCTATCATATCTTCCCTCAGTCTCCTCTTTTGAAGGCTAAACATGCCCAGTTCTTTCAGTCTCTCCTCATAGGGCCTTGTTTCCAGTCCCTTTATCATCCTTGTTGCCCTCCTCTGAACCCTCTCCAGTTTGTCTACATCCTTCTTAAAGTGTGGTGCCCAGAACTGGACGCAGTACTCAAGATGAGGCCTAACCAGTGCCGAGTAAAGGGGAATTATCACTTCCCGCGATTTGGAAGCTATACTTCTATTAATGCAGCCCAAAATAGCATTTGCCTTCTTTGCAGCCACATCGCATTGCTGGCTCATATTCAGTTTGTGATCTACCACAATTCCAAGATCCTTCTCACTTGTAGTATTGTTGAGCCAAGTGTCCCCCATTCTGTAACTCTGCATTTGGTTTCCTCTCCCTAGGTGCAGCACTTGGCATTTATCCCTATTAAATTTCATTCTGTTGTTTTCTGCCCAGCGCTCCAGCCTATCGAGGTCACTTTGAATTTTGTTTCTGTCTTCCAGAGTATTAGCTGTTCCACCCAACTTTGTGTCATCTGCAAATTTGATAAGCATTCCCTGTACCTCCTCATCCAAGTCATTAATAAAAATGTTGAAGAGCACCGGGCCCAGGACCGAGCCCTGTGGTACGCCGCTCGTTACCTCTCCCCAGTTTGAGAAGGAACCATTGATAAGCACTCTTTGAGTCCGATTCTGTAGCCAATTGTGGATCCACCTGATAGTTGTTCCATCTAGCCCACTTTTAGCTAGCTTGCTAATCAGGATATCATGAGGCACTTTGTCGAAAGCTTTGCTGAAGTCCAGATATATGATGTCCACAGCATTCCCACAGTCCACAAGGGAGGTTACCCGATCAAAAAATGAGATCAGGTTAGTCTGGCAGGATTTGTTCTTGACAAATCCATGCTGGCTTCTAGTAATCACTGCATTGTTTTCAAGGTGCTTGCAGACTGACTTCTTTATAATCTGCTCAAGAGAGAGCCCTGGAGAGCCCTGCCGTAGGTGAAGGCATCTGAGTCCAGAAAGCGGTCAGCCCCAATAGGCCTGTGGCTTACGCTGGCTCAGCTTGCCTGAGCGTGGAAAGCTAAGCAGGGTCAAGCCTGGTTATTACTTGGATGGGAGACCCCTCCTCTAGTTTCCTGCATTGAGCAGGGGGTTGGACTCGATAGCCTTGTAGGCTCCTTCCAACTCTATGAACTATGCAACTATGAAACATCCTTCCTCAGGCATAGGTGCTTATCATGGCTTGAGAAGTGGGTGCTGGGTGGTCTTGGTCTCTGCCAAAGATAATCTTCCAGTGGATGGGGTTGTGTCGTGCTCATGCTCTAACACATCGTCATACTTGGTGAGAAGGGAATGTCTTCCCAAGCCAGATTGAGGGTGTGAGTCCCTTTCCTTGTGTCTCGGCTCACTTACCAGAGCAATCTGGCGTTCCTTACTCATCAGTTCCTTGAATTGGTAGTATCTCATTCTCTCTTGGCTCTCTCCTGGAACACTTCCTTCTCTAAATGTATGGTGGTGGTAGGTGCTGGAATTAAAGGCAACGAACTGCCTGATCAGAATGGCAGCCCAACTTGCCACAAGGCGCGTGGAGTTCCCATCTAATGATGTTATAGCCACCTTCAAATCCATCCTGGTGGTCCAGTGGCAGGAGCTGTGGGAAAGCCTGACCTCTTTGAATACACTTCTGTGATTCACACCAAAAGAGGAGCTGGCTGCCATATCAGAGATGGGTTTTGACCTGCTGTCGTCTTACCCAATCGAGAAGCTTGCATCTAAAAGCAGGTCGGCCCACAGTGTTGCTGTTGTGAGGACACACAACTGAGAAACCCTTCAGGGTGTCCAAGTGGCCCAGAGGAGAAATCGGTTTTCAAATTATGGTCTAGGGTGCCCTGGACAAACCTCTCTCTTGCTCTCATGCATACGTGAACATGCAGACGCACAGCCCCTACTGGAGAGGGATATTGTATAGGGAGATGTATTTTTCTGCTCAGAGAAGAGTTAGACATCTGAATGAATACATGCATGCTGAATAACCATGTCTCTGTGTTCCTATCTCCCCACACAGCAATGATAGCCTGTTGGGAAGCCCTCTGCGAGATGCACTGTGAAGACGGGTGGAAGAGTGTTTTTTAATTAAAAACAAAATGTAGATGTTGATTTACATAGGGTAACTTTATTTAATAAAAGTTTGTACCTGTGACGCTGGGACTGGACACAACTAACCATATCATTGTTCTGTGTGAGAGATGGCCCATGCTCAAAACGTGCAGCTTTAAGAACAGCCCCAGGTAGCCTATGAGTTGTGGGACCTGATCTAGAGTGCGTGTCGAAGGCTTTCCTGGAGCAATTCTGAGGTCCCTGTGCCCCCGCAGATGCCACGGTTTTCCTTCTATGCTCTTCATATCTTATTTTGATGTATTCTCTTGAATATGTGCGGACTACCCCCCCCCCTTCCAAAAGCTGCTATTAAATATTTGATTTTCTTTGTAAGGCTGGTCTTCGTCTCCTCCTCCTCCTGACGAATGGCGACACCCCCCTCCCCACGACACCCTTGCGGGTGTACGGGAGGGCATGGCACAGGCAGAGAGATGCTGTTGCGGCAGTGTTTTGATGCAAGGCCGTGCCAGGCATGGCTGTGCCCCTTTGCAGCCAGACATCTGTGCATGTCTCTTCAGGCCGAGGAAGGGCGGGCTGTGAACTCCATTCCGTGTCAACAGTTGAATCAAGTTGAACCCAGCTCGCTTGGAAGAGGACTCACGGGATCTGTTCTGCCCTAATCTGGTGTCCCTTCTAGGCCATTTCCCCCCATTTGCTACATGGACGTAAATAGCTTGAAATAGGGCCAGGTCTCACGTAAGCTTTTTCGTAGGAAGCTCTTGAAAGAAGTTGAACTCCTTCATCTTTGGCAAGGAGTGAGGGGGGCAGTGAATGTGTATGTGCGGAGAGGCTGGAGACCGAGGCCCTGCCTTCAGAAGCCAAAATGTGCCCAGGCCTGCACATGTGCAGTGTTGCCTTCACATTTATGCCTTCCCTGAAATGACTGGGATGGTTCACATGGACCTGCTCATCACACAGTGGCTTGCGCCAGAGAGGCTGACTGGGCTGGTGCCTTCACGCCTGCGTAAGCTGCTGCTACCAGGGCTGCCTGACTGTTCCTGCTCCTCCATGGTGATTGCCAAGAGGGCTTTGTCGGGAATGCCATCTGCCTCTCCTCCCGCCCCCGGCAAGGATTGCACCAAGAGGAGGCGGGTTCTCTGAGCCCAGCTTTATCAATAAACGGCTCTTGGGAAGGGGGCAAGAAGACACACGTGCACGGGTTCACATGGATGAGCTCACACACAGCCTATTCCTGCTGCGGTTGCGATGGCAGGGGAAGGGGGCTGCATTGAGCTGTCCGGGTGAGGAGGGTGCCCCCCCGGCCTTCGCTGTCTGCAGTCTCACAGCGCAGCCTTCCCAACCTGGCGCCCTCTAGAGGGGTTGGACTACACGCCCCATCATTCCCAGCCAGCATTGGCAGTCCCAAGGTAGCTAGAGGGGCCAGGCTGGGTAGGGGGTCTGCCACCTGAGTCTGTTTCACCCTCTGATTTACACACCCTAAAATCAGAATTGACGGGAGAATGTCTTGAAAAGCAGAATACATTAGAAATGCATGCAAAATGTTAGTAAATTAGGTTAGATTAGAACATCGTTTTCCTCGGCACAGGAATTTCTGAAAAGCTGTATGTGTGTGAGAGAGATTGAAAGAATACTCGGGGCACAGAGCAGACTGGCCCGCTGTATGTGTAAATCTTGAGAGGTGGGGTTGCTGCGATAACTGTTGAGAGCGTGCGCTCCAGGGTATTTCCTTCTGTAGAGTGCGTGAAGGGAACTATTTTTTATTATTTGGAAAAACAAAAGGTGACCTTGGTGCCTTTGGTAACCTCTGTAAAGAAGTGGATGACCACTCCTGCCCCTCGGAGAGAAGAAGCTGATGCTTTCCTGGGATGAAGCCCAAGCTGCCCAAGCAACAAGGTTTCCCTGCAGGTGTGACGGGTCCAGAGATGGGCAAATTGGCCACCAGGTGGGGCTCTTCCAGTGTTATTTCCCCTCCAAGGGCTGGAAGGCTATAACCCGAGCTGCACCCAGGAAGAAGCGTTGCTACTTGGTGTTTTCCACTCCTAAATCATGGGGCTTCCCCTCGTGACTCGCCCCCTCTTCTCATGGTTTGCTCTGGGCTTGCGTGGGATGCTGGGAGCGGCAGAGCAATGCCCAGCCGTGCACATTCCCGAGCCTGCTGTGTGCCTTCCCTTCTGGCTTAAAATAGTGACCCCCAAGTAACCAGAATGCCAAGCAGTGGGACTGTAGCATGTCCCATTGGCAGTCAGTCCTCAAAATTGCAGGCAGCCCTGCTGGTCCTTTAGGCCCGGGGGGGGGGGGGAATTCAACAGTGATTAATGCATTTGTTGGGACTAATAACAGTGTCTCCCAAGTAGCCAGAAAAGGGGAGGAGAGCTGGGCAGTGGCTACTGTTGCCATAACGGGTGGGCAACTTGTGGCCCACCAAAAGTTTTGGCCTAGTACTCCCATCAGCCCTAGGTAGCATAGCCCAGTGAGGGACAATGGGAGTTGTAGGCCAAAACATCAGGAGGGCTATAAGCTTCTGACCCCTGCCATAAATCCAGGAAGGCTATGGAGGCCCAAAGGTTCTGTTGGCTGTATACCTGGCTGACGTCTCTGGCCCTGGGCTTGTAGCAAGCAGAGGGTTGCCCTCCCCTGCATTTCCTCAGCCTCGAATTCTGAAGGCAAAGGCGCTGCGGCAAAGCTGGCATCAAGGGTGGGCATGTTGGGCCCCTGATGAGGGCCCACACCTCAGCAGGGGGCCCCTGCCAAGCGCCCCCCCCCCCTGGGCTTGCTCCTCTTGCCGCTGCCGCCTGCCTGTTGACCTGCCTCTCGCTCTGGCCCAGACAACAGTGTGTGGGGGGGAGCAGGAGCAGGAGAGGCCACGTGGCTGGCTTGCTCACTATATCTCTGCCTGTCTGGGAGCAATGAGGAAGAGGAAGAGCAGACGGTGACGGCGGCGGCGAGAAGGTTGACTCGTTGAGGGAGGGGCCCGTCGTGGAGGGTGTCTCTCCCGCGCTCAGCCACGAAGCTCCCTGGGTGACTTTGGGCCAGTCACTGACTCTCAGCCTCACCTACCTCACAGGGTTGTTGTGAGGATAAAATGGAGAGGAGGAGGAGGATTATGTAAGCCGCCTTGGGACCGAGTCCAACGACATCCAGAAGGCCGTTGGCTCCTCAGCCCTGTTCCAGCACGTGCTGCTGCTGTATTATTTAACTCTGCTGTCAAGAGCATCCTGGTCAAGTGACGAGCAATACTAAAAGGTCAGGAAAAAACAAATCGCTCCTGGGCCCTTGCTTTGCCAGCTTTGCCTGCTGTCTTGGGAGGAGCCGCTGCATTTCCCCCTGGCTTACAAATGAGGCCAGATCTAGGCACGGTCCAGGCGCATGGATGAAAGAAGCATGCCTCCAGATGGATGGCTCCTCGTGTCGGCAGGCAGAAGGGCAGCTGCGCCGTCTTGTGTTCCTTAAGGGATTTCCCACGGCAAGAGAAAAGATGGAAGAAGCCGGTGGGGAAAGACGTGGGGATGAGGGGAAGATTATGTTGCTGCCCCCCTCCCCTGGTAAAACTTTGTGAATTAAGCGTGGCAACGACAGCGCCATCAAAGCTGCCCCGTCTGGATGCACCCCTGCCGGGGTCTGTGCTTGTACCCTGTGCAGCTGGGAGACCCAGACTCCGCTGGTGGCTTGGGTGCCTTAAAGACCCAGCTCGAAGAAGGCGCATCGCACAGTTGGGTCAATTTTTAGAGGCCAAAGGCAGGCAAGTTGTTAAGCCCAACCCAAGCTGAGAGGAAACTCTTCCAGGGTCAGTTTAAGAGCTGAGCAGATGTCCTCAGCTGCAGCTAGAGCGGCTCAGATAACTTCACTTCCATTGTTTTACTGCTAGTTTGGTCTCTGGTTTGTAGATTCTGTGATCATCATCTCACATTTCCCCTCTAAAAAATCTTGAGTGCTTATAGTAGTCGCTTCCTAGCTCTGAGCGGTAGTTAGTCTGGCTGTAGCTAAACATCCCACCACACCGAATAATGTATCATGTCCGGGCAGCAACCACACAATAATTCTCAGAGCGAATTAAAACAACCAAATGTTTGCTTTCTAACATTCAATTAGTTGATTATTATTATTTTTTTGCCCCTTATTTATTTGCCTCCAGTTTGGAGAAGACTTTTGCCACAACCCCTGCCCAAACTGCCCTGGTCAGGACTATGTTTTGCTGACTGGCTTTGTTTGGTTTTTAACAGTTCCTGCATGAGGCAACTGCCCCCTATACAGCCCACGCCGATATCAATAGCAATATGCCAATAAGCACCCCTCGGTCATCTTTATTTCCTTAAAATGGGCGGGTTGACAACTCTCCCCAGATGTGTGGGGCTGAGGCACAGATTCTTTCCTTTGCTTTCATAGGCTTGGGGGTGCAA
Organism: Shinisaurus crocodilurus; assembly: GCA_021292165.1. Classification (NCBI taxonomy): domain Eukaryota; kingdom Metazoa; phylum Chordata; class Lepidosauria; order Squamata; family Shinisauridae; genus Shinisaurus; species Shinisaurus crocodilurus. The sequence goes on from JAHFWL010000454.1 coordinate 486,504, forward strand.
GCATCTGTTCTAGAATGTTCTAGCAGGTGTTGCTGTTGTATTATTTAACGCCGCCAGCAAGTTTCTTCTGCTTCACATCTCACCGTAGCCGGCTGTTACTTCCTTTTTCTTCACCAGACGGGAAGGCACCGAGACTTTGCAGAGCACAGGCTGTGGGGTTTTGTCTGACCGGAATGCCTGGGGCTCAGGGGAACTGCACAGTCCCCAGGCCTTCCAAGCAAGCAGCGCCTCTCTCTCCCTGGCCTTGGCCTGAGCGAGCGGAGAGCTCCCTGAGCCTGGCTGGCAAGGGCAAGGGCAAGGGCAAGGGCAGAGGCGCTGCCTGGCGCGAGTTGTGCACTCTGGCGGCGTGTGCTGTTGCTAGGCCTTGCCAAAAAGACTAAGAGGCGGGAAGCTCGCCGACACAGCTGAAGAGGGGCCAAGGCAGCCCCTCTAGAAGTGCTCCATCAGCTGGGCCCGCCAGTGGCCAAACGGGGAACGCTGCCACTCCTCTTCCACAGGCTGAGCTGCCGGACTCCGCTGCCACCCCTTCCCAAAGAGCCAGTCATTCTGTTCCCTTCTTGCCAGACACTTCCCCCACTCCCCGCCTTGAGTAGTCACAGGTCCCGGGCAAAGAATGTGGCAGCTGCCCTTTGCGTGGCAGCCTTGAGAGCTGGGATGTGCATCTCCTGCCAGCATCCCAGGCAAAGCACTTGTGAGCGCTTTGAGATCTGCTGGGTTACTACTGTATTTGGGGTTGAAACAGTTTGTTGTGGTGGGGGGGGAGAGAGAGAGCAGAGAGCCGAGAGCGTGCTTGCCGCGTCCCCCCCGCAGGTGCGGCTTGGGCTCTTCTTGGAGCCGGCTGATCGCAGGGGCCCCCCTGTCCACTGTGTCCATCACACTTGGGTCTGGATTTCATGGGCTGATCTCTCTTGCTCCCCATGCTGAATAGCCTGGTTATCTCTCAGCAGGAACGGAGCAGGCGGGACCGAAGCGGGGGGGGGGGCGGGCTTAGCCAGGGCAAGTGGGCTGAAGACACATCTGAACCGCACAAGGCACCGATTGTCCCAAGTCCTGAGCATCTGGTGCTGTGCCTCACACAACCCGGCCTAGATCTCCGCGACCCCTCCTCACTTCCTGGCGCCTCTTCCTCCCCCACCCCCCACTGGACGGCAGCCAGCCACAGAGGGTGAGCCAAGCCGGCCTGGCCCGGCGTTCCTTTCGTGAGAGTGCCCACGTCTTAAAAGGCAGACAGTGCCCACTGGCCAGGGGCCCTTCATGCGGGATATAACGGGGGTCTTTCTCTGCTCTCAACAGAGGCGCATTAACGTGAGGAGAGAGAGAAAAGCTTGTACTTGCCTTCTCTTTTAAAGTGGGGGTGGGCAGGGAGAGAGAGAGAGAGAGAGACTTAACTCGCTTGGCTTGAGGAGCAGCTTCCTCTCACGGATGGTGCCAAGGGAGGGAAAGTGGCGCAGGCTGCCAATGGAAAGAGAGCGGAGGGGGAGATGCACAGTTCAGCCCCAGCCAACGTTTTCTGGATTCAGAGGTAGTTCGGAAGGGTTTCGGATCACAGGGCCTGACTGGGTCAGAGCCTCTTTGGAGAATTTTGCCCCCTGACGAGGAGGCCCTTGGGCACTGCCTGCTTGCCTGGCCCTGCCTACAAGGCTGCAGCTGTGGGTCAGCGGGTCGGCCGTGTCTACGCAGCAGACCCTCCTGGTGCTCTTTGTGCCTGCTGGGAAGGATGGCCGGGTGCTCCATGCCCAAGGCTGCTCGAAGTCCTCCTTTGTTTGTTTGTTTGTTTGTTTGCACTCCCAGAGTGGCTTACGTAAGATCAATCACAGCAAAACAGTCCCGGTCCACAGGTGCGCCCTCTAAAAGACACCACGCAAAAGGAATAGGGGAAGAGGGAAGCAAGCGAACTCCGGTGCCCAGCTTGAATGCCCATGGGGGGGAGGGGGGAAGTGCCTTGCGCCTAGCACAGCAGCAGGCGTGCCAGAGGCAAGCTTGACCTTTTTATTAATGACTTGGATGAGGAGGTACAGGGAATGCTTATCAAATTTGCAGATGACACAAAGTTGGGTGGAACAGCTAATACTCTGGAAGACAGAAACAAAATTCAAAGTGACCTCGATAGGTTGGAGCGCTGGGCCGTAAACAACAGAATGAGATTTAATAGGGATAAATGCCAAGCGCTGCACCTAGGGAGAGGAAACCAAATGCAGAGTTACAGAATGGGGGACACTTGGCTCAACAATACCACAAGTGAGAAGGATCTTGGAATTGTGGTAGATCACAAACTGAATATGAGCCAGCAATGCGATGTGGCTGCAAAGAAGGCAAATGCTATTTTGGGCTGTATTAATAGAAGTATAGCTTCCAAATCGCGGGAAGTGATAATTCCCCTTTACTCGGCACTGGTTAGGCCTCATCTTGAGTACTGCGTCCAGTTCTGGGCACCTCACTTTAAGAAGGACATAGACAAACTGGAGAGGGTTCAGAGGAGGGCAACAAGGATGATAAAGGGACTGGAAACAAGGCCCTAGGAGGAGAGAATGAAACAACTGGGCATGCTTAGCCTTCAAAGAGGAGACTGAGGGGAGATATGATCGCACTCTTCCAGTACTTGAAGGGATGTCACACAGAGGAGGGCAAAGATCTCTTCTCGTTCATCCCAGTTTGCAGGACACGGAATAATGGGCTCAAGTTACAGGAACCCAGATTCCACCTAAACATCAGGAAAAATTTCCTGACTGTCAGAGCAATAAGACAATGGAACCAACTACCTAGGGAGGTGGTGGGCTCTCCCACTGGAGGCATTCAAGGTGCAGCTGGACAGCCATCTGTCAGGATGCTTTGACCTGGATTCCTGCATTGAGCAGGGGGTTGGACTCGATGGCCTGGTAGGCCCCTTCCAACTCTACTTTTCTATGATTCTATGATTCCCAACATGCTCCACACACACGCCGTCTCTCTCCCCGGGGAGAGCGTGCCACATTCATCCTCCCTGCCGCTGGAAGTGGTACAGTATTTCCCGTATGAATCTGCTGATCGTTATCAACCGGCCCTCAGCAAACCCCGTGAGAAGGACCCACAAGCAGGAACGTGCCCGGGCTGCTCTCACGGCTGCCGCGTGTCCCGTGGCACTGTGGCTGTAGGCAGATGCGCGCATCTGGCTGACAGGACTCCCGACCAACGCCTCCTGGTGCTGCAGGAGGAGGGTGGCGTCCTGACTGAACGTGTGCCCACATCCCGCACAGACACAGGGCTGCTCCCCTGGTGCGTGCGAGGCTGGATGCCCAGCAGGACGGCCTTTCCACCATCCTCACGCTGGAGGGGCTTTTCTTCAGAATGGGTGCTGGCCGAGACATCTAGGCCTGGAGTCTCCGGCATGGCGCCCATGGGCTTCAGTGTGCCCACGGACATGTCTCTTGGCACCCGCCAGGATCTCAATCCCCTCCTGAGCTTTTATTTTTACAGATTTAAAAAAACAAAACGGATGGCGAGGCTGGCAGGCTGCGAAGCGCCACCCTCCAGTGCCACCTTCATTTCCAAGAATGCCGCTGGGCCCCACATGGACCTCAGAGGCATTCTCAGACAATGCACACGGTGAGTGGCTGCAGCTCAGTGCTCCAGGCCCAGCCCCCCAGAGAAAAAGGAAAAGGTAAGCTGGAGGTGGTAGGGAGTTTCCGGGGGTGGGGGTGGTAGAGGGATGTTTTGGCTGGTGGCCGTGTGTGATCTCATTTGTTCATGGCCAAAACAACCATGTGTCCTTCACCTGGCTTCTGTGTGTGTGTGTGGTGTGGTTTTTACCTGGGTTCTGTCTGTGTGGTGTTCGTCTTTCTCTGAGCAGTCACTAGTTTGCCTTCTGTGAAATGGGTATTTTGCTGTGCTTTGGGGGTGGGGTGGGGGCAAATAGGCCTGGGGACTCTAGGCCCTGGAAAGCCTGGCCATGATTTGCTGGAGGCTATATGTGTGCTCTGAGAAAGGTTTGTCTGGTCAACAGCACTGAGGCTAGTGAAACGCTCCCCCGCCCTTCACGGTCACTGCCACAGACTGAAGTTCATGGCACAGGATCTTGGAGCAGCCCAAGCCCACGGGGGGTGGGTGGGCTGCACCCCATCAGTGATGAGTGGACACCTTTTGTGGCGGACTGAAGCTGGTCCGTTGCACGGGTTCGGCACCTTATGAGTTAACCTGGCACCGAAGTCGTGCCCAGTACGCGGCTGTCAAAACCTTTACTTTCCGCCACGAGTGAAATTGACAAGGAACCCCCTTAGAAACACAGGGAAGCCACAAGCTAGTCAGTTACAAAAGAGTTTAATGGAGCGGAACTAATAGAGTACAGGAATTTCACAGTATAAACAGAACAGTCAATTCAGATAGGAAACGGAAGTATTAAATTTGCTTTCTAGGAGGCTTTGCTCGAATGCAGAATATTACCTGACACCAGAGACTCTGACTCTAGGTTCTAACGTAGCGGTTTGCTTCGCCGATCGCTGGGCGTCCCGCCCGGGGTTGGAAGTTGCTTGGTCCTAGCCGGAGCTAGCGACCTGACCTGTGCAAGCCTGCACCGTGTTCCCGACAACCCTTGGTTCTTTATGGCATGTATCTTTTCTACCCTCCTCCGCCCCTCCCCGCCCTTGATGACCAGGTGGGCTGGTCCCGCCCCGCAGGGTGGTGGCGCCTTTCGGGTGGTGGCATCTCTATGGGTACTTCGGGGTACTTTGCAGCTCTTTGAGACTGCCCCCCCACCACCACCGGAATCTCATGCTCTTCCTTGAGTGAAGTGTAAATATGTCCCATTGAATGTATGCAGATGTGGCAGATGTGTAACCGGTCTGCCCAGAATTGTGTCTTCTGTGCCCCGGGGGGGAAGGGGAAAAAATTTCGGGGTTCAGTATGTCAGGGTTCAGCAGTGTACTCAGGCTTTCTCTCCACACCTTTCCTTGCTCCTCCCCCCATATGTCTCAAGACCTTATTAGATAAGACTAGTTTGGGGGCTTCCCGAAGAGGCCTGCTGCCGCTGCCGCCGCCTTATTCCTTGGTGCAATTTAAGTCAACCTTTCTCGATCCCAAGTGCATTCTAGAAAGGGGACAGAACTTCTTGGTGGAAACCTGCAACTCTGAAGCCAGGTGCAAGGCAGGTGCAGCTTTGCCCATCCAGTGACATGATGGATTCTGTAGGAAAGGCCTACAAACCTCATCCCAAGACAACTGCAGGCTCTCTCAGCCAAACATCACAGGGAGGAGGCAAGAGAGGCATGCTGCGTTTGCCCCTTTAAAAAGAAAAGAAAAAAAGTGGCCGTGTGTTTTAGCCCAGCCAGGAGCAAAAACTTGAAAAAGCAAACAATATTAAATTAATAGCACTGTGAAACTGGTGTGGCGGGGTTTGCCACTTTTGGGAAGGTGCTCCAGGGATGTTAAGTGTCTACAAGCCCAACTCACATTCCTGTGAGTAAGCCCCATTGAACTCTATGGGACCTACTTCTGACAAGACATGTATAAGATTGTATTCTACAGCCGTGATAGCTAACTTGTGGCCCTCCAGATGTTTTGGCCTACAACTCTCATCAGTCCTAGCCAGCATAGCCAATCGTGAGGGATGATGGGAACCATAGGCCAACATCTGGGGGCCCACAGGTTCTCTACTCCCATTCTAAAGCATTTAAATATTAAAGAAACCTTTACAGCACAATCCTGTGCATGTCTACTCAGAAGTAAGTCCCACTGAATTTAATGGGACTTACTGCATGGTAAGTGTATATAGAATTGTAGCCTTAGCAAGCAATCCAGTATGCACTTTCCTGGGAGTGAGTTCCATTGAACTCAGTGGGGCTTACTTCTGAGTAGATCCTCACTATGCACGCCAAGAAGGGCCTGTGCCAGCTGCTCAGCCACATTTCACAAGCAGTGGGTATCAATTTGGGGGAAGAGGTGCCGTTCCCCTACTAGAATACATATTGTACCCAGTGCTGGGAACATGCGATATCCCTGCAACAGAAGCAGCACCTCAAGTGAAGGCGTCTGCACTGCGCATGGCAAAGGGGGAGCAAGTGATAGCCAAAACTTTGTGATATAAATCGATTGCATGGAAATCAATACAATTTTTGCTGTGAATGCAGTCTTAAACAACTCGTTGGCCATTGGTGAAGTACTCTTGAAATTATATCCTGTAGAGCAGTGTTCTCCAACCTTGGGTCCCCAGATGTTTTTGGCCTACGACTCCCAGCATGCCCCAGCCAGCTACACTGGCTGGGGCATGCTGGGAGTCGTAAGCCAAAAACATCTGGGGACCCAAGGTTGGAGAACACTGCTGTAGAGGCTTTCACATGAATTATATCATGCTGGAATCAGGTACACCATTTTTCTGGGATGCATCCTTGCTTCTCTGATCACACCAAAGAAAAAGATTTGGGTTGACCGGGTCCAATGCAACCCTTCTGAAGGTTGGCATTGACTGGAACTCGCCTTTTTTCGGCATGACCCATTCCACGCCAGCCCCATCTGATACGGATGCTACAAGGGCAGGAGATGCCATCCGTTTACGAGAATGCAGGCAAAGGCCTCAGGCACATGGTTAATGAGGCTTGCTCCAACGGGCTACTGTTCCCACAGTGGCTCCACGTACAGGGAGGGAGAGATGGCGCAGCGATCACATAACCCATGATCTCACATCCTCTGGAGAGGATCAGAGTTCACAGAACAACACAAGGAGCATTCCAGGAGGCAGAATCAATAATGAATGTATCTGATTGGCCTCTTAATGGGGTCAGCAGTAGTGGCTTCCCGGATAGAAAAAAAGAAATCTAATTTGGTTAGCAGTTCAGGAAGGCAGCAGCTGTGTGGGGGGAGAAAGATGTAGGCATTAATGCCAACATAAACTCACAAAGGAAGCTTAATGGAAACCGAGCAAGGCAGAAGAGCCTAACAGTGTTGTGAGGGAGCCAGGGGGAGCGGGGTCGAGGCCCCGGGACCTTTTGATTAGCAGCAATGATGGCATTGTCTGCCCAACCCCCTTGGCTTCCCTGTTCCCTCTGAGCTCAGCAGGCGGGATGGTGGTGGTGAGATGGATTTCCCCAGCATCAGTATATTGTCGGGAGAGAGATCCCTGTTGAAACGGCAAGTGTTTTGGGGTGGCTTGGTCTTGAACAGGCAGTTAAGACCTGTCACTGCTCCTGGTGGAGATTCATAGATTTCATAGAGTTGGAAGGGGCCTACGAGACCATCGAGTCCAACCCCCTGCTCAATGCAGGAAACTAGGGGAGGGGCCTCCCATCCAAGTAATAACCAGGCCTGACCCTGCTTAGCTTCCCACGCTCAGACGAGCTGAGCCAGTGTGAGCCACAGGCCTGTATATGAAAACTGCTAGAACTGGATTGTTGACTTTGAGATAAAATGTTTCTCCCTGGTGCTGCAAACGGAAACTCCTGGAAAATCTGGCGCTGGTGTGTGTGTCCGTGCGTCCCTTTCCTCTCCTTGGGTGGGTGGGTGGCAGTGACATGATGGGCACCTGCTCTGCAACATTTGCCACTAGCCATAAGCAAAGGGGAAGGGAATTGGGCCTCACACGGGTGCAAAAACAGCAGGGGGCTTGGAGGTCAGTTGCTGTCTAGCCCTCTGCCCTGGCCTGATTTGGGGGCTCCAGACTAAGATATTCCCGCCAGTGGCGGCTGCCCTGGAGTGCGCTGCTGTGGTGTGCCAGAGGGCAGCGGGGTCGCCAAGTTGTTGTAACCCTTTCCCTGCTGTGCGACAGCGACTATGGCAGGAGGAGGGGGTCTTGGCTTTCGCCCCAGGAGTCCCCAGGGATGGGGACTCGGACTCGAGGACTCGGCTCGTGAGTCGGACTGAGTCCCCCCTCTGACTCGATTCGGACTCGAGTCCCAATATTTTTAATGGGACTTGAGTTGGGACTCGAGACCAAGGACTCTTCAACATCCCTGGGCTGTGCCAGAAGGAGTGGAGAGGAGCGTGATTGCCGGCGAAGAGTGCATGGAAGCGAGGTGTGCCGCTGCTCGGCCACTATGGACAGCTACCAGGAGTGCAGCCCCAACAGTGTGTCAAGATTTATTTTGATTGATGTGTTGCGTACTTGGGAGAGGCAGAAGAAGGACCTGAGATTACTCTGTGTGGCTGCTCTGAGTGTGTTTCTGGTTCCAGCAAGTTCATCACCAGTGGAGCGGGTGTTCAGTGAGGGTGGAATTGTGATGAGACCTCACCGTTCCAGAATGGGGGCCAAACATTTAGAAAAAATCATGTTCCTCAAATGCAACATGGATAAGTTTTAGGAAGTACAGCAAGTTTATTTTTTAAAATCATTTTTCTAAAATGCAACCTTTCAGACATTTTGGGTTTGGCTGCCTCTGCCTGCCTCTCTGGGGTTCCCAGCCTCCTCTGCCTGCCTTGTCTCTTCTTGACCAGTTCAACAGTTGAATTGTCCAAGACAAAGGCCTCTGCCTGCCTGCTTTGAGGTCCCCTGACTCCTCTGCCTGCCTGGTTATTTTGGGTTTGTCTGCCTGGTCTGTTCTCGCCAAAATCAGTTGCAGAGTTTTGAAACAAAAAGGCACACTTGTGCCTAGAATTTATTTAAGCCACACATCTGAAGTAGCCTTATTTTGTTGGGAAAACCCCCCATTGATTTTAATAGGGACTCGTGGAGTCAGCTTTGGGAGTGACTCGTGACTCGTGACTCGTGAGTCACCATTTTGGACCAAGGACTCGGACTCGGACTTGAGACTCGGGTCCAAAGACTCGTGACTCGACTCGTGACTCGAGACCAAGGACTCTTCAACATCCCTGGGAGTCCCAGACTGGAGTTGGGCACAGGACACACCAGGCGGAGTCTTGCCCCCCCCTTTCTTTTAAAAATCTGCTCAGCCTGCCTCGGACTCCCAAGGGGAGTCCTACTCCTTGCACCCGAAGGCACATCGCCTTCAGCCAACTCACAGCCCCAGATTGCCTGCCTTCCAGGTCGGTCTCGCCTCCCCCCCCCCCCCCCCCCGCTAGCTGGAGAGGAGGCTGAGCGTTCAGGTCAAGCTTGCTGCAGGTCTTTGAGTGCAGCTCATAAACTGTAGGCACAGACCTCGATGCCATTGAAGAGCGGCGCTCTTGGTTCAGTCTGAAAAACCATTTCGACGGGCCACGGGGCAGCGGCAGCAGAGCGCCCGTTTGCCTGGAGGGCCCAGATTCAGCCCCCAGCGTCGCTGGGTAGGGCTGTGGAAATCCCTGCCTGAAACCCCGGAGCGTGGACAACACTGGGGTGGATGGAGCAGGGGTCTGGCTCCGCACAAGGCGGCCGTTGATGTTCCCATGGAAAGAGGGGACAAAAAGCTGCAGCCTGGAATTCTGCTTGGGGGCATTTTAGCGGGAGGGAGCGCGGCTCAGCGGGAGAGCACCCGTCTTGCAGGCAGAAGGCCCCGGGTTCGGTCCCCGGCAGCATCTCCAGCTGGGCTAGGAAAGGATCCTGCCATTCATTATACAAAATGTATAATGTTTTTATTGTATATTGTATTGTGTGTGTTTTATGGATTGCTGTGAACTGCCCAGAGAGCTTTGGCTGTTGGGCAGTATATAAATAAAATTAATAAAATAACAAACAAACAAAACCCCATTGCTGGTCAGTGTTGACAATACTGGGCTAGATGGACCCAGGGTCTTACTCCATATAAGGCAGCTTCCCATGTTGCTAGTAGAGATGGAATTTTACCAAGGGGGCTGGGGCGCAGCAGACTTTTGTCTATATCCTCCTTAAAATACAGCACCCAGCATTGGCCACTGGACTCCAGATGAGGTAGGACTACTGTGGAATAAATTATTTATTACATTTCTACACTGGCCCAATAGCTAAGGCTCTCTTTGCGGCTTTGTAAAATAGAACAATTACTTCTCGTGTCTTGGAAACTAATCTATGGTTCTATTAATGCAACCTAAAATCACATTAGACCTTTTTGCAGCCACATCGCACTACTGGCTCAAGTTCAGTTTGTGATCAACTACAATCCTGAGGTCCTTTTCACATGCCCTGCTGCCAAACCACATATCCTCCTATAACCGTCCATTTGATTTTGTGGTTGCTGTTTACTGCATCCTGCTAGATTTCAGGAAGGTTTACATCAGCATAAAAACATAACACTACCATACAGCAGAACATAGTGATTTCACAGTGATTTCCACTTGCATCTTAAATTGGCCTGCCAATTGGGAAAGAGCAATTTGGCTTTTGGACAAAGAATTTTAGAGTGCGTCAATGATTTTCCTGCCTTTTTCATTAGCTACTTTTTCATTAGCTGCTGGAAGCACATTCTCATATCAGCAAGATGTAGCTTGTAGAGATGAGACCTCTGCAGAATCAGAATCCCAGAAATTGCCAGCAACAAGCTTAATACAAAAGCACCCACGAGAAGCAACTGGTTCTTCCTCAAGGGGAGATCCGGGTTCTAGTCCCCGCTGCTCAGCCATGAAACTCACTGGGTGACTTTGGGCCAATCACGGACTCTCAGCCTAACCTACCTCACAGGGTTGTTGTGAGGATAAAATGGAGAGGAGGCAGAGGATTATGTAAGCCGCCTTGGGTTCCTTGCAGGAGGAAAAAAGGCAGGGTATAAATATAATAAATAAATGAGAAATGGCTTTCCTGTGTCTTATGCCAATTCCCCAGTTAAAGCAGCTTACTCCGGATTCTTGAGCTGGACCATCTTTACGTCATAAACTGCTGGCTTCCAAGCACCAGGTACAGACCCATCTCTCCCTTTGCAGGAGAGGGCGTATCCCTTTGTCTCCTCCATGCTTAGCATGACACGGGGCCCATTAAATTATGTTGCTTCTCCTGAAATCAAAGGTCAGCAGATCCAGAAGAGACCTCAAGCTCTCTTCTCACAATACAAATATTAGAAAGAATGCATGAGCCCCCACACCAAAAGTTACATCTCAGTTAAGGCTAAGGGGCACCTCCGGACATGTGTGACATAAAATGTCAGCATCCTTAGGCTGTCACATAGGAAGATATGTTGGTTGCACAAATTGTTATCAAAGCCTAAAAATCCCTAAGGATGTTGGTTAGGATTAAGAATCTCTACAAAGCTCCAACGGTATCCGTGTGCTGGCACTACTGACATTGCGCTAGTGCAGGGAACATGGTGCCCAATGCACCCCTTCCTTGGCGTCCACCAATGCGTCATGCCAGGACACGTTTTCATGCCAGTAGCTGGAATTGCTGTGAAATTGGCTTCTGTCGGGTGTTGAAAACTGTGGGTTCAAAGGAATTTAGGGTGCTAGCGCTCAGAGCCCAGCTCTACCTGGCACTGCAGTCTTCGGGGCAGCGTGCTTGTCCTTTGTCACGCCTCCCGTGGCAGCCCAGGACGGTTGCTCAAACTGTCAACTGTGCCACAGCCTGAAAAGGTTGCCTGCCCTTGTGCTAGTGCAAACCAGTGCTTGCACAACATCTATAGTGCTTGCTAGTGCGACAGCTTCTGATGCTTGCCGAGTGCCAGCATTGCGCTGTTGCACACACCTCGGTTTCTGCTGCTGCAACGGACACCACTGGTGCCTTTCCCCTTATCTAAGTAGTGCAGCTTTCAAGCCAGCGCTGCCGTCAGCCGCTCACCTTCACGCGCACATACTCCTTTCAGATGTAGTTGGGAGATGCAGGAACATCAGAGGTGCCAGGAGTAGCTGGGTCGTCAGAGCCACTAAGGCAGTGTTCTCCAACCTTGGGTCCCCAGATGTTTTTGGCCTACAACTCCCAGCATGCCCCAGCCAGCTATGCTGGCTGGGGCATGCTGGGAGTTGTAGGCCAAAAACATCTGGGGACCCAAGGTTGGAGAACACTGCACTAAGGAGTGGCAGCTGAGTGGAAAGGAGGCAAGAGGCTGCGCCATTGCTGGGGCTGGAGCCAAGCGTCTGTAACTGAAGTTCATTTCCACGGACCTCGGGGTCAATAGATGCATACAGAGGCAACATACAAAGGGAGCTTGTTACTGATGTAGACAAAGAGAGAGAGAGAGGAAATGGCCATTCACAGCTGGTTTGGTAGGATTTATTGTGGGACGACTGGACACAATAGTCAAAGAGAGTGCATGGAAAACTAGACAAAACACAGGAGCCGACCAGACAGGGTGGCAGCACAAGGGCAAGGCCGTCTGGAGCTGTGGCCGTGGCAGCTTTTGCATGTGGCACACACGCACACATGCGCGTGCGCACTGCCCTGCCCACCCTCAAGGAGATCAAGCAGCGGGGAAGCTGGGGTCCATTCCCTAAGAAGTTCCCCTCCCCCGCCCACCCCTTCTTTACAGTGCCAAGCAGCAAGATACAAGGAGAAGATTCTGGAGTCTACTGGCCCCGATGGCTATATATTATCGCCACCAGCATCAGAGGCAGTGTGCGTCGGAGTACCAGTCACTGGGAACACAAGCGAGAGGGTGCTATTGCATTCATGTCCTGTGATGGCTTTCAATGGCCACCTGGTTGGCCACTATGGGAACAGAATACTGAGCTAAATAGGCCTTTGGTACGACCGCGCACAGCCCCACAAAGGCGCCCCTGGTGTGCTGAAAGGGTTGCTTCTTCTTCATGCACTCTAGTCAAGGGCATGCAGGGCAAGGAAGATACCAGGACTCATGTAGTGGTCTTCAGAGACAGATCGCATGGAAGCCACAACAGCAACCTAACAAGCAGTGGGGGAAAGAGGATGCTACATTTCCGGACATGTGCGAGGTAGCCTGACTAGGCACGGTGTGATAAGAGCAGAATGAGGTTATGAGCCACCAGAAGTGGGCCTGGAGCCACAGAGGCCTTGTTTTGCCCCGAGCCCAATCCCTAGCAAGCAGGGTTACTGGAGACACATGGGGTGGGCGGTGGGGTCGTGTTCAACCCAGAATCTCCACATGGACCAAAACGATACACAAAACTAGTATCCAACAATGGCAAATCCAGGGACAAAATGTGCAAGCCCAGAGCCACACACAGGAGTCCTCATCTTAATAAAAGCACAATTTATAAGTAGAAGTAGATGTTCTAACAAAATCTGGCAGGCACAGTTGAGGGAAACTTTGACACTTAAAAGTGTCAGGACAAATCTTGTGTTTTATTGGCAGCCTGTGAGAGCTGGGACTTTTTTTCTTGCAGTTCTGAGTATGGAACATTAATTGGCTTTCAGTCGTTGCAATGAGGTCTATGGAAGGCTTTGGTCTATGGAAGGCAGCGCCCGAGTCCAGCAGGGCTTGGAACACCGACGCTGCTGACCGGGCTGCACTTTCTCCCGCACGGGAAGAGGCTGTGTGCCTGCAGCCACACTTGGGACACGGAGACACCCCCCCCCCCCAGGCCTGCGTTTTTTCCTTCACACCCCCACCCCACCCTGCTTCAATTCCATCAAGAACAAGCTGGAAAGAGAACGGCGCGCTGGCGGCAGTGGGAGAAAGCTGGACTAGAGGAGGGGAGGGGGTGCTTTGGGTTCAAGCTGGAGAAAAGACCCCACCCGCCCCCAGCTGCCAATGTTCGGAGCAACAAGTTCGACACCGGGCACCAATGAAATGGCTGCTGCCAACTGTGTCTGCGACTCCCACATAGACCCATCCAAGCTCTGCACGAGAGAAGCCCCAATTCTGTCCTCCGCCTAGATCAGTGTTCTCCAAGCCTTGGGTCCCCAGATCTTTTTGGCCTACAACTCCCAGCATGCCCCAGCCAGCTGGAGAACGCTGGCCTAGATTATGCTGCATTCGTATTTAACTCCTTCTGCTAAGCCAGTCAACCTGGACACTGCAATGCTGGGAGAGGGGGAGGAATGGGGGGGGGAGGACCCCGGGGGGGGGCGGGAGCGCTTCTTGCAGTTACAGCGTGGGGCATTCTTTTCATCTTGAAGGACGACGGCGATGAGCATTTTTCATAACTGGTCGGGGTGTTCTGGAACCCACATTTCGAGGCAAACTCAGCTGAGACTTGGCGACATGAGAATCCTGACCAAGGAAGGGGCCAGAGGGTTCTGTCCGGGCAGAGAAGACCACACCCTCTGCTATGCAGCCAGCCAGATGTGCGTGGGGGGGGGAGGATCTGAGCCTCCCCCTTCTGCAAATTACATACAATTGCTTGTATTATTTCATTCATTCTGCTTCCAAGATTCCAGGTTTAAAAAAAAAAATATGGGATTTCCCCTATTCTTTTTAGAAAAAATAGAAGAAAATGGCACGGAGACAAGAGGCTAAAGAATGTCTCTGGGGATGCAGGAGCTGGGCCTGCGCCAGCATTTCCCTCAGTAGCAGACAGTGCATGCCTCTCCTTGCCCGTGTGTCTCCACGCTCTCCTCTGAAAGGAGGGACAGAAACGTGGTTTTAAGTAACAGCGACAGTCAAAGAGTCCCAGACTCTTTATGCCCCTTTATGCAAAGAGAGAGAGAGCCCTGCCCGATTAGCATTCCCATCCCAATCTAGCCAAAGGCCACTGAAGCGTAAAGGACCCAGGCTGTGAAGCTGGGCTGGGCGAGCCTCCGAAGGTAGGAGGGCGACTGGATGACATTTCCAGTGGTCCAGAGGAAGGGAGGGGGGATGCTTGGCTCCTTGGACCTCATCACAATGAGCAGAAGCAGAATCAATGATCAGAGAAGCAGATAGATTTGTGATTTGTGTAAGACAGCGTACAGAATCCAGCTTTTAGATTAGATGCACCTCCTTCCTATTGACCACACAAGGCAAAACAAAACGGAACCCCGCTCCCGCTCCCCGCAAATGCTGTGCAAAAGCACTTGGCAAACCTACCACCAGCGCAATCCGCTCGGCTTTGCTTATTTTGCACGATCCTGCTCAAGTCACAGGTCGCAGGGCAGGAAGCCGCAGCAGGAAGAGGGGTCCAGGCGCACGAGGGAGGGAAGAGGAGCTGGAGGCAGCCGTGCCCCTCCTCCTCTGTGCCTGGAGCCAGCAGATCATCCTGCCGGGCACGGCATCTCCAGGGAGGAGGAGGACGAGCGAGCGTGTCTCCAAGAGTGACGGCAGAATCTCTTTGGAAGCTCGCGGCCTCCCCTCTCTCAGGGGCTCAGGGCGCCTTTCCCAGACTGGTGCCCTCCAGATATGTTGGGACTGCAACTCCCATCATCCCCAGCCAGCGAGGCCAATATGGACATGCTGGCTGGGAATAATGGGAGTTGCAGTCCGGGGCATCTGGAGGGACCAGCTTGGGGGAGGCCGCGCTAATCTGTGCTGCAAACCTGTCAATCGAATTCTTACGGAGACTCTCGCTTTCGGGAAGAGGCCCGCACGCCACCCTCGCGGCCACAGAAGCATGTGCATATTTCCTGTACAAATGCTTCATGCAGATGCCTTGCTTGCTGCTGGCCAGAAATAGGAGGGGGGAAAAGGAGAGAACTAGGTTCTCAGGATGCAAAAATCTTTATTAAAGGAGCCCGACGCGTTTCGGCCTGTGTATTTTTCAAGGCCTTCCTCAAGGGGTTGTAAAAGAGTCTGCAGATTACTTGAACAACTAGTGTCTTCCACTGTTTCACTGGGTGATCTGCAGACTCTTTTACAACTCCTTGAGGAAGGCCTTGAAAAATACACAGGCCGAAACGCGTCGGGCTCCTTTAATAAAGATTTTTGCATCCTGAGAACCTAGTTCTCTCCTTTTTTCCGTTGCATTTGGATGCTTATCTCCTCCTGTTTCTGTCGTCAGAAATAGGAGGGTACATCTAAATGAGGGCACCGCCCCGTCCCCAGGAGAGGGAGGGGGGGCACATCCCATGTGCAAACTGGTCCTCGGCTTCGCAGAGCCCAGAAATCAGGCCCGGGTCAGCTCAGATCCCTCCTTTTGGGGGAGCACTGAAGGGCCTGCTCCCCCAAAACTGTCCGCGCAGCCTCAGAAGCCGAGCCTCTCGCCAACACCTGGACACTCGAATCAGGGAGGACCAGCAACGCCAGGGAGGAGCGCGTTAAAAAGAAAAGGGCGGCCCCTGGCAATTCTGCTCAGCCCCGAGGAGCGGTCACCGCTCTTGCACAGGAGCCGTGGGAGCCACGAGGCTGGCCGGAGGCCGCACGCCCAACAAGGGCACTCGGCACACCAGGGTCTGCGCCCAAGGTCTCCAGCGAGGGCCCGGGAACGGAAGCAGGCAGGAATAGGGGAGGGGGAGGCAGGCAAGGGGCGGGGCAGCAGCCACCCGGTGGGGGGGGGGCTGTGCAGGCACCCAAGCGGGCCCCCCCTCTCAGAAGAGCCCCCTGCCCAGCCTGCGGCCCCCAGCCCCGAATCCCGGCTTCAGAGATTTCAGCAGTAGTAGACGACTCTGGCAATTATTACAGTAGAAAAGTTTTCCGAGTTTTGCCCTGCAGCCGGAGAGGCTCTCGGGCGCAGGGGGGCTCACAAAACAGAAGTCAAGCTTTTCAGGATGTCAGCTGCTCACACGAGGCAAACGGGCAGCCGCCCAAGGGCACCCCGTCCGTGCCGCTCATCGGAGCAAGCCCGAGTACGGCACATCGGTTTGGGGAGGGAGCGAGCAAACGGCCCCCAGAAGAAACAAACCCCCTCCCCGAGGAGTGGCACAAGACGGAGATGGGCGTCAGTCACAGTCTCAAGAGCACGCACGGAAGGGACGGGCAGGTCCAAAGGGGCAAAGGACCCCCGCACCCTGGTCAGCCATCCTTCCGTCCTTGCCAACATGGATCTGGATCACCACGTACATACTAGATCCCAGAGTGGGGAGCGAGATCCGCAGGATTAAATCTCCCATAACATGTCAAGAGGAAGCCGCACGTCCAAACTGGGGGAGTCCCCCTTCCCGAAGGGGGCAGGCAGAGTCACTGGCGGGGTGTGGAGCGGGGGAGAGCGCAGCCACGCACAGCCCCACCGGTCGACGCCAGGAGGGGCGCGGGGCGGGCCTCGGAGGCAGCCGGCCCTCCCCGAGGCACAAAGGTGTAGACGGGCAAAACAACCCCCTGCAGGAATGCAACGGGGTCTTTGGAGAGGAAACGAGCGGCCAGCCCCAGAGGGGCCTCAAGGGCTTCCCCTCCAAGTGGAAGGCAAAGTCGCCTGTGGGACGCCAGCGGGGAAGAGACGGACAAGACCGCTGCCCCGCCCGCTCGCCCTCGCCCTCTCTGACAGAACGTAGCCCACTCGGGAGATGGGGCTGGCGGAGGGGGGGGGGAGGGCGCCCCAGGGCCAGCCACGGCGGCAGCCAGACTTCAGACCCACTCCTGCAGCGACCGCTTGCAGTAGAGGAGCACGCGGGGCGGGCCCTTGCGCTGCAGCTGCACGATGACGTAGACCAGGCCCAGGACGCAGAGCAGCAGCAGCAGCAGCACCGTCGCCATGACGACGCTCATGGTGAGGGGGTAGTCGTTGATGTGCACCACGATGTCCACGTCGTTACTGCCGCCGCCGCCGCCGTGACCGGGGCCCTGCTCCCGCCCGCCCTCCGCGTCGCCGCCATAATCCGCCTCGGCGTCGGCCTCCGCTTCCCCCTCCACGCGGTCTTCCTGTTCCACCACCTCCTCCTCCTCTTCCTCGTCCTGCCCGGGGCTGTCTGGGCTGAAGGGAGGCTTGCCCGTGTCAGGCCACCGGTGGCCAGGGTCAGGGTTCGTGGCCACCTCCTCGTGGCATCCCATGAAGTCGCGCAGAATGGACTTGGGGTAGCCAGGCTCCGTTTTCAGCCGCTCGTTGTCAAACTTCCAGTACATCCGGCCTTTGTAGAAATAAGTGTAGGCTGGAAAATAGCAGGACACACACACAGTTAGACGGGCCCCCGGGGTGGGTTTCTTTCCGCAGCCCACCCTGCTCCACGGCTTCTCAGCTAACAACATCCCCACATTATGTGCAAGGCTGGGTTTTTTTTTTTAAAAGGTTCTGCACCAGGAATTTGGCGATCAGAACAAACTGTGCAAAGTATTTGCATCAATTATAACAAGGTAATTGTTTGGGTAGATAGTCCCTCCATGGGTTGTGCTCTGACCTGGGGGGGCAGGGGGGGTTCACATCAGCAGCAGCAGCAGCATTGCTGGCTTTTTATTAGAAAAGGAGAAAGAGGATTAGACGATGGAGTGGGGGAGGCAGCGAGACAAAGGAGAAACAGGGATGGGCACAAGGGGAGACGGCAGTGGGGTCGAACCAGGCAGGCGGGGCTGATGGCTTAACGGCTGATCCTGGGTCCAAAACTAGCCCACCGTTCCGTTTCCAGCAGGGCCAGCCTGATGCCTCTGGACGGGAAGGCAGGCAGTCAGGCAACTGCCTCCCCCTTTCGTTGGCTTGTCCCCAGCATCAGCAGCCTCTGCGCAGGGAGGAGGCGCCGTCTAGCTGCCATGCTTGGCAGGTGGCGAGGAGACACATGCCGCCTCCGTGAATGTGTCTGCACCATTTTTAAAGAGCCACGTGTGCGAATAGCCACCCTCCCCCCCCGTGGCATCCTCCCGGTGCCCTCCGGGTGCATTGGATTGCAACTCCCATCATTCCCAGCCAGTGGCCATGCTGGCTGGGAATGATGGGAGTTGCAGTCCAACACATCCAGAGGGCACCCGGTTAGGGGAAGCGGTCTTCGGGAGTGGAATCCCGCCACTCAGCCCCGCCGCGTGCTTGTGCCTGGAGGAGCCCAGTTCGGAGGGCGCGTCTGTCTGCTTCCTCCCCACCGTTCGTAGCTTGCAGAGCTGTGCCATCTCCTCCACCCACAAGCAACCTTTTCCCCCAAACATTTTAGCCTTCTCACACAGCATTCGAACGTCCTGATCATTTTTGGTTGCCCTCTCCCAGCTCTATGGCTATCCTTTGTGAGATGGGGCAACCAGATGTGCATGGTATTTGTAATGCAGCTATACCACACGTCTATATAAAGCAGTGTTCTCCAAGCTACGCTGGCTGGGGCATGCTGGGAGTTGTAGGCCAAAAACATCTGGGGGCCCATGGACCCACTTATCATTGTTCTGAGTTCGTTAAAATTGGCTTTCCTAAAATCCAGGGTACGCGTTTGGCTACACTCAGCTTTTGCTTCCGTTAGAATCAAGAACTCAAGTATAACATGGTCACTTTCCCCCAGAGTTCCCGAAACTGCCACTTTATCCACTAACTCGTCTCTGTTGGTTAGAATCAGGTCAAGGATAGCCGATCATCTAGTTCCTTCCTCCACTTTCTGTAGGAGGAAGTTATCAGCAACACAACTCAGGAATTTATTGGAGGGGCCATGTTTGGCTGAATAAGTCTCCCAACAGATATCAGGGAAATTGAAGTCACCCATTACTACCACATCGTGCCTCCTTGAAACAATGGCAATTTGCTTTTCAAAAGTTCCATCCTCGTCTTCTCCTTGATTGGGTGCTCGGTAGTAGACTCCAACCGCCATGTTCGTTTTATTCTTTGCCCCCTTTATTTTAACCCAGATGCTCTCAATGGGGCTGCCAAGCTCCTCTTCCTGTATCTCTGTGCAGAGATACGTATCTTTAACATACAGCACAACTCCACCTCCCTTTCTGTTGCTTCTGTTCCTTTTGAACAAGTTATACCCTTCAATTGCTGTATTCCAGCCATGGGAGTCATCCCAGCAGATTTCAGTTATCCCTTTCAAGTCGTATTTGCCCTCATGTATCAAGAGTTCAAGTTCGTCCTGTTTGTTGCCCATACTCTGGGCATAGAGACATCGAAGACTATGCGCTTTATAGTCCGACTTTTTCCCTACATTTTGTGGTAGACTATCATTGGGCACCGCTGGAGCTGTTCTCTCCGTTGTGGCACAGAGGCCTTCTTCCATTGGTACCCCCGAGTTTATGTCTCCCTCCCCTGTTGGATTCAGTTTAAAGCCCTCTTGATTAAGTTCCTCATGCTGTGGCCAAACACATACTTCCCAGTCCTTGTGAGGTGCAACCTATCCTTTGTCAACAGTCCATCTTCCAGGAAGTGTAGCCCGTGGTCCCAGAATCCAAATCTCTCGTGTCGGCACCACCTTCGTAGCCAGTCATTCACTCGGAGTATTTTTCTTTCCCTTTCTATTCCTCTTCAAAGTACTGGAAGGATGGATGAGAAAACTATCTGTGCCCCAAAGTTCGAGTTCCCTTCCCAACTCTTCAAAGTCTGCCATGATTTCTTCGTAACTCCGCTTGGCAGTATCATTTGTACCCACGTGGATGAGAAGGGGTATGTGTCGGTGGGCTGTATGAGCCTCGGTTGCTGCTCTGTCACATCCTTAATCCGTGGCGAGTCCATGGGTCTTCGCGACATACTTTGGCTTCGATCCCCCGCAGGAGGGAGTCTCCCACTACGAGTACTCTTCTCTTTCTCTTGCTATAGGCCTTGGTTTGATTGCCTCCACTTGACTGACCTCCAGCCTCTTGCTCGCTGTCACATTGGGGGACCCAAGGTTGGAGAACACAGCATGTAAGCTGATTGACTTCATGCTAAAGGTCAATAATACGCCATATTATTGTTGCCCATCTATCCTATTTTAATATGAGTAAAGGTTTGATATGTATCTTATAGTTTTCCTGTTATAACTTGATGTGTATTTTTAATATTGTAGTGCAATGATCTTTAGATTGAGCAATAAACGTATTCTTCATTGGCTTTAGATTGCATGGCCCCGAATGATTTGGAGTCATCTGTAAACATGGTGCCGTGTCTCACACGTTCCGTCTCTCCCACCCCACCAGCAAAGCGATGTAACTTCTCACAGGACTGGTCTAGCAAAGGCTTTTAATGTGAAAGTACAGAGAAAGGGCTTGTTCTTGCAAAAGCACTTTAAGCAGTCTCTAAAGTAAAAAAGCAGGTTTACACCTCCTAGGTTCATAACTCTATATCCTGTCAAGGGGAAAGTCATGAAGAGGCAACCGTTGATCCCGAACTGAGGAGCTTTACATGCGTTCAGCGTCAAACGTAGACACTGCCTCTCTCTCGGATCTGTCAGAAGGGACGGCCCTTCATCTCCTCCCAGTGAAAGTTCCTCTTTTCCCACGGAGTTCTGCATCAGTTTGAGCCGAGTCTAGCCTTGAAGGCCGGGTGTTTCGGTGCGGTCTTCCCCCTCCCCTTCCGAGTCTAAATCCATTCCCACAGGATCTGTTGGGGTGTCGGGGCGCAAACACAATGGGGGAGGGAGCTAGCCCGGACACATGGCTACCTCACTGCTGATCCCCTACTCCAGATTTTTTTATGAATACATTAATTCATAAAATTAACACACTGGTCTAATTAACGCATTGGTCTAATATAGATTCTTGCAGGATTCTCCTGATGAGTTAGCGCCATAGTGAAAACTCCATTTGCTTCTCACTATATGCTGGACAACCTCAGTCTTAATAATGCTTTCTCCCAATTTCTCTGGTAAGGAAGTTGATTTTAATAAGCTGCATATTGTTGTTGCAAGACCAGCACTTTCACATCTGAACTATTACAAAACTCTCAGGCGATGGGCCATTGCCCTCCAGTGAGTTCCAACTTTTAATTTATCGGTAAATTCTAAAATGTCGTCTTTTGTTTGACATAATGCTCCAAATCTCCCCCCACCCGTATTCCCCTAAATCCCACAGCGATTCCGGCACGGCGCTCGCTCCAACAGCTTTCCCAGTGCAGACAGAACAAGCCTTGCTCCGCCACCATCCTTCTGCACTCTTTCAACACCTTTGTCATCTAACACCCCAGTTTCCTCTGTCTGGTTCTCTGCTTCTGGCGTCCATTATTAGACTTCATAACTTTAGCAGTTTGCTCCTCAGATTCCTTCTTCGCCAGCCAATGTACGTTTGTGTTTTTCTACTTACTTGCATCAGAACTCAAAAATGCTCCCTTGGGAGCGTTCGGAACTCCGGCCCACACGCTGACTTTCCTCGGGTAGCCTTGATCCACAGTGTGGCTCTCCTCATTAAAGCGCCAATACCTGCAGGAGAGAAGATGCTGTTACCATACCCTGTTCAGCCCTTGGTGTACCACAGGGAGCACACGCAGCCAGCTTCCTCAGATCCCAGGGAACCCTCAGGGAGGCACAAGCCAGCAAACATGCATCACAGTGGCCCATTATATTAGTATGGCTCTCAGGGGAAATAATTATTTGTACCCCACCCCACCCCGTCAGCTTCCATATCATCATCATCATCATCATCATCATCATCATCATCATCATCATCATCATCATCAGGCGATCACTCGTGACCGAGTAAGATTGTCTTCCAGGATAAAAGGAGGAAAATTCTAAAGAAGATTGTGTAGACTCTAGCGATGGGTCCGTAAGTGACTGTGGAGGCCAATTCTAGATCCACACAGCTTCCCACAGTGAGGACACAGGTTATCAGATGGAAGATGGTCCTGTAAAGGATTCATTTGACGTGCTTTTTGCTTAGCACCTTTCTCCCTTTCACCTTGCACTTGGGCTTCTTCAAAGTCCATGGAACCTTTGTGAAAGGCCAACCTCCATTTAGATCGTTCGTGGGCCAGAGCTTCCCAGTTTTCGATGTTTACATTGCATTTTTTTAGATTAGCCTTATGAACATCTTTAAACCTCTTATATTGACCACCGATATTCCGCTTTCCATCCTGGAGTTGGGAATAAAATAACTGCTTTGGGAGACGGCAGTCAGGCATTCGAACAACATGACCGGTCCACTGAAGTTGGTCCAGACTTACTCAGCTTCCCAGACTTACTGCTCCTGGGCAGTCTAGCAAGGTCAAGCAACAATAAATAACGCTTGGCTACCAAGACCTTGCACTAGCAAGTTCAAGGAGCCCAGAAGATTTAGTAACTGTGGCATTTTGGACCTAGAATTGTCCCTAGGTCAATTCTGCTTAGGGTTTTTTCTTAATATTTAGCAGTATACTACCACTACTACTACTACTACTACTACTACTACTACTACTACTATTATTATTATTATTATTATTATTATTATTATTATTATTTGCCACTACCACTACATTTATCCCACATTTTCCTCAAGACCTCAAGGTGGCATACCTAGACACACTCCCATTTAATCTGCACAACAACCCTGCGAGGTCAGTTAGGCTGAGAGACAGTGAGCAGCTCAAGGTCACCCAGTGAGCTCCACGGCTCAGTGTGGATTCAAACCTGGCTCTGCCCAGTCCTCGTGCAACCACCACGCTGACTCGAAAGTCCAACCTCGCTGCTCCTGCAGGTGTCCAAATGCATCTTCTGCGGCCGACTTCGGCTGACCCCCAACCCCGTTTTGCCTCAGGAATGGATCCCTCAAACACTGTGCTCCCAGCTGGGCACAAACCTGTTTGAATATCCTCTCTTGTAAACTCATTCCTTGAGCTTTTGTACAATCTGTTTTCTTGCAAGGGGGAATAAGTTGGTAAGAACTGAGTACATGAACAACCATTGGTTACAAGACCAAATGTTGGGGGGTGGGAGGAAAGGAGAGGACAGGAGAGGGCGATGGGAAGGGGTGGAATCCACCCTGGGGCCAGAGAGCCCTTCACAGTCCCTGCCACCGTGAAGGCGAGCAGAAGGCAGAGAAGCTGGGGCCCTTCAGCCAATCGGAGACTCCGGCTCACCCACCTGTCTCCCCTGAAGAAGAAGGTGTGCCCCGTAGGCTCCCACCAGATGGCCGCATCCACCTTGTCATGAGGAATGCCCAGCCCGTAGCTGGTCAGGGGCTGCGGGTAGCCCAGGTTCCAAGTTCGCCTCACGGAAAAGCCAGTACTGATCCCCTGGAAAAAGGGCACACAGAGAATTCAGGCAGAAGCCGGGCTGGCCCTTTGAGCAGCCAGGGCTTCCGTTTAGTCCTCTTGGACTCCCTGTGCTCAGCCAGCATCCATCAGGCCCCGCCCACAGTCCTGCCTATTCCACCTCAATCAGGAGACAGAATCACAAAGCTGGAAGGGACCTCAGAGGTCATCTAGTCCAACCCCCTGCAACTACAACATCCCTGCTAGCTGGCTGTCCAGCTTCTGCTTAGATAACTCCAGCAAAGGAGAGCCCACCACCTCCCAAAGGAGCTTGTGTCCCCTGTGCAACAGCTCTTACTGTAGGGAGGTTTCTCCTAAAGTTTAGCCAAAAGCTGCTTCCCTGCAATTTCCACCCATTAGTCCTGCCCTCTGGAGAAACAGCGATCAAGTCCCCATCTTCTACATGACAGCTCTTCAGATATCTGAAGGCTGCTATCATATCGTATCCCCTAATGGTCTCTTCCCCAGGCTAAACATACACAGCTCTTTCAACTGCTCTTCATAGGACGGTTTCCAGACCTCTCACCATCCTGTTCGCCCTCCAGTTTGTTGATGCCCTTCTTACAATGTGGCACCCAGAACTAGACACAGTACTCCAGATGAGGCTTGACCAGCACAGAACAGAGCGTAAATATTACTTCCTGTGATCTGGACACGATGCTTCTGTCTGTGCAGCCTTAGACTGCATTCACTTTTTTCAGCAGCTCCATTCGCACTGCTGGTTCATGTCCAGCTTATGATCAACTAATACACCTGGGACCTTTTCACATGTACTGCTGCCAAGCCAAGCCATCCTATACTTGTGCCTTTGATTTTTTTAATACATAAATGGAGGACTTTACACTTCGCTCTGTTGAATTGCATCCTGTTAATTTTGGCCAAGCGTTCCAGCCTGTTAGGATCCTTCTGAAGCTTGGTCCTGTCTTCTGTGGTGTTGGCTCTCCCTCCCAGCTTTGTGTCATTTGCAAATCTGATAAGCAACCCCTCCACAGCCTCATCCCAGTCATTCATAAAAATGTGAAAGCGCAAAGGGCTTGGGATAGAGCCCTTCAGCACCCCACTCAAGGCTTGTGTAGAGCCGCTGAGGAACCCTTGCTGGGCACGGTTGTTCAACCATCCGTGGATCCACCAAACAGGAGTCTTGGCCAGCCACTATCAAGGGGAGCTCTTGTCAAATGCTTTGCTAAACTGACGACATGCCATGTCCACGTCTTCTCAAGATCCACCAAACTAGTAACTAACTGTATCAAAAAAGGAGGTCTGTCATGACCTGTTCCTGAAACACCCATGCTGGCTCTTAGTGCATTCTTTTCTAAACGCTCACAAACTGGCCGCCCAATCATCTGTTCTAGAATTTTGCCCAGTATTGATGTCGGCCTGACCAGCTGTAGTTTCCCAGCTCTGCCTTTTTGGACGTTTTCACATCTCCAGTCTTCAGGCACTTCATCCGTTCTCCAAGATTTCCCAAAGTTTACAGACAGCAATTCTGAAATAACGTCCACAAGTCCCTTTGGCATTCTGGAACATAATTCATCTGACCCTGGAGACTTGAACTCATTTAAAGTAGCTAGGCACTCTTTAGCCATCTCCTTACCCTATCCTGGACTACAAATCCCTCTTTATATTGTGCTTGTGCTGCTTTTCACAATTCCCTTTGCGAAAGAAGACTGAAGTAAAATAGGAACTGAGCAGTTGCACCTTCTCTTGGTCACCTGTTAATGCGCCACCACCTTCCTCAAGCAGTGGATTGGCCCCTTCCGTGAGCTCCTTGCCTCAGTACAGCCAAAGCCGCCCTTTTTGTTGTTTTCAGCATCCCTCGCAAGCCTCAGCTCATTCTGGGCTTTACCCTCCTTGACACCATTCTCACAGGTTTGGGTTACACTATAATACTCTTCCATGGGTATGTGACTTTCCTTCTATCTCATATATATGCTCTTTTTAAATCCTAGCTTTTTAGAGAGCTCCCTGTGCAGCCATGCTGGCTTCTTTAGATGTCTATTTGTATCTTCTAATTGGAATGCCTGTGGCTTACGCTGGCTCAGCTTGTCTGAGCGTGGAAAGCTAAGCAGGGTCAGGCCTGGTTATTACTTGGATGGGAGACCCCTCCTCTAGTTTCCTGCATTGAGCAGGGGGTTGGACTCGATGGCCTTGTAAGCCCCTTCCAACTCTATGATCTATGAAACTTTCCTAAAGTCCAGGGTACATGTCTGGCTGTGCTCAGTTTTTACATCCCTTGCTATCATGAATTCTAAGATGACATGGCCAATTTCCTCAAGGTTCCTGCCACTTTCACTCCATCAACCAATTCTTCCCTGCTGGTCAAGTTTAAGTCCCAGATAGCAGTGTTGGGTTTTGCATAGGCAGAACGAGATTACCACCTGACATCGAGATTATCACCTGACCTGGTGGGTGTTACTTGAGTTCAAGTATACAAGGTCTCTGGTCATGAGACATAGTCTCGAGGTGATGTGACTCAGCAACCTTGAATAGGTTTGGATCAACATGTTGATGAATAGGTTGTACAACTGGGGTGAGTAATATCCTATTTATAGGTGCAGGTATAAAGCTGACACACTTGCTGATAGCTTCCGTCATTCCTCACTCTCTCTTCCACTTGCTGTCTCTCGTCTCGACTCGACATGTGTCTTGTTCTTGGACTTCACTTCATCTAGCCTTACCACTGGGGTATAGGATTTGAGTCTGCAATGATGTAGTGAGTAGAGATGCATTGATTGCCTTAATCCCATGTAATTGGGTCTTACAAATAAACTCTTTAATCTTTATTAACTGCTGTTATCTCCTCCTTCCGCCTGCGTGACTGGGACTGAGGGTCATTGGCTAGGGGAGCTTTTGAACCCGGGTCAGTCCAGCTCTCACAAGCAGATCCTCTTGTTCCTTCCTCCGACTTCTGAGAGATGAAGTTGTCAGCAACAGGTCAATCATTTATTGGATGTTCCCTTCTTAGCCACTCGATTTCCAGCATGTGTCAGAGATAGTTGAAATCTCCCAATTACTATTATGGCTCTCCCCTGTGGAAGTTTTGCAATCTGTTTCAGGAAACTATTATCTATGTCTTCTGGCTGGCTGGACAGTATGTAGTATCCTGCCGCAACAATACTGCTTTTGTTTCTCTCTCCTTCTGTCATTACCCAGATGCTTTGAGCAGGGCTTCCATTCTCGGATTCATGGATGTCTGGGTAAGCCAGTGTTCTCCAACCTTGGGTCCCCAGATGTTTTTGGCCTACAACTCCCAGCATGCGTAAGCGCATACATTCTTTACGTGTAACGCAACTCCCCCTCCCTTTGAACAAGATAAACCAGCTTTTCCCAGCCTTCAATTGCTGTACTCTAGCCATTCGCCTCATCTCACCAAGTCTCAGTGATACCCATCAGATCATATTTATCTTCCCATATCAGGCTCTCAAGTCCATCTTGTTTGTTTCCCATACTCTTGTGTGCAAGTATATGGACATCAGAGGCCATGGGTTTTACATCCCTTCCTAGTTTCCCTGCTGTATTTAGCTGCAATTTACGTGGCCCTATCTCCACCACCCACTCGTACACATACCTGCCCCTAATATCTGGCTCAGCAGTTAGCGCTGGGCTTTTGCTTCCCCCTCCCTCACATATTTTACCTTTTGGAGCAGCACAGAGGGCTGTGGGAAAATCTGCCTGCTTGAGATGCTCCAAAAGGGCATCTTCCTTTACCACTTGCTGAGGGGTGTGTGGCACGGGCCCGGATACAGAGCTTCAGGCTGCCTCCAACACAGCCCCCTTAGAACGGAGGAGAGGTTATGTGGAACCCCCTTTGGGCAACCTCCCTGTTCCAGGACCGTGCAAGGATCACGCAGAGCTCTCAGGGGCGCGTAGCCTCCGTTTGCTCCATTGGCCCTGGGGCGAGGAAGGGAAAAGAATGTGCCCAGTGAAGCAGCTGTCCTCTCTCACATATTTTGGAGTCAGAACGGGATGGAGAGAAACACTCTGCCTTTTTTTTTTTTTTTTTTAAACCTGGATGACAACATCGGAGTTCTCCGCTTTCTACTTTCCTCACCCCGCCCAAAGGCACTTACCTTTAAAGAATGCGAATCGCCCGTCTTGCCTCTCGTATGCCGCGTCAATGTTCCCGGGGAGGCCCCTCCAGAAGTGCCCAACCGGCATAGGATAGTTGTCCAGCACCCGGTTATGGCGGACGCGCCAGAACCAGCGGCCCTTGAAAGGAAGAGAGTGAAAAGAAGAGGAAAAGAGAAGACTCAGACCGGTTCCGTTGTCCCGGGCCATGGGGTCTGCCCTTGCCCTCCCTCCCGCCTCACATTCGCGCACAGCGAGGCTCATATCCTGCTGCCTGCTGAGCCTCCTCCAACAGCTCCAGGCCCAGGACAAAAGCCGGAATAAGGCTCTAGAATAAATGTTAGCTTGCAAAACAGAAAAGCTAAACTCTGCGAAGAGAACACCAGTTTGCACGACTGGGGTTGTGCATGAGGGCAACGTGTCCCTTCCAACTCTTTTGCCGGAATTAAGGAAGAAAGGTCATTGCACGACATCTGAGGGTGGTGGTGGCCGTAACGGCACTGGAGGGACCCAGGAAGTGCATCTTAGACCACTCGTGCATCCAGCCCAGAACTGTCTACATGGAGACTGGCAGCAGCTCGCCACACTCCCGAGCACAGAAAGGTTTCTCCCATCCTCCGCTGCCAGATTCTTTCAACTGGAGATGCTGCCGGGGATTGAACCCAGGACTCTCTGCGTGCAAAGCAGGTGCTCCACCACTGAGCAAGTGCACTGCAAAGCACATGACGAGCAGGAAGGGGCCAGAGCAGCGCCAGTACTTGCATGTTTCACCTGCACAGTTTCATGCAGACTCTGTGGTCGATTTTGATTTTTGGCCATGGATTGGGGAAGGGAAGTTTGCATCTGTTCCATGCTCTGTACCAAGTACAGCACCCCTACACACATGGATCAAAAATGCTCAGCCCACGTTCTTTTGGTTTTTTGCAGAACTGCCTATATAAGAGCCAGTGTGGCGTAGTGGTGAGAGTGCTGGACTGGGGACTCGGGAGATCCGGGTTCTAGTCCCCGCTCGGCCATAAAACTCACTGGGTGACTTTGGGCCAGTCACTGACTCTCAGCCTAACCTACCTCACAGGGTTGTTGTGAGGATAACATGGAGAGGAGGAGGACTATGTTCCTTGCAGGAAAAAAGGTGGGGTATAAATATAATAAATAAATAAATATATATATATATATATATATATATATATATCAAAGCTTCACATGGAAGCGACAAGACTGGAAGCGTGTTTCCCCGTTATCCTCAGGGGCATTTCATCAGAACAAGCAATCTGGAATCCATGCACAGTCATTCCCAGGCTCCCCGGATGGTGGCAACAAGGCTGCCAGAATACCCCCTTTCAAAAGCCAGAATCTCGTCTCCAAGCGCAATCGTACAATCATAGAGAGAAGCAACGTGCCTTGAACACAAACATCTCCCCACGCAGCATGGCCACCGTATCGAAGTCCCCATCGCAGATGTTGGGCTCATCCTGATCAGGGCTGCCTGGCCGGGGGGGGCCGGTCTGGCTTGCCAGGAGGCGGCGGCCGGGGGGGCTTGTGACCGGGCCTTCTGGGCACCACCGTAGGGAGGGGCTGAGTAGGCGGAGGCTGCTCCCCTGGGGAACCTGAGGAAAGAGAGCAAGATGATCAGTGGAGAAGCCGCTGGGCAAGCAAAGGAACACCACGAGCATTTGCCTTAAGCCAGGCACACAGATCCATGCATGCCTCTGGGTTTCCGCAGATGGCCCCGCCCCTTCCACTGGCCCGGCCCCTTTCCCCTGACCACTGATTGTTCGGTGGTGTCCCAGCTTTTGTGCAGCTTCGCCCCCATTGTGAAAGGCTGAAATGCCTCTCCTGAGGCCCAGTGACCGAAGGAAGAGCTCTCAGCTAAAATATGTGGGTATTGCTGGCCCCGCCCCCTTTGCCTTTGCCCCCGCCCACCACCGGAATGCAGCCCCCAAGAGCTTCTCTGAAATGGAATTTGGCCCTCGGGCTGCAAGAGGTTCAGCACCCCTGCTCTGTTTGAGTACGTCTGACTGCTGATTGTCCCGGTCCTGAACACCGCCCCCCACCCCACCCCGAGCGATCATCTCGCTGGGCTGGCACTCACCATACAGCTGCTGGATGCCCCGAAGGTCATCGTCTGGCAGCTGGAAGTTCTCTGTGTCCATCCACTGGTAGAAAGGAGCCATGATGGCATCAGGGTTGCTGGAATGCTCCAGGCCCAACGAATGGCCGAGCTCATGGACGGCCACCAGGAAGAGGTTGTTCCCTGTTGGCAACAGACGCCGATCTTTGGGAGCCTCGGGGTCTCCACAACACTTCTCCCACCGTCCATGGACCCCACTGCCCAACATTTGCAGAATATCTTATTTATTCATTCATTCATTCATTCATTCATCTGAAGTATTTTTATGCCATCCTCAGCCAAAAAGGCTGCCAGAGCAGCTTACATATAATCAATTGAAGGAGACAGTCCCTGCCCGCAGGATTACATTCTAAGAAGACACAACACACGAGGAAAAAGGAATGGGGTGGGAATAATTCTTTCAACAGGGCTGAAAGAGCAAGGGGGCAGCTGGCGTGGTTCTTTCCATGGCAGCTGTGTGGGTGAAGGGGATAAGAGCGTGGATCCACAGCTCCGTGGTCGGAGTTCTTTGACCTCGGATCTGGGAACCCAAATTATCCTATGGCCCCCTAGACGCTGTCTCGAGGCCATGGGTTCGCTCTCTAAATGCTCATAAAATAAATCACTCAATTTTAATCACCACCACCATCATCATCATCATCATCATCATCGAAATAGGACCAACATTATAAAACTGAAAAATGTGCAAAAAACCAGCAAAAAAATAAAATATCAGGTATAAGAGGTAAAACCACATTGCAGGGACTAAAATAATAAAACACAAAATGCTCAAATATTTAACAGACTTTAAAAGCCTGGGAGGCAGGCCAAAAAGATAGTGGTGTGGGTGCCAAGCAACTTCCCCTGGGAGAGCAATCCGGAGCTGAGGGGCCACCATAAAAAAAAGCCCTGTTTTTCAGAACATCTACATGGTAGGCCTCTAGGGAGGACCTCACATTGCCTGGGACACAATGAAATGTAGACAGAGCGGGGACAAGGCCAGCAGTGCCTGCCCAATCAGTCTAATAGCCAACTAACTCAAGGAAGTTAACTAAGCCAGGTGTTACATGGAACTGCCACAACACCCTCAAAAGCAAAAGGAAAAGGCACACAGGACTGCTCGTCAGTCTGACTGGGAAAAGTGTTCCCTGCCAACCCCATAAAGGGCGACCCACTAGGCAGGGCCCAATTCAGCTCCCTGGTTTTCCAGGTTGATGCCAACGCACAATGCAGATGGTGAGCTAATTCCCTCTCCTCTTCCGCCCCAAGACCACCTCCTTACCAGACACGTCGGCGTTCTCAAGGGTCCAGGGCTCATCCAAGTCAAAGTGGGCGTCCCCTCCCATTCCCGGTCCAGGGAAGTATGCATGTGCCAGAAAGCCCCCCGCCCCATCAAAGGGGGAGCTGTCCCCATGGAATCCAGAGGCAAACAGCACCATGACATCTGCCTCCTTCCTCCTCTTGTGCCTAATTTCATCGTAGGGGATCTCTTGGAAGGCAAGTGGGGTGGCTTGTTCCCATACTCGGAACGCCCGGCGGACAGCGTCGTAGGAGTGGAAGAGCCCCAACTTCTCTGTGTAGTTCTGGATGCTGGAGACATAAAGGAGGGGGAAAGAGACAGAGGTGTATTACTGCCGGGGGGGGGGGAGGGGAGAGAGTGGTCCTCCAGGCATGCACCATCAGGCAAGCCGCCTCTCCGCAGATGCAATATCACATGTAGAGATGTGACGGCTCGGGGGAAAACTGAGGGGGAATTTTTTTCTTCCAAATTTTCCAAAAATCCCTGGGTGCGGGGGATTGAGTCTTAAAAAAATTTCCCAGTGTCCCTGTAAAGGATTGAGGCCTACTCAGGCTTGAGTTTGTTGAAGCCTGAAGGCCCAAACACTTCCCTCGAGTAGTTGAAGCCTGAAGGCCCAAACACTTGGATGGGAGGGGGAGTTTGAGAGTTTTAGTTCACCCAATAGATTAGTTAAGAATTAGTTCTCCTGTGCAAGGTCACATGGTTATAACCTTCCATTCCTGGGAAGGCTATATATGGGTGTGGGGTGTGGTCAGCTAGCAGTTAGTGCTGAGAGAGAGCCAGAAGCAGCAGCAGAGAAACAGCAGAGAGAAGGAGAGAGAGAGAAAGAGAAACTGGCTGCATAGCAGATAGGTAGTCTGAAGTTACACTAGAGAACGGTGGATTGTTTGTTTGTTTGTTTTATTTTATCATACTTGCTTTTGAATTATAACCACTCTATTAAGTAAATACCCAAATATTATAAGTAAAGTGTTGTTGTTTACCCTGAGAGTTTGGAGTGACTTATTCACCACGTCTACAGCCTACACCCATGCTATTGGAAGCTGTAAAAGGACTTGATCTCCTGGAACGGGAGGGGCTTTGAGGAGAGGCAGAGATCTCCCAAAGGAAGGTTAAGGGGTCCCTGCAGTAGCGGAACCTTGACAGTCCCCCGAATCCATTTTTTTCTGTGTTTTTTTTCCAGGCCTTCACATCTCTTACCACATGTGCCTTTTAGCTCCTTAATGCCTCAGCAGCCAGGATGAACCCCCCCACCCCCGTTTCTGAAAGTCAGATGCAGCAAGAAGGCCGAGAAGCTGGGATTGATGGCTGAATTCAGCAGAGGTTTGCAGCCAAGGACGAAGGGAGGCTTCTCCCTCACAGAAAGAACTGGCTCTTACTTGGCATTACAACTGCCGCTGAGCATTCAGGCTTTGACACTCCAGAAAATGCAGAGGGGGGAGTGCGCCTGTGCGCTACACTCTGGCGAGGAGGACGGGTCTGCACATTTTATCTTTAGGCCTCACCTTTTTTGCTCTGCTTTTCCTCCACTGTACCTCAAACCCGTGTATGGGTATAAATGCCGCCGCCGCCACCAACCAGCGCCTTCCTGCCCAGGGCACGTGGCATATCTGATGAAGCCGCTTCCTATGAAGGCTCATGCCACAAAACACTGGTCAGCCTTTAAGGTCCTAGAGAGCCTATAGGAAGAATGCTTTCTTCCTGGGAATCCAGGCACCGCTGCTATTCCAGGCCAGTGTGGCGTAGTGGTGAGAGTATTGGACTGGGACTCGGGAGATCCGGGTTCTAGTCCCCGCTCGGCCATGAAACTCACTGGGTGACTTTGGGCCAGTCACAGACTCTCAGCCTAACCTACCTCACAGGGTTGTTGTGAGGATAGGAGGAGGAGGAGGATTATGTAAGCCGCCTTGGGTTCCTTGCAGGGAAAAAAGGCGGGGTATAAATATAATAAATAAATAAATAAAATCTGGGAAATCAGTAGGGACGGAACTTCTGACTGTATAGCCAAAGTGCCTTTCCATCCACCACACTGGATTGTAAACCTGATATAGCATACTATTCAAAATGCAAAGCAAAACTTTCATTCATTTAATGAATATACCACCCAACTGACCTCAGTAACTGGCAGAAACATATGGGGAGAAGGCGCTCCCTCAGGTAGACTGGTCCTAAGCTTTCTAGACTAGCTTCACCTCCCTAGTCTTCAAAGAAGTTACTACCATTCATGGCTGCAGAGAAAAGCCTGGGAGCACGGAGGCAGTGTCTGCTGAAGTCTTGGAAGTCCGCAGCAGGGCTCCAGGAGCAGAGGGCATGGCTTCCGCCACGTCATGCTCCAATCGCAGCCTCCACCCCTTCTGCTCCCCCCTCAGAACGCTATCCTGCCGTACCTGCCGGCACCACACTCAAGTATGCTGAACTCTCTAGACTCCAGACATTGCAAGCAGAATGTACAGTATGCTCATCAAAAATAAATATGGAAAACTTCACCATGCACATTTTCAAACAAAAAAATTCAGAAATGTGCAAACCTGAGCCGGTATGTCCCTCGCTTATGCCAATGGCCCCCTGAAAGCACCCTACAAGACAATCCCAATTCAAGCCGCGAGGGCACTACACACCTAAAGGTCAGGAGAGTCTGGCTCCACCGCCGGCCCATCAGTGCGTACCGTTTCCGCCGCATGTTAGCCTTGACTTGGGCACCAATCTTATCGGGGACTCCGCAGCGGGGCCGGTTCATCCATCTGCAAGTTATGATAACTGCTGGTGAGCAGAAGCCAGGCAGGGGAAGAGAAAAGGAAGCAACTTGGCAAAAGACCCTCCCTAACTAGAGCTGGTGGGAACCTCACAGCATTCCAAGAATTCATTTCAGAATTGGCTAGTGTGAGGGATGTGTGAGAAATCTACTCTGTCAGATTTTTTTTTTTGGGGGGGGGGGGAGATTTCTCTAATGCGCATCACCTGGAAATAGATGCGTACTGGATGCATTTTGCGTTCAGAAATCTGCACGTTTCTGGTAGTTTTGTAGTAAATTCAGACATGCCAAGACCTCTTTGGGCCATTTAAATTGTATTTTAAATAAAGCCAAATAAAACATGGATGGTCTTTTGTTAAACATACGCTCCGGTATTTGCATTTAGTCAGCGCCAGGTCCCAGAATTATTAGGCACTAACAACGCTATTGGCATGTGCCCACCTGCCCACGAACGGTTTCCCACACACCAGACTGCCTGAGACTTTCCATTTCTGTGAATTTCAGCGACAGCAGCCAAAGATCAGTGTGACGCTACCTGTGCAAGATCACAGCCCCGAACCCCAGCTTTCTGGAACAAAAGCAGTGGCAGGGGGGTGGGAGAAGGGGAGATGGGAGGGCCGGCACTTTCACCATATCCTGCCAGGGCTTCTCTTGCTCACCCACAAGACAAATCCCGCTGTCTCCCCACAAGCGCCCCCGAGCCACTGGGGGAGAAAGGCGGCGGGAAGGACGTACGCTTTCGTCTCTTCGTCCAGGATGCCTGTCACAGGGATGCCGTAAAAGCTCTGCATCTCGGACACGGCAGACGAGAGGATCTGGGCTGAGCGCAGAGTGGACATCTGGCGGCTGGACTGTGGGAGGTAGCCATAGAACTGCAGCCAGGCCTGCGAGGGAAGAGTTTGCATCAGAAGGCAAAACAAAACGTGCCTGCAAGCAATGCTGCCTACAAAAACAGCTGCAATCATTTTTACAGTCCAAGTCTTTATTATACGTGGAATGATGTCAAATACTCCAAATTTACCTGCCCCCGCACCCAATTTAGTGTTGCCCCTCTGAATAAGTTTTCCTCTTTACAACAACCCTGCTAGATTTGCCAGAGAGAGCATGGCTGAAGCTAGTGGCCAGCGAGCTGCCTTTGGACAGGGATAGCCTGGTCTCAGTAATCTACGCTCTGGTGCTCTCTAGACTAGACTACTGCAATGCACTCTACGTGGGGCTGCCTTTGAAGACTGTTCGGAAGCTGCAGCTTGTGCAAAATGCGGCAGCCAGGCTTATTGCGGGACCGGAAGGTCCGAGCACATTACACTGGTTCTGGCCCGTTTGCACTGGCTGCCAATATGCTTCCGAGCCGAATTCAAGGTGCTGGTTTTAACCTATAAAGCCCTACACGGCTTAGGACCACAATACCTGATGGAACGTCTCTCCCTACCGCAATCTACCCGGACACTACACTCAACATCTGGGGCCCTCCTCCAACTGCCACCTTCAAGAGAGGCTCGGTTGGTGGCTGGCAACGAGGAGGGCCTTCTCGGTGGTAGTCCCCCAATTATGGAACAAGCTCCCCACTGAGACCCGCCTGGCACCAACCTTACTATCTTTTCGGCGCCAGGTTAAGACTTCCCTCTATGCCAAGGCATTCAATAGTTAGGAGCTCGGAATAGCACGGGGGGGGGGGGGGTTGTCACCTGTAGGCTCAGTTTTATTAGTTTTTTTATTGTTATTTTAAACTGTGTTTTTAAAATTTGGTTTTTAATCTTTTAAACTATTTTGTATGTTATTGTTGTTTTTATGTATAATCTATTGTGAACCGCCCAGAGAGCTTCGGCTGTGGGGCGGTATATAAATGAAATAAATGAAATGAAATCAAGGATCAGGACCCAGGCATCCCAGGCGCCAGACTGTCTCTCTCTGAAATCCTGCTCTCCTATGAACTTTCCTATGAATTAATGAGTTAAGGGGGCAAACCTAGGCACATTTAGAAAGAAAAATGTCCTAGCACTCCCAGCATTACCGAGCCAGGCGTGCCAGCGGGGGAATGCTAGGAGTTCTAGGTTTTTTTCCTGTCTAAACATGCATAGGATTGCACGCTTATTGTGTTAAGTGGTGTGTGTCCCCCACCCCATTTTAAGGCTAGATCACATGAGCAGATTGTGGTTGCCAGACTGAACAATGTTCCATCAGCCTGGTACCTTCCAGATGTGTTGGACTACATCTCCCAGCACTACATCTAGAGCAGTGTTCTCCAACCTTGGGTCCCCAGATGTTTTTGGCCTACAACTCCCAGCATGCCCCAACCAGCGCAGGTTGGAGAACACTGATCTAGAGGGCACCAGGTTGGGGAAGGCTGCCTTACATGACAGATCAGTTTGAGCAGAGGCACCCTTAGTGAAGAACACTCCAGCCAATGACAAATCTTGTGAGTGGCCTTGAATGGGACACTGGTCTGCCAAATAAGCAGCAGCTGTCATGTCAACATGCACCATTTGGGCACAGAAACTTGGGCCAGAGACAGAAAATCATTCTTCACGGAAAGTGGTAGTGCAGAGGCATCGTTTCACGTGGAGTACGCTCACCGATTTACTCGCTTGTCACCTGTGGCCACACAGGTTTTTTGAAGCACTATCAAAAGGTAGGCAGAGAATTTAAAAATTGCAACCCATTTTAAAAAATGTGTAATAGAAACCAGAAGTGCTTATCCACTGTGGCACTGATATTTAAGTTGTAATTTAGCAAGATATGCTTCTGTTGAAAATGCCTGGCTACCCACCTTTCTGCTTTACAGTCTCAAACATACACACCGAAACAACTTGAAAAGTGATGCTTGAGGAGGGGGACATGAGTGGATTTTTGTGTGAAAGGGCTTCGTACTGATCACAAATTCCTGGGCGTGTGCTCAAAGGCTCCTAAATGCTTAGACTACGTCTGCCTGCCTCAACCTCTACTTTGTACCTGGCTCCACTTGGTGGACCTCAGGGAAGTAGTAAAAGACCAAGTAGGCCCTGCAGGCCTAGTCTGCCCACCTCTGAATTGCAGAAGGACTTAGGGGTGTGTGTGTGTGTGTGTGTGTGTGTGTGCTGCTGCTGCAACAGACTGTAACCAAGTCCGATGTTTTGGACTGCAACTCCCATCAGCCCCAGTCAGCAGGGCCAACGGTCAGGAATGCTGTGAGTGTAGTCCAAACATTTGGAGGGCATCAGGTTGGCAAAGGCTGCTCTACATCCACTCACACCTTTCTGTGAGGTGCTGCTGCTGCGCCACCGCCCCTTCCGGCAACCGCCCCCCCCCCCACCAAGACCCTGGTCTCCGAAAGCCAGCCTAGCCACGTGCCTGCTGAAGTTTTGGGCAGTATCAGGAACGCTTTGCTCTTTCCTGGCCGCGGGGCATGGCAAGGAGGAGCAACTGGGCAGGGCAACTGAATCCTGTTCGGCTTGGAAGCTAGCGAAGATCCCCAAAGACGCTTAAGCCCCAAAGAGGAGGGCGAAAAGGAAGGCATCCTCAGCGCCCCTCACATCAACGCGACTGGGGGCAAAGAGCGCAGCAGCCTTCCTGCCCGCGTGTGGGGCTGCACCTGCCACCCTCGACGGGAGGTGCAGGCCAACACATCTGGCTGCTGCCACACAAAGGAGACCATCGCCAGAAGCGCCTGCCGCACTCCCAACCCGAGCAGTGCTGGCTTCAAGGCAAGAGTCGGAGGGTCCCGTGCCTTCCCAGCCAGGGTGGGCTCTGATCCTTTGGGGGGCGGCCCGGCCGGGGGCACTCTCTCCCCTCACGTCCGTTCCCTGGGGCATCGAGGGCTGCTCTGCTTAAGACAGCCAGGTTGGAGGGGGGAGGAGAGGGGCTTCCCGCCGGGTTCCTGCCGGTGGGGGGGGGGCTCTTCGCTTGCCCTGGCGAGGCTGGCGGGGGCTGCCAGGACCTGGCGTCGTTCGAGGGCCGCCTTCCCCGAGCTGCTGCCCTCCAGCCGTGCTGGCCTACATCCCCAGCACTCCTGGCCATTGGCAGTACTGTCCGGGTGGGGCTGATGGGAGTTGGGGTTCCCCGCATCCGGAGGGCGCTAGCTTGGGGAAGGAAGGCTGCTCTCGGGGGCGCGGGTCTTCCCTGCCCGCCCCGGCCGGGAGGCCAGAGCGCGTCGCCGGGGCCGGGCAAGGACGCGCCTCGCGCGGGCAAGCGCACCGCCCGCCACCTGCCCGGCCGGCTGCAAGGAAGGAAGCGCTCGACTCTCGCGGCTCCGGCCCCGCGGGCAGCGCTCGGCCGTTCTCCGGCGCGCAGCGGGCCAGGGGGCGGGGGCTCCTCGCCGGCGCCGTGGGAAGGGGCGGCCGCCCAGCGCCAAGCGGGCTTTCCCGAGGCGGCTCCGGCCGCGGCGCCCACTTGCTGCCCGGCCCGCCCGGCCCCGCGCGCCGCTCTTTTGTTCGCGTAGCAGCCGAGGAAGGGAGCTCCGGCGGCCCGCTGCAGGCCAGGCCAGGCCAGGCCAGGCGGGGAGCCGCTCCGGCCTGCCCAAGCAGCCAGAGAGCGGGCGGCTCGCGCAGGCGGCCCGGCCCGACCCTACCTCGGCGTCCACTTCGCCCGGGACTGGCCCTGCCGAGGCCCGCAGGACAGCCAGCAGCAGCAGCGGCAGCGGCAGCGGCGGCCGCAGCCCGCCCTCGCCTCCCATGCTGGGCGCTCGCTCCGTCCGTCCGCCCGTCGGTCGCTCGGTGGGTGGGTCGGTGGTCCGCGGCACGAGTCGCCTCGCTCCCGACGCGGCCAGGCCCCTCCGCTACACGCCTCCGGCCAATGCTACCACTGCCGCCGCCGCCGCCAGCGCCTGGCCCCGGCCATCGCCGCCTTTGTCTGGGCTCCGGTCTCAGCGGCGCGGCGCCCGCCCCATCTGCCTGGACGGACGGCCGAGCAGACTGCGCCGAGCGCCGCCCGCCCCGTCGCGCTCCCCGGGCGGCTGGGCTGGGCTTGTGGCGGCGTCGCTGGCCGCCGCCTAATGGCCAGCCGGCTCATTGCCCGGCCGCAGCCTCCCAGCCCGGAAGGGCCATCTATGGCCGGGCGCGCGGTCGCCTCGCCTCCCCCCCCCGGGGGGGCCCTAAACCTGAGCGACCGACGTGACCGCGGCTAGACGAGGTCTGGCTGACGTTCTTCGCCCCGCCTAGAATGCGAACGCGGGGGCCTCAGGCTTAGTTTGCAGCGGCCACCTTTCTCAAGCTGGCGCACTACAACTCCCATCAGCCCCAGCCAGCATGGTCAATGATCAGGGGTGAAGAGTGGGCACTGGGCAGGCTTGGAGAGCCTTGCAAGTAGCGGGGGCAATGGGACAAGACACCCCCCTGATGTGGAACTCCCCCCCCCCACTGTAAGTCTGTTGCCCCGCCTCCCCCAAGCTGGTGCCTTCCAGATGTGTTCAACTACAAAACCCATCATCACCCAGCATGGGTTTGGTTCAGGCCACTGAACAAAAGGTGCAGGAGAGATTCCTTGCCTCTAATTTTTCACCTAGCTTGCAATAGGGTAGCACAGCCCAATCTTCAAAACAAAAGGGTGTCCTTAAAGCAGAGGTACAGACTCTCTTTCAGCCCCAGGGCAAATTCCATTTCAGAGAAAGGGGGGGGGCATTCCACTGGTGGGCAGGACTGAAGGCAAAAGGATAAAGGGAAAAACAAACAAATGCCAGCATATTTTAGCTGAAAGAACTTCCTGCTAGTAACTAAGCCTCAGGAGAGGCATTTCAACATCTCAGAATGGGGGGTGTGGGAGGCCACGGGATGATTGGTGGTTGGGGCAAAGCAGGTGTGGCCTTCTGGGGGCCTCCAGTGGGGCCAGAAGGGGACCCCAGGCCTGAGGTTCCACAGCTCTGCCTTGAGGGGCACTCAGGTA
This sequence comes from Shinisaurus crocodilurus, assembly GCA_021292165.1. Taxonomy (NCBI): domain Eukaryota; kingdom Metazoa; phylum Chordata; class Lepidosauria; order Squamata; family Shinisauridae; genus Shinisaurus; species Shinisaurus crocodilurus. The sequence continues at coordinate 526,182 of JAHFWL010000454.1, forward strand.
GGGGACGCTTCAGGCCAGGGTTGGGCCATTCCCCACCCCTAGGGGCTTTGATTGGCCGATGCAAAGCTAGCCCTGTGAATTAGTCAGCCGCGTAGCAGCACATTCTGTGGCTCCTTGGCTTCTGCAGTGGTTTCAGAGCCTTAACACGGTTCCTGGCAGCTCCCAGGCTATGCCTTCAGCAAAACAGATTCCTGAGCCGAGGCCTCGGGTAATGCCGATTAGGTCCATAGTGCCAGAAAGCCAGCAGCACATCCAGAGCTCCTCCGTAACAGCCCCCAGTCCTGCCAACAGAACTCCTGTACCTGGTCTTGCCACTTCTGTGCACCACTAGAACCAGGGCAACAGGGGCTGCCACTGGCCATAGGCTGTGGCTTTGTGCCGGCATTACCACCAAGCGTTTAAGAACTTCTGAGAAATCAGTATAAAGTAGAACAACTTGGTGAAAAGCTTTCCCAGTGCTGTTGAGCACGGATGGGATACAGCAGACACAAGAAGTTGCCTTCCTTCTCAACTCTTCCAAATGCAAAACGTACTCACATTTAACTTCTGGCCTTTTGTTTATTTTAATGTCAAACTTGCCCTGGACTTTGTCCCTACTTGGGTAAATATTCCACAGCAGCTACCACTGCATAGTTATGGACCTACTGTGTGTGATTAGATGAAAATTCTGTTTCCTTATTTTGCCATTTAGATTGAGCTTTGGTTTGGGTCCACCCTATTTTCTACCACAAAATATAGTGCCCCTGTCCCATGAGCACAGCCCTGCTGGATCTGAGCCAAGGTGCTGCTATTCCAGCATATCATTTCTCTCAGGCCCACCAGATGCCTCTGGGAGGCCCACAAACAGGACATGACTGCATGGGCGTCCGCAAGATTTTTCTGGTGGGCGGGCAGTGGCAAAGCTGCACAGCAGTTTGTGGTTGTAATTCACACACATAGCAGGCACCACTACAACACATCTGTGCACTTTCCTTGTGTGTGCTCTTTGTTGCTTAAGAGTCACATTTCATGACATTTAGAAGCCTGCACAGAGTAGAAGAAGATACTGGGAACTGAACAGTACTAATGCAGAAGAGTGTTATATTCAAGAAGCATCATGAACTCCAACAAAACTTTATTTGGAGTGAGGGATAAAAACACACACCCAGGAATGGGGGGGGGAGAGAGAGAGAGAAACAACAACTCAAGTGCACACAGTACTGATTTCTTAAGAATATATCAGATATTTTATGGCATCATTGCCCTTATCATAACATTGACAACTTCGCATGACTCGTCCTAGAATGATTTCCTTCTTGGAAACACTGGTGAACACACTCTAGAGCTGCCTTCCCCAACCGGGTGTCTTCCAGTTGTTTTAAACCACAACCCTAGATTCTGGACCACTGGCCATGCTGACAGGCTGACGAGTTGAAGTCCAAAACATCAGAAGGGCTCCAGGTTGGGGAAGGCAGATCTAGAGGGTAGCCGTGGAATCTGTAGGGAGTGTCTAATTAGCAATGGAAGAAGAAATGAGTATGCTTGATGAGGGTTTAAGGTTCTAGAGGAGCCTGGACTACTCACATTACTTTTCACGTTGTTATCAGCCGCTTTTTACATTAGCTAACAATATAACTTTTGCATGGCTTGAATTTTGAACTGCAGCAATGTTCTTTTGGAATTGCATATTTTTCCTTGAACTGTACATTTTGTGTATGGTTGCACTTTTTTTTCCTTTTTAAAAAAAAGCCCCGATAGCATCAGAGAACAAGTCTATCTACTATTTCTGGCAGTAGATACCAATGCAGGAGCTTCACTTCTCAGTGGCACCAAGTCCCCGCTCCTGTGCCTGCCGCAGCCTTTTTAGCAAGTACCACCATCCACCTGCTGACTTTGTTCGCTGGAGCCCAGTTCCAGGCAGCACACAGCAGCTGCCACACCATTTGCAGCAGAGGTGAGGCTGCAACTGATCAGAGACTTGGAGAAGTCGGACTATACATTTCTTAGGTCTGAGAGAGCAGCAGATATGACTGGCTTTGGGGCAGAAAAATGGCTCCCATTACCCATCCCAAATACCTGAGTGGCAGGTGTGCCAAGCCTGTTCCTGTCACAGACGATGATCCCAAATTATGTTTGCATGCTCAGCCCAGAGGTTGGTGGGTCAGGAAGCAGCACTCCTCTAGTAATGGTGAATGTGATCTGGATCAGAGCCCCACCCAAGCCCCTCTGAGCTTTCAAAATGGAATAGTGGGACATAAGTCAATCCAATTGTGGCATTTCTTTCCTCTGTAATTTGGATGTAAAACCTACATGGGCAGACTGTACATTTGATTGAAAATGGGCTCTGCTCTGCTTTCCTTCCCTTATCAAGCGAGGCATTCTAGACAAGAAGGGGAGCTTAGCATTACCTTCATAAGAACACACAGACGTGAATCGATAGTACATGGAGTCAGCCTAATGCTTTCCCTTTTCATCGTTGGTGAAATGTCTTGGGATAAAGCATTAGGGGAAGGCATTATATTTTTGCAGAGCCGCAGTGACATAGTGGGGTCTAGGCATTCACTTCACTTCCAAGCAAAGGATGCAAAGAAGAGAGCCCCCCTTTTTCCAAGAGAGAGCAGCAGCAGCAGCTCCAATCTAGCTACATTTAACAGGAAACTTTGCAATGGCCACTGGTTCTTCCTACAGCCACCTCGATCCACTTAAACCACTTGAATTGTCACGGCTTCCCCTACAAAATGTTGGAAACTGTGCCCTTATGAAAATGCTGAGAATCCTCTGGTATCTCCCCTCTAGACGTCTTATGATGGTTCAACCTCCCTATACGCCGCCGCAGCTTCCCAAGCCAGCACTGCCCCCTGCCGTTCATCTGAAAGACTGACAATGCCATGTCCCTCCCCGCCACCCATCCCCAGTACATATTATTGTGGCTTTTGAAATGGTCCCTGAAAAAATCCCTGTACTTTTATTTCTCATTGTAACTGTTTTGTGCTCTCAGCCAGAGAGTGATGCTCTGGAGCCAAATGTCTCTTGTGGGGCACCACCTGCTTCAGGGAGGCAGGACTCCAAAGTTGTTTACTGGAAGATGATCTTCCTCCAGGTCAGGCTACTACAAGATCAGGTCCTGGAGCTCAGAGAGAGATTTTACTCTACCGTCTTCCACATGAACAGAGCATCGTTTCCATCTGCACCCCACATTTCCATGTGCTGCAACTCGCCCAATAATTGCATTGGTGTGAAATGCTGGTTGCTAATGTAGAACCTATACTGGCAGATGCCCACAGAGCACCCATATAATTACCATAAAGGCAAAACCACCCGTGGGGGAGACTTCTGCTGTCCCACTGTCAAGCTGCGCACGTCAGTCCGGGCCTCCAATGGTGGCTTTTGACCATTCCTTGCGTCCTGGTGAAAGGACGAATAACGTCCACCATCAGTCGGCACGGTGCTGCTCCGGGGCTCCTACCGCAGAGGGAAGGAGAAAAATTTCTTGCCAGACTTGCAACGAACTTCAGCCCCAGGAATTCGCAGAAGGTACGAAGAGTCCTCACAGCCATCCACAATCTCCTGGAAAAGACCATGGAGGGGAAGAGTTGAGTCAATCAGAACAAGGGAGTCTGACTGGCCCAGGAGTTTTTAGGGGACAGTATGGTGGATGTGTGTGGAATTTTTCTGTAGGGGAGTGTTTTATACTCCTATTTTGGCTCATCTCCTCTGCTATCAGTAAGTTTCAGGCCCAATTCAAGGTGCCAGCCCAGCTGAGACTTTTAAAGCCCTTCACAGCCAGAGCACGGCATGCGTCAGGGAGGACCTTCTCCTATACATACCTCCCTGTACCCTTGCTCCATCTTCCATCCTTTATAGGACTAAGACAGTGTTTCTCAACCTTGGGTCCCCAGATGTTTTTGGCCTACAACTCCCAGCATGCCCCAGCCAGCATAGCTGGGAGTTGTAGGCCAAAAACATCTGGGGACCCAAGGTTGAGAAACACTGGACTAAGAGGTGTGTAGAGGGCCATTACGGCTGCAATACCCTATTTGGAATTCCCTGAGGAAGTGTAAAAATCTACCAGGGAAGCTTTTCGTCACGAACTGTTGCCTCGAGCACTTACCGCACGCTGAAAAGGGATCTCAAGAAATGCTATGATGAGCCAATCTGGTGCCTCCCAGATATTTTGGACCAGCTCCCAAGATTCCTGACCATTGGCCATGGTGGCTGGGGTTGAAGCCCGCACCATCTTGAGGGCAACAGGTCGGGAAAGGCTGTTCTAAGCAAACCAGTGCGTGCCCACACACCCATTTCAGCCCTCAAAGCCAGTGGATTCCTTAAAACTCCAGGCTCACTCCAAGACTAGCTAAAGTTATTCGGACGGCTAACCTGCAGCTCCTGAAGACACCGGCCCTCAAGTTCTTTAGAGAGGTTCCCAACACACCATGCAAGGCTGAGATGGAACGACGGATTCTGTACAGAAGCAAGGAAGAAGCAGGTGCCTGGAATCAGAACAGGTTGCACCCACTCAGCGAAACACCACGGCACACCTCGGAACCCCTGAGCACTTCCGACATTCATTAGCACTGACTGTTAACTTTCCCCCCCATGAAATGGGGACCTCTGGGCAAGGGCTGAGAGGTTTTGTGGTAGTGGCTTGCTTGCCATGTTTCTGTTGCGAAGACTGGTCTGTGCACATATCAAACCGAGACAGGAGAAGAGATGTGGGGTATTGTTGCCTTGCTTCAGCACACAGAAGATATATAAGGACCAGCTCAAGCAGCGGAACAGCCTGTCCCCAGCAGAATAGCTAGAATGATCCCCATGAAGGAACACTGGCAGCATTTGCACAGCATGATAAACCAGAATTCTCACTTACGGGGAATGAGCTGCATGCTGGTGTGCGTGGCCCGTTAGCTCCCAGCTTGTTTATTTATTTATTTATTTATTATATTTATGAATCGCCCATCTGGCCAGACATCCGGCCACTCTGAGCGATGTACATTCTAATAAAACACAAGGGGACACACACACACACACACACACATAGTATAAAACACAATTAAAAACAGTACAAAACTTAAAAATCCTAACCCACCCCATATTCCCGCCTGAAAAGCCACGTTTTTAATGCACGGCGGAAGCTAATCAAGGAAGGGGCATGGCGGAGGTCACCGGGGAGAGAGTTCCATAAGTTGGGGGCTGCCACAGAAAAGGCCCTCCTCCTAGTCCCCACCAGCCTGGTTTCTCTGGCTGATGGGTCAGGGAGAAGGCCATCCGTGGCAGATCTTGTTGAGCAGCCTACTTGATGTTGCTGGAGGCGCTCCTTGAGATATACTGGACCGGAACCATACAGCGTTTTAAAGGTCAACGCCAACACCTTGAATTCAGCTCGGCAAACAACTGGTAGCCAGTTTGCTCCCCCCCCCACTGCTGAGACAGATAATAAACCAGGCAAGGTTTGTTTAACGCAGTGTTCTCCAACCTTGGGTCCCCAGATGTTTTTGGCCTACAACTCCCAGCATGCCCCAGCCAGCGTGCTGGGAGTTGTAGGCCAAAAACATCTGGGGACCCAAGGTTGGAGGACACTGGTTTAACGTGTCATTTGAACTGGGATTCCTGGCTTGTCACTCTTGACAGACCAGAATCACAACCCAGGATTTCTTGTTTGCTCATGATTCCTGGCTCGCTTCCAAACAAGCCAGGAACCCCAGAAAACATACTAAACAAACCCTCTCTGGCTTGTTCAGAGGTCACCGTAGTGGAGAAGAATGAAGCGGAAGTGAATGGGCTGTATGCACCAGCACATAGCTAATTCACAATACTTCTAGAGAATCCTGGCTTATTGTGTCAGTATGAATGTGGTCAGTGTCACAGAGTACCTTAGAATTGGTCAGTCATGTGGACCTTTAGCAAAGCTTTGTAACAAGGATACAAGATTGCTGCCAGCTCTTCCACACATATGTTTTTGGGGAAATCCCTTTAACTAAAATGGAACCAGTGAAGTATTTAGATGTAAAAATCTCTTCTGTATGGAAAAGTAATCTTTAAAGATGCCTTTAATAGAGGTGATAATGAAACTACCACAAATAGGAAGATGTAAACATTTCACAGTTAGGGCAAATTGCTGCTACATTTCTTCTTAAGAGCCAGTGTGGCGTAGTGGTGAGAGTGTTGGACTGGGACTTGGGAGATCCGGGTTCTAGTCCCCGCTCGGCCATGAAACTCACTGGGTGACTTTGGGCCAGTCACTGACTCTCAGCCTAACCTACCTCACAGGGTTGTTGTGAGGATAAATGGAGAGGAGGAGGACTATGTAAGTCGCCTTGCGTTCCTTGCAGGAAAAAAGGCGGGGTATAAATATAATAAATAAATACATTAATAATTAATTCCAAAGTAATTTTTACATAGATTTTTTTAAAGGGAGGGATTATAAGAAGTCTCTAACTCAATACTGCCAAAAAGGAGATGGTTTAGGAATACCTAACACTTTATATAGAGCTGCAGCCTTTGCTAGTATTGTCCATAAAAGTGAAGAGGCATCTTAGTTGAAACTTGAGCAGAATTAAGTGTCTATGGTTTTCTAAGTGCTGTACAAAGATTAAAAAACCATCTAATAGACACTATACAAAAAGAAGAAGGGATGAGAACAGAGACAGAAAAACAAGACTAAATTTATTATTTTATTTAATAGACGTATATACCACTTACTATATTTGCAAAATATTTCGAAGTGGTATAATTCATAATGTTACACAAATATTTAATGCTCAGGTGGAATGGGAGAGGAGGAGCAAAATGGTTTCTCTATAGTTTATAATATAAAATACAATCCCAGAAGCGTCTCCAGCAACACCAAGTAGGCTGCTCAACAAAATCTGCCACAGACGGCCTTCTCCTTGTCCCTTCAGCCAGAGCAGCTAGACTGGTGGGGACTAGGAAGAGGGCCTTTTCTGTGGCGGCCCCCGTACTGTGGAACGCTCTCCCTAGTGACCTCCGCCATGCCCCCTCTCTGCTGAGCTTCCGCCGTTCACTAAAAACATGGCTGTTCAGGCAGGAATATGGGGTGGGCTAAGATTTTAAAAAATTTAAATGTGTTTTTGAAATGTGTTTGAAATGTGTTTTACTCTGTATTTTATCATGTTGTACATCGCCCAGAGTGGCCGGTTTGCCGGCCAGATGGGCGATCCATAAATGCAACAAATAAATAAATAAATAAAATAATCTATTTCCCATTACATGCTTTATCTTCCAGAGAAACTTGGATACTCTCTTGTTAATAAGAACCTGGAATGTAAGAAGCTGCCATTGGTCTGTCTACTACACTGACTGGTAGCAGCTCTCCAGGAACCCAGACAGAGGTCCTTCCCAGCCCTACCTGGAGATGCTTAGGACAGGCATGTGTTTCTGGACACATGGAAGGCGACAGTCCCATCCTTTTTGTGAGATGGAATTTTATCACACTTCTTATTTCTCTGCCCCACCTGGGAGAGGTAAACTGGACTTGCCTCCATGAAAGGGCCGTAGCTCAGTATCAGAGCACCTGCTTTGCATGCAGTAGGTCCTGGGTTCAATCCCCAGCATCTCCAAGCTAGAGCTAGGAAATACTTCTGCCGGAAACCCTGAAGATCCGCTATCAGTCCATGTTGACAATACTGGGTTAAATGGACCAAGGATCTGACTCAGGATAAAGCAGCTTCCTCTGTTCCACCCCAAAATCTCAAAATATTTTGCCTCACATATTTTGCAGGACTCACCCCACTGGCTGCAAAAGAGACAAAGGCAAGGCCCAAGAGTGCCTCTGAGAGAGCTAAGAATGCTCTTCTCCACCCCAGCCATTGACACGTCTGAGCCACACTGGACAGCATTTATCCTTCCCTGTGGAACTCCTTCTAGAGATCTAACAGAGTCTGAACAGCTTCAGAAGCGCTGTTAATTGTCCAGGCTGCCAGCACAGCTGCTGCTGTTGCCACTTGCACAGTGGCAGCACAAGGAAACAAAAAAGAAAGAAGCTGACAGCCGTCCTGCCACCCTTGCCAATGGTGAGCCCTGCCTGTGACAAACTGTTGGAGAATTTCTCCTCCCCATGGAGAAATTTGGTGAAATTTCTCTGCCCAAAAATAGAGTGGAGAAGTTTACAAGGCAAACTGCACAGCTCTACTTTTAATAATACCTTTTCTTTTTCTTCAGGGGTGGGGGGTGGGGGGGGATAAAACTGTTGGGAGGTAGGGTTTATGTGGAGAGAAAGCCAGGCCAGGTACACCACCACCCCACCACCATCAAGGCTTCTGCCTTAGGGCAGGAGCAGCTCAGTTCTGAGCAGTCATTTGCATCAGCCTTCACTTACGTTCACCTCAATGGGATCCATCTACAGTCATGCCTTGGATTGAGAGCATAATTCGTTCCGGAAACGTGCTTGTAATCCAAAACACTCTTATATCAAAACGAAATCCCCCCCAAAAAATTTGTACAGAGATTTTTAATTTAAGCCGTACTACAGTATTTGTATTGCAAGACGTCGCTTGTATATCAAGTAATAAATAAATAAATAAATATTTAAAAATTTGCTTGTCTTGCAAAACGCTCTCAAACCAAGTTACTTGCAATCCAAGGTATTACTGTACATACCCCCCAGTGACTTCCCCTGGAGGCCAAGATGCCCAGTCTCAAAGAGCTGCCAAGTACTGTCAAGCACCCAGGGGCACCGAAGATCTGGCAGGAGGAACCGGTTCTTCCTGTCAACAGGAAGGGAGGGGGAGCAAGGGAGGGGGTAAGAGAGGGGCGCCCAGCCCTGGTATGGGTGCCGGACTGCACAGACCATCCCGACTTCGGCCAGGAATCAACCCCGGGTAACGCGCGCCGGGTAATAGCTAGCAAGCGGCAAGGCTTCTAGGGACTCGCTTTCGAGGAAACTCCAGGACGCTGTATATTCCTCTCTGTCTCTGCTAACGTAGCTCATATGTGGATTGAGGTTTGCACGCCTCATTAAGTTTTATGGACTCTGCTGTGTTTATGGCTGAGTCCTTATCTGCTTGTTTTGATATGCTTCATTAAACATACAGTACTATCAACAAGCCCTGTGTTCTTGTCAACTTCATTCTCCTTCAGCACCAAATTGTAGGGGTTACATTTTAAGCTATGGGAACCGCTTGAAGGGGTTTTTCTCAGCTCTGGTTAACCCGTTAACTCCCGAACTCACGCAAAGGACCGGCGGCGGTCCTTTACAGTTTAAATATCTATTTTAACTGGTTATTGTGTACTTCTGAAATATGCTGCTCCAGGCATCCCTGCAGCCTTAATTACGGAGCAGCAATGCCTTTTGCACTCAGTTCCTCTTCCCACCCCAACTCCCTACCTGGAAAAGTGGAAAGCCTAACCTTGTAGAAAGGTGTCAGATCAAAGTCCTCCATAACTCTGTCCACTTCCGAAATCAACTCCAAGAACTGAGAATGGCCAGTAGAGACCTCCAAGCCAATGAAGGTCCTGCAGGAAAAATTTGAAAGGGAATCTCAGAGCAGCTCTACAAGGTTAATACCCACCACAAGTGCCTCCTTGGCCCCAGAATAAAATAACAATGTTCCTAAAAGCATCAACATTCAAAATGAACAAAACAAGGGTGTTGCATTTCGAATTATTGAAAGCCACAGGAAGTGAGCTGTCTATCACTTGCCCCATTCCCCCTTGGCAGTGATAGTGCGGAGGAAGGGGGGCTGGCTGACCCGCCACAACCCACCCTTTCCTACCCAAAGGTCCAAGACCCCCAGAGATCTCAAGGTGCCAGACTGCCAGCCTCAGCTCTTTGCAATCCTACTTGAATCTCTGTTCAGGGACTTGGCCTTGACTGTAACCTGGATTTAGCTGCTGAACCAAGCAGAGCGACCACAAACACCATGTGGGGTAAAAACCAAGGTTTATTCAGGTAGCATATTACAACAAAAGGTGGGTGTGAAGAAAAGAGCCTTTGGGGGTTCCTACACACACACACACACACACACACACACACACACACACACCCTCATGTGTGAACCAGCTAAAGGCCGGCGTCCCAAAGTCTACAGTGACCCGGCTTTCAAGTGCAAATGCCATGAGTTCCCCTCCCTGCCTGGCCAGGTGAAGTGCATCATGATTGGATGGAGGCAAAGGAGCTACAGGAAGGAGGGGGGGAGGGGGAAGAGGTATATTCCCAAAGTGTAGCCTTTGTGTCTTTGTTCGTCGTGTGGTTGCTGGCTGTGGAGTAATGGCAGCAAGCCTAGCAGAGGCCCAAGCCTTTGGGGGGGCCTCAGGATCCGACCCCAGGTAGCTCCTGGTGAAATTAGCTGAATGAGGGCTCTGGTAAAGGCAGGCCTTGTGGAGGGACCTTCGGGTAGGTGAAGTAGTCTTCCCGGGCAGCAAGGCTGTGCTGGATCCAACCCTGGAAGAGAACTGACCCCCAGGTAACTAGTTGTGTGCCTGGGAGAAATAAAGAATCAGGTTTTGTTATTTTGTAGCTTTACTCTGTGTACCAAAGTGTCTCTCTCTATTTTGTGCTTCTCTCATTTCCCTATTCTTGTTGTAAAATGCTACCTGAATAAACCTTCTTTTGGTTTTTTACCCCACATGGTGTTTGTGGATTGCTCTGTGGTTCCAGCAACTAAATCCAGGTTACAGTCATAAAGGCAAGTCCCTGAACAGAGATTCAAGTAGGATTGCAGACAGCTGAGGCTTGGCAGTCTGGTACCTTGAGATCTCTGCGGGTCTTGGGTCCTTTGGGTAGGAAAGGGTGGGGGTGTGGTGGGTCAGCCAGCCCCCCCTTCCTCCACAGTGGGAAATGAGGGAAGCACACGAAATAGAGAGACACTTTGGTACACAGACAGTAGAGCTGCAAAATAACAAAAGCTGATTCCTTATATCTCCCAGGCACACGCTAGTTACCTGGGGGCCGGTTCCCTTCAGGGTTGGTTTCAGCACAGCCCTGCCACCCGAGGAGACTACTACACCTACCGTAAGGTCCGAGATGGGTAGCCCTCCTCCGGGCTTGCCTTTGCCAAAGCCCTCATTCAGCTAATTTCACCAGGAGCTACCTGGGGCCGGATCCTGAGGCCAGCCCGAAGGCTTGGGCCTCTGCGTAGCTTGCTGCCATTGATCCACAGCAACCACGCGACGACCAAAGACAAAAGCCACACCTTGGCAATATACCTTTCCCCCTCCCCATCTCCTTTCTGTAGCTCTGCTGCCTCTAGCCAATCAGGATGAACTTCACCTGGCCAGGCAGGGAGGAGGGGTGCTTCATGACTCATGACATTTGCATTTTGCATCTCAAAAGCCTGGTAGACCTTGGGACGCCAGGGGCCAGCAAGAGGAACTATGCACACCCCGCCCCCCCAGCCTCTAGCCGTCCCGGTTCACACATGAGGAGGTGTGTGCGTGTGTGTGCAGGCGTGTGAGTGTGTGTGTAGGAACCCTCAGAGGCTCTTTTCTCCACAGATAGCAACCCCCTCCCACTCTGCTGAGGCCAATGAGAAGAAGACCCACCCGCAGCCATAATAAGTGGAAGATGAGCCTGGCTACAGCTCTCAAGGGTGGAGGGCAACCTTGTGTTCATTTGAACACCATATGGATTTGGAATCTTAATGGCTGTAAACAGAAGTCTGAAATTGTGGGTTGTATGTGTGCTGCAGTTTGAAGTGGGGTGGGCTGGGTAAGGTTTGCTGAGGTTCCTGGTACTTATCCTCTTTCCTCAAGAAAATGCCCTCTACTCTTCCCTTCCTCCTCTACCAACCACTTCTTTGCACAAATATTCTGCTCATGCAAGTGAAGCAATGTTATACAAAACTACCCCACTGACATATTTATTCCGAGTACATGATGCAGAGCTGCCCACTACTTGAGGGGCAGATCCATAAATCACTCACCCACCTTGTTTTGGCCTGGTTGGTGTAAACCTTCACTTGGTCTGCTCTGCAAATGAACCTGAAACATAGGAGAGAATCCATCTAATCTGGGAAGATGAAAAACAGAAACTGGGGAGAGGAGACTACCAGGGCCTGGATGCCGGCAACCTGGAGAGCAGAGGTCAGTTCCCCACCCCCACACCTTTCTAAAAGGTTGAAATGCCTCCCCTAAGGCTTACTTACTGGCAGGGCCGGTGCTACCATTAGGCCAACTAGGCAGCTGCCTAGGGCGCAGGGCTAAAGGGGGCACCAGAAATAGGGAGGGAGGGCTCTCAAGTGGGAAGGGGGGGGCGCTAAATATCTGATCTTGCCTAGGGCACCAAACTGCCTTGCACCGGCCCTACTTACTGGCAGTAAGAGCTTTAAGCTAAAATTTGTTGGTTGTTGTTTTTTTTCCTTTTTTGACCCCAACCCTTTTGCCTTTGGTTCCACCCACTTTGTTTTCGGCCCTGCTCGCTGCTGGAATGTGGCCACAGATGGGCGAGTTCACAGGACACTTCTAGGAGATCATCGTTCGCGTTTTCGACAATGGCCCGGAAAAAAACCAGACTGGGTTCATACGATCATTCCATCATTCCGGTTTTGTTTGTTTTCCCTCTTCATGGTCTTTCCCTATGGCAGCATCGTTTTCATAAGTGCCCTGTGGGTCCTCCCACCCACATTAGGTATCCCAGTGTCCATTGCGCACCATTCCCAGTCCCAGGGAAGCGGCAGCAGGAATGAACTTAAAGCAGCCCCCCCACACACACACACACAGACACACACACCCCGGCACCTCAGCAATACTTCCATACCCTCCAACTGGAACAGACACTAGGGTGTGTGTGTGGGTGTGTGTGTGTGTGTGTGTACCCATGCCCGAAAAGAAAAGGAGGTGGAGGCGGCACCTCCGTGTTTGGGGGTGTGGGGTGGGTGGGTAAACTTCACCTGTTGAATTTGTGCCAATCCTGACAATTTTAAAACAAAAAGGAAGGGATTGCCCTGCAAGCACTGACCACCACCCCACCCATGTACAAACACTTTCCTGTGAGTAAGTCCCATTGAACGTAATAGGATTTACTTCTGAGTACACATGCATAGGATTGCCCTGTTACTCTGCTTTCAGAGCAGTGGTAGATTTTACTTAGCTCTACCTGTGTAGATTATGATTACTGATTATTCTGCAGGGACTTTGGATTATTATTTTTAATGCATTAGAAATTTTTAAAAATATATATATTTTTTTAGCAGAGAAACACACCCTCCTCAAGAGAAAGAAAGAAAAAATCCCAACTACCTCAAATAGCAGCAACAAACCTCATCATTCCATTTTGGCATTATTGTTTAATCAGTGCGTTGTTGTTCTTGTTTTTAATAAAGTACAATAGAGCCCACATGGTTTTTTTCTGAGTGGAGAAAATAGGAGCTTGCAGCAGGGTGGGCCTGTGAACTACTTTGCACACTCAGAGATAGCTAAATGTTAAATATTATTATTCCTTTGGCAAACTACTAATGAGAACAAAGCCACCATGGAGGGATCCATTTTTAAAGTGGGAGAGAGATCTTTAAAACAAGGAGTTTCCTGCACAATGTGGGGAAAGTAGGCTGAAAGTTATGTTTGACTGAAATAATGGCATATTCCTCCCCGGTTTACCCCTTCTTACCATTTGTTCTCGCCTCTATATTACATTTTAGATGGTAAGCTCTTTGGGGCAGGGAACTATTCTCTTATACTATGTAAAGCAGCATGCACATCTGATGGAACAACAACAACAACAACAATAATAATAACGACAACAGCAGCAATCACCACCATGGGGACAGCTACTTTATGTTGGCCAGTAAAAATGAGGGAGTGGATGAATGTGTTGCTAGGCAGAGTTTGGAGAATAGAGAGGTTCTGAGACAGAGAGGACTGGGATTCTCCCCTCTGGCCATAGGGCTCTATGGTTTTTGGTTGAAAACAAGGATAGCTGCCATATCCTGGATTCACACGGTCAGAAAAACAAGGATAAGATGAGAAAACCATAGATCATATCATTGTTTTCTAGCATTGTTTTGTTGTGCAAAATTTATCATGGTAAATTAACACAACCGGGTTCATACAACCAGGAACGATGGGTTGGTCTTATGAACCCAGTCAGAGCTTCTCCGAAATTGAATCCTGCCCTCAGGCTGGAAGAGGCTCCCCATGCCCACCCACTGCAGAGGGAGGTTCTTCAGCCATCAAGGCAAGCGGAGGGTCTCTGTAAAGGAATGGCCAAACTACTGACCCCCCTCTACTACCCCTCCCCCAATAATGCTTGCAAAATGGCCAATCTTGCCCCAGGGTGACAGCCTCAGAAGTGCTCACTAAGTAATATTTAATGATGTTTAGCCTTCCTGTTTCCTTCCTGGAAGGCAAAATTATAAGCCACTTTTATTTTGTTTAACCTTTAAACTTTTTTTAAAAGCCTTTTCGAGCTCTCTCCCTCACCCCCCCCCCCCGAATATTGTGTCAGAACTGAGAGGAAAAAGGCCAAATTTTGCCTCAGAAAGGGGCACAGGAAAAAGTCTGCCATTCCAAAAGTTCAGGTTTATCATATCCTGCTGACTTGAACATCCTTCCTATGCCTCTTTGGCAGAATCACAAAAGAATCTGCCAGAGAAGAGATGCTCCCACTATCCGCCTGCTATAGAATCATTTCCTCCCATCTCCTGCCCCCCACTTCACATCAGAAAGGAGCAGAGGAAAAAGCCATTTCCCCCTTTCCTCTCTGGCTGGTACCGTCAAACCCTATTTCCCATATGCAATGAATAATATTGAAGTGAGAACTTAGTTTTTGTTCTTATTTACTTATTAAATTCTGAGAGGAATAAAAGAAGCATCAGAAGACTTTTGATCTCTAGGACTCTTACTCCAGGAAGGCTTCTCACACTTCCTGCTCGAGAGAGAGAGAGAGAGAGAGAGAGAGAGTGCAACACTCCTTCTCTGTCTCCCTTTTTCTTCCTCAAGAAGCTCAGCAGATCTTCCAATACAGGTAAGGGCAGGTACTCTTTGCACTAACCCCCATTTTTTCCCTTCTAATTGGTCCATAAGCCAATTAGCTGTTTTTCTCCTTCTTTCTAATAGTCTACACATCCCTAACAGCTACACACCCAAGGTAGAAACTCCATTTTCCCTCTGCTCCTTCTCTGTTATTTGCAACCCCAAAATTTGCTCCCTTCCCTATAAGTTTTTGTACACTCTTTCCAGTTGGCTCCATTCTCAAGCTGTTCCCTACAATCCTACTAGGTTACTTTGAAATTGCTTTCTTTCCTACCCTGTTTTACCTCTGCTTGTGAGGCTGCTTGCTGCTTGAATTAAAACTGTGTTAAATCCATTCCTCTTGGCAACACACACTACAGATGCAACCTGGGGCTCCCGAAAGATCTTACCTGTGGAAGGAAGCCAGGTGTTCCTTGAGGGACTGGACAAAAGGGTTTATCCAGTGGTAGCGCAGGACCACACCTTGAGAGAGGCTGATGTGGAATTCCGTCATTGCAGTCAGCGAAGGCACATACGTGCGAGCGTGCAAGAGGAGCAGCTGCAACACTTCCAGGAAGTCCTCCTCAGCCTCATCTACAGGGAAAGATGGAATGGGTGGAGGACTGGAGACCTTGGTCGGTAAAGGTCTGGAGACCTTGGCTGAATCTCTGCTAAGCCATGGTGCAACTAGGTTGCCTTGGGCATGTCACTGTTTTCTGGGCCTCAGCGGTCTACTGCAAAATGTGAATTGCAGGATTGTTGTGAAACTGAACAAGGAAAAAAAGACTGGAACATACGTTGCATGTTAGAAATCCCATACCCACAAACCAGTCGCTTGGATCCCATTTCCTCCACAGAAGTGTGGAGGAAGATGTTCTTTGTCCTGGTGTAGAATGCTACCCAAAGACCCCAAGTTGTGCTACTGAACAAACCATTTTTGCACACATTGGGCATTAGTACAGTAGAGGTCTAAAAGCTACAAGTCGGGAAGCCTCCTGTTCAGATCTTCCTTCTGCTTGGAAATCACTTTGTGCCTTAGACAAGCCATCTTTCTCGCTTTTGCTTAGCATTTTGATTCACTCTTCCCAAACCAAAACACAAATCAGAACATAGCTATCCTTCAGTATTTACACGTCACCAAATTTTGCGATGCAGTTCTGCAATTTAAAAAAAAGTATACAAAAATGCATATATGAAGGGGAAGAGTGCACAAAAATGAATATATTAGTAAAAATAACATATTTCATACTGACTTTTAAAAAATTGCAAACTTTTGCAGAAACAGGATGGAGTGAATTTGAGATTAGAAAAATGAGAAACTAAGAATAACCAAAACTGACAGATTGGTGCATCCCTAGTTGTAGAATGCCCTCCCAAGGAATGCTCGATTGGCACTGCCCCGCTAACATTCAGGTGCCAAGTAAAAACAATGTTGCTCTCCAAAGCTTTTGGTTTTTGCTTTGCTGTGGCTTTTTCATTGCTGTTTTACTTGTTTTATTGAAGCTGCTGTGTTTGATGTTTGTTTTTACTCTGCCTCTTTTTTCATTTAGGAATTCCATTGCTGTTTTGCTTTTTTGTTTTATATTAGCTGTTTTATTTTTGTTGTCAGCCACTCTGGAAACATTTAAACTTGAAAAGTAGGATGATTTTATCAGCCATTATTTTCTAAAAGCGCTATATAGTTGCCAGGTATTAAAAGCAATTTGGCTTTCCGTTTAGAAAGCTGCTGTTTAGCCACAAACCACAGCCAGAGGATCCACACACTTGCCCTGCTCTGAATATCTTGAGTTATGAAAATGCTGCAGTCATTAACCATTTTTCAGAGACTTGGATGAAATGCACTCAGCATGTTTTATACTTTTGAAACTGTACTGAATACAGCAAGGAGCATAATCAACAAGTTTTGATTTACGTGATTTTGTAGTTTATACAATTTAGAAATAGTGGGCTATGAGCTCTCGGTTTTGTTGGTGGGAACAAACAATGCTTCCAGCGCTACTAACTAGAAGGCCTGCTGCAGCTATTCCATCTTTCTCCTTAATAGATTTTCTGTGGGAAGAGAAAAGATTGAAGGAGCAATGGGAAAACATGGGAGGGCTGTAAGTGGAAGACGATGTTCAGATGTCATGTAAAATTCCGTGAACGAGGCAGGGTGATGGTGCTATAAAAGCCTCGTCTAGACGCATCCTAAGCCTCCCTTCCGTCTTGCTGGCTGGAGCACCAGCAGCAGATTACGGGACACTCGGTGGGGCCAACTGGACACACCTCCCTGCAGGAGGTTGTGTGCATGCAAAGGCCGATTAGATTTGTATAGTGTTTTTATAAAGCTTTTCTTGTCAATTGTATGACATTTATTTTTGATGGAAAGGCAATTAATAAAACAGTAATAAAAGTATGGAGTGGAGATATAGTATCCACACACGACCCCTTACAAAGCTTCAGTTAAAACAGTAATTTAAAAGGTCTCAGTATCTCTAGAACAGTGTTCTCCAACCTTGGGTCCCCAGATGTTTTTGGCCTACAACTCCCAGCATGCCCCAGCCAGCGTAGCTGCTGGGGCATGCTAGGAGTTGTAGGCCAAAAACATCTGGGGACCCAAGGTTGGAGAACACTGCTCTAGAACCAACCCCAGAGCTGGGGCTCTTATCTCATGAGCAAAGGCAGGATGATGTTGCATAGATTACTGAGATGATGTATACGAAGTGCTTTTGACAGTCTAAGCCAGGGGTTCTCAACCAGGGGGGAATTTTAGGGTTTCAGGGGGGAATTGGGACCACAGACTCCAACTGTTGGAATACTGATCTTTCTACAAATTACATTTCTACAGACTGTACATAATCTACAGGACATCACACCTTATTGTATGGCACAGATTAAGTCAGACCATCTTGGAAGGGGGGAATGACATTCTGACATATGGTGAACAGGGTGCATGGGGCAAAAAAGGTTGAGAACCACCGGTCTAAGCACTCTACTAATGCCAAGAATGATGACTCAAAATCCCTACAGCTCACACTGGCCCTAAGATACGTAATTATGTCCCAACAGGAGCAGTGTTCCAAACTCTCCAGGACTGCCTTCTAAGGGCTGCAAGTCCCACTAAGTTGAATGGTGCTGCCTTCCCCAGGACGTGTGGTTAAAAGAGGGGATTGGGCACTTTGGACCACTGAGTTTTAGGGGAGACCATTGGGATTTACTATCACTGAATTGGCCCTCTGCTTTATTGCTGTATAGAAAGGTTCATGTACAGGCCGCCACATTCTTAATACTGCAGTTTGTAAAAATGCCTTGAGTTCACACACTTTGAACATCCTAAGAATTTGTGAACTCACCAGAAATGGAAGACCATGTACATAATTATGACAATAAAGATAACCACCCACCTTTGCGGAATCCACAATACAATCCAAGATAAAATCCCAATGGCTGGAAAATCCTTTCCATTTAGACCTCTAGGGATGCTTTCATAGCCTAGCACTACCCAAATTAATTCCCTTAAACTACAATCCAATGGGAATAAACCCCATTGAACTGTGTGCCTTAGTCAGGATTGCCCCATCATTATTGCTGGGCTCCAAACAACAATGACCCTCAAGAGTCCTTTTGTCTGACCCAGTCACTTGATCTCCCCGCATTCCGTTGCCTCTTTGTAGTCCGGTAATGCATAAGCAGCTCATACCAAAAGAGCAGGTGCCCAGAGATCCACTTGCCAGTACTGCAGCAGCACATGCAGCCTTCCTCCAAATCAGTGTTCTCCAACCTTGGGTCCCCAGATTTCATAGATTTTCATAGATCATAGAGTTGGAAGGAGCCTACAAGGCTATCGAGTCCAACCCCCTGCTCAATGCAGGAAACTAGAGGAGGGGTCTCCCATCCAAGTAATAACCAGGCCTGACCCTGCTTAGCTTTCCACGCTCAGTTTTTGGCCTACAACTCCCAGCATGCCCCAGCCAGCTAAGGTTGGAGAACACTGCTCCAAATGCTTCACCTGGCTGTGGATGAGAGGTGAAACAGGGGGTCTCTCTCTTGCCTCTTCCAAATCCCAGCACAAATGAAGTCTCGCCTCTTGCTCATGCCCTCCAGGGGAGGGGCTAGTGGTGAGCAGCACACAGACAGTAGAAGCCAGTTTCCTGCCTTGAGCAGGGGGTTGGACTCGATGGCCTTGTAGGCCCCTTCCAACTCTATGATCTATGAATCTATAAGCCATATCCGTGGGCCTTGTTGTGGTCTTAGATGTTGCATTCTTTGAAACGTAATTCTTTGCAAAGCAGCCTGCCGCTGAAATTTGGAAACAACTTATCTTGGAAATCACTGGATGGCTTGTTAATACAAGCGTGGTCCTGGCCTTCTGAAACATCCATCATATAAAGCCTTTTTCTACGACAGGCCTCGATCCATGGCAAAAGTCAACAGCTCCGACAGTGGGTGGAGCCAGATTTGACAACGGGCAGAGTCTGCAGCATTGCGTGACTACCGCTGAGGATGCCACCCCATCTCTTTGCTACAGGGTGTGTGCAGGGACTTCTCCCTCTCCCTCTCCCTCCTCGGTGACATGCAGAGGGCTCCCTCTGACCCCCCGCAGCTCACTGCAGGGGGCCCCTCTCCCACCAGGGCTCTGTGCAGCAGCCATATCTCCTCCATCCCCTTGTCTCCCTCTACCACACATGCACTGCCGATGAGGAAGTGATTCCCAGAAGAGTGGCCCAGGGAGCCAGAAGACACTGCATGCCCCGAGAGAACTATACACAGCACACTCCACTCACGCGCAAGGGGGAAGTATCAGCAGACCTGGGGAAGCCTCAATGTTTACAGAAGCACAAAAGAACTTCAGTAAAAACCCGAAGCCAGGGTGGTGGGAGATGCAGCAACGGCTCAGTGAAGACTGAGCATGGTCAGTGGGCATGGAAGGAAGACTAACTGTTGTAGGGGAAATAGAAAACTGGGGGCGGGGGTGTTGGAATGGAGTGTCCTGGAAGAGGGCATGGTTTGAATGCTGAACAGGAACACTCCACACTGCAACATTTTGTTGCAGGTTCATGTGTTCCCTCTATGTCCAGTGTTGAGACAGTGAGTGCCAGTTGCTTATGCAGGCAAAACGGCACCATCCCAGCACAAGAGGGAGGCAGCAGCAACCTCCAGGGAACCCCAAGCAGCAAAAGAATCTTTATCTAGGAAAAAAAAAAACCTAAGCGGGGTGGGGAATCCCCAAAACAGCCCAATGAGGCAGAGCATGCTCAGTGACCAGAACGCTGGGTGGGGGCGGCGGGAATGAAAAACGGTGTGGGACGAGAGTATCACGGAGGAGGACACGGCTGCTTGATAAACTGAAACACTGAAAAGGAGCACGCTACTGTAACATTTTATTGTAGGTTCCACTTGTTCTTTCTGAACGTGACTGCAATTTTTGGACCTCCGCTATTTCTGAGACAAGTTATTTCCCCTCCTTACTATGAATGCATTCTAACGGGGCACTTTTAAAGAGCTGTCCTTTTATTGTTTCACTGCTTCTACAGTCAGTGCGTGTCAGTGGGCATGCTTCTATTAAAGATGTTCTGCCAGCCAGCCAGATTTGAATGTGTTGCTTTGGCCACTTCCCTCCTCCTGTTCAATGGAATAGTATTCCACAGCCATACAGAGTTTGGAACTGGAAGAGAGAGAGAGAGCTGAAGGGGCTTACAAGGCACGTAGACATGCGTTGCCCAGTTGCCTCGCTCATGGGGGAAGGTTCGCAGGCGGCCTCCATGTTTGCTGCTGTCATCTACCACCACCTCCTTCTCCTCCTCTTCTCTGAACATACTTAGCACGCTGTCTGGTATAGGAAGTCGAGGAGCACTGCGAGAGAGATTAAGAGAGAATTCCTGTCTAAATATTCTTCTTGAGAGAAAAGAATTAGTGATCAGATGCTGGAGGCTTTAGCTGACAAGGAAGAGCTGTGAAGCCAGTGCAA
Organism: Shinisaurus crocodilurus; assembly: GCA_021292165.1. NCBI lineage: Eukaryota > Metazoa > Chordata > Lepidosauria > Squamata > Shinisauridae > Shinisaurus > Shinisaurus crocodilurus. The sequence continues at coordinate 547,012 of JAHFWL010000454.1, forward strand.
GATACAGAGAAATGGACATTCCTGCTGCCTATAAGGTTCAGAAATAAGAAAGTCTGAGAAAAAAATATTTCTTCAGATTCTTAGCATCAGGGTTGTGTCCAGTATGGGAGCTTCCTCACCCTAGGGAAAGGCACTACTAAACATTATCACAGAAGTGAAACTGGTGTGTCAGTTTCCACATACACACACCACGAACTGAGAAGGAACTGCCTAATCCTGGGAAAGCCAAAGCTGCCCTCTTTACATAACCAGCAGGTTCAGAATGTCAAGTGAAAAAGGGCCACCGCTGTTGTAAGTAGTGCTGTGGTGGGTTTTCAGGAAAATGGTGAATTGGAAAATTTCCCTGTGCAAATTAGGTCCATTTGCATAGGGAAATTTCCATCAGGAAATTTTCTTTTGCCCTAGAGAGGGATCTAACTTAGCATGCTTATTTAGTAAAAACAAATCGAATAAAGCACCCTATGTTAATTTTTGGTCCCAATTTGACCTGAAATATCTGGGGGGCAGGGAAGCACACATAGCATTTTAAAATGATATATTATGTAGAATTTTTATTGGAATACTTGTAAAAATGTAAAGACAACAGCATGCACTGTACTTCCCTTACCGTGTTTACATTTAAGGAAGAAATGCTGAAAACTATTAGCACACCAATGGCACGATCTTATGCATGTTTAAGCAGAAAAAAGTCCTACAACGCCCAGCATTCCCCAGGCCCTTGAAGCAGCCTTTCCCCAACCGGGTGCCCTCCAGATGTGTGGGACTACAACTCCCATCATGCCCCAGCCAGCACGACCCGTGGGGGGGAGGGTGACGGGGGTTGTAGTCCGGCACATCTGGAGGGCGTCAGGTTGGGGAAAGGCTGACTTAAGACCTCCCTGCGGCTCTCAGAGCGGCCGGCACCGCTCTGGGACGCGACGTCGAGAAAGGGAAGGGGCTGACGGAGCCCGCCCGCCCGCCCGCCCGCCCCTCTGGGGAGAAGGGCGGGAGCCCACCTGGCGCGGGGAGAGCGGCCACGGCCAGAGGGGGTGTCCGCAGCGCCGGCGCCCCCCCGAGAAGCTGCTGCTGCTGCTGCTGCTGCTGCTGCTGCTGCTGCTTCCCCGGCGCGCGGGGAGAGGCCGCTCTCGTCCTCCGAGCCGGAGCTGCTGTAGCCCACCAGCGCCGCCCCGCTCATGGCCGTCGCGAGAAAGCGGCGGCGCCTCAAACGGAGGAAGAGGAGGGCCGCACGCCTGCGCAGAAACGCCGCTCCCGGCGGGCCCCGCGCCCTTTGAAGCGGAGGCGGGGCAGCAGCCGCGGCACGCTACGTAGACGTACGAAGCGGTAGAGTCGCCGCGCGAAGGCGCGCGCGCGGTCGCTTTCCCCGCTTCCGGTCTCCCTCCCTCGGGGCGGAAGGAAGAGCTGCTTTTAGGGCAGCCTTCCCCAACCGGGCGCCCTCCAGAGGTGTTGTACTGCAGTTCCCACCATCCCCAGCCTGCAGGACCTTGGCTGGCTATGCTGGGAGTTGTAGCTCAATAGCTCCGGAAGGCGCCAGGTTGGGGGAGGATGGAAGGTGTGTAGACCAACACACTGGAGGGTGACAAGTTGGGCAAAGATGGGGGTGATGGGAGTTGTAGTCCAACACAGCTGGAGGGCGCCAGTTTGGGGGAAGAGGAAAGTTGTAATACAACACATCTGTATTTTTTTTTTACACCAGTCTACTTTTTATAATCGTGTCTTAGCTATTTAAATAATTTTAAAATTGTTTTTAAAATGTCTAGTGAATTTTTTTCGATGTTTTTATTGTTTGTATTTTTATATTGTATTTTATTGTAAAAAATTATAATTGTTGTAAACTGCCCAGAGAGCTTCAGCTATTGGGCGGTATAGAAATTAAATGAAATAAATAAATAACTAAATAATCCTCTGAAGGGCTACCAAGTTAGGGGAGGCTGTCCCAGGAGCCCTTCTGCACTGGCAGAACAGCAGATACACACTGCTAAGACAGCTGTAGCGGCGGAAGTTCCCCCAAAACATTGGCGGAATGGCCAGAATGGGGCAGAATCACGGACCGGGTGGCATGGTGGAGGGGCACACTTGTGGCAGGTTTTATATCCCAGCCTTCACCAACCTGGTGCCCTCCAGACTACAACTCCCAGCATGCCCAAGCTAGCATGGTCCCCATGCAGTCCCAACTCCCAACACATCTGGAGGGCCGCAGGTTGGGGAAGGCTGGGATACCCCTTCAGTTCACACACATGCCCCGTTGGTGGAGCAACTTTACCCCAGACCCAGGCCTGGCACAGGAAGTGTCCTTCCCGCTGACTCCAGTTAAGGTTGTGTGTGTTTTTTTAAATAGCGGGCCCTGCCCAAGGTCACCCCTCTCTCATCTCCACCACAACACAGTATAGGATATGATGTAACCCAACACTCAGTCACAGCACACCACCCACCACACTGGAAGACCCTAATTCAGATGAGTGAGGGGCCCCTACCTGGGGATGATGTGAGTGGTAGTACAACACCTCTGCAGGGCACCAGGTTGGGGGAGATGGGCAGATGTCGTTTACAATGTCTAGAGGACAAAAGGTTCCGTATCTGATGTCCACAAAAGCTTACACCATAAAACAAGTGTTACAGGGCTCAGTTGACTTTTCTTCCGAGAACCCTGCCTCACCTTTGGGACTCTGGGCACAAACACCCTCCCCACCCCTCCCCAGTGGCTTCTCCTCTCTGCTCATTCACGTTCTCTGGCCTGTGAGCACTCAGGTTGCACCCGTGGGATGGGCGCTCCTTCCAGGCTGTGCGTGAGGCAGCCATTTGGGGGTGGGGGTAATGAGGTGCCTTGCCCCTGCCCATGGGCAAAGCGTTATAGCTATAAGTATGTGAGGGGAGGGCGGAGGGTGAGAGGAGTGTGGAATGTTGAGAGGTCTGCTGATTGGCTGAGAGAGCGAGGGGTGGGGGTGAAGCCTGTGTTATATAAACAGTGGGCGGTGCTGTGGAAGTGATCTGAACTTCTGAAGGAGTTGGAGAGGGAGGCTGGAGTGAGGGTGGTCTGGAGAGAGAGGGAGAGTTGTCAACGTTTAGAACCTATTAGAATCATAGAAAAGTAGAGTTGGAAGGGGCCTACAAGGCCATCGAGTCCAAACCCCCCCCCCCTCAATGCAGGAATCCAGGTCAAAGCATCCCCGACAGATGGCTGTCCAGCCGCACCTTGAATGCCTCCAGAGTGGGAGAGCTCACCGCCTCCCTATTAACATGATCTATTTCCCTACCCTTGATTGTAAATAAATAAAACAAACTGGTTTCCTTTTAAAAACTTAAAAGGAGTGGTCTGAGTCGGTTACCCTGAAGGGGTTGGTGGCAGTGGAGGAGATTAAGAGAGTGTGGATTTGGGGGGTCTGACAGGTGGTGGTGAGCGGAGGGGTGTCACATGAGGCCTTCTGGGATGCTAAACTGGGTGGCCGGGTGACCGGCCAGATGGGCGATTAATAAATATAAGAAATAAATTAATAAACTAATGTGGGGGTAGTGGGGTGCCGCGGGGGGGGGGAGGGGAGGGGACAGAAGGGCCCGTTGCAGTTGGCCCATGCAGTAGCAGGCCCCTGGTCCACGCAGCACTCCTGCTGATCAGCTGAGGTGTGCCAGGGCGGCCGGGGGAGTCTGGCTGGAAAGAAGAGTGGCGTGTGGCATCCCTGCTATATGGTCCACTGTACTGGGGGACACCTGGATCCATCTCTGTCACTGGAGGCCCAAGTTGCCACCGCGGCTCAGAGTGCCTTCTGCCACTTCAACTGGTACACCAGCTACGGCCTCTCCTGGACAGGGGTAGCTTGGCCACAGTGGCAAGGGCACTAGAAACCCCAAGACTGGATTACTGCAACACGTCCTATGTGGGGCTGCCTTTAAGGTTGGACCGGAAGCTGGAGCTAGTGCAGAATGCAGCAGCTTGGCTTGTGTCCAGGAGCTGCCCCTTTTCAGCATGCAACTCCTTTGCTGAGGGAACTGCACTGGCTGCCTATCTGCTGCCGGGCCAGGTTTAAGGTTACGTTACTGGTGTGTAAAGCCCCAAATAGCTTGGGACCAGGATATCTGAAAAGAGTGCCTTCTCCCTTACCAGCCTGGTCACTGAGGTCATCCGGATGAGGTGCTCCTGGTGGTCTCACAAGGACCTGTGTGGTCTGTTTGGGGTCAAGCTTTTAAGTATCCTGGCTAATTCCTCTCTGTGGAATTCCCCAGCAGCTGATGTCAGGAATTCTCCAGCAGCTGATGTTTTCAGCATCTGCTAAAGACATTCTCGTTTAAACAAGGTTTCCCTGAGTGAAAGACCAGCCAGTTTTATTGGTACAATTTGATTTTAAATGTTTTTATTCTTTGGTGACAGTTTTTTTTTTCATTACTGTTCACCGCTCGGGATTCCCCCCCCCCCAGATGTAGAGTGGTTTATAAAATTTACAAATAAATCCAGTTTTAAAACTTACAGAGAGACTATGTAATAACCTGGTGAAGCAGCTATCCACGTGAATGGTTAGAATTTATTCAAGTACCAACCTGTGAGAGAAAATAGAAGCCTCCTCAAAGTAGGAAGAAGAGCTGGTGGAAACCTTGTTCCAGGAAGCCTTCTCGGCTGTCCAACCACCATTTTGATGATCCCCTGCTTGGAGAAGACTCCGGGATGGCATCTGAGGCTGAGCAGTCAGGAATGCCAACAAGAATGAAAGGGGGACACTTCCCCGGTATAAATAGTATCAGGTAACAATGAGTCAGTACAACTAAACAAGACAATTCCAAAAGGACACCCCTAGGTCTGACAAAAGGTCAGACATTGCCCATCTTCCAGCCATCATGGCTTTACATAAGGGAATCAGTTACTGTCTTTTGCAAGGGGGACATGGTCCACTCACAGCGCTCTTTAGCATAACAGAGCAGAGGCTGGGCACACAACCTATAGATAAGTGACTGGCCCTCAGGGTTGTTCCTTGGAAGGTCAAGGTGGAAAGGTCTGACTTGCCCCTCCAAGCCTTTACGTTAAACTGAAGCCTGAAGCCTGGTCAAAATGTACCTCTACACTTTTATCTTTTTATTGTTCACCTCTCGAATTTGCTTAGATATGGAGCCATATACAAATACTGTAAGTAAATGAATAAATAGACTGAGGACACCGTACTAATCGGAGATTTTGTGGTTTCCCAGACTAGGCCAAAGAACAAGATGTCAAGCGCTTCATTCAAAACTGGCCGGTGGCCACTGACGCACCCGACTTCTCTCCTCCAGCTATTGGGACCACCATCTGTGCCCCATCAGAGCCCAAATGGAAACTTCAGAGAGAGAATGGCACAGTTTCTGGTCACCAAAACATAGGGCAAAACTGGTGAGCCTTTCTAGATCCAGCATGAATTTAAAAGATAATGAGCACTGCTTGTACAGGCATTCCCAGATTTGAGATGTGAAGACCCGGGGCGGGGGCAGTGATAAAAAAAAAAAATGTGATGGGGGAGACAGAGAACTTTGGGGGAAAACTCATTTCCCCCAATTTTTCCAAAATTCCTTGGGGGAAAAACTGTGTTTGTGTTTTCCACATTCTCTGCCACCCCCTCTATTTTTCCTGGGATCCCCCCCCCCATTTCTTCACATCTCAATCCAGGATCTTTCAGCAGAAGCAGTTGAAAGTAATCACCACCATTCCAAGGCCCCTGTCTGTGGCCACCCAGAGGCAGAGAGCAGACGCAATTGGAAGGGTACTGCAGCAAAGTCCACCCTGGAGCATTTCTACTTTGCCACTATTTACAGCCAAGGTCGTGGTACAGATGAGGGCAGTGTAGCCACTAAAGAAGGATAACTGGACAACCAGGATGTTTGGGCTGACAGGACAGGGCAGGGCAGCTGCACTGATGAGTGAGGCGTGAAGAGGACTGAGATAATGAGCGGTGGTGCTAGTGAAGAGGTTTTTGACAGACCTGGGAGAGGGCGCCTTTGAAGGAGGAGCTTTCAGTTGGCTGGAGGTGTCTGAGCAAGGGGGGCAGAAGTAGAGCGGGGGAAGCAGCCTCAAGAAGGGTCAGGGCTCAAACCAGCTAGAAGCTACACCCCAGGGTCAGAAGGCCTTGCTCCTAATCCCAAATGGCTTATCTAGGAGCGAAGGAGATGCACCCCTGGAAAACTCAGTGCAACACTCTGTACAGGACAGTTTGGTGCCCTAGGCAAGATCAGATATTTAGCGCCCCCCCTTCCCACTTGAGAGCGCTGTATTTTTTTTCAAGGTGTTTCTGGTGCCCCCTTTAGCCCTGCGCCCTAGGCAGCTGCCTAGTTGGCCTAATGGTAGCACCGGCCCTGACTCTGTAGTACCGCCACATGCAGAGTTGAATCCCCTAGAAGTGAAAACAGGTTCTGTGGATGAGACCTGGTTAGCACTTGGGGCAATGACTGCTGCAGTAATCCTAAACATACTTACTAGGGAGTAAGTCCTAAGAACTCAGTTGGATTCATTTTTGAGAGCTTAGGGTCATTTGTTAGCTTAGGGTTATTCTGTTGCAGAGGGCAACAGAAGAAGCCAATGTGGCTTCACAATAAACTCAAAGATGACCTGAAAACAAAAAAGGACACGTATAGGAAGTGGAAGGAAGGACAGGCTACAAGGGAAGAGTACAGGCAGGTAGCACAGAATTGCAAGAATAGTGTCAGGAAGGCTAAAGCTGAGAATGAGCTTGCTTTTTATTACATCTTATCTGATGAAGAGATCTGGAAAGCACATTTCTTTGGTGATCTTTTGGTTGTCCTAATAAAGGTATTACACCAATATGGATTTTGGAACGGGTTTCACCGTATTTCCTGTCCCATATTATTAAGTAGCTGCAATATTTCCGCCTAATATTTTCTAATTTAGGGGGCAGGAACGGATCACCAGGTACCTACAAACCCGTTGATATTTTCCAACAAGGTGAGTAGTCTTGTTTCTAAATCAGTTAGACTTTATAAGCAAAATGCTACTGAAAGAGTATTAGTTTTCCACACCCCTGGCGCCCTGCAGATGTGTCGGGCTGCAACTCCCATCATTCCCAGCCGGCATGGCCAACATTGGCTGGGAATGGTGGGAGTTGCAATCCAGCCCATCTGCGGGGCAGCAGGTTGGGGAAGGCGGATCGTCCCTTCTCCTGGGGTTTTTATCGCTGAAGGAGGCGGAGACTCCAGCGCGGAAGCATCCGGCCGCCCCGCCCCGCCCCGCGCAGGCCCCGCCCCCCCGCCCCCGCCCCCTCCCGCGGCCGGATAGCAGTTCTCCGCGCGGTCCGGCAGAGGGCGGCCCCGATCCCGCGATTCCGCGCCCCCTCCCCCGCCACCGGACGCCGCCGCCCCTTCCTCGAGGCACCTCCTCCCCTCTCCGGCTGCTGGAATCGCCTCGCCTCTTCTCGCCGCTGGCCCGGGGGCTGTGCGCTACGCGAGGCCGAGGATCGGACGGGGCGATCAGGCCGCGAGACCCCTCCGGGCCTCCAGGTAGGGGGGGGAGGGAAGCATCGTCTCCCCGGCGTGCCCGCGGCCACTGGCGCGCTGCTCCCCCGAGCGGCGGGACGGGCTGCAGGCGGCCCCGGGAGAGGCCGCGCCGGGGCCCGCGTCGCCCCTGCTGCCCGCCCGCCCGGCGCGGCGGCCGCGCTCAGGCCCAGGCCGGGGAGGCCCGCTTGGCCGGCCGAGCCGAGCCCCGAGTCGCTCGCCGCCCCTCCGGCTCCGGGTAGAGGCCTGGCTGGCAGTCGCGGCTCCTCCGCCGGGCGGTGGGAAGGGCCCGGCCTTTCAGGGCCCGGCCCGGGGCGGCGCTCCTGCGGCGGGCGAGGGAGGGCGAGGCCTTCGGGGACCTCCTGGCCCGGCCTTCCCCGACCCGGTGCCCCTCGGCTGCGTGGGACTGCAGCCCCCATCATCCCCAGGCAGCCCGGAAGCTGCGGCCCAACCCAACTGGAGGGCGCCGGGTTGGGGGAGGCCGTTCTAAGGGACTGCAGCTCCCAGCATCCCTGGCTGGAAGCGGTGGTTTAAAGCGCCTGGGGGGCCCTGGCTCGCCTGCCCCTGCTGAAGCCCGCCCTTGGACTGGCAGCCCCCCGGGCAGAGAGGGGGCTTTCCCTGCCTGGACGTGCTGCCGGAAAGAAGATCTCCCTTCTTGCCTGGACGTGCTGCCGGACAAAGCGGGCGCCCTGCCGCCGAGCCGGGGGCTCTTGCCAGGGGAAATCCTCCGGAGCGTTGAGTCAGGAGCAGGAAAGCGAACGCAGGCGGGTCCATCTCTAGCGAAGGGCTCCAGCGGATAATCAGGCCAAATTGTCTTGTTCCTGGGCAGGTAGATGGAGGAGATGGGCCTGGGAGGAGAAGATGCCCAGCGTGCCTTTGCTGCCTCAGGTCACGGGGCTGAGCTGGGAGTTCAGAGCCCTCTGAGACCTTGGGCCTCTGGTGTACCTGCTGCCGGTGTGTGGGCTTCGTTCTTTGCACCCGCTGAGCTCTGTGAGACTTGCTTCCTGGTAAACATGCCATAGGACAGGCTCCCACCACCACCACCACCTGGTGCCCTCTGGATGTGTTGGATGTCGACTCCCATCAGCCTCAGCCAGCATGGCCAATGGTTAGGAATGCTGGGACGTGGTCCAGAACATCTGAAAGGCACCAGGTTGGGGAAGGCTGCCCTAGGGTGACCTAGAGGTGATCATTCTTAACGTGAGGGCTGATCCCCAGATGGATCTCGCCTGTAAAAGGAGGCTGTGCTTCAGGTGCCTGTCCTCTGGCTGTGGACGCAGCTTTTTCCTAGCTTTGGTTGTTTCTCTCCATTGGGCTGTCTTGCTCCCATTCCTCCTCCTCCTCCACCTTTTGGCACTGGGCCTTTGTCAGCATCCTGACCAGCAGGGTCTGGAGCTGATCAGCTGTAAGCAGAATGCAAGCAAGCTCCTATGGACAGCCATTTGGCCACACGTTGGCACCTGAAGGGTGGTCAAACCCGCCTGGCTGCTTGGTAGGATGATAGATGAGAGCGCTCTACCACCAGCAGTTTGGTCATGTGTGTACTTGCAGCAGCCTTCCCTAACCTAGCCCTTCAGATGGGTTGGACTGTAATTCCCCATCATTCTCAGCCAGCATGGTGATGCTGGTTGGGAATGATGGAAGTTGCAGCCCAACCCATCTGGAGAGCACCCGGTTGGGGGAGGCTGGCGTAGGGATTTCTTTCTGTTTCGCACCAAAGTTGGAGGAGCTTTCTAAATGTGAACTTTCTATATAGATATGCATGTGTGCAGTACCAGAAGAAACTTAGCTGTATTTAGCCTGCAGCACGGTGTTTGTAGGAGCAAATTCTCTACTCCTTCAACTTCTGCTGTATTAAAAATGAGTCCTGTGTTGAATCTGCATTAGCACAAAAAAAGGGTTTAGTTTTGTGCTCTTTTTTCTATTTGAAAATCAGTTTGGCTTTTCCCCCCCGCTGTCCCCATTGCCACACATTTTGTGTGTCAACCTCCCCCTTCATATGCTATTTTTAAATGTTTATTTTCTTTGTACTTGAAAGAACAAAACAAGCATCATGAGCACAGTGAGAAATGGGCTGTCCTCTTTGTTCCAGACAGGATGGGCAGAGGCAAAAGTAGACTCGAGGGACAGCCACTTGACCCATCCCATATTAGCCAAGTACGAGGTGAACTTGCCTTTCTTTTGCCCACTTTGTGGATATGCTTGCTCCTTTTGAGTGCGGTACAACTTGAGCTATGCACACAGGTCCTGAGGACATCTTCTCCTCTTTCCAGATAATTATTTACAGCTTGCTATATCCCATGTGCTCATAGCTATACAGGTGCTGCTTAAATTTAATGGTGTGGACAAACTTTTGCAAAATCTGGTTGTGACCAGTGGAAAGGTGTATTTGAAGTTTCAGCTCTGCTGGAGAGCAGTTTCCCACAGCTTTCAAGTTTCTTCCTTCTCAGGCCAATGTGGATTGATTTAAATCAGGTTTGCCACTGATAGTTCTTCACACATTTCTTCAGCAATGGTGGAAATCTGATCACTAAAATGTATTAATTTATAACTTAGTTCAGCATTTTACAACATCAAGGAGGGTATATTCCCAGACAGGGTCTCTCTTATGCTCAGAAGCTGTGACAGTTTTTATGTGGCAAAAGTATGGGGGGAATATAGGAACCTAAAACTGTGTTTGTACTTATTTTTAAAACTTTTTTCTCCCTTCCAGTTCACACTACTGTTCCTCTCCACTCTGCCTGTGGCTGTCCTTTCCTGTCCTAACTCCTCTGCCTTGCTTGGCCCAGCTCCACCACCACATAAGCACAGAGCAGCAACAATCCTATGGACCAGCCTGTGTCTTTGTACATGTGACTTACACTGAATCAGGCCATTGGTCCATCTAGCCCAGTATGGTCAACGCTGACAGGCAGCAGCTCTGGGTTTTCCCAGCCCTACCTGGAAATGCCAGTGGGGATCAAACCTGGGACCTTCTGCATGCAAAGCAGGTGCTCTGTCACTGATCTGTGGCAAAGCCAAGAATTTAAAGAAATCAGGACCTGATAGTTAGGCTGGAGAGAGCCATTTTTATGAGAGGAAAAACTGAGATGAATGCCCATGTTTGATTGGTAGGTACGGTAACTCAATGTACATGAGTGTGATATAGCCATTAATTCATTTTTATGAGACTGTTAAGTGTAGGTATTTATTTATTTATTTATTACATTTATACCCCACCTTTTTTCCTGCAAGGAACCCAAGGCGGCTTACATAATCCTCCTCCTCTCCATTTTATCCTCACAACAACCCTATGAGGTAGGTTAGGCTGAGAGTCAGTGACTGGCCCAAAGTCACCTAGTGAGTTTCATGGCAGAGGCGGAACTAGAACCCGGATCTCCCAAGTCCCAGTCCAACACTCACCACTACGCCACACTGGCTCACACATTTGTAATTAGATTTAATTGTTGCTATGTTATTTTTTTTAATGAAAGTGTGAAGGGCTGCAACCAGTCCTTTATCTCAAGACGAGAGATCAAAGGTGCCAAACCGCCAGCTTTGGCTCTGCCGTCTTGACACTGATTCTCTCAGGGCTTTGCCCTTGGTCTGTACACTGGATTTGAGCACTGAACCACAGAGGAACTACACACACCGTGTGGGGTAGAACCAGGAAAGTTTATTTAAGGTAAACCTGATTAAAATAAAAGGTGGGAAATGAGGGAAGGGGAAAAGGTGGGGAGACACTTTGGTATACACAAGTAGAGCTACAAAACAACAAAACTAGTGCCTTTACTATATAAACACCCAGGCACTTACTCTTTGCCTGGGGGGTTGGTCTTCTTAGGGCCTGCCTCAGGCGTCCAGAGACAACAACCAAACCCAATCAGGATGAATTTCATCTGGGCTAGGCAGGGGAGGGGTGGCTTCTAGGTGTCTGAGGGGTGAATTCCTGACCATGAATAGAGTGCTTGGGGAACATTTTCGTGCAAATACATGGGAGACTCTGAGGTGGCACAGGGCCATCAGAGGAAGCTATGTACATTTGCAGGAGGTTCCCAGCCTCTGGCTGGGATTACACTTGTTTACAAGTGTGGGGTGGAGAAGGACACGAGGGTCTGCTTTTCTTCACAGAAAGCGTTTTAAGTATTTTATTGATTTCTTAAAAATCTGATTGAAATTTTTAAAAATCTGATTTGGGGTGTTTCTTTATCATTTATTTGCATCCACCCTTCCTTAGACAGTAAGCAGTGGCTTGTGCTGAGAAGCAAAACTGTACAAATCCCACATAGCCTTAGTCCCATAGATGTACATTTTTGTGGGGGTATAAATTCCCTCGATTGAGCATGTTTGGATAAAAAAAGAGGTGTTCAAATGATGGAGATCCTGTGCTGGAGGAGGAGGAGGAGGAGGAAAGAACTGGTCCCAGGAGGCTGGAAGGTGTGCAGTTGTACCTCTGAAATGCAGTGAGGAAATCCGATTGAATGGGGTTTTGTTTCTTGGTCATGATACCAGGCAAAACATTGGGGATGTTACGGGGACAGAAATTTGTCCTTGAAGTCCAGCAGGAAGCCGACAAGGAAGGTTCTCTATCACTGCATCACTCCCAAGTTTTGAATGTCTGGCGGTGTGGAATATATTGATTGTATATTTGAGTAATCTGTATTTGATTTTTCAGAAGTGCAACTGAGACTAAAATGCTACAGTTTTCTGGGGAATAGGCAGACTTCAAACAAAGTCAATTAATATGTTTTTTTTTAAACCTGTCCCCATTGGTGAGGCATATTTGTTCTATATTTTCTGCACGGCAGAGTAATGAGGTGGGGCATTGTAGACCTTCTGAGCTGTGAACCATAGCTGTATATTTCAATATAAGACCCTGGGAGTGGTGGGCAGGGGGATCTTGAATAGGGACAGAGATTTGTCTCTGGTTGGCAAAACAGCTTTTACAATCTCCAACCAGTGTTTCTTTTGCTCAACATAAACTCTTGTTTTAGATAACTAAGCCTTGCCGTGCGCTTACTTGATCTGTTCTGTCCCTGGTCTTTGGGAGGAGCGGAAAGGTGATGACCAGTAGCAGCCATGTCCTGATCACAATTTGAGCAAGATTAAATATACTGCTGAGGCAAGATCAACCGCTGCCTGGACTGTGGACCTAACCTGAGTGTTCTCTTTCCTTGCAGGTTGCCTTCCTGGACGTGCATTCCAGAACAAGGTGAAGGGCCGTCTCCATTCTATAGGATGACCTGCTTGCTGGCATCTGTCCTCGTCTGATATGTACTAATTGCACCAGGGAATCTCTGGGCTTGGCGCCACAAGCTTTCCCCCCCTCCGGGCTTGGGAACGGCTGCTGGGAGTTCAGATCGTCTGAATCGCTTTGTTTGGGTTGAGAAGCTGAAGCCCCTATTGTGGAAACCCCGATTCCTTTTCCCCAGCATGTCAGAAAGCTGGCAGCAGCCGCCCCCGCAGCAGCCCCCGCACCATGCTGGGACAGCCACCCTCCCTGAACACCCCATTCCGTCGAGTGCTGTGGCCGAGAATCCCTTGGGCTGCGCCGTCTACGGCATCCTCCTCCAGCCGGAGCCCAGCGGCCTGCAGCACCACCCGCCCATCCCTGCCAGCGGGGGAGGAGAGCCCTCTCCCAAGTGTGGGGTCTGTGGGCATGACTTGGCGCACCTCTCTAACCCCCAGGAGCACCAGTGTTTGCCGGGAGGCCACGACCGCTCCTTCCAGTGCACCCAGTGCCTGAAAATCTTCCACCAGGCCACGGACCTCCTGGAGCACCAGTGCCTGCAAGTGGAGCAGAAGCCCTTTGTTTGCGGGGTCTGCAAGATGGGCTTCTCCCTGCTCACGTCGCTGGCCCAGCACCACAATGTCCACAATGGCAGCGCGGCGGTCAAGTGCTCCATCTGTGAAAAGACCTACAAGGCGGCGGCGGCCGTGGTGGCGGGGCCGGAGGAGCCATCCCCGCCACAGCAGCCGGCGGCGCTCAACCGGGCCCCCGCGGAGAAGCCCTACAGCTGCTCCATCTGCCAGAAGCCCTTCAAGCACCTCTCGGAGCTGTCGCGGCACGAGCGGGTGCACACCGGGGAGAAGCCCTACAAGTGCAGCCTGTGCGACAAGAGCTTCAGCCAGTCCTCGCACCTGGTGCACCACAAGCGCACCCACAGTGCCGAGCGGCCCTACAAGTGCACCGTGTGCGAGAAGGCCTTCAAGCACCGCTCGCACCTGGTGCGCCACATGTACGCCCACTCGGGCGAGGCGCACCTCTTCCGCTGCAATGTCTGTGAGCTGCACTTCAAGGAGTCGTCGGAGCTGCTGCAGCACCCGTGCACGCCCAGTGGCGAGCGGCCCTTCCGCTGCGGCGCCTGCCACAAGGCCTTCCGGCGGCCCTCCGACCTCCGGCAGCACGAGCGCACGCACAGCACCGAGCGCCCCTTCCAGTGCGACCTCTGCCAGATGAGCTTCAAGCAGCAGTACGCCCTCATGCGCCACCGCCGCACCCACAAGGCGGCCAGCGCCGCGCCCCCGGCCGAGCAGGAGCCGCAGGCGCCCCCCTTCAAGTGCTCCCTGTGCGAGAAGGGCTTCGTGCAGCCGGCCCACCTGCTCTACCACCAGCACGTCCACGGCATCGAGAACCTCTTCAAGTGCAACGCGTGCCAGAAGGGCTTCAGCCAGTCCTCGGAGCTGCTGCGCCACCGCTGCGTCCAGAGCGCCGAGCGGCCCTTCAAGTGTGCGGCGTGCAGCAAGGCGTACAAGCGGGCCTCCGCCCTGCAGAAGCACCAGCTGGCCTCGCACTGTGCCGAGAAGCCCCTCCGGTGCACCCTCTGCGAGCGGCGCTTCTTCTCGTCCTCTGAGTTCGTGCAGCACCGCTGCGACCCGGCCCGCGAGCGGCCCCTCAAGTGCCCGGACTGCCAGAAGCGCTTCAAGTACGCCTCGGACTTGCAGCGCCACCGCCGGGTGCACACCGGGGAGAAGCCCTACAAGTGCCCCTCGTGCGAGAAGGCCTTCAAGCAGCGGGAGCACCTCAACAAGCACCACGGGGTCCACACCCGGGAGCAGCACTACAAGTGCATGTGGTGCGGGGAGCGCTTCCTGGACCTGGGCCTGCTGCAGGAGCACAGCGCACAGCACAGCTCGACCGAGGGCGCGTACCCGGTGGCCCCCTGCCTGCCCTGAGCAGCTCCCCCTGCTGGCAGAAGGTTCACGCCGGCCTGCCCCCGCCCCCCCCCGGGCCGTTTGAGCGCTGGGCTTAGGCGGCGAGCCTCGTCGCGGCCTTTCTCCTGCACGCTCCGCCCTGTGAACGATGGAGGAGAGCGGGAGGGAGGGAGGGAGACGCAGCAGATGCAGACGGGGCCCCGGTGAGGGCTGGGCTGGGCGTCGGCGGGCTCTCCGCTCCCGCCTCCTGAACGGGGCGAGTGTGACTCGCGAGCCGGCAGTGACCCGGGCCTGCTTTGCTGTTCCAGACGCAGTGTCCCATTTTTCGGGTCAGACCTAAGTGAATGTTCCGTCAGCCTGCCGGTCGAATCCAGATCTCCCACCACCACGATTCCTAGTGCTGGCAGAGGGAAGTGTGGTCTCCGAGAGCCGTTCGCCACGCCGTGGTGGTGGCGGTGGTGGGTCTTTGCTGCCTGCAGATGATGGAGCTGGACTCTAAAGGCCGGAGAGGCTACCGTGAAGGATGGACTAGGTGGGCCTGGCTCCTCCTGAGATGCCAGCCCCGCCCCCCCAGGGAAAATTACCTGCCTGGGCGCATCTTTCAGTGGAGCATCTGTGGGAGATGGTCCCAGGGGGTCATGCTTCACGGACCTCTTCTTGGCTCAGTTGTCCAAAATCGTCAGGGCCGGAGTCGCTGAATTCCCTCGACTGCAGCGCTCTCAAGGTGCCGTCCAGCCCGGTGGCATGAGTGGGCCTGGGGCAGAGGAAGGGCGTGGTGGAAACACTGTCTCGCTGTTTGAAGAGTCCTTCAAAGCCAGAGCAAACCCTGCCCCACACCCCACAGTGGTGTAACAAAAGAAAATTTTCTGGGAAATGCAAAAGTGGAAGGAAGGAGTTCTTGTTTACACGCAGCTAAAGAATTCGGATGGAAAGATGAATTAAAACTGCACTGCTAGATCCACCCCGGGATTGTGATCCTTTGGAGCACCGTTTTGCTAGCATGGACGTAATTGCCCATAAGATGAGCCAGAGTTGGGAGAGCAGTTGCAGGGCTTTGGCTTCCCTTTAGGACCATTCTGTGGGATTGGTGTGTGCGCGTGTGTGTTGGTTGCCCTTTCTGTGTACGGCCCCCAAACTGTTAAATTGGGAGATTGCTGCAGCAGGCATGGTAAGAATGGTCTGGAGCAGCCCTCAAAAAGCTTGTGGTTTCACCCGTTTCTGGCTGTGGGAAGGCAACTTTCTAGCCCAGATCCATTCTGCCAGCCGCACAATATTGGGAAAAGGCAGAAGTGCCTCTGGATGGGGGCTGGCTGAGGGTGACTGCAGCTATGTCCAGCTGGATCGAGAGAGGCAGCCATCCTGTCTGTCTGTCTGCCCACCTCTAGGACCTGCTGACTTGACCTTGCCCTTTCGTGGCACCTCAGATGTATAGAACTAACTTTTATGGAGTTTGTCTTCATTATTTTTCATATTGCTTTTTGAAAAGCAGTTTACTGTTCATTAAAAATGTCTGTAGCTCACTTTGGGTGTCACTTTGAATCCGTAAAAAATGTCCCCTGTGACAGGCCATGACGTTTTGATGCTACGATACGGTGAGTTCTGTATACGCCCGGTTTTTACTCCGTTCATTCTTTAAGAAAGGGAGGTTCTGTTCTGTTCCTCCTAGATTCTATCTCTGCGGAGGAAGGGTTGTGATGTGACCAGAAATTATCAAGGATGACAAAGTACAGTATTTTTCCATGTATAAGACTATACTTTTTCCTAAAATTGTTAGACTAAAAATTGAGGGTCGTCTTATACACGGAAGTAAGCCGAGGAGAGAACCGCACGGTTGCGAAACTGCCCAGTGGGGGGCGTCTTATACATGGGGGCGTCTTATAGATGGAAAAATGCGGTATGTTTTGCAGTGGGCTGGACTGGCGGACTTAAAAGGGACTGGGTGGGGTCTCCTAGTCCATTGCCCACCAGACAGGATATTTTGAAATGGAAACAGGCCTCTATATCCAGATGGCCCATCCAAATGTTTCTTAAAAGTGGGGTGGGTTTTCTTTTGTTTAGATTTCTGCCCTTCCTTTCTACCCTCTAAGGGCTCCCATTGTTCCTGCAATCTCCTCAATCGCAGGGTTTCCCCAATGTTTACTCTCTGTGTAGCCCTTCCTCAATCCCGTTCTTTCTGAGAGCCTCGTTCCCTACACGCCTTCCTTTTTCTTTGCCGACGCTGCACCCTTCCCATCACTTCACCCTTTCCTTTGGGTCTTGTCTCATTGTCTTTGAAGCGGAACTCTGATTGCGGACTTGGTGCCCAGTTCTGAACATGCATTTCCAGGCCTGGCCTCTCCAGTGCTCCCAAGAGGAACCGAAGCAGCGCTGGCAAGGACCGGGGTTGGGAACTGCTGGCTGTTCTCCCTCCCCTGCCCCCGCCTGGGCTGAGCTAGGCTTGACGGCCATGGCAAACCCTTCAAGGAAATTATCTTTTGTTTGGCAGGGGAGTCTCCTGAAGTGCTGTGGGGGCTGGAATATGAGCCCTGTGGGGCAGTGTTGGAAGGCCTGCTTGATCATGGCAGGAAAGCTGCTGCAGCCCATTCCTGGAAAATGAGCAAAGTTTTGTTGGGGAAGCCATTAATATAGCATCATCGCACAACAAGCCATAGCCTGGCCCATGTTTTGTGTCTGGGTGAAGCGGAGGCGGGGGCGGGGGGCTGGGCTAGAAGGCAGGCGGACCCTACCCTAAAGGAGAATGCGAGGTGGGCGTCTTGAGTTTCTGAGCTCATTCTTGGTGGTGAGCAAAGTGCTTTTCTTGCCCCTGAAGCAACAGCCCCAGAGAAGGATGGGGGGAGTTGCGGCCCAACATATTTCCTGACTGTCAGAGCAATGAGGACAATGGAATCGACTACCTAGGGAGGTGGTGGGCTCTCCCACTCTGGAGGCATTCAAGGTGCAGCTGGACGGCCATCTGCCAGGGATGCTTTGACCTGGATTCCTGCATTGATGGCCTGGTAGGCCCCTTCCAACTCTACTTTTCTATTATGATCTGGAGCACACCAGGTCTAAGCTGTGAGTTCTGCCTACTCCAGGAACACAGCCCTGTAGATGGGACCGCATGGCTGTAAAGTCCCCCTGGCATGACTCCTTGTCTCAGCTTTCCCCAACCTGGTGCCCTCCAGGTGTGTTGGACTGCAACTCTCATCATTCCCAGCCAACATCTGGTGGGCACCATGTTGGGGAAGGCTGAGATAAGGTGTTATACCCTTGCCCCTCCCCCTTTGCCAGGGCCTTTACAAGAGTGATGGGACGAGCTGGTAGCAACCTAGATTCATAGAAAAGTAGAGTTGGAAGGGGCCTGCCAGGCTGTCGAGTCCAACCCCCTGCTCAATGCAGGAATCCAGGTCAAAGCATCCCCTGACAGATGTCTGTCCAGCTGCACCTTGAATGCCTCCAGAGTGGGAGAGCCCACCACCTCCCTAGGTAGTTGATTCCATTGCCTTATTGCTCTGACAGTCAGGAAATTTTCCCGGATGTTTAGGTGGAATCTGGGTTCCTGTAACTTGAGCCCATTATTCCGTGTCCTGCAAACTGGGATGATCGAGAAGAGATCCTGGCCCTCCTCTGTGTGACAACCTTTCAAGTACTTGAAGAGTGGTATCATGTCTCCCCGCAGTCTCCTCTTCTGAAGGCTAAACATGCCAGTTCCTTCACTCTCTCCTCATAGGGCTTTGTTTCCAGTCTCTTTATCATCCTTGTTGCCCTCCTCTGAACCCTCTCCAGTTTGTCTACATCCTTCTTAAAGTGTGGTGCCCCAAACTGGATGCAGTACTCAAGATGAGGCCTAACTAGTGCTGAGTAAAGGGGAACTGGTACTTCATGCAGTTTGGAAGCTATACTTCTATTAATACAGCCCAAAATAGCATTTGCCTTTTTTGCAGCCACATCACATTGCTGCCTCATATTCAACAATGTGATCTACAACAATTCCAAGATCCTTCTCACTTGTAGTATTGTTGAGCCAAGTATCCCCCATTCTGTAACTCTGCATCTGGTTTCTTTTTCTTAGGTGCATTCTGTTGGTTTCAGCCCAGTGCTCCAGCCTATCGAGATCACTTTGAATTTTGTTTCTGTCTTCCAGAGTATTAGATGTTCCACTCCATTTAGTGTCATCTGCAAATTTGATAAGCATTCCCTGCACCTCATCCAAGTCATTAATAAAAATGTTGAAGAGCACTGGGCCCAGGACTGACCCCTGCTGTACCCTGCTTGTTACCTCTCCCCAGTTTGAGAAGGTACCATTGATAAACACTCTTTGAGTCCGATTCTGTAGCCAATTGTGGATCCACCTGATAGTTGTTCCATCTAGCCCACTTTTAGCTAGCTTGCTATTATGTTCACTGCATTCCCACAGTCCACAAGGGAGGTTACCCGGTCAAAAAATGAGATCAGATTAGTCTGGCAGGATTTGTTTTTGACAATTCCATGTTGGCTTCTAGTAATCACTGCATTGTTTTCAAGGTGCTTGCAGACTGACTTCTTTATAATCTGCTCCAAAATCTTCCCGGGGATTGATGTCAGACTGACTGGCCTATAGTTCCCAGGTTCCTCCTCCTTGCCCTTTTTGAAGATGGGAACAACATTTGCCCTCCTCCAGTCGTCTAGCACTTCACCTGTCCTCCATGATTTCTCAAAGATAACAGACAGTGGTTCTGAGAGTTCTTCTGCCAGTTCCTTTATTACTCTAGGATGCAGCTCATCAGGCCCTGGAGATTTAAACTTGTTCAGAGTAATCAGGTGCTCCTAGACCATTTGCCTATCAATCTCAAGCTGCAATCCTGCCCCTTCAGTCTGCACTTCAGGTTTGCCAGGGGGGTCATAGACCCTCTTTTGGGAGAAGACCGAGCCGAAGTAGGAATTGAACACTTCTGCCTTTTCTTTGCCTTCTGTTATCAATTTGCCATCCTCATCGCGTAGTTGAACCACCATTTCTTCTGTCTTTTACTGTGCATGTATCTGAAGAAAGCTTTTTTGTTGCTTTTAGCATTCCTCGCTAACCTTAGCTCATTCTCAGCTTTAGCCTTCCTGACACTATTCCTGCAGTTCTGTGCTACCTGCCTGTACTCTTCCCTTGTAGCCTGTCCTTCCTTCCACTTCCTATACGTGTCCTTTTTTGTTTTCAGGTCATCTTTGAGTTTATTGTGAAGCCACATTGGCTTCTTCTGTTGCCCTCTGCCTTTTTTCCTTGTGGGAATTGTTTGCAATTGTGCCTTTAAAATTTCCTTTTTTAAAAACTCCCACCCATCCTGGGCTCCTTTTCTCATTAGAGTCGCTTGCCATGGGACTTTACTTATCATTGTTCTGAGTTTGTTAAAATTGGCTTTCCTAAAATCCAGGGTACGCGTTTGGCTACACTCAGCTTTTGCTTCCATTAGAATCAAGAACTCAAGTATAACATGGACACTTTCCCCCAGAGTTCCCAGAACTGCTACTTTATCCAGTAAGTCATCTCTGTTGGTTAGAATCAAGTCAAGGATAGCCGATCCTCTAGTTCCTTCCTCCACTTTCTGAAACCTGCTTTATTTGAGAACAGAAATATGATAGTCTTGTGTTCCGTGTCCTCCAAATACGCATCAATGTACGGTGAGAGGAAACCAGTAAACCCTCTCAGAACCAGTTTAGCTAGCCACTCAGTGGAAACAGAGCATCTTTCAAGCTTTCAGAACATTGCTTACACTAGCAGGGGTGGGCAACTTCTGGCTCCATCATCCCTCACCATTGGCTATGCTGGTTGGGGCTGATGGGACCGCCTAAAACATCTGGAGGGCCACAAGTTGTCCATCCTTGGCGGACAGGGAGCTATGCAGAAAATCAAGGAAAAAGAGGATAAATTTTGTCCAAGGCAGCATTCTCTGTATATCGCTTTGATTTTTAAAAATAAAAAATATCTCTGTTATATCTTCGTAACAACCCTGTGAAGTAGGTTAGACTGAGAGAGTGCAATTGACCCAGATAAGCTTTATGAATGTGGAGGGATTTGAACTCGAGACTCCCTGAACATAGTCAAACACTAATGGTAAAGTATTTTTAAAGCATTAACGTCCTCACTCTGCTACAGTGCTTTTAGCAAAATTGAAATAAATTACTCGTGTTATATTTTTATTCTGCAGTTCCCCCAAAGAGCACAAGGCAGCCCATGTAGTTCTTCCCCCGCCGCCCCCCTTTTCTCCTCTCATCGATCCCTGTGGGGTAGGTTATGCCAACCTTCCCCAACCTGGTGCCCTCCGCATGGGTTGGACTGCAGTTCCCATTCTGGCGGGGAATGATGGGTGTTGCAATCCAACCCACCTGCAGGGCAACCAGGTTGGGGGAAGCTGTTGGAGCCAGTGGGAGAGGCCTTGCCTGTGCTGCCGCTTCCGTCCACGGCCGGGCCAGGGTGCGAGCAGCCCTCGCTCACACGCGAGACCCTGGTGGAAGAAAAAGGCGCGCTTCTGTCACGGTATCGCTGTGAACATTTTGCTTGGGGGTGACTGTGCAAAGCAGCCTTCCCCAACCTGCGCCCTCCCACTGTGTGGGACTGGAACTCCCAGCATCTGTTGCCACTGGCAATGCTGGCTGGGCCTGATGGGAGTTGCAGTCGAGAAAGTTTCTGGAGGGCACCAGATTGAAGGAGGGTGGTGGAAACCCTTTTCAGTGTGAATTCTGTGGAAGACGGGCCATGACGAGCAATTTAACCGGTTTTATTCATGAGAAAATGGAACAAATACCTACCGTAGCTAAGTTTGATGAGTGCAAGTATGGCTTACAGCATGAACGCCTGCCTGTCGCCTTGTTCGTTTTGCTCTTCTGTTTATACAGAAACTTTCGAACCAGCAGATCTCCTAGCCTAAGAATCTCATCCACCCTGGTCCCAGAGACCCACAAACCGTTTTAACTGACAAACATCCACTGCTGCTTCCCCACATTTTGCCCTCCAGTAGACTTCTCTCCAACTAAGGGCCAAAATAGACATTACTTTAAATGTGTGTCTAAAAGTTACGTCTTGGGTGGTGGGTGGGGTCCTTTTTACTCTACAGTAGGCACGGGGGTCCTGATCTGGATCCTGGTGTGGGAGTAGGATGGCTTTTAAGGGCGGGGGGGAACATAGACACATTTAGAGTCATGTCTCTTGGCCTTAATTCCTCCCTCCCGCTCCAGACCGTGGTTCGCTCTGCTGCCGTCTACAACGTGGCAGTCTTCGTGTTTTTTGTTATTGCTCTTAAAAGTTTATTTCTGCCTTTCAGGTTTTTTTTTTAAAAAACAACATTTAATTACAATTTCCTGATTTCGCACCCCCACCCACAGTCCCTCCCCACCCCCAACTCCATGTTTTGTAGTTTTGTGTTTTCACTTGATGCACATTGTTACAGTTCAATTCTTATGGAAAGGGAAGAGAAAAGGCAGGAGAAGCACGGGGTGGGTGGGGAGAGAAAAGCCTCGTGTCCCATGGCCTCCCTTGCAGACACCGCCCGTGCGCGCTTGGGGCAAAGCGTTGGGACAAGCGTGCTGAGCCACCCTGGAGGCTGGGCAGTGTGTGTCTGTCCAGGCCAGCCTTCGCCCAAAACACCGCAGGCACCAGGCTGGGGGAAGCCGGTCCAGATGCTTGCACATCTGTGTTGTGTTGCGTACTGCTGGGTGGAAACGGTGCAGAGGGTGGGGGGAGAGCGAGGGATGCTGCTCCCTCTCCTGGGAGGCAGCCTGCGGAGGGCCGGGGCCCGTTTTGTCCTCCCTCTCCTGGGAGGCAGCCTGCGGAGGGCAGGGGCCCGTTTTGTCCTCCCTCTCCTGGGAGGCAGCCTGCGTAGGGCAGGGGCCCGTTTTGTCCTCCCTCTCCTGGGAGGCAGCCTGCGGAGGGCAGGGGCCCGTTTTGTCCCCATGGCTAGTGTAAAGCAGGAGCAGATCCTGCACTGCCACGCCAAGGCGGCCCCCTCTGCTTCATGGAGGAATCCAGAGGGGCGGAGCCTCACTTCGCCCTCTCCCTCTTCGCGCGCCGGGGTGAGAGGCTTCCGTCCAGCACCCCACACACTGTTCTTGTCCCTTTCTCTCGCTGTCCCCAGTTTGCTCTGGCTCCCTATATGTGTCTCTTGGGCGCAACTGAAGCTCAGAATTTTAACTGAATTCTGACTAGATCACTTAAAAGGGTTGGACCCTACATGGGCTAGAAATCTTTCCCCTCCGTTCCTTTGCAACCGAACCACTGATGCTCCGAACGGAACGAGGGACTCAAAAAGAGAGGCATTCCCGGCCGCCCTGCGCCTCCACATCCTTCCCGTGGCTCAGCTGTTGCCAACCTGGTGCCCTCCAGATGTGTTGGCTTACAACTCCCATCATGGCCATGCTGGTTGGAGAAGATGGGAGTTGTAGTCCAACACCTGGAGCTGCACCAGGTTGGCGAAGGCTGCTGTGAAGTGTGTAGACACCTTTGGGGAGGCCTATCCAGCCCTCTCTGTAGGGCCTTGGTAGCAGGGTGGTTCTGTCCTCGGACTTCAGTGGAGCACACAGAAGTGTCCCTGCCCTTGGTAACACTCTACCGTGGGGGTGGGCCACCTGGTACCCTTTGGATGTTTTGGACTACAACTGCCATCAGCCCCAGCCAGCAAGATCAGGGATCATGGGAGCTGTACCCCAAAGGATGCCTCCCTGTGCCCCCGGATCAGCACCTGGGCCACTGGCCTTCCTGGTTCCAGATGGCAGGACCCAATTCAGCATGTGAGGAAGTAAAATTTGGCTCTGCGTAGGCTGGCCAGCAGCCTATTTTCATAGTGAGCCAGATAACCAGTTCACCAGGGGCTGCTGTTGACTTGGGCTGCCTGCGCTGATGCTGCAAGCTGGAGAAAGGCTAGGGAAAAGTTTCATTTTTGGTTTTACAGTCATGCCTTGGATTGAGAGCATAATTCGTTCCGGAAACGTGCTTGTAATCCAAAACACGCTTATATCAACAAAACGAAATCCCCCCCAAAAAATGTGTACAGAGATTTTTAATTTAAGCCGTACTACAGTACTTGTATTGCAAGACATCAAGTAATATATATATATATATATATATATATATTTAAAATTTGCTTGTCTTGCAAAACGCTCTCAAACCAAGTTACTTGCAATCCAAGGTATTACTGTATACTGTAGTTTTAAACTTCTGTAATGTTTTATCATGTTGTATTTTATGGTTTTAATTGTTGTGAACTGCCCAGAGAGCTTTGGCTATTGGGCAGTTTAGAAATGTGATAAAAATAAGTCGGGGGGGGGGGATGATGACTGTTGCTTCCCCCGCCCCACTTCCTCCCTCCCTTCAAATGCATATTTTACTTAACCAGGAAACACAGCCGCCCCCTCCTTTTTGCTGAGGCAGCTAATAGCCTTTATTCTTCGTTGAGTTCAACAGCTGAAGGTGAAGATTTGTGTGGCCTCTGGGCCCCTTTTCAGTGACCGGCCTCCTAGCGCCAGGGCTGCAGGTAATGAGAGCGGCTAGAAGGCAAGAGAAGACACCCGTTTGATAAGTCAATAACTGGTCCTTTTCCAAAGCCTGGATACTCCCAGGCTCCTCCGAGCTAAAGATGGCCCTGGATGTGCTCTCTGGGCCATTAGTTGAAAAGGTCTTGTCTAAGCCCAAAAGTGGAATGTGTTTTAGAAAATATCTGAATTTCCATCGTCTTGACAAAGAGATTTAGCCAGCTGTTCTGTGCGCTAAGATAGCCCTTCTCTATCAAATGAAAATCCAGTGCAAGTTGTCTTTCCCCCATGTTCTTTAACACTATCCTAGAAGCACCATTCTTAGTGTGTTATTGCTGTATCTTCTGTAAACGGACTTCTTGGAAGGGCTGGGACCACCTCCCCATGCACTGCGATCCCAATGAAACACTCGCCCAGCTGGTGTGTCTGCCTAGATATGGTTGCTAATGATGGTGTTGAGCGTCACGTCTAGTTTGGCCTTCAGGTGACAGAATGCTTGCAAAGGAAAGCTGTGCGTAAACTTGACAGCTGACTCCTTTGAGGACCAATCCAACCTGATGTGCTCCTGTGAACTCGGCCGTCACTACGAAGACATGTTCATGTCTCCTCCCTCACTTGAATTGGGTTTTGCCCTTTCTGGTACTTGGGAGCCTTCAAAGCCAGTTACCTGTGTGCAGATCCAAAGCTCCTGTAAGTATTGCTGCAGCAAAACAAAAAGGGGGGAAATGACTTTACTCTGCAGAAAGTTACCAAGGAGTTGTTGGGGGAGAGTTCACTCCAAGGGGCTATACAGTTTCATGTAATGGTACTTACACAGTGTTGTAAGGGATGGGCTTTGGTCCGTATCTGTCCAGGCTGGGATTCTGATTGAGGCAGTACTAGCACGAAACAAGCGGGGAAGAGGATGTCTTAAGTAGCAAATTCAACTTCATATGCAAACGGGGGCTGCAACAAAATGTTGCAGGGGGGCACTGTTCAGGCTGCCGACCCTCGCCCAGGAGTGCCCTCTCCCATTCTCTCCCTGCCCCCGACAACTGGCATGCCATAGCTAGCTGAGCATGCTTGGTCCTTACTGAGCTGCTGTTGGGTCCCCTTCTAGGAGTTTGAGGTGGGGGGGGGTACTTGTGCAAACTTTGGGGTTCCCCAGGCCTGCTGCTACCTCTCCCTTGTGCAGACATGGTACTGTTTTGGCTAAGGAAGGTACCACACGAAGAATGAGTTTATTATTCGTATATGCAAATCGCACACTGCAAACAGAATGTTGCAGTGTGAAATGCTTCCGTTCAGGGCTCCAGCCATTCCAGTCTGCTTCTCTTCCCCCTCCCTGGTTCTCCCCCCAGAAACAGTCTTCTGTGCCCATTTAGCATGCTGAGTCCTCTGTCGGGCTGAATGTTGGGTTTTTTTCTGGGTGGTGGGGTGGACACAATTCCAGCTACACTAAAATCTTTGATTTCTCAAAGAAGTCTGCGGGCCGCTCTCTCTTTAGTCCCTGGGGATATTGTAAAATAGCTTCTCAGTGTGAACTGATACATGCCCTATCTAGACAATGAGATAGCTCTGTCTACCCTTTTTAAAATTTCCGTGGGTGTCTCATCCTCCATTCTCTTATCCTTCCCACCCAGTTGTCCGGTTTCTTTTTCTCGGTCTCTCGGCATCCAATGACTCGCCGTTGGGCTGTTCTGGGGGCTCCTTCACCCTTGTGAGTGGGGCGGGGGTTCTTAAGATTTTTTTGTACTCCTGCAGAACTCGAGGTTCCCCTGTGTCTGCTGGTGCCTCCCTATTGTGCACGGGCGATGTGGTTTTGGCTACATCCACACAACCACAGGAAGGCTGAAACTGGAATCCGAAGGGGTGGCGATGATTGTGTGTGTGTTGGGTGTCAATACTGTGCCAAAGAACAAGCCAAGCTTCACAGCTCCTGAGATAGCCTGGTAATATGTCTCCAGCACTTCGGGCACTTTAACAGGTTTTGAGCTCTGCAGTGTGCTCAATATTTAAAAAGTATATAAGCCTTTTGGTGCTGCTCAGGGTAGGGTATTGACTGTGCTACCAACCCAATCTAGGGCCCAATCTCGTGTTTCTATTGTACCTACAGATTTTCTGCTAAAGGGGCCACCTTCCCAGTAGGGAGAAAGCCGAGGGAACCTAGATTACAGAAACTGTTTTTGGTGCGGCAGTAACTGCCCTTTTTGTCTTGATGTGAACAGACCATGTTTTGGCTGTTGGTGCCAAGGAATACAGCAGCTTGGTTAAGATCCAAGAGTCCTTACTCTGTGGCAGGAGTGTTGAATCCCAGGCCCGCAGGCCAAATTTAGCCCACTGGGGGCTCTAATCTGGCCCTCCCGGGCTTCCTGGGAGCACCAGGATCAACACAGGCCTGTGTGGAAAGCTAAGCCGGGTCAGGCCTAGTTATTGCTTGGATGGGAGACCCCTCCTCTAGTTTCCTGCATTGAGCAGGGGGTTGGACTCGATGGCCTTGTACGCCCCTTCCAACTCTATCCATGCTTCAGAACTCTATTCCTGGCTTCAGTTTTTTCTCCATTCTAAAAGGTTTAAATGCCTCTCCTAAGCCTTAGTTACTGGCAGGAGGAGCTTTTACATGCTGGTATTTTGCCCTGTCCCCTTTGCCTTCAGCTCCGCCCACCACTGGAATGTGGGTCCCAAGAGCTTTGCCAAAACTGAATTTGGCCCTTGGGCTGAAAGGTTCGACACCTCTGTTCGACGGAGTCGCCAGAAGGCGCCTTGTGGCAGACCAGTAGGTGGTGCCACACCAGAGAGCTCTGGTTGTGAATGGGCCCTTTTAAAAGAAAAGAAAAAAGGCAACACGGTTCTCTCCAGATCACCCGGCCCAAAGCAACTTTTGTCTCCTCCTCTGCAGACATGTGCACACATTCTAGTGAAAAAGGCTCTCTTACCCGCCAGGTCTGGGTGACAGTCAGGTTTTAAGTATCTCACGGCATAACAGCTGAACCCAAGAACTGTGAAGGAAGCATAGAAAATTCAGTGCCCACTTTTTCCTACAGCGGCCTGTGTAGCGAAGCTGCTTCAGCTTCTGGGGTGCCTGAGAGAGAAGCTGGCAGCAGCAGCAGCAGGGTGGCCCCCAGCTCAAGAATGCCGTGCAGAAGGCCTGACCCAACCGCCTCCCTCTCCACTGTGTGGCTTCAGAATGAGGAGGGGAGGCGGGAACTGGAGCTGCCTGTGCTTCCCAGTTCCTGCATCCGATAATACTTTCCAGTCGTCCAAGAAAACAGGTCCAGAACCTCAGACCCGCAGGCCAAATCCGGCCCACCTGGCTTCCCCAGGCAGCCACACTGTCTCCCGCCCCACTGCCTGTCCCCTGGCTGCCAATCATTCGGTGGTTTCCCCGACACCCGCACCCTCCACCACATCTTAAATGGTTGAACTGCCTCTCCCGTGGCTGGCTGTGCCGCGAGAGCTTTAAGCTACACTAGGCTGGCATTTTGGCCTTCCCCCTTTCCGCCCCCGCCTCCCTGAGCTTCTCTGAGATGGAATTTGGCCCCTGGGCTAAATGAGTTTCAGTACCCCTGCAATGGAAGGATCAGGAAAGTAGCCTCATGTGTTGATGTTGAATCCCATCACACAGAAAGCTTTTTGGCATGTCTGCGCAGCAAACTAAAACTGGTTTAGTGGACGTAGCCATACTCGAGGTTGGGAAAGCAGCTCTGTCCTCCATCCACAGCATTGCTTGGGGCGTGAAAGTCCTGCTTAAATGAAATACCTACCGGTAGTTTAAACGGGCAGTAAGGGGTGGTGGCGTACTTTGGGCCTTGCAGAGAGATCTCTTGAGTCCTGGGTACTGCCAACCTGTCCCCACCTGCCGTTTACAGATGGGGGTGGCAGCATGTATCCAATAAGTAGGGTGATCATTGGATGCAACCCATGGCTAGAAGGTTGGAGGTGGGCAACAACGTATGCCTCTAGCCTCTAACTTGGCATCTCCAGCCCGTCAACGCCCTTCTACTTCGCTCTCTTGGCATCTTCCCCTTGCTGGAGCCTTAAGGATCGACTCCTAGATCCTTCTGCTCCTCTCTCGGTTTCCTCCCATCCTTTCTGCTGTTGGCTGATGGGTCCATTCCATCAAGCTGCAGAGCAGAAGGAGAGAAGAGCAGCAGGGCTATTAAGTCACCTCTGCTAAGACACTGGCTGCCTTTGACTCCCTGAGTTGTGACCATTCCATCATGCTGCAGTAGAGGGAGAGGAGGAGAGCTCTTCCATCAGCCCTGCTGAGACACCGACTGCCTTTTTCTCCTTCAGCTGTCGTCTATCAGTAGCCGCTCTGTCAGGCTACCTGAGCTATTTCCATCCCAGCTGCTCAGTATAAGAATTGTAATTTTAAAACCGGGGTATCGAACCTTTTTCAGCCTGATGGCCAAATTCCATTTTGGAGATGCTCTCGGGGACCACTTTCCAGTGGTGGGCAGAAACAAAGGCAAAGGGGCAGGGCCAAAATACCAGTATATTTTAGTTTAAAACTTGCTGCCAGTATGCAAGCTTTAAGAGAGGCCTTTCAGGCTTTGGGAATGGGGGGAAACCACAAAGGCAGGAAGCCACCAAGTGACCGGTGGGTGGGGAAAAGGGGCGTGGTTATCTGGGGATGGAGTGGGGGCCCAGTGGCGCTACACCTCTGCCTTATGAACTGGTGCGTGAGCTTTTTCCCTTCCACCTCTCCACACGTGGGGTTTCTCTGGGTATAGCGTGGCTTTAAATGGGGCCCATCTAATAATTTTGACTGCGTGTTGCTGGAAGACAAGAAGGGAGATACAAAAGCATCCGTTGCCCTGCCTTCCACTTGACCGTACTTCTCTTTTGGCCCTATTTCCCTTCCCTTCCTTGGTTTGGGACCATCTTGAAAAATTCTCATTACTGTTGTTCACCTGGAGAAATCACATGGAGGCTATGGGAGCACTTCACAAAAGTGAGATCATAATTCAGTGTGGCTGGAAAACGTTTCTTGAGGGGGTCGGTTGAGGCAGAACCATTCTGAACTGAGATCTCACAATCTGCTGTGGGATTTCAAAGGCCGCTGGTGGAGAAAGCTCACTTTGGGGTCTTCACCACATGAGCAATGGTTGCGGTGCAACTTTCTGAGAGGCGGAGCTGATGCCGAAAGCGGCTGCACCTCTTACCTTTTTTATTAAAACTAGGTAGTTTGAACTCTCCGGTGGTGGAGACGAAGCGAGACCAGTCATCCATGGCCAGAGTGTAGCTGGGCCATTCCTCCTGATTGGTGCTGGGCATGAGAGGAGCCATCTTCCCTGCTCTGTACTTTGCAGTCAGTGACTTGCCCAACTCCGTCATCCCCTGTGCACAATAGAATCATAGAAAAGTAGAGTTGGAAGGGGCCTACCAGGCCATCGAGTCCAACCCCCTGCTCAATGCAGGAATCCAGGTCAAAGCATCCCTGACAGATGGCTGTCCAGCTGCACCTTGAATGCCTCCAGACTGGGAGAGCCCACCACCTCCCCAGGTAGTTGATTCCATTGTCTTATTGCTCTGACAGTCAGGAAATTTTTCCTGATGTTTAGGTGGAATCTAGGTTCCTGTAACTTGAGCCCATTATTCTGTGTCCTGCAAACTGGGATGAACGAGAAGAGATCTTTGCCCTCCTCTGTGTGACATCCCTTCAAGTACTGGAAGAGTGCGATCATATCTCCCCTCAGTCTCCTCTTCTGAAGGCTAAACATGCCCAGTTCTTTCAGTCTCTCCTCATAGGGCCTTGTTTCCAGTCCCTTTATCATCCTTGTTGCCCGCCTCTGAACCCTCTTCAGTTTTTCTACGTCCTCCTTAAAGTGTGGTGCCCAGCACTGGACGCGGTTGTTGCCAGGTGCCCCTGTGGCCAGTCGCCAGCAAGCTCCCTGCACCCGTTTTAGCGATCACTCCTGGTTTAAGAAAGGGCAACGCCCACCAGTTTCTGGGAGCAGACTGTCTAGGGCGGGTGTTGAACCCCTTTCAGCCCGAGAGCCAGATTCTGTTGTGGAGAAGCCCACGGGGCCACTGCAACGGTGGGCCAGAGGTAAAATGGGCAGGGTCTAAAATACCAGTCCATTGCAGCTGAAGGCACTAAGCCTCTGGAGAAGCATTCCAACCTTTCCAAACGGGGGGGGGGGGGACTGCGCAAAAGCCAGTATGGGCAGTGTGGGGAAGCCCAGGCTGGAGCGTGAGTGCAAGCGACGCAGCGGCTTCAGCGGTGCTGCATGTGCCCTTGTTGGGGGGCTCATGAGTCCTGCGCCCCCCTCCCCACATGCCCTCTCCAGGCTTTGTGTGAGACTGCTGGGCACAATGGTGTTTCTTGGGCGGTCCCGACCTTGAGCCAGGGATGGTGTGCCTTTCGCTCTGCTTAGAGATGCGTGTCCCAGACGCGGTTCCTTGACCCACAAGTAAGTGCAGCCCCCCCCCGCCCCACTCCAAGCACACACATCTAGGAGCCTCCGGAGGAATTGCTTTCTGCGCAGAAGCTTTCGCCTCGACGCAGGTTTTTTGAACCCGATCCCCTCCGCTGGAGCGACATTTGCAGGCCACTGAAGGGGCAATCGGCAGAGACGGATCACCGAACTCCAGCAGTGGCGGCATTGCAGCAGCATGGGATGGTGGGCTGAAGTGACTTACCAGGGATGGGAGCTGCTGGTTGGGCACTCCGGCCAAGGTGAATGTTGCATTTTCAAAATCCTCTTCAGGAAAACACAAACAAGAAAGATTAAAGGGGGACATGAAGGTCTTTTTCAAATAATAATTATTATAATACTTATATCTATATTACTGGGACTCACTTTACATTACAGGAAAGGGGGTTTCAACTAAACATTAGGAAGAACTTCCTGATGCTACAAACTGTTCAGACTGGCTGGGTTTGCACAGTCACGGAGGGAAAATAAAACAAACTACCCTGAAACCCTGAACCAGATTCAGACGTCCCGACAACCCCAACCCGTGTCTGGCGAGGGTAATTATGCTAATTAGGCAACTCGAAACCGGCATGCGCAGAGATAGAAAACAAGCCACCATGCCTTATTTTCCCTCCATGATCTTGCAAATCTGGTCACTGTCTCAGGAGGTGGTGGACTCTCCTTCGTTAGATGTTTCTAAAGCAGAGGAAGGATGGATGGCCACCCGTCTGGGATGCTGCAGCAGTGAATTTTCACCTCGCTGGGGTCTGAGGTGCCTGCATCCCTAAAAACATCAAGTGAATTGCAGAACATGGCCCCTAAAACGGAACCCTTTCAGTTTTAGAGTGCACAAGTTCCTAGACCTCAGTATTTTAGAGAATAACTTCCAGCACACCTGAGCGGTTTCTGCTAAAGATTTAGAAAGCAGAGGCAGTGTGGGTGGCACTAACCGTGTTTAAACAACAGAATGTTTTCGCCTCCAGTCCTGCCATGGGGTGGGGGCAGGGCAGGGCAGGGTTACAAATTCTGTGAATCTATTTGTACAAACTCTTCAAATACAATGTTTAGTGCAGGATTCTAAGGCAACTGTGAATGGAATCCCAAAGTGTTTCATATACAGCTAGATTATCAACCATGCTATAGACTTGGGGGGCTGTTGTGATGCTGTGGCAGAAGTGTTGGTTTAGGGCATATGGGGGGGACCCGGGTTCAAAGCCCTGCTTGCTAGTCTAAAGTGTTATTTCGGGGTGCAGAATCTCCAGCCGGTGGGCCTAGTCTGGCCTGCTTGGTGCTCCAATCCAGCCCGGGGTGCCACTGGGGTGCCTCCAGGGGGTGGAGCTTGGCGCTGCTGGCCATTATCTGAGATCAGGGGGATTCCACCAGGGGCTGGGGCTTGCCTGCTCCCTGCTGCCGGCCGAGCCACTTCATGTGGGGCACACGCAGGGACTCTGCTGCTGCTGCGGGGAAGACTGGGCTCCCTTCCCTGCACTGACAGAGTCCCTTTCTTGGTGCTGGGAGAGGCACGGAATCTTGTGCCTTTCTCAATGAGGGGAGGAAACTAAAATGAGGCGGGAGAGCGAGGATGCCATGGGCATGGCCACACCCACTGGCCATCGGGTCCATGGCAGCCCAGGTTCCTTCTGGTTATCCCACCAGAAAAAGGTTATTCGCCCCTGGTGTCCTGGACGACGTGGAGCGAGCCCCTCACGGCCCGGTCTTCAGGTCTCCGTGGTCAAAGGGCTCCAAACCGCCAGCGTGGCACCCCCAGCCTTCCAGTCTAGTCCTGCTTGCCCAGTGCTGGGATTTGGGGACCGCCCTGGTCTTGCTCTCAGGTAAACGGGCCGCTGCTCCACTTACCTCTGGAGCAGGAGGTGGCTGTTCTGGAGTGCTCGTCCGCGAGCCTGTTGGCAACGGTGTCCATATCCATTTGCCTTAAAGGATGGCAAGCAGGGGTTGTAGAGGCGGCCCTTCACTCCAGATAGCATGACTTTCTTGGACTCCAGTGGAATCAGAACCGCTGGGGCAGCATAGACAGGGCCGGCATCCTGAGGCCACGGGGCCAAATCCAGAGTTTGGGCCATTGCTGCAAGGTCAGCCAGAGGAAAGGAAGGGAAGGAAAGTTGCAACAGGCCCGATCCCGCTGGTGGGCAGCCCTCTTCCTTCTGCCCGCTCTCCTCCTCCCCCCTTTGTGCAAACTCACAATGTGGCGTCACATTTCTGGCCAGTGTAAGGCAAGTTGGTGCATTCTGTCCCCGAAAAACACACCCAGAGCCACATTCTGTAGAACAGCCCATGCTCCGGGGGGATGACCTGGGGGCCCACCAAAGCGATCGCCGTGCTGAAGCTTGTCCTGCCACCCTCGTCCTGGAGTCTCTCTTCACTCACAGTCCAAAAGAGCGGTCTGTTTCCATTGGACTGGCTGTTAGGAGGAAGTCCTATTGCACCCTCCATGTGACTTATCTCTGAGTAAACATGCGTGAGATTGGGCTGCAAAGTTCCTCAGGCTGGAATGTGGGAACATTAGCCATGAAGCCCATGGTGGGGTTGCGAGACAGCACTATGAAGATCATGAATTGTTCACATCCTACCCTTACTTTGCCACACACACATGCTCCGGCTAGCCCAAACAACCATTCTGTCTTGATAATCCTGGTATTTTAGGGTCGTGATAACACTTCTTGCCATGCCTATCACAAAATGCCCATTCATTCATTCCAGTTTGAACAGTACAAAGGCCAGCAAGTTACTTTTTCAGGTCAGGACTGGGCAAGCGCTTGAAGCCACCCCTCCCCCCCCACCAGTTCAGAAAGAACCACCAGTTCAGAAAGAACACAAAACCATGAATTAGCAGCATTACATGCACAAGCCATGGTGAGCCTCAGGCTCATGTGCTCCAGAGAACATGTACAAGCCATAAACCACAGTTTGTTCCTGGCTTGTTTGGACGAACCATAGTTTAAACCAGGGGTGCATAATCTTTTTGGCCCTGAAAGCCACATCCAGTATTGGTGGGGGTGCCAGGGGTCACACACATGTATGCACACACAGACAGCCCACACTTGAACATACACACACACACACATACATACAAACACAGAGTTTGGGGCTGCCGCTTTAAGCAGCGATCCTAATAGTTTTGAGGTTGCTGGGGGAGGGGGGAGATTTTGCTGCTAGTAGCCAGAACAGCTGATTTTTCCCTGCAGGCTGTGTGGAAAACTGAGTGGATCAGCTGCAGGCCGCATAGAGAGTGGAAGAGGGCTGCAGGCACCCACAGGCTGTGCACCCTGGTTTGAGCGAAGCAGGGTTCAGATGTAACTAATCAGATGAACTCTGATTAGTTTAAAATCAAAAGTTGAAGGTTTCTGGCTTCTCCTCTGGCATGCAAAAGCAGAGGAGACAGAAAGGTAATACTTGAACCCAAGGCTTGCCGTGGTTCATGCATATATATAACATGAAACTATGATTTAGCATTGAGTTAAGGTGATATGATAGTCATCTGCAAATATCTGGAGGGCTGTCCTAGAGATTATTTGTTTCCCATTGCTCCAGGGGTTAGGGTTCAAATAATAATAATTATTATAATACTTATATCTATATTACTGGGACTCACTTTACATTACAGGAAAGGGGGTTTCAACTAAACATTAGGAAGAACTTCCTGATGCTACAAACTGTTCAGACTGGCTGGGTTTGCACAATCACGGAGGGAAAATAAAACAAACTACCCTGAACCAGATTCAGATGTCCCGACAACCCCAACCCATGTCTGGCGAGGGTAATTATGCTAATTAGGCAACTCGAAACCGGCATGCGCAGAGATAGAAAACAAGCCACCATGCCTTATTTTCCCTCCATGATCTTGCAAATCTGATCACTGTCTCAGGAAGTGGTGGACTCTCCTTCGTTGGATGTTTCTAAAGCAGAGGAAGGATGGACGGCCACCTGTCTGGGATGCTGCAGCAGTGAATTCCCTGCATCAGCTGGGGGCTGGACTAGATGGCCTTTGAGGTACCTTCTAGCTCTGATTCTATTACATCTGAACTGGGGTTACATAGTCTTCTATTCTGTGTTTCAGAATAGAAGAAGCAGAAGCAAGACAGACACAGAGAAGAAAAGGGCTCTATAAACTTCAGAGGTTGCTTAGAGAGGAAGGAAATTCCTCAGGAAATAACAAGGCTGCCTCAGGATTGAACTTGACTTCAGTGGAAATTCTTGCTCTCTTGCTCCTAAATTCGCAGGACTGCAAGAGCAGCAGCTTCCCAGTTCATGTGCAGTGCATGGAGACAGCATGTGTTTTTCTCAAATACGACGGAACAAGGAGTGCTCTGCACGGCCCCCCTTCCTGCTTCCGTTTAAGAAATATTACACATCCAAGGCAGCACTTCAGGGCAGGGTAGAAAGTGATTTTCCTCCTACTCTGTGTACTTGGGAATCAAGCTGCAATGGTGGCAGGGGCTGTACCTTCCCACCCACATCACAGCAGCGCGCTTTCTAATTCTGGCCCAGGGAGGGAGCATTGCCAGACATCACTCTTTTTTCGTGTTTGTTTGTTTTAAGCATTAGACGCGCATAGAACTGAGCTGTGCTTGGCATACTTGGTGGGGGAATGTCCAAATTGGTACAAATCACATCTGGCCATGCCCACTTTGACTTGGCCCTGCCTACTCTGTCCTTGGGCCCGCCCTGAGCCCTTGGGCCCACCCACTGCTGGAATGTGGCCACAGGGCCCTTCCCAAATTGGAATTCAGCTCCCAGCCCTGTCTTATGTACTGCTTTTCAGGCCCACATCCTCCCAAAGCAGCCCCACAAAGCCAAGGGAGGCTAGGTTGGCCCCTCTCAGTCCTTCCGAGGACAGGCAAAGCCATGGTTATTCAGGCAGGCCTTTGGCATATAAGTGGGTCTGCTGCTGAAGGGGGGGGGTTAATTGGCTGGTGCAGTTTATTTCTTTTATTGTTGTGTGTTTTTAACTGTGTTTTCAATTTAATTGTTTCTATCTTACATTTTAATTAAGATTTTTGTTTTCAATCTGTATTTTATTTCTAGCCACTTTGAGTGCTATTTTTGGCTGAAAAGTGGGATATAAATAATTTAAATAAACGTACAAAACATTGACAATAATAAATGTTGATAAAAGATTTCTATGATACAAGCAGAATAAGATCGCAACAGAGGAGCGATTATGCGAACACACGTGGAATACTGTATAAAGGTCTGGTCATCACACCTAAAAACAGATATTGTAAAGTTGGGAAAAGTGCAGAAAAGGGCAACCGAAATTGATCCAGGGGCTGGAGCAACTCCCTTATGAAGAAAGGTTACAACATCTGGGACTGTTTAGCTTAGAAAAAAGGCGAGTAAGGGGAGACATGATAGAACTTTCATGGTGTGGAGAAAGTGGATAAGGAAACATTTCTCTCCCTCTCAGAATACTAGAATCCTGTGAGGTCCTCCCAAGAAGTTGATTGGTGGCAGATTCAGCACAGATCAAAGGAAGGACTTCTTCACACAGAGCAGAGTTAAACTGTGGAGTTCACTTCCACAAGGGGTAGTGATGGCCACCGATTTGGACGGCTTTAAAAGGGGATTGGACCAATTCATGGAGGAGAAGGCTGTCGGCGACTGCTAATGATGGCTAGATGCCACCTCTACTATGCCTTTCGATACCAGTTTGCTGGGCAACATGAGCAGGAACTACTGCACTCATGCCCTACCTGTGGCCTTCCCAGAGGCAGCTGGTCAGCCACTGTGTGAACAGGATGCTGGACTAGAGAGGCCTCTGGTCCAGCATGTTCCTCGTATGTTCTTACATTCAGTTTAAAACACAATCAGTCAATACTATGTATATGGAAAGCCTGAGTGAATTTTTTTTTTTTAAAGTCTTCACCCAGGAGAAAACAGTAACAGATGCTGCCGAGCAGCATCCCCCCTTGTATGGCTTGCCTCTCCCGTTGTAGCAGTTGTAGCTGGACATACAACAGGGCTGAGAAGCTCCGTGGGAGAGATGGGCACGGGCCAGATGAATCAATCAATAGGCAATCTAAAAAGCTGGAGGGGGAGAAAGGAGGTGTCAGTGGTCCCCAGCCCTTGGGCCTTCCAGTGTGCAGCGTAGGGTTCTAGATGAGGACGAGGCACAGGCTACAACTTCAGGGGGAGGGCAACCAGGGCTTTATTCGGTGCTCTCTGGACCAGAAGACTCAGCTCTGCAACCGTCCCCTCGCTCAGAGGATGAATCCCTGGCAGAATCTCCATCTCTCCAGCCTCACAGAAGTGTTAGGGTACAAAATCAGGCAATGGCTCTTTGATAGTCCAGCCATCATCTCCAGCTGCAGTGGAGCTGACCACACTACAGGTCTTGTCAACCTACATAAGCTTCCTTGTGAGACAACGCCCTCCTGTTGTCCTAGGTCCTAGGAGCAGAGAGTTCCAGCTAGCAGAACCCACTTGGAGCTATCCAAAGTCCTACTTTCTTCCTGCCTCGATTGATCTTGCTACCAGCTCCCCCCCCCCTCCAGAGCCTCAAGGAACCGCAGAATGGGGGAAGAAGTGAGCGGTGGGGGGGCACCAATTGAGAGCCAGTGTGGCGTAGCGGTGAGAGTGTTGGCCTGGGACTCAGGAGATCCGGGTTCTAGTCCCCGCTCAGCCATGAAACCCACTGGGTGTCTTTGGGCCAGTCACTGACTCTCAGCCTAACCTACCTCACAGGGTTGTTGTGAGGATCAAATGGAGAGGAGGATTATGTAAGCCGCCTTGGGTTCCTTGCAGGAAAAAAGGCGGGGTATAAATATAATAAATAAATAAATAAATAAACTTCTGAAGCATCTTTGGCAGGGACTCAAGAGAGGGCCTTCTCAGTGACTGCTTCCAGGCTTTGGGACTCCTTGCCAAGGGAGGCCTAATTGCCTTCTGCTGGCAGACAAAGGCAGGCCTTTGTGGCTTAAGATTCTGGTTCTTATGGCCATCTGTAAATGTTGCAATTTGGTCAACTGTTTTCAGTGATTTTATTGAGATTATTGATGTATCTCATCTGTGCTGTTTTAATGTTTGGGATTGTTATCTTGCAATTTACTATGCGTTTTACTGTTGTTAATTGCCTTGAGCACCATGTGGAGGAAAGGCAGAAAATCAATTCCATACATAGATAACATTATTGTTCATTAAGCTGACACTCCACCTTCCCATACTAGATGCTTTGGAAAGTTCATGGCTACTGAACCGGTCTCAGATTCACCCGTCCCCACCCTGGTGCCCTCCAGATGTGTTGAACTCCGGGGCGGTGCTAGGCCTGGGCCCACGGGGCTCCAGCCCTGGGTCCGCTCCCCAGAGCCCTGAGTGCCAACTGGTGCCAATGGGAGGTTTTTTAAATCTCAGCTTAATTTGCATGCCGGTGGCAGTTTTCCGGGGGTGTTGTGGCGGGGGAGGGAAGGGTTAACCGATGTGCTCTGCCCCCAGCCCCCCTCCACACTGCAATTGAGCTTAGAAAAACCAGGCCCCTTCGCCCCTTCCCCTCCCTCTGACCCCCTCCCCACACCCTGCATGTTCCTTCTTTCCTTCCAGCCTCCCCCTCTACAGCCAGGCCTTGGATCGAGAGCAGAATTCGTTCCGGAAACGTGCTTGTCATCCAAAACACTCTTCTATCAAAACGAGATCCCCCCCCCAAAAAAAGAATTTGTACAGAGATTTTTAATTTAAGCCGTACGACAGCACTTGTCTTGCAAGACGTAGCTTGTATATCAAGCCAAAAAAATAAATAAATAAATATTCAAAAATTTGCTTGTCTTGCAAAATGCTCTTAGACCAAGCTACTTGCAATCCGAGGCATGGCTGTACTTTCCTCCCTGATCCTCCTTCTCTGCCCCACGCTCCAGCCCCCACTCCTCCCTCCCTCCCACCCACCCAAGCATTTTGGAAAAAACCCCAATGGAATTGTGCACCACTTTATTTTATTTTGAAATTAATTTATGGAGGCAATGAACGGGGTAATTAGTTGAAGGGGGATTCATTACATTTTTGAGCAGGATCTGGGTGGGCACTGGGAAATTAATTCAGGGTGACCCCCTAATTTACCCATGGCTTGCTTCTAATTTACCCATGGCTTAGCGCTATTGTCAAATTTTTGAAACTCAACAGTGCCTAACTATGGGCCCTGGTTGGACTGCAACTCCCATCTTTTTAATCCAGCATGGTCAATGTCCATTCTGGCTGGGGATGATGGGAGTTGCAGCCCAACACACCTGGAGGGCGCCAGGTTGGGGAAGGCTGCGGTGGAGCTTTGCTGAAACCTGGACTGCCACTTGCCCCGCGCTGAGGCTCGCACCCCAAGGCCTCCCCATCTCAAGAGCAGGAGATGGCCGTCGGAGCCAGCACCGAGATCCAAACTCTACCTGAACTTTCAGAACTTTCTCCTGAAGCTCCTATGGCACTACTGTCCATTACAGGCCTGTGGCTTACGCTGGCTCAGCTTGTCTGAGCGTGGAAAGCTAAGCAGGGTCAGGCCTGGTTGTTACTTGGATGGGAGACCCCTCCTCTAGTTTCCTGCATTGAGCAGGGGGTTGGACTCGATGGCCTTGTAGGCTCCTCCAACCTTATGATCTATGAAATCTATGAAAAAACCCCTCCCTCGTCTGGCTGAGCCGTTGCTGAAGCAGGGTTTCTGATTGCCAATGTAGTAGCCTACGCGAGAGTCTTTCACGCTCGCATCGCTGCGCGAGTGCTGCAGGCGGTCTATTTCTTTTCCTTCTTAGAAGGTTCCAGTGGCAAAAGGGCCGGCCAGGGGGGTTTAGGAAGAAAGCTCCAGAGCCTTATGCTCAAACGCCTCTTGGCAGCACAGTGCTCTTCTTCAAGGGCAGGTGCCCTCTCCCCAACCCACAAGACCCGGAACGAAAGAGAAAACGGAAGTACCTCAGTCAAAGGGAGACCGGATCTCTTTTCGCACCTTGCTTCGCAGTGCAGGCCTTGGGCCTCCCTTGGGCACCCAGTCATTCTGTGTACTGATCCCTAATCCTCCATGGCAACGGGAAGCCAATATCCAAAGGAGTTGTTGGGTGATGAGGGCACGGTTGCTAGGTGACTAGAGCAATGTCACTGGAGTTACCTGGTTACCTGTTGACCTCCCTGTTTGCCAGGACTGAGAGGAGGAAGTGCCAAGCCTGAGATCCTTCGAGGAGCAAAAGTGGCTGCGTGCGGTGCCTGCGGCCAGTAGCTGTGCAGGAAAGGGCCCAAGAGAACGGGGGCTTGTTTGCAGTGGCCACCCC
This sequence comes from Shinisaurus crocodilurus, assembly GCA_021292165.1. Taxonomy (NCBI): domain Eukaryota; kingdom Metazoa; phylum Chordata; class Lepidosauria; order Squamata; family Shinisauridae; genus Shinisaurus; species Shinisaurus crocodilurus. Next base: position 586,724 of record JAHFWL010000454.1, read on the forward strand.
TAGTATTGATCTGGGGGGAGGTGGGGCAGGCTACCCCTTCTGCCTAGGGGGACTGCTCGGCTGCTGTGCCCACAAAGAGCAACAGGAAATGAGGAAAGAAGCAGAGCAGCCGCCGCGCCGTGGAGCCGATAAGAGAGTTGCTGTCTGAGGCCGAGTGGCCGCTCTGGCCTCCCTCCCCTGGTGCGCAAAAATGTCATTCCTCACGTGAACTGGGGAGCGAGCGCCTTGCCCGTGTTTCATGCCAGAAGAGGGGGAGGTGGTGGACGGGGCAAGCAGGGCTGCCAGCTCCTTTGCTACACGCTGCGCCAGAAAGCATGAGCTGAATTGGGCCAGCCCAGGAATGGAGGCGGAATCCTCCACAGCAGGGGGGGAGGCTGCGTCCCAGCAAGGAGGAAGGGGCCCTTGAAGCCGTTTTGGGGCTCGGCTTGAGCCGGCGCTAGCTGCCACGCCGCCCAGCAGCCTGGCTTCTTCAGGACGGGAGGGTGGGCAGGATTGGCTCCACGGGGCTCTCCTTGCAAACGGCCTGAAAAATCATGTGTTGAAAGGCAGCTTCTCAGTACAAATAAATGAAACAAGGAAGATGCCAGCTCCGCCATGCCAGCCCGGCCCAGCCCAGTCCAGCCCCCCCACACAAAGCATCCTCTGCTGTCCAAGCAGAGCAAGACATGGCACACACACACCCCCCATCCCGATTCCCAAGTCTGAAGAATTTGTTCCTGTCCGGGAGTCTGGCGTTTCCCTTGGCGTGGCATCCTGGCCCTTCTCCCGGAAAACTGCAGGTTGTTAAGTGCTAAACAAAAAGTGCTAAAGCGGCCTTCCCCAGCCTGGCACCCTTCATTGGCCATGCTGGCTGGGGGATGCTGGGAGTTGTAGTCCAATGCAGCTGGAAGGCACCAGGTTGGGGAAGGCCACAGGAGGGTTTCAGGCATGGAAACGCCAGTGATCGGGTTTACTTTCAAAGGCAGGTGTGAGGGACCCCACGTCTGACATGGTGCACGTGGAAATAGTGAGCCTTCAGTCTGCAGAATGGGCTAAACAACCAGCCATTGGGTGTTGTTTTAATGTAAAAGTCTTCAGAATGGTTGGTATGGCCAGAGGCAGGGATGGGGAAGAAAATTCATTCAGTTCACATTTTAATGCCAATTTACCTAATTTTGCACTTTTGAACCAATACACAAACCAAAAGGCAGCTATCCTTCAAAATTCGCACCTCTGCAGATTCTGCGAAGGAGTCCTCCAGTCAAAAAATGCATACAAAAATGTGCATATTGGGGGGAAATACAGGTATTAATGGAAATGTTTAAAAATGCATTATACTGAGAAAATTGCTGGCACAAAATGTGTATATTAGGCAAAATTATGTACACAAATGCATGTGTTAGGAGAAATGCTCAGAAAATATTTATGGATTTTCATGCAAACTGTTACAAAAGGATTCTCAAAGTTTGGGATGAATTGAACTAAAGACTGGAAAAATGAGGAACTGAAATGGACAGATTTGTCCATCCCTAGAGCAGAGGAGGGGGGGTGTTGCTGTTTTCTAGTGATGTCTGATGTGAAATTGTACTTATCCAGCATCCTCTTGCTGATGACTGCTGAGAAAATAGTTTCCTAGCAACCGAGGTGCCCCAGTGGAGTGTACAGCAGCCCTCCGTATCAGCTGGCCTGGCGTGAGTGAACCCTTGCCTGGGACAGGCCTGCCTGAAGAGATTAGGGCCAGTGGAAAATCCTGTTAGCAGCTCGCAGAGTTGGTGGGAAAGGATCATCCTTTAATTGGCAGCCTCTGCAATGGCACAATTAACTCAGCCGGCCTCCAGCTCTCCCAGATTGCCCCTCCTGTCCTGAGGGAGAGGCCATTGCAAACTCGCTGCTTCAGGAATTGGTCTGGGAACACTCCATGTGCGGGCCCTTGGCTTGCAAAGTGTGCCCGCCTGGTTCTTACCAGGGATGAAGTCCCTTTTGCTGCACCTTGGGTGTCGGTGAGTTGGCAGGCCTGCTCATCTGAGTTCTGGAACAACAGTTTCCTTAATCCGATTTGTATCCTGTGTGATCAGCTACCGGTATCCCTTTCCCAGCTTCTTATGGGATACCCATTGTAGCAGGAGAGCAGCGGCTTTTCCTTTCCTTCTTACTAGTAGCTGCACTAGAGACATTTGCACGTCCGGCTGCTCTCCCGGGCTCCTTCAGAGGAAGAACCAGCCCCCCCTCCCCCACTGCACGACACGAAGAGAGAACAAAATCCACCGGATGACTCTCCAACCTTGCTCCTGGTAAGTTTTGTTCTGGGTCGACTGGACCTAAGTGGTCATTTAGGAAATAAATGAGAAATGAGAGCCCTAGTGTTGCTTGCATGCAGAAGGTGCCAGGTTCAGTCCCTGGCGTCTTTAGGTATGGCTGGGAAAGAGCCGTGTCTGGAGCTCCAGAGAGCTGCCACCAGTTGCGGTAGACAATATGGAGCGAAGTGGACCGAGACGTCTGACTTGGTGTAGGGCAGCTGCTGCACACTGAAGCAAGGGGAGAATTTGCAGGAAGGACGGGTAGCCTGTTGAGTGTGCTGTATGCGCCGTGATAGAAAAACTTTAAAAATGCTCCTGTTTGGGCTTTGCTTTGCATTGTTCCTGAGACGGCTGGTGAGGTAAGAGGGGCCTGTTTGGGTGAGAAGCCGCACAGCATGTAACGTAACGGCGGCACAAGATCGAGACGGTGCCCATTGAAAATAGGGGAACTGCACCAGAGAGAAGTCACACTGTAGGGTTGCAGGGAGGCAACGTCCTCTAGGCCAGCCATCCCCAACCTGGGGCCCTCCAGATGTGTTGAACTACAACCCCCATCATCCCCAGCCAGCATGTCCAGTGGCCAAGCTGGCTGGGGAAGATGGGAATGGAAGTCCGACACATCTAGAGGGCACCAGCTGCGGGGAAGCCCGATCTAGGGGAAAGTTTGCGCAGCGGTGTGTTTTGTACAGGGCGAGGGAGAATCCAGGATGGGATTGTACTGGAAGGTTCTCGCCTCTACTGGGCTTTTGGTGTGGAGGGTGGCTAGATGGTGGCTGTGCAGCAGGAGTGGGCAACATGCAGCCCGCAAGCCACATGCAGCCCGCCACGGGTGCCTGCCACCCTGATTCCCCCCCTCCCTCCCGAGAGCCTTCCTTGCATGCCCTGCGGAGCAGCAAAATCTGGTTCCAGCCAGCCCACCAACCAGCTGTTTGGTGGGCTGCCAGGAGCCGGATTCTTCTGGGAAGTGGGTGCTCCAGGAGGAGGACTCCTCACACACCTGTTTCCTAGCAGGATCACACACACCTCCCGCACCCCCCGCTGTTTGGCAGGCTGGTGGCGGCAGATTCTGCTGGGAAACAGGTGTGTGCGGAGAGTCCTCCTTGAGCACCCACTTCCCAGAAGAATCTGCTCGTGATCCAGGTCCCTGGGGTGGTGGTGGTGGTGGTGGGAAGGAGATTAAAACCTCCCCCCCCATCCCAATCCCAGGGCCATGGATCATGATTGCTGGGGGGAGGAGGGGGAGACGGTAACCTTGCCTTCCTCTCAGCAGTCATGATCCAAGTTGCTGGGATTGGGGGGGGGGATGGGTGGGTTTGAATCCGACCCCTCCATCCCCGTGACTTGGATCGGATCATGAGCATCGCTGTCCCTGTGTGCATTTATTTATTTATTTATTTATTAGATGTGCACGCTGCCCAACTGGCAAATGCTCTCAGAATGGTTTACAATCACAAAACCGAACGACAACAACGTAACAAAAAATAATACAATAGTAAACATTATATACATGAAAAAGACAATGGAAATATTAAAAACATTGGGGAGCCAGCGGTAAAATAAATAATCAAGCAACAGATTGAACAGTAAATGCCTGCTTAAAGAGGAAGGTGTCTGAATGTATGCGGTGAAGACACCAGGCGGATCTCCCTGGGAAGAGCATTCCACAGATGGGGGGGGGGCTTTCCCCCTGGTAGCCTCCCATTGCCCCATTGCGGGGCTGGCACCCAGAGAGGAGCCTCTGAAGATGATCTTCGCAATCCGGCAGCAACATCAGGGGGAAGGCGCTCCTTCGGGTAGGCTGGTCCTAAGCCATTTAGGGCTTTATAGGTCAGCACCAACACTTTGAATTGGCCCTGGAAACTAACTGGCAACCGGTGCGCTTGTCACAGCCCTGGAGTAATAGGCTCGAAACGGCCAGTTCCAGCCAGCAGCCACGCTGTTCTGCGCTAACTGAAGTTTCCAGACCATCTTCAGAGGCGTGTGAAAAGGTAACAAGGTGAATGGATGGGCAGTTTAAGTCTGCAGTCCAATGCTCACAACTCAGTAGGGCTTACTTCTGGGTAAACATGCAGAGGGTCAGGCTGCAAACCTCCCTCCAAAAGTAACGAAGGCCACAATGGCTCCCACTTACCTGGGAGTCATTCCCATTGAGCTCAGTTGGACTCCGTTCTGAACAGACAGGTGTAAGATTGCACTCTAAAGCGACAATCCTGTGTACACTTCCCTGGGAGTGTTGGAGGGCCCAATCGGGAACCCAGGCAAGCCCATTTTGGTCTGTGAGCCCGAGGTTCAACAGCCTGGCTTTACAGGGAGTGCAGCTGAGTCCAGAGCAGGTCGTACGATGCCACTGAACCACCGCCGGCCAACGGTACCTCATCATCACTGCGGTTTCCCGCTGTCTCTTGCCCCTGCAGATCCTCCTGGCAGCCCAGTTCCTGGCTCTTTCTCACAAAAGGCAGTGACTAATTCCTGCCTTCTGCAGGAGGCGGAATGCTTGGCTGGATCGAGAAGGTGGTGCCGCAGCCACCGGTGAGCTCTTCCATCTCTGTGGTTGTGGAGAAAGCCTCACCACCGGCTGAACAAGCAAGAGAGGCCCGGCCTGGACTTGCAGCGCAGGTGAGTGCACCTCTTAAAGCAGTGTTCTCCAACCTTGGGTCCCCAGATGTTTTGGCCTACAACTCCCAGCATGCATGCTGGGAGTTGTAGGCCAAAAACATCTGGGGACCCAAGGTTGGAGAACACTGTCTTAAAGATATCAAGCGGCTAGTTCACAGGGCTCTGGGCTGTAAGTGCTAAGCCATCCATACTGAGTCGGGGTCCTCGTGTGGCTGGGCCCCACTGCTGACATGTATCCACATTTTACCCTGACAAACACACAGTCTTCCAGCCCAGCCTTAATGGTCAGTGGTGGTGGTGGTGGTGGTGGTGGTGGTGGGAATGGTTAAGTTTGGATCACTTTCTACCCTGTGGCCTAAAACAGCACTGACTGGCTTGACCCACGTGTGGTCCCCCATGACTTGCCCATTTGGGGGTGAGGTTTATTGCCCAGATTAGCTCTGGACAACCAGCGATCCACTTTGTGGAGCTGGCTGAAAGTGGATCAATCCCCAGCAGGGGTGTACTGCACCTTGGCATGTGGTTTCAGGTGTGAACCTTTCAACTTCTGGGTGTGTGTCCCCAAAATGTAGGACATGCAATTGGAGAGCGTGCAGGGGTCACGTTTGTACTGTGCCTAAGACTAGTTTAATATATGGGACTCGCAAAAAGCAAAGGAAGCCATGTTGACCATAAGTAAAATGCCAAAACCCTTATTAATGTAATGCCTTTATTAGGCTAATCAGAAGATCACAAAACTATGCAAGCTTTCAGGATCTACTAGGTAAAGCTACCCAATTTGTCTTCAACTGACTTTTTAAAAACCTAGTACAGGATCTAAAATGATCTCCAGCTTGGTTAATATACATACTACCTAGTTCAGTGTTCTCCAACCTTGGGTCCCCAGATGTTTTTGGCCTACAACTCCCTGCATGCTCCAGGCAGCTACGCTGGCTGGGGCATGCTGGGAGTTGTAGGCCAAAAACATCTGGGGACCCAAGGTTGGAGAACACTGAACTAGTTTATCTCTGATCCACTGGTGAAGGGGGCCAGTGTGCTTTGCCCAGCATGGAAACACATCTGAGTAAGTGTAGCATTTTATATTTCCAAAATGGAGGATCCAACATTTCTCCCTTTCTGGTTCCCCGCAATCCTAGGGGCATTCCAGGTCCAAGCTGTTACCGTCACATGACCTGCAGAGCCTAATTTGAATGTCTGCAAATCCCTCCTCCCCCACTTCATCTTGGGACTCTGCACATATAGACACTGGGCCAGTTCACACCATTGCTGCATGGCTTGAATATTCACATTCACAAATAAGCCACAGTGGGCAGTCGCACAGGCTGCGTTGTTGCTGTGGTTAACAAACTGCCCCCAACCCCAAAACAGCCCATGGGTTGTGGGTAGTTTGTTAATGACAGTAACAACCCCCCCCCCCTCACTGGGTTCGCACATCATGATAAGTTGCAGCAACTGCCCGCTGTGGCTTGAATATTCCCAGCGGCCACTGACTTGTGCTGAAATCCACTGTGGCTTCAATAGGCAGTGATCGTGTGAATGAGGCCATTGTGACTTCACCATCAAAGTCAAAGTCAGTTTATTACGGTCATAGACCAGCAGGAAAACAAGTAAAGCAACAGATTAAAATAGCTATTAAAATAGTAAAAAACAATTAAAACACTATTAAATAGCTATTAAAATTAAAACAGTCAAACACTTCACCATCAAGTCAGATTTTTCTCTCTCCCCTATTCTCTCCCCTACCCTCAGACCTGCTTTTTGTAACATCTTTCCTAATTTGGAGATCTCAAAAGCTTGCCCGGTTTTTTTGGAGTGATCTAATTGGGTTGGCCTAGTAATGGTATTACACTGATATGGATTTTGGGATCTTCCTTTTGTTGGTGTAGATGGGACGGGGAACCTCTTTTATGTCTAGCGGTGGGTGAGGGCAGAGCTGCCCCACACCCTTACAAGAACACACCCATTCTCACAAGCACACACAGACACTCCTTCTCTCGAATCGCTATGCATCTAAATGCGTGGCATAAAAGCCAAGGCACTATGCAACGCGCAGCCCCCCCGCCACTTCTCACACCGAGGCTGTTTTAAACTGTGAGGCATCGTCAGACAGTTACGTTTTTCTGGTACACCTTTAGCAACAAGCCCCGGTATGTTTTTGTGTTGAAATCTGTGCAGCACAGGAGTGTTGGAGTGCGGGCGAGCACAGCGGGCGGGTGGGGAAAGGGCTGGGGCAGACCTCCTCAGAGCGTCTCTCTGTCCTCATCAGATAAAATGTGGGAGGGTGTGTCGAGCAGCCTTCCCCAGCCTGGTGCCTTCCAGAAGTGCTGGAATCAACTCCCATCATCCCCAGCCAGCATGGCCAATGGCCATGGGAATGATGGGAGATGCGGCCCAACGCCTCTGGATGGCACCAGGTTGGAGAAGGCTCATGTAGAGCAGTGTTCTCCAACCTTGGGGCCCCCAGATGTTTTTGGCCTACAACTCCCAGCATGCCCCAGCCAGCTATGCTGGCTGGGGCATGCTGGGAGTTGTAGGCCAAAAACATCTGGGGACCCAAGGTTGGAGGACACTGATGTAGAGGGTCTCTGAACATGGATAAAACAGCACTGCTTGATCTCACTGGGAGCTCAGACCTCAAATGCCACGCAAGAGTTGTTTGCAGGCCTTTTCCAGCCCAGGCGGCTGGAAAAGGCAAATGCTGTCATCCCAGGGAGAGTGCACTCCCCACCTTTCTTTGTCTGTGGCCTCGGCATGCAGGCAGAACAGAAACGGGAACTCTTTTCTCGCGACAAACACGCCGTGCACTCGCAGACCGCAGTCAATGCGCTGACTCTTGAGTGGTGGTTTAACTGGCTGGGTTGACTGGCGCAAAAAGGATTCACGCCACAAATATCTGTGCAAGCCAAGCAGGAGGCCTCTGGGCTGGATAACTGGCGCTGAACTGAACACAGACTGCCAGTCGGGGCTCTGAGTCACCGCAGGGCCACGAGTTTTAGTCACCAATGGTGGCCGGGTAGCACGTTAAGGACTAGCCTGGTTTCTCTATCACACTTACGTTCTACCACAGCCTTCCCCACCTGGGTGCACTCCAGATGTTTGGGACCTCCGTTCCCAGAATTCCTGACCATTGGCCAGGCTGGCTGGGGCTGATGGGGATGGAAGTCCAAAACACCCAGAGAGCACTAAGTTGGGGGAGGCTGTTCTACCATACGCGAGCCAATGCTCGTTTTAGTCTCATGGGACCTTATGGGCTCCTGCCACTCCCCAGGGCCTCCTTTCCCATGGTCCTGGGGTTCAGCCAGTTGCTTCACACGCCCCCCCCGAGACAGATGTGCATGGCCTCAAGAACAGAGAGAGTGAATCCGCGGCACCCTTCCTTATGTGGTGGCAGTCATCTCATCCGCTCCCTAGTGTGGAGATTCTGTCTCGCACCACCCACACCCACCCCCGGTGTCTGGTTTGTGAGTTGTGGAGACCTGCTGTAGCAGGGGTGTTCCGCCTCCGGGGCCCAGGGGCCAATCCAGGCCTCTGGGGTTGCCCACAAGACCACGCCCCTTTCATTTGGTGGTTTCCCAGCTTTTGTGCAGTCCCACCCCCCATTCTAAATGGTTGGAATACCTCTCTGAAGAGCTTTAAAGCTAAAATGCGCTGGTCCGCTTGCTTTTGCCTTTGCCTTTGCCTTTGCCCACCACTGGAATGCAGCCCCCAAGAGTTTCTCTGAAATGGAATTTGGCCCCTGGTCTGGAAGAGGTTTGACATACACACACACACACACACACACACACACGCACACCCCGTCCCTGAGCCAGGTGCATCCCCTAAACACCAGGTAGCAGCAACTCTGTTTGGACAGGGATGAGCTCCGCAAGCTGGTGACTGGGATGTGGGGGGCCCTGCCCCAAAGGAAGATCAGGTTGAGGGATGTCTAAGAGAGGCAAGTCTCCTTTCCTTGTCTGGCCTTGCAGGCTTAGGGGGAGGTTAAATCCCGGGTGCCCCACGCAGCAGGCTATGCTGAATGGAAGTGACTGGCTCAAAGTCACCCAACTGGGTGCATGGATGAGTGAGGATCTGAATCCAGGTCGTTTTAAGTGTGCAGTGCAGTGTAGTTTGGGGAGGGGACAAGGAGGTAGCAGGGGGGATCTTGCCCTCTCTTCCCTTCTCCCCACCACTCCTCCGCTGCAAAGGGGCCATCAGTGTGGCGTAGTGGTGAGAGTGTTGGACTGGGACTCGGGAGATCCGGGTTCTAGTCCCCGCTCGGCCATGAGACTCACTGGGTGACTTTGGGCCAGTCACTGACTCTCAGCCTCACCTACCTCACAGGGTTGTTGTGAGGATAAAGTGGAGAGGAGGAGGAGGATTATGTAAGCCGCCTTGGGTTCCTTGCAGGAAAAAAGGCGGGGTATAAATATAATAAATTAAAAAATAATAATAATCAGCAGCAGGACTTGTCACTGGCCCTTAGGACAGCCCGGACCTCTCAGGCTCAGCCCTTCAGCTGCAATCTGGGGAAAGGAACTTGGAGTACTCAAAGGCCGATGCTTATGAGTAGGTGATGTGTTGATTAGTACAGTAGGTTGAAATGGGGATTGGGCGAGACCCTTCTGGTGGTGTGGGTCTTCCATATTCCGCTGTTGGATATTTCCTCTGACACATCATTTCCTCTTCTTGTGAATCCTCAAAGCTACCAGAAGGAAGCTCTAGCAGTCCAGCAGAAGCAGAAGGTAAGAATTTGAAAAAGATTAATTGGGCAAAATAGCTGCTAGAGTCAAACAATGAGGATCACTCAAACCCAGACATCAGTATAAATGGCTCAGAACAAAAACTACAAGTTTCGCTGGAAATGTTTGCTGAAAAATTTATACACAGAATAATATTATATTATATACAATTTCATAACAGAATACAGTAAAATAATATGCAATGACCAAACATTGCAATAAAACAAAACTCCACATTCATAATCTATGTATGGTGAAGGTCAGAGGAAGCTACTTATGGTAAACAAACCAACATGTACAGTGCGAAGGGACATAAATGAATGGCAAATGTATTTCGACTCTACAGTCCTCTTCAGCGGTACATTTACGGATTAGGCCAGTGTTCTCCAGCCAGCCTTGGGTCCCCAGATGTTTTTGGCCTACAACTCCCAGCATGCCCCAGCCAGCTATACTATGCTGGCTGGGGCATGCTGGGAGTTGTAGGCCAAAAACATCTGGGGACCCAAGGCTGGAGAACACTGGATTAGGCAGACTTCTTCAGAATAAATCCAGAAGGCACAGCATCTGATCAGCAGGGCACACACTCATACAATTTTAAAAAGACTGGAAATGCTCCTCTGATTAGACCAGGTGGATCAGGTAAAAACTCTTCCAACAGAAAATTCCACACAGCAGTTCTATATCACGCTGGTCTCCATCCATCTGTAAGGAAGCACACAGCAACTCCCCCTCCCCCTTTTCCTCCTCCCCCTTCCCCCCTTCCCTAGTGTTGGTCATCTGACTGCAGCCACCCACATTTTCAGGCGCATGCATGCACATTAAAAGTACTGGCAGTGTGCCGAGACGGCAGTGCACTAGTGGAAAGATGTGCGGCGGGACAGCAGCGCATGCTTCTGAACCTCTGAATCTGCTTTGAAAAGTTGCAAGAGCGCAGCCGCGTTGTCTAAGGAGGCGCAAGCGACCTCCAGAGCTCACGGAAGAGCTTTCCTGTACTGCCCCCGCCCTTTGTTCTTGCCTTGGGATTTCCTGCCTATGTAATGTGGAAGTCTGACGTGAGGCCTGCCTTCCCCAACCTGGTGCCCTCCAGAGGGTAGCTGGGGATGATGGGATTCATAGATCATAGAGTTGGAAGGAGCCTTCAAGGCCATTGAGTCCAGCCCCCCTGCCCAATGCAGGAAACTAGAGGAGGGGTCTCCTATCCAAGTAACAACGAGGCGTGACCCTGCTTAGCTTTCCACGCTCAGACAAGCTGAGCCAGCGTGAGCCACAGGCCTGCTTTGTTGTAGCCCAACACATCCGGAAGGCACCGGGTTGGGGAAAGCTGTCTTATGCACTATGACAGGCACGAATGGTTTGCTCTCTTCATTTATTTTTAAGCTTGGGGGAGATGCAAAGAATGTCTCCTTATGCAGAGGTCCACAAGCACACACAGCCTGCTGCTCCAATTCCACCCTGGGGTCGCTGAGCATCGTTCTCCTTCCTGGTGGTCGCACTGGTGCAGACTCCTGCACTGCCACAGGTCATCATCAGGCGATCACTCGTGACCGAGTAAGATTGTCTTCCGGGATAAAAGGAGGAAATTCTAAAGAAGATTGTGTAGACTCTAGCGATGGGTCCGTAAGTGACTGTGGAGGCCAATTCTAGATCCACACAGCTTCCCACAGTGAGGACACAGGTTACCAGATAGAAGATGGTCCTGTAAAGGATTCATTTGACGTGCTTTTCGCTTAGCGCGTTTCTCCCTTTCACCTTGCACTCGGGCTTCTTCAAAGTCCATGGAACCTTTGTGAAAGGCCAACCTCCATTTAGATCGTTCATGGGCCAGAGCTTCCCAGTTTTCAATGTTTATATTGCATTTTTTTTTTAGATTAGCCTTATGAACATCTTTAAACCTCTTATATTGACCACCGATATTCCGCTTTCCATCCTTGAGTTGGGAGTAAAGTAACTGCTTTGGGAGACGGCAGTCAGGCATTCGAACAACATGACCGGTCCACTGAAGTTGGCGTTGAAGGATCATTTTTTCAATGCTAGTAGTCTTTGCTTCTTCCAGTACACTGACATTTGTTCGCCAGCGGCAGGACTAGTGCCCGTGGACTGTGGCCCCCGCTGTCCAAGGAGCGGAGCCCCTTGTGAAGTAGAACCACATTCTAAGCTTCACCGTGGGAAACAGCCAGGATTTCTGCCCTGGAGGATGCTCCCTTTGGGATGGCGGATGCCTTTTCAGCCCATCAGAGGCTGCTCCAACAAAGAGGCCAAAACAGGGGGAAGCAAGCGGATATCCCTGAAGAAGAAAATATTAAAGCTTCTACTATCAAAAGTATGCTTTTTCAAGAACAGGAAATCTTTGCAGCAGAGGCTGATATGATTCTGTTGTTTTTATTTAAATTAATTCTGTTCCACAAAGAGCTTCTGTGATTGTAAATGTGACCCTGCAGGGAGGGAGGGATGTTATATCCTAAACGCCCAGGTACCACCTCTGGATAATCTTAACCTAAAGACTGGCTTTGTCTCCCTTCAGGGCCAAACGAAGAAGCCATTGGAGCCCATGATCCCGTGTCCGTGTCAACAACAGAAAGGTATCTGCTATCCGTGTTTTATCTATGCACCCTGTTTCCATCTGGGGTCCTTATTTTGAACGCCTGTTCAGAACTCGCTAGAGAAAGAGTCCTCTGCTCTCAGCCCGCCCACCCCACAACTAAATCTCCGTTCCGAGGGTTCCTTTCTCAGCTTACTCAAAGGCGGCCCTGTAGGACTGGAGGGGGCAGTGACCCCCCCCCACCTCTCCCAGTGACAGTCCAATTACTTGTTTTTAACGAGCAAGCTAAAAATAGGCATGCCCGCTGATGCGCTCGTCTCCTGGTCATCTTCTCCGTTGCATCCCGGAAGCTCCACCATGTCCTGGGAGAATACGGAACATGCGCACTGAGGGCACACATGTTTGGTCACCAGAGGGGGGAAAGCAGGGCTCTGTCTGCCTTCCAGATGTGGGCACTAGTGGTCCCCCTGTGTCTGACTGTGCAGGAGCCAGCATTTATTTTTGGGGGGGGGGGGAAATGGGCATCCATTTAGGGTGCCTGTAGCGAATAGGCCTGACTGGACCAGCAGTCCTCTGGCTTTCCATCTCGCTCTCACTGAGCCCTGGGTCTCCATCCTCCCTTTATTTGAGTGAGCAGCAGCACAGTGGGGGGCGGGCGGGAGAGAGGGAGAGGAGAGAGAGAGGGAGAGTCTCCATTTCCCCTTATTCGCTCCCCCGCACCCCAGTTTTTCTGCCACGGCGGTGGTTGCTGGAATAGAAGTATACAGGCCTGTGGCTCACGTTGGCTCAGCTTGTCTGAGCGTGGAAAGCTAAGCAGGGTCAGGCCTGGTTATGACTTGGATGGGAGACCCCTCCTCTAGTTGCCTGCATTGAGCAGGGGGTTGGACTCGATAGCCTTGTAGGCCCCTTCCAACTCTGTGATCTATGAAATCTATCTATGAAGTGCTTGTGGGTGTCGATGTGGATTGATGGGCGCGCAATGGTGAAGAGGAGCAACTCCCGGGGACTCCTTGTCAGTGGGCCCCTGCTGGAGTGCAGGCCGTCGACAGGTGCCCAGCCATGCCTTTCTTGGCGCCATCCCTGCCCGTCTGGGAGAAGGTGGGAGGAAGTGTGCTTCCTGCAGATGCC